>JAGPOW010003685.1:49585415-49620535 GCA_030014935.1 Caiman crocodilus
GAGGGGCAAGGAGTAGGAAGCCCAGTGTGGGCACTGTGAGCCCCAGAGAGGGGGCAGCATTAACAGGAGTCCCAAGGTGGGCACGGGGAGCCCCAAAAAGGGCGTTGTAACACTCACGAAGGCCAAGTTGATATCTGCGAGGCTTCGGCTGAGGTATTGGGGAGGAAGGAGCTGCAGATAGCGCCCCCTGGCAATGGGGCCATACAATGGCAGCCTCCCTCTAATTAACATCAATTAACATCAAAGACGTGGCAGATGAGACAAGGCAGGCGGCTGCCCAGAGACAGGTGCATGGGCCGCATGGAGGGCGGGCCCAAATGCCGACCTATTACACCCTCCAAACTAAGAAGAATGTACCAGATTTAGCCTGAAAGATAAAAGATGGGGAAAAGTTTATAAGCAACTGAAAATCACCCTTGAGAGAGGGGAAATCTATCTTAAGTGTTATCAGCTATCATTGATTCATTTTCTTAGGGAGATGGTATTGCCATTTGTAGAATACGATTTGTTCCAGGCAGAAACTTATCACACTGTCTGGGTTTTTAGTCTGAAAGCAATTAAGAGGAATATAGCTCATGTTTAATATTCACATTTATTCAAAAAGAAGTCTGGATTTTTTTGACCTTTAATAATATAACCTCAGAGCCAGCATTATGGAAAATAGCTCTCTGACCAAACTTATATTTTGATGCCTCCCCTGAAGCATCCCCTTTCCCCCCATCTCAGGGCTTCTGTAGGCAGAGGAGGGTGGGTAGGGGTGCAGGACTAGACGAGGTGCCACCCCACCTGCACTGTTTGGTTCAGTTTTTCCTTAGTGGCTTCGGGGACATCAGCTCCCAAGCCACAGGCAAACAGCATCACCCCTACCCCACGTTGGGGCAGGCTGCACCCTGGGGAGCTGCCGTGGTGGGACAGGACTGCATCCTGCCACCACCTATGCCTAATACTCAGGGGGCCCCAGCCCCTGTCCTGGAGGGAGTGCCATTGATGGGGACCAGAGTGGAGCAGGGCGCTTACCTGCTGCATACTCCAGAGGTGCAGCCCATTAATGCTGGGCTGGGTGCATGGAGTGGAGCAGAACAGAGCCATTGATCACAAGGAGAAAGTTTGTGAGGAAGGAGCAGAAAGTTGGGAGTCAATCAGGAAGCAGCGGGGCTGGCCTGTCCTGGCACGTTCCCTCACCTCCCTCCATCCATTCCTCCTTGCACTATGCTGCATCACACTAGGATCTCAGGCTGATGGGAGTGGGGCGGGGACTCTGCCCCACGTTGCTGAGCTAGGAGTGCACGAGGGGACCCTGTAGGGGTGGTGGGTGGCAGCTGGGCTAGGCACTGCTCCTCTAGCTTGGGGTGGGGATCAGCTGGGGTAGGTTTTGGAGGTGGGGTGTTTGGCACCCCCTGACTATGGTGCCCTGGGTGGTTGCCCACCCATAAGGCTGACTCTGTGTAGACTGATTGGCTGAGATAAATCATGGCTACCTACCCTCCTGTTTGCTAAAGTGGTTTCCCTCCTGATGTTGGTGAATCATCCACCATCCTTCCCTCTGTCTAAACTTCATTTCAAAGGTTTCAGGGAAGATGAGGGTTTCAGGTAAAATGGTCCTTTAAGTTTTCTTGCTGAGATTCAGTTAGCCTGATCAGAAGACAGGTCATGATTCCTGTGCCTGACTCCTATGCCATTCAAGTGGGAGAAGATGACCATATCTCATGAGAAACACTCCATGACGATAGGGATTATCCTCTATAATTGCAATTCCTGAAAAATTATATGTAGCTTGTGGTGGCTATGCAATAAGGTTGAGCAAGATTCAGATTTCTGTCCCTACAATAAATCTGAATATTTCAACGTATATTTTTGTCCCATGTTAGGGCAAAATGTTGAAGTTCTGAAAATGTTCACAGAATGAAGATGTTGATATTGAAAAGCATTTTAGTTTTGACATTTTTGTTTTGTTTATAGTTTTCACATTCCCTGACTCTAAATGTTCCATTTTGATTTATTGAAGTGACTAACAAAAAATCTCAATATTAACTTTAATTAAGTATTTTCTCATAATGGTAGGTAGATTCTTATCTGGCTATCTGAGTCTGGCCCTGTCTTCTCTAGATCTCAGGCTCCCTAACTGGACTACATTTCCCTCAATGCATCCCGAGTCATGTTTCCTTTGATGTTATATTGTCTAACACTAGTTGTACTTCTCCATTGTAGGGTTTGGAGGCCCAAACTGCAATTCCCATGTAACAATGCACTACCAAAGAAATGTAAGTGCAGTTTAATGTTTTGTTGGACTGCTTTGAAATACAATGTTTGAAATATTCCAGTTTGAATCAAACGAGTCAGAAATGAAAAATTCATTTTGATTTTTTTTTTTTCCTAGTACAATTTACAGGACACACACTTCACATCAGAAAACTCATTCCAGTACGAAATTCCTAGCAACTGTACTGTATAATCAATATTAGATTAGATTTTTCTGTGTGTATTTTATACTCAGGAAATCCTTAATTGTATATTTTACTATATCTTGTGAACTTTTTCTTCTGTTTTTTTTTTTTTTTTAATTACTAGTGAAAATGTGAGATTAAATTTCATACTTTTGTATCCCCCAAGAAAAACCCCAAATGCTAACTTCAAAATTATGTGAAAGGTCTAATAAGCTAGAAGTTCAAGGATAATCACAAAGAGTGCTGAGAAATTACAAAACTATTTTATGTAGTAGTAATAATAACTAGGCACAGCCGACCGAGTTAAGGGTAGTCAGAGTGCAGCTGTTTATTTGCTAGCCATCATAAAGTAGATTATTCAAGACAGTGATCGATATTGTTATGGGCTAGAGTAACGTGCCATAAAGAGAATAAATATTACCAAATTGGAAGCATCTAAAGCACTGTTTCACTGTAATTTGTATTAGTATTAATGTTTTATAAATTTGTGTGACTTGTTTGTAGTCTCAGTCTCAAACTAAGAGAATGTAATCTAAACACAAGGATTTGAGCTTAGTCACAAATAGCATGATGATTTTAAATGTATCATACTGCCTTAGTTTAACATATGGAGCTCTTTTTACATTTTACAGCTTGAAACCCTAATAAATATATAATTTAAAAAATATATAAAGAGATTACCATAAAAGTAAGAATTCTTAATTTATTGCACTGGGTAAAGTCTTTTGGAGGAGATTACTTCATCAATAAAACAAAGTGTGTTCAGCAGTCTTATGACACAGGCATCTGTCACTTAAACAGATGTCACACCATAAACCTGAAAATATTCTGTATGTATAATAGAATTGTTTAGGTAGATTTACATGGTGGAATTTGTTTAAGTGACAGATGTTCATGCCTAATGCTCCTCATTGGAGAGGTGACCTTATTCTATTAAGTGGTAGTGCCAGCTCAGGCACTTTAATTATATATGTATGCAGTATATGTATGACTTTATTAAAAATTAAATTCATAGGCATATTATTATGCATAAATTGTACTACGTGTAGTGGGGTTGCTCTAAAAAATAAATTTGGCACCTAGAGCACTCAAGGTTTGATTTTTACTTTGTACTTTACCTGGTAAAATTTCATCAAGTCAGTGGAGTTACAGTTTGAGATCAGAATCAGACCCAACATTTTTAGAAAGACCACTGCATCTTATTTCTGACATTACAATTGTTTTCTCTTCTGGTGAAGTTCTCACACATTCACATACCAATGCTACTAGACTGACCCACTTCCCCATGTGATTGCAAGGAACCTACTTTGAACAGTCAGAAAACACTATGAATAATAAGTTATCTTGATGCCAGCCAGATATGCTCAGGTTAATTATATGATCACCATTTAGTGTGACACAGAGCTCAAAGATCCAGAGGACAGAGGAAAGTTTGAGCTCTGTTTTTAAACATCTGAAATCAGCCTTAGCACAGCTTTAAACTGAGATAATATTTACTCAGTTGCATGCTAGCATATGTGTGCTAATTTAACTAGCACCAGTAACAAGTAGTGACAATCTATTTATGGATAATAGCTCCTCCAACTCTAGGAGACTGAGAGGGTATAATGGGATGAATAATTTGACATTGTTTCTTCGACTTTCCTCTAAAACATCCACAGTTTGCCACTGTCAGAGAAAAATATTGGACTAGATCAGTGATTATCAACCTGGGGTTCCTTGAGATCCTTTCAAGGGTGCTATGTAATGCTGTATAACATTTACCACTGTTTTGTGTGCAGACAGACATTAGGACCACACACTAACTCATGGTGCCATATAGAGTGCTATGATACAAAAAGTGCCATGATAAACCCCCCCCACTACCTCCCAGCTGAACAGATGTTCACTCTATCATGCACAGTGCATCAGGAACAGGTCCAGGGAGGTGATACTTCTTTATGTGGCATTGGTCAGGCTGCAGTTAGAGTATTGCATACAGTTCTGGGCTCTGCACTTCAAGAGATGTGGATAACCTTGAGAGGGTGCAGAGGAGGGCCACTTACATGGTTAGAGACCTACAGGTAAGGCGCTACAAGGAGAGACTGAGGGACCTGGATCTTTTCAGCCTTTGCAAGGGAAGGCTGAGAGTGGATCATGTGGCCGTTTACAAATTCATCCGGGGGCAGCAAGAAATTGGAGATGCTCTGTTTACCAGGGCACCCCTTGGAATAATGAGGAACAATGGCCACAAACTGGCAGACGGCAGATTTTGGTTGGATATCAGGAAGACCTTCTTTATGGTAAGGGTTGCCAGAATCTGGGATGGGCTTCCAAGAGAGGTGGTGCTAACTTGGTGGTCTTTAAGAGGAGACTGGACAAGCACCTGACTCTGGGGTAATATGACCCCAGTGCTGTTTCCTGCCCAGGGCAGGGGTTTGGACTCAATCTACTGAGGTCTCTTCCTACCCTAACAACTATGAAACTATGGGGAGGGGTTAAAGCCAGTAGGTGCAGGTACTCCAGCAGCCTAACAGGAAACTGCTAAACTGCCCCTCTCCCCAGCTGTGCTGCTCCCTCAACTCTAGGGCTATCAGCAAGGAGCTCCAGGCTGCTGAATGGGGTAGGGAGTGGGCCCCCCTAACCTCACAGTCCCACCTCCCTGCTATCCCAGCTGGGGAGATGAATTGGGCCTACAAGGCAAGAGGGCTCCATTCCCCCCACCCTCATCCTTAAATCTGGCCATTCAGCAACTGGCAGCAGCTAGCATGGAGCTCCAGGTTGCTGAATGGCCAGAGCTGGGAGAAGGAGGGAGCAAATGGGGACCCCTCACCTTGCGCCAACCTGCAACTTTCCCAGCTTGGGTGTTGGGGAGCTGTGTCAGGCCTGTGAGGTGGGGGGACTCCATCAGCTCTGGCTATTCAGTTGCTGGGAATGACCAAAGCTGATGGGAATGTGGTCCCCATGGCTTGGGGATTCAGTTTGGCTCCCCCAATATCCCAACTGGGGTAGCTGGTGAGGGGGACTGTGAAGTGAGGAGGCCCTGTTCCCCACCCTCTCCCCCCAGTTTTGGCCACTTACCAGCCAGGAACCCCATCTCCTTCCCCATGACAGCTCAGGGGATGGGGCTGAGCACCAGTCCAGCCCCACCCCGCCATGTGCAAAATTAACCTTGGAGGGAACACAAATTCTCTAAAGCACTTTGCTTTTGAGTGCTCTAATGTAATACCTAATTTAACCAAGGTTACTTGTTCCGCACAATTGGCCATTTTAAAAGTGCTCTGCAGCCATGTGCATGTGTTATGGCATGGTGGTAGAACACTTTCAGGGGCCAGATCATTTGAAAAAAGGTGCTTCTGTCTGCACCCACGATTCACAAAATAAATCCTGAGTTTTCATATTGGTTTTAACGTTATGGATTTCCTTCCGACCTATTGTGGTTTCCTAAGTTCTTTGTACCAGAAAAAAATGTTCTTTTTTTTTTTATATATATATATCATAAAAATTGAGAGCTGGTATTTCCCAACAGGTGCTTCAAGTCAGTCAAGGTTGAGAAACATTGGGCTAGATGGACATTTCATTTAGTTGGACCCCGTATGAGAATTCTCATGTTTTTAAGATGTAGCGATACAGGCTTTCAGATTTGCTAACACCCCCAGTACGGCCAAAGCTCCTGGCTAGTTTATACACTGCCTACTATTACTTTACTGTACCCCGTACTACTGTGTTTTAAATGGTACTGTTATGGCAGCTAGATTTAGCAAGCACATATCTTTATTTTGCTGTGTGGACAAACTCTGAATCTTTAGGGAGGCCTTTTCTGGTAAACTGGCAATTAATTTATGTTCTGCTCAAATGTGTCTCTTCGTCTTCATGCATCTTGCATGCTCAAAAATCTGTGTTTTTCAAGATGGTGTATTGGGAATGCCATTCAGCAGAGCCCTGTTGTACTCATGTAGTTTACAGTTTGGAAAGCAAGTTGCCCCTTCCAAAAGAGGAAAGCTTCTTAATAATGATTTGGATGCTTTCAGTGGAACTGTCTCCTAGGTCCCTGTGACTGATTCAGAGCTTGAATTTTTATTTTATTTTTCAAAACATCAGATGCATAATTGTTTGGGTTTTTTTAAAGTTGTGACAATACCTAGAGACAACCTGGGTTTGATATGTAATTAAATGTTTGGAAACTATTGGGTCTATTTGTTAATTGTTAAGCATCACATTACTTGAAGTTCTTCATTCAATAAACAAAAAACCAAAATAAGCAAGAAACTTCTTCCATAGGAACACACATTCCCTGATATTTTTAGCACCATTGCAGAATGAATCATAAGAGTATGAACTATTTTTGCCATTGACTATATTTTATGCTAAATTCTGAATGATTTCAGTGAGTAGTTAAGCATATAGATATCAATAGTATCATATGGCCCTTTGCAATAAGAGACCTGAAGTATGTTTATATGTGTTTATTTTACAATCCTTGGGTTGTGATTTTCTACCATTGCATATCCCTGGAGAGCACCTGGCAAAGAGTATCTCCTTACTACAACACCTCTGCAAAAAGTTCCAGTGGGTTATGTTTCTTCCTCATTAAAGAAGAGCCAATTTTCATTTATTATTAATATTTAGACTTCATGAATTTCATAGACATTAGGGTTGGAAGATCATTGAGTACAGCCCCTCACCCAAAGGGCAGGAAGTCAGCTGGGATCATAGGATCCCAGCAATTTAAGTATCCAATTTTTCTCTTGAAGGTGTTCAATGTAGCTGCTTGAACCACCTCTGATGGCAGGCTATTCCAGACCTTGGGGGCTCAGACAGTAAAGAAATTCTTTTTTTACGTTGAGCCTGAAATGGTCTTGCAATAGTTTATAACTGTTCAACCTCATCATCCCGTGGGGTACTTTGGTGAACAAACGTTCCTCCAGATACTGGTGGCCACCCCTGATAAACTTATAGGTGGCCATCAGATCACCCTTGAGCCTGCACTTTTCCAGGATAGAGCCCCATAGCTCTCAGCCTGTCGTCATAAGGTCTGTTTTCCTGACCTCTGATCATGTGTGCAGCTCTTCTCTGGACTCTCTCAAACTTCTCCACATCCTTTTTGAATTGTGGAGCCCAAAACTGGATGCAATACTCCAGCTGCAGCCTCACCAAGGCCAAGTACAAGAGGGAATGACATCCCAGGATCTGTTTGAGAAGCATCTATGGATACTAGCCATCATTTTGCTTGCTTTACTAGCCGCAGCATCACATTGAAAGCTCATGTTCATCTTGGGGTCAAACATGACTCCCAAGTCTCTTTCTTCCGTAGTGCTTGCCAGTATAGCACTGCTGAGCCAATAAGGATGCTGCAGGTTTTCTCTCAAGGTGGAGAACCTTGCATTTTTCAGTGTTAAACACCATCAGGTTCACATCCGCCCATTTGCTGAGCCTGTTTAGGTAGTCTGGATCACCCTCCTGTCTTCAGGTGGATGCTTTGCCCCAAAGTTCGGTGTCATCGGCAAACTTGGCCAGCCTGCTTCTGACTCCAATGTTCACATCATTAATGAAGATGTTGAACAATATGGGTCCAAGGACAGAGCCTTGGGGGACCTCACTGGTGCTGACAAACATATGGGCACCATGATGATTGACTTCCGTCAGTTACCACCCTTTGGTTCCAACCGTGGAGCCATTTTTCCACCCAGCGGATCGTGGTGGACCCAAGGCCACACTTGGCCAGTTTTCCAAAGAGGTGATCGTGGGATACCAGATCGAAGCCTTTTTTGAATTCAAGCTATGTGACGTCAATCTCTTCTCCCTTGTCCAGGTGATAGGTCACCTGGTCATAAAAGGAAATGAGATTGGTCAAGCAAGACCTACCCACAACAAACCTGGGTATCCCTCAGGATGTTGGCGTTGGCCAGTCCATTAAGGATGGCTTCTTTAATAAACTTTTCTAAGATCTTCCCTGGCATAGAGGTCAGGTTGATGGGCCTATAGTTTGCAAGACCCACTTTCCTCCCTTTCTTGAAGATAGGCACTACATTTGGCCTTCTTCCAGTCTTTGGGCACTACACCAGAGCTCCAGGAGTTCTCAAAGATCCATGCCAGGGGCTGAGCTATGATGCTCACCAGCTCTTTGAGTATCCTGGGGTGTAGATTGTCAGGGCCAGCTGACTTGAAGGTGTCCAGCCTCTCAAGGTATTCCTTCATTAAGTCAGCTTTTATGGAGGGCAGGGGATTTCCCTCACCCAGACCTCCCTGTCCTGTAATGGGCATGGGCATCCCATGGGACTGATGAAAGACTGACACAAAATACCCACTTTATAGGCTGGCTTTTTCCTGGGTGTCAGTTGTCAGTTTTCTCATCTGGTTTAGCAGGGGTCCAATGTTGCCCTTGCTTTTCTTCCAGCTCCCCACATATATGAAAAAGGAATATTTATTGTCTTTGATGCTCGAAGCTAGTTGGAGTTCAGTAGCAGCCTTGGCTTTTGTGGTTTGTTCCCTGATTGGACTGGACCGGACCAGTGCAGAATATTCCTCCTTGGAGGTGAACCCCATCCTCCATCCTTTGTAGGCCTTTCTTTTTAGCCTCCGGAGGTCTGCTAGATCCTTGGAGAGCCGGGGGGGCTGCTGTGCCGTCTGGCTGCCTTTCCTCCATGCTGGAATAGAAGATGAAAGATAATATACGCATTTTCAAGAGATATGTATTTTGTGGGGGGAAAAATCATGAACTAAATATGGTTATCATGACTGCTATAAGAGGATTATTTTTCTAGGAGTAAAAATTGATAATCCAGGCTCTGAGCAGAG
The DNA here is from genome assembly GCA_030014935.1 of Caiman crocodilus. Lineage (NCBI taxonomy): Eukaryota > Metazoa > Chordata > Crocodylia > Alligatoridae > Caiman > Caiman crocodilus. The sequence goes on from JAGPOW010003685.1 coordinate 49,594,637, forward strand.
GGAGGATTCAGAGGAGGTGCAGTAGTGTGGCCACACCTTCCTTCTCCACCCCTGCAATTTAAACCATGCTATAGGAGCAGCAGACAGGACTTTTAAAAAATATCTGAATTGGATATGTTTCCCTTCAACCCCAGCTGCCCTTGGCACCCCCTTTTTTCCTTTGTCCTCAGTTGCACACTCCCTTCCCTCCCACTTTCCTGTTCTTGACCCACCACCATTGCTACCACAGTTCACAGCTGAGCTCAGTCTCTGCAAAACCTGGTCGGAGTGGAGTAGGAGAGATTCTGGAGTTCCACCTGCCCCTGGGTCAGAGACAGCAGGGACAGCAAAAGTGATGTATTGGGGAAAGGAAGAAAGAGAGGAGGGAACGAGCCACTGAATGCACAGTGAAAAGGAAGAGATGTCAAGAATAGTGGGGGAGCAATACTTACTCCCAGAATGTAAGAAAAGTCTCTGGCCAACATATGGTCTCTTCCAGTGGTTGGTGGTGGGCAACTGGAAGCTAGGGTGCTCTGATCATTATTCCCATGCCCCTCCTCCCCCCCCCCCCGAATGAAATCCTGGATCAACTTGTGGCTCTGAGATTCTTGCTTTCACCATGTTGACTAAGAAACACGTAGGTGTATGTTATGTTGCATTCAGTCAAAAAGCCCCTAAGAGATTATTATTTCTTCATTTAATACAATATATATATATATATTTTGGGAAATGAAGCCTTAGATTACATACTGAATAAAAACTCCATTTATTTATCAAGCTTAATCCATCCTGAGCATTGAGATAGAAATAAAATGGAAAACATAGTCTACATTCATGTAATTAAAAAACTGTATTATGAAGTACAGGCAGTCATAATTTAGGCATTTCCAAACAGTTGAGGGTTTTGCTTGCAACATTAACATTCTTTTAAGAGTGAACATGGTTCTTGTTTTAATGTAATTGCTTCTCATAGGCTTAGATCATTCATATATACTAGGCCTGTGTGCTCACTTTGGATTCAGATTTGGCCAGTTCTGGAGACAATGATTCGAATCACTGTTCTGAATCGATTCAGCCAAATCTGATTCAGAAACATGGCTGCTGCTGAATCAGTTGAATCTCCAAATCACACAGACCCCATCTCCCACCTTCTCTCCCAGCCCCACCTAGCCCCAGCTCCTGGATCTTTGAAAAAAAAAGCCCCCATTCACCAGGTGCTGCCAGGTGAGGGGGCAATCTCTGCTGCCCCACACTGCATGGGGGGCTCTGCCATGGACTCCTTGAGGCCCACCCTCTCTCCCAGTCCCCCATGGCTGCCCTGCCCAGCCCAACTCCTTGGGAAAAAAAAAGCTCCCCACACGGTGGCAACAGCTGATGAATGGTGGCTTTTTTTTTTTTAAAGAGTCAGGAGTTAGGTCAGGCAGGGCAGCCATGGAGCCATGGTGGGGATGAGGGGGCACTCAGGGGACGTGGGGGAGGAGGCAGGGGATGGAGGCTGGCAGGGATCCCCCCCCTTGGTCACATCCTCCCTCCCCCAGCCTCCTGTCCCTGCACCTCCTACTTACCAGCATGGAGTCTGGGTCTAGCTCCATGCTGCAGCCAGTGGGGGCTGCCTAAATCCCCAAAGCTCTCCAAATCTTTTCCAAATCAATTTGTAGAACTTTGAATCGATTTGGACCTTTTAATTGGTCCCCTGATTCAATTCACATTCAGAGATTCGGCCACCCAGTCCGGCCGAATCTCCTCTGAGTTGAATCGGCACCCAAAGCTTTGCATAGCCCTAATATATACACACACTGATACCACCAACATGCATGTAATACACCATAAAAGAGCATGGCCTTATCTTTTCAAACATTTTCTTCTTTCTCACTGTTCTGACCTTTGTGTTTGTTCGCACCTTGTCCCTTATTTTATGCAGATTGCCTAAATTATAAACTGCAATCCAACAGTTATAGAAAATAGGAACTTTACTCAACTACTTTACTTCAACTATTTCATCGGGTTTAATAGGACTTTTCCGACTGATAGTTGCATCCATTTTTAAATATGAATAATCTCTCTCTTTAATTGTAAACTCTTTAGTACCAAAAATATGCCTTTTTGACTTAAATACCATGCTTCATTTTTTGGTGCTGTATTAATAATGAGATGGCAGCTTATATGGATTTCAGTTTAGCTTTTGTGCATGTATTTTAGAATTCTACCTGTTCTGTTATTACACACAAACATCAGGCAATGTTCAATTTGAATAGTATTGGTTATTGTGGTACGAAGTGATTGTGCTATTTCTGAGACACCAAGTGTTTTTTCATAGATTAACTTGAGTCATTTACATGAGGTGTTTTTTTTTTTTACTTTCTTATCTATTTCTCTATTTTAATACTTTATTAATAACACTTTATTTGCATTTAGTAGCACAGAAATGCAATGCACGGTTAAAAAAAAGCATTTAGGAACATACAACACCTGAAATACAGCTCTGTGTACAGGATGTTGCATGGCTCACCTGAGACTGTGGAAAAAGTAATTTGTGGTGCCTTCCAGCAGCAGATAACTACTCCACTGTTCCATGTTGACTCAGTTGTGCGGTCAGTACCCATTTTCTGCTCAACATGTCAGCCATTGCTCATTTGCATGAAGGAGATGCTTAACCCTTGTTGTCCATATCCAAAGCAGTGAATTTAAGTGTCTTTTGGGAACAACCAGAGTCATTTTTTTTTTTTCTGACAGAATTGAAACAGCTAATCAGTAAAAGGTAAAACAATGACCATTTTATTCAAGTTTTTCTTTGTCTTCTATGTACTTTTTCCAGATGTTTTACTATTGCATTTGGTTTTTTTTCTTCAGTACAAGATGTCTCAAGAGTTTAAAAAACATTCATTTGCCTCAGGGCATAAACTTTCTTTCATACTCCAAAGAAACCTATTATGATGGATAAAATATTAAGAACAATTAGATAAAATAATGATAAAATCAGCCAGCTGTAAGTTTATGAAGAACATTTTTAATTAAGTCTTGCTATTTAAGATTTCCTGAAATTATCTGAAAGAGTTTGGCTTAAAATTAAGTGCTGGATCTTCTGATTTAAGCAAAGAAGATACTTATTTGACTTTTTCTGAAAATGACAAATATCTGGCAATAAAATATTTGAAAAATCTGGGGGGGATTATTTTTTAGTGGTAAAAACAGTTTTAATCCAATCTATTATCAATTAAAAATTGTTTGTTTTTTTTAATTAAATCTAAAATCACATGGTGTTCTGACTTGCCTATATTACTTATTTTATTACACAAGGCTCATCTACAAATAAAATATATATATATATATATAATTTTAAAAGCGCAATTTTTCTTCAAAACGTATTTTGATGGGGAAAAAATTGACTAATATTAATTGTCATAAATCTACTCTATTACTGTGCCTTCATGTGGGTTATCGGTGGGAGTAAAATTACTTATACATGTGTCTGTCAATGTATTTCCTGCCAAATCTTCTGGTAAAGGAAAGAAAATGGGCCTTTTTCATTAAATATTGTAGGTCATATAGTCTCCTGCATACAAGCTCAGTCCTTCTCTGCTGCAGTACATACCTGTATTTTCTCACATACCACACCTCCTAAATAAGATATAGAAAGGGGTAGATCCAGGGGAGGGGGGTACTGATGCACTTGATTTCTGATACGAATGAATTTTAAAAGCAAATGCCTTTTCACTAGAGACAGATGTGTTGTTCTATATCTGATGACGCATCTGACCATGGTCACTCCCCTTTTCAAAATTCTAGATCCACCCTTGGATACACAACTTATTTTCCAGAAGACAGAATGGGAGAGTGAGGGGAAGGTTTTTTTTTCCACTTATGATTATGAGTCAACTGTAGAGTAAATCCTCTTGCAACTACAGAATATCTAAGAAGTGTGGCATCTCAGGAGCCAGGCTGCATGAGGCATCAGGAACTTCCTGGTATAGTATGACAGGAAAGAAGACTAGGTCCCATACTGTTGCAAAGGCAGTAGCACAACTGTTTCTTTTCTTTTTCTAAACTGTAAACACTTCTTTATATCAGTTCTTGTAAATAATAAGGTACTGCTTCCATACCACAAGCATAATGAAGATACTACAGGCTCTACACAGCAGCTCATTTGCCCTTAGCCAGCTCAGTTGCTGCTTCAGGCACAAGTTACAGTACTCAGCCAATAGCTGTTATAAATGTCTTAGTATCTGTAAGAAGGTTAACATTGGATCTCTTTCCTTCTGCTGTCTGGGCCAGGGAGAAGTGGGAGCCAATTTCTGTTCCCACAAAGAAAAATCTGTTTCCCTGCTTATGATGCACACTTTAAGTTTGGAGTTTGATATTTCAGGGGTAAGGTGTGTATAGTAGGTGAGTAAATGCAGTCCCATTTAACTGATACTCATTCAGTTGGGCCAAATGTTTCATAGTAGCCAGGGTCAGGAGGGACCTGAACATACCATCTAGCCTGACCCCCTGCCACAGGCAGGAATGAATGCTGGGCTTATAAGACCCCAGACAGGTGAAGGACTGAGCCCTGGGGGAGCCCACTGCTCACATCTCACCAGGTTGAGTATGACCCATCCACCACTACTCTCTGGGTGTGCCCCATCAGCCAGTTTTTTACCCATCCAATTATGTAGGCATCAATGCCGCAGTCACTTTAATTTATTGTTGAGAATGGGGTGAGAGACAGTGTCAAAGGCCTTCTTAAAGTCTAGAAAGACTATGTCCACGGCAACACCATCATCCAGTGATTTAGTTACCTGGTCATAAAAGGCAATCAGGTTGGTCAGGCAGGACCTGCCTTTGGTGAACCCATGCTGGTTGCCCCTGAGCATGATCTCCCCTGCTGGCCCCCCACAGATGTGCTCCTTGATGATTTTATCCAAGATCTTCCCAAGGACTGAGGTGAGGCTTATGGGCTGATAGTTACTTGGGTCCTCCTTCCTCCTCTTCTTAAAAATGGGGACCACATTAGCTATTTTCCATTCCCCGGCACCTGGCCAGATGACCACGAATGTTCATACAGCTGGATCAAGGGTTCCACGATGACCCCTGCCAGCTCCCTCAACACCCTTGGGTGGAAGGCATCTGGACTTGCAGATTTAAAAATGTCCAGCCCTTGCAGAAGATCCCTAACTACATCTGGGCTGACCCAAGGCCTGACAGAGCTATCTCCGAGATTGTCCCTACCTCTGGCAGGAGGGATGTCCCAGTTCCTGTTCAAGAAAACAGAGGCAAAGAAATTTAAAAATATCAGCTTCTCATCTGGAGTTACAAGGTTACCATTTGAGTCTTGCAGGGACCCTACATTGCCTGGTGCCCTCTTCTTGCTCCCAATGTACTTGAAAAAGGACTTTTTTGTTGTCCTTAATCCTGGACGCTAGCCTGAGTTCCATCTCTGCCTTGGCCTTCCTAATAGCCCTCCTACACTCACAGGCCAAGGAGGAGTACTCTTCCTTGGTGATAGCTCCTCCCTTCCACTGGTTGTATACCACCTTTTTAGTCCTTAGGTATTTCTGAATGCCCTTGCTGAGCCATAGGGTTTTCTGAGCACCCTTACCCACCTTGCTTCTTTCAAGGACTGTTACCCTTTGGGCCTGGAGGATCGCCCCCTTAAGGTACAACCATCCCTTAGGACACTTTTGGACTTTGTATATTAAATTTCTGACCCCTTCTTTCCTCACTCTTTTGCCAAGTTATTTTTTTCTCTAACACTTCTAGTCATATGTGATTTCTTGTAATTGTATGCATCAGGGAAGTTGTTTGGCAAAATGTGCTGTGTAAAAGAAGTTAAAGGGGATGATGGCAGACTGGAGAGGAGACATGTAGCCTATGATGTACTATATTAATGGAAAGAGCAGGATGGATATTAATGGAGGGAGGAATATAAAGTGTGCTGTTAAGCAGCTTAATATTTCATTAGCCACCTTGCATGGATTTGTCAGATTTTTCTGTGCATCAGCCTATTGTACTTCATAGGGTTGGGTTTTTTTAATGTGTTGAGTGCTACATTTTTAAATTTTAAATGGGATTTGGGATTCAAAAAAGTGGGAGGGGTAAGCCTGTTGAGGATTGAATGCTCATGGAACACTAATATGTCAACAGCAAACTATTGAACACTTCTCAGCTCGCTGATACAATCTGACACGAAAACATAGCTCTTGACATAAGATTTTATATATATACCAGATCTCACTAACCTGCTTCACATCAATGAATAAGCACAGCATATAAACTTTGGTTATATTCCAAGTAATTTCTCTGGGAAAGTTTTGTGCAGAAAAATATTTTTTTCTAAGAGCTTGGTCAATAATGAAAAATACAGTATTCTTGAAGCCCAATTTCAGAACTTTCTAGCTACAATTTAAGAGAAAACAAATCCTCCCACAGATAGGAGCACAAACACGCACAAGCAACCTCAAAACTGATCCTGTGCAAAAATTTCATGTGAATTGGCCATGTATATTTGAGGCAGAGAAAGCTTGTGATGTAAGTTAACAGACCAACTACAAAGTTGAAAGAGCTACATCAAGTCCTTGGGTGAACTAAATGCCTGAAAGCTTGTCCAACAGCTTTCCTAATTATACAGTTGTTCCATTAAAAGAGACCCCCCAAAATCCTTTTTTCTTTCTTTTTCTGGGCCATCATGACTACAACAGTTCTCCAACCCTATCCGTATTTTGAAGAAATAAAGATACAAGTCCCACTGATCTGATTGGATTTTGGAATTCAGTTCCCAAAAATGGAGTCACTTTTAGATGCTTCATAACATGTAAATGCACCATTTCTGTTTCTACATGTAGGGCTTGAACTGATGAGATTCTAAATACATACAGCAAAGTATCAACTCCCACAACTATAATTACAGGTGAGGGCAAGACAACTGAATGCAAAACACATTCTGTCAGATTGAGTCTGTAGTGCTTTTATTCCATATCATTTAAAATGGAAATCAGAACACATAGGATCCCTTTTTCAGGGCCTTTCCAGTTAATATAATTAAGGCTGGAGTTACAAAAAGGTGAGCTAAATGATTAGTACATTTTTCATATCAGATAAGAATAGGGAACTCTGGTGATTTAATAAAACCGCCACCACCATAACTACAATGCCAACAATAATAATAATATTCTATCTTTGACGCAAGTTCTCCTACATTTTCTTCAGAAGTGTTTCTTAAGATGCTGTGTTTGAGGACAGTACTGAAAAAAATTGTGCAACTCTTTCATTATGGAGATATGGAGCCATGAAAATTCTTGTTTTTATTTATTAGGATTAAAAATACCCTTTTGCTGAAGGTTGGTCCAAGTCTTGTACATGACTTCAGCTTTATTGTCAAGCTTGTGTTAGACCTCTCCGTAGGGATGATTTTTGCCCATTGTATAAATTAAGAGAACTATCTATCATAAACTGTTTCTAATCCCTACTGTTTCCCATTTCCGTTATAAGTATAATTATGCCCCAGATCTTCATTTAAAGCAAAAGGTAGGGATCCAGCTTATGAAAGAACAGTATTATATATTTAGAGTTAAAAATAGCTATTTTTTCTTCCTAGGGATATTACCCCTGATTTTTACCTTGAAACATTAATGCTTTACAGTGATCCCTCTTTATAGAGTTTGCTCTCCATTCCAGAAGTTTGTCTAGCTTGATCACTTCAGTTCTTGCAAACAAGCACTTCACTTCCAGCTGTTGGTTGTCTTCTATTCATGCCAAAAATAAGTATTTCTTCCAGACTTATTTCTACTTCCAACTTCAATCCCTCTCTCTTAGATTTTCCTTTAAACATATCATAATCCCAAATATCCAGGGTAATAAAATCCTTTTTATAGCTCTTTCTCCCAAAAACAAAGTCAAGGGGCATCCCAGATCAAAATTTTCAGTTTTCTTGCTTCAACACTGGTCTCTGACTACAGTCGGTTCTCTCCTTCAGTTAAAACCAGTTGTGTTCCTTAATGTTCCTTTCTAATTCCATATATTAAAACAGACATATCCAACTGTAGGCCTATGTATAGCCTGCAAGGTGTTTGTAGCCTTGAGATCCTATTTAGCTCCTATTCTCCCTATTTCTCCAACTGTTACAGCACCTAGGATGTCTAGGTTTCCCTTCCTCCCTCAGCTATTGTTTCATGCTCCTGCTTGAGGGGAGCAGGGGCAGGAGGGCAGTGACACCCATGGTGCTGGGGGAGCCCACTGCATGAAGCAAATAAGCTGAGGTTGGGGCTGCCTGAATGTATATTATGGTACAGAACCTCCCACAAGCATATGGTTCAGTGGTATTTTGGGAGAAGACTACCCATGCATTCATGGAGCAATCCTGTTGTAGGGGTGGCTTCCTGCATGTGCAGTGCAGCAGGGGCATGCAGCCTGGGGGCACCATGGTATGCACTAGCTTCCACCCATGCAGCCTGTAATGCATTCAGCCTCTATCCTCTTAAAAGCTCAGGAGCCCTTTATTATAATATGGAGTTTGTTCCGGATAATATTAGTTATAAGAAGACTTGCCAGCTGATTTTTTTTTTTTTTATGGTAGATGACTAACTACAACCAGAAGCTTGTCAGTTTCTTTAACTATTGAATGCTAAGATGCAAGTTCAAACTAGAAAGATGGGAAGGATCTGTTAGGAGGGAAAGACAGTGATATAGATATCTATATCTATATCTATATCTATATCTATATCTATATCTATATCTATAGATATACACACATGTCCCTGAAATAATTTTGATTCTATTAATTTCATTGGTTACTTAGGTACAAAATGTGAAGGAATAGGTAAGGGGGGAGGGGAAGCTTAGAGTCTTTAGTTGATTAGATTTTGGATTTTTTTGGCGGGGGGGTGGAATAATCATGATGATGATGGAACTCATTTATATAGCATTATTCACCATAGATATGCTGTAGATTAATAATGTATATATTTGACATGTAAGTACATATTGGGATATTTATAACACTCTAAAAATACTACTACTAATTCAATACAACTAATAAAATAACCAACGTTGGTAGGTTAAAATGGATAACTCCACTGAATGATTGTTTTCACAGAAATAATAACTATTGGCAATTTTATTTAATCATTAGACTATAACAATGATTTAGACTTCTTAAAATAAAGGGCTTTAAAGGAAAAAGGGTGGGAATTAGTCATAAATTTCTAAATTGGATTTATAGCCAAAACTCATCATCTCCATTTATATAATGATACTTCCATACATAACAGAATTTCAGTATAATTTGGGGTCAGAGAGAAGGATTAATTTTATTTTGTTTTCAAAATTAAATCAATTTGTATATTCATGATCCCCAACCTCTCATCCTGTGCATAGACTCCAAACGTATAAAAGCAAGAAAATTTAGTGTGTGGAATCAATCCAAAAACGTATTCCTTGTTTTTTCACGGTTTTTATGGTGTTCAAGAGAAAAGCATAAAAACAGAAAAATGTATCTTTGAAAATGTAACCTAATTAATGTCACGAATAACATTTACTGTGTTCCTTCAACACTGCTTCAGTTTCTCTTGTGGGGGAATGTTCATATCCATTGCAGATGCAAAAGAGAAACTCACTGGATTGTGTTTTGGATTGTACAAAGATTTGTGCCCTGAAAAACGAAGCATCATAAAACTGGCATTTATCTATCAAGAATTCAAAATAATAATTCATGTATGAATATAGTTCCTGAAAATTAATCTCTCTCTTTTATGAAAAAATTGTTTTTGGATTTTTTTCAAATATTTAAAAAAATTGGTAAATTACCATTTGTTCACTCTGTCATTTTCCATTTAAATTTTTTCTTCTAATTTGAGAGGAAAAGGACTGATTCCTACTCCCTTTCCCCAGTTGTTGCCAGCTGTGAAAGATAATTTTCCAGCAGCAGTAGCTGGCTTTTGACAGACCTCTTACATAGACACTGTGTACAGATTCTAAGGGGGTTGATTCTACATCTGTCATGGGATTGTGTTGTTGATGGTGTACATGGGTTGTTAACTCCCTGGGTTTTGTTTTTCTTTGAATACCAGAATAATTTTTTGTTTGCCATTTCTGAAAATGAGTTTTGGCCATCAGCAAAAAAAAAGGGGCTATAAACGATGCATTTTTCGATGATACAGGAGTAACTGATGTCAGCAGAACACATTGTGATTTCCTGATGAACAAAGGGCATTTTAATGAGTCTCATTAATGTAGATGACTGTCTTGTGAAACCTGCATGAAACCCACCTCCAATAGGCAAGCCTCCTGTCTTAAACAGGCATTGTAAAATAGCCTCAAGGTTACCACTATAATTCTGTTTGACCTTTAAAGACCATCTTTAACAAGAATCCAGGTTTTACTGGTCCCTTGTGTGATTTGCTTGTAACATGCAGATTTTTGTTATTTTATAACTTTGTAATGTCAACTGATAAAACTTAGATGTTTTTTGTTCTTCTTTGAGAAATAAGAGGATGCTTGTTTTATTACTAAACTACATCAGGGCTCTAGATGAGCAGAACATGAAAAATATGTGTTGTAAGCTATCATCTGTATGACAAGTAAGAACCTGGGTGCACCTACATGTGCACTTTACTGTGGAGTTTACTAATTTGCTCTGCAGTAAAGCACCACTGTCTTCATGTGCACCAGTATTAGGGAGCTGTAAATTAACTCTTCCATAGGATAGTACTGTCACTGAAATGTACATGTAGATAGTGACAAGGGCTGGCTGGGGCAGGAGGGTGCTGAACTATGGGGACTGCCTGCTGCCTAGCCCCACACTATAGTACCTTTGAGCTACAGCTTCTTTGCTACCCAATGCTGTCACCTGAAGCCTGGGGCTGCCTTGGTGTACACTGCTGTGGTCCTAGGCACATGTGTAGATGCTATGCCTGGGAGCTGACTCAGATGCAAGCTGTGACAGAGTTTATGGTGTTGAGGAAATAGCACGTGTAGATGCACCCACTATGTTTTAATGCAAGTCAAAGCTGGTACATAATTTTTGGTAAATCTGAAAACTACCTATCCACCAGAATTCTGTTTCAAAAAATGTTGTTTTTGAAGGGTTACATAATTGCATTTAAAGCTTAATAAGTTTTTTTGTTACATTTTAAACAAGAAAACCTTTTGTATGTGAAGAAGCTCACCAGTGAAAACAGAAGCATTCAAATCAAGAAGTGGCTAAATTAATGTTGCCTTTTCATTAAGAAGTGTTTCTGAGATCTACATTTAAGCATCTATTCAAGTTTCAAATGGAAAGGTATTTTAGAGTATACCAACTAGTTTTAAATTAACTGACTCATATCCTTGTACCAGCATAGCCACAGAGAAACTAAGTTAAGTGTGGACTGCAAAACTAACTCAAGAATGTGAGTAAATACTCAGGGCATAGTTACACATTACAATTAGGAGATGCTGACTCTAAGGAACTTTAAGCTGTGTTAAAGTTGGCGCATGCTATGAGGAGTTACATGTTAAGGATTAATACCCTCTCTAACCTGCACTGCTCTGACCTACTACTAGAGCAGGGGTGGGCAATTATTTTGGGTGGAGGGCAACTTTCTGAGTTTTGGTAAGCCATTGAGGGCCACATGACAGGCAGCCAGGGGCAGATAAATATTAATTTTCTAAATTTTTTAGGGGACCTGTGGGCCGGATAGAATGGCCTGGAGGGCCATACCCAGCCTGCAGGCCGCATTTTGCCTGCCCCTGTGCTAGAAGGCTGGCAAGCAGGTGTGTGCCTAGAAGCTGCCAAGTCTATACCTGACAAGCTCGCCAGCTCTTTAGGTGAAAAGACAGGCTCCAGACCCGGGCCTCTGTTGGAATGGACTGGTTCCCTGCCAGGCCCACTAGCCCAGATAAAGCCCTTGTTGGCTTGGTTCAGGGCCTTTTATCTCTTCCACTGATCTACCCGTTCTTTCCCCAATCTCCTTCAGCTCCCCACTCACCTGCAGGGAGGCAGGAGGTTGGTATCAGACTGGAAAGCAGTGGCAGCTGCTAAGTGGGTTTCTCATCCGTGCTTACTTCTGGGCTGGGAAGGAAACTGGGTGGGGGGAATGAAGGGCTGTGCAAGGGTGGTGGTGGTGAGGGGTTCCTTCTCACTGCCTACTTCTGGGTTCCTTGTACTGTCTCCATGCAACCAAATCCAGTCCCAAGCACTCCCACTGGGCCCTATTCCTGCCTGCTAACCTGCTGTCCCCATACCTGTACAAGATACTGCTTGGAAGCTTCCCATGAGGGCAAGGAGTTGCTGGGTAGCTATGAGGCCTGGTGGGGGCAACAGGGGCCCAATGTGACATGTAGAGAGCTGCTTGGCCCACGTGTTCCTCTCCTGCAGATGCTTGGCAGCTCCCCACCCATCCCCTGCCCCTCTTCTCTCTGCCTACTTTTCCCTGTCCCCTTTCACTCTAGCCTTCCTTTCCACTTCACCTTCCCTACTCACCCCTTCCCCACAGACATGCTACCTGTATGTCTTTGGATGCCAGTGCAGGGCCATCAAGTGCTAGAAGAAAATTAGTTCATGCTGGGAGCAGTTCTTCATGGGATGCTACAGGACTCCAAATTTGTCATTTTATATTGGTGATCAGCCAGAAGTTAAACTAACTAAAGCTAGGTAGCTGAGTTCAAAGATAGTTCTTGCTGAAAGTGAGTTAACTAACTTTAAGAGAGTTGGAGGGCACTTGGTACTTGTTAAGGAACCTAAACATGTAGATAGTCAGGTTTTAAGTGCCCTTAATCTGATCTAATTGTATAATGTAACCTCACCCTTAGTTATCTCCATTGACTATGCTGCCAAAATGGCAACTGAATTTTTATCTAGCTAAGATATGCTATTTCGACTGAATACTTCAGAGTCCTTTTAACTGGAAAAAAATGAATAACTACAATGGTGCCAGTCACTGGATGCCATGTCAATTTGTATGACTAAATTTACCCTCACATAAATTAAGTCTTCTCAAAGGAAGTCATAGGAAGATTGCTATAATTGAAAATAATCAACTCAGTCAGTCTTCTCCCTCACTTGTCCTTTTCCCCTATATGCAAGAATTGCAAGCCAGCAAAAACAACCTCTTACTCCCCTCTTCCCTGCCCCACATTCACTTTTTCAACACTGCAAATCATTGTCTGTCTTTATCTTTGACAATCTCATGCAGTCAAGGAAGATTGTTCATCATGATTGTCTTATCTGTGGGTCTGAAGATAACTGACAGGGCTGATCTGGGATCAACAGACTCTGTTGCAACTTGGTCACATTTCCATGTGTGGTAGATGGTTTCAGATTCTTGATTCTGTCCATGACATGTTGTTTCTGCCACACTAACTTTTCTATTTCCTGTTGTCATAAGGTTTCAAAGTACTGAGATCCATGCAGCAGACTCTTCCACCTTTCAAGGTGATCATGGGTGATGGTCTCCCCTGAGTTGATGTTGATGTTGCATTTTTTCAAGTTGGTCTTGAGGACGTTCTTGAAGTTCTTTCTCTGCCTTCCTCTTGAGTGTACATGTTGACTGAACTGGGATAATAAAACTGGCTTCAGGAGTCTTGAGTTGGATGCTGTGGCTGGTCCAGCAGAGTTGATGTTGAATGATCATTACCATATTGCCAACTTCTATACTACTTTTTTTCTGAAAAATGAAATGTTAGATGTAGCAGTGGTCAGCTAATGCTGTGGGCTCATGTAGATGAGTTATCATTTAAAATCCATTGGAATTTTGAAAAATAGTTTCAGAGCCTGGTGCTCATGAAAGCCAGGAACTATTTTAAACTGAGAGATTAAGGTTATGTATGGAAAGGAATGCTGAGCCTTAAATGAGACAGAGGACCATTTGAGAGCACGTAGTTCAATAACTGTTTGCTATTGGCCTCTACAGACAAATTCAAATAATTCTTCTTTGCTGTTGAATCCTACTGTTTTGAAAATCTCTGCAGGAACACCACATTCATAAGTAAAAGTAGACTAGGATAATTATGAATCATGAATCCTCTGTCCACCTATTTCATATTCTGGGGGAAATTATCCACCACTTGAATTCAAGTATGCCTACTGCTCTGCAACATAACAAGCCATTAATCTTCAAAATTCCAGAATTGTCCATATAGGCCTTTGGATTTTCATTATTTTAGACTGTTTGGTCTGCATGTCTCACTAGAGAATGTAAACACTCACAGATTGTTCATTTTAAAGATATGGGAAAGATTATCACAGGCCTATACTAGGTGTTTTGTGAAGTGAATATTTTTTGAGGTTGCTCCATCTTAATGAGGTGTAAGTGTTACTTTCAAATTGTTAACTGGATCTGCACACATTGCACTTCCTTCTTAGATGATGTTATTAATGTAGCAAGGTCTTCTTTCTCCTCTCCGAATTATTTTTTTTTCTAAAGCATCCACCTCACACTTTCAAACATGCAAATTTATGCCAAGTTCTCATTCTGGTATATGAAATACATCTATGTAATCAGTCTTGAAAATTTATACTCAGAATCCATCAGATGCACAAAAAGGACACTCCTTCAAATCCAGATTTCATAAAATTTCTGGATATTTTCATAAAAGGTAAATAATTTGTACTCTAGGAACAGATGCCTCCTTTTAAACATATATGATGAAAAGTGTATGATAAGGATATTTAAAGTCTACAATAAAAAAAAAAAAAGTTTAGTCTACAAGAACTCTATTCAGAATTGTGTTGAGTTGTTATATAATCCATATGCAGGAAGAAAGCCTACATGCATATATATTGTCTGCTGTCTAATTTCTCATATTTTCTATTTTGTTGCAAGCATTTTAGTGTATACATTCGTATTATTAAGAATACTTTTACATTTGACAGCTACTTAAAAATCAGATAACATACTGGAGTCTAGTACAGTGTTATTAAACTTTTTTCCCCTGTGGGCCAGATGGGCAGTGCCTCTGGTGGTTCCAGTCCCTTCAGTGGATCTCTTTGGTGTTTCTAATCTAGTGTCAGGAGTCCACTGGTGGGCCAGTCCCATCTAGCCATGTGGATAGGGATGGAGAGAAGAAGAGGAGCTTCATTTGACCCCATGGTGAGGGGAGGCATGACTCAGCTGGGTGGGGGGCGGGGTAAAGAAGACATGGCTTGGACCCACAGTGGGGAGGAGGGCATGGCTCTGCCCCAGCCTGGCCCTGTGTATGGGAAGAAACCTTCATTCATCTCAAGGGGGAAAGGAAGTGACCCAGCCGCCACCTGACCCTGTGATGGGGGAGAAGGGCACATGGTCTGGATCTATGAGGAGGGGAAGGGATGTGGCCCATCCCCACAAGGGGAAAGGGGTGCAGCCTGGCTCCAACCAGGTGCACAGGGCATGGGGTCTGGTAATTTGGCATGAGAGAGGATGGTCATATTACTGGCCCCTGCTACACAACTACCAAATTTTTTGACCCATGAGGAGCCCTGTGTGGCTGGATTACAAAGCTCTGTGGCCTGTATTTGGCCCAGAGGTTGGAGGCTCAGTACCCCTAATCTAGTATGTGGCAACCTGCTATTTGTGATTTCAAAAAAAACCCAAAAAAACTTTCACTGGGCTTAGTAGGATGTGTTTTCAAAAATCTCTAGATTAGGAGAACAGAATGTAACCAATGAATTTGTACAGTCAATAGGCCAAATCCGCTGATAAGGATAAATTGCACAGCGTACAACTTGGGTTGCTATGTAGTAGGGAAGGGCATTAAAATCTTACCTTTTCATTCCCTTGATCCTGGTATTTTTCTATATCAGAGGTATCAAGATATTGTCCTGGGGTTTCTAGAGTGGTCAGGAATTTTCAGGTAGCGTGAGCAGGGGCAGGGGTCACCACCAAAATTTGGGGTACCGAGCCCTGATGGGGATATATTTCAACTATGACTATGGGGGCAAACAATGATTGCATTAACTGCCATGCTGCCACTGCTTATCCCACCATCAGAAATTCTGTCCCAATACATCTCATGGGGCTGCTCACAATCTAGATTTGGCCTGTGAGGACCCTTGGAGTCTAGATCCAGCTTGATCTGCCAAGTGAGTTTTTACACTCTCTTTCTCTCTCTCTCTCTCAAAATATATTGCTAATATATGTTTTATGGACAAAGTTAGAGGAGCCAAAGGATCGCTTCAAATTGTGCCAAACTGCCCTAATCACAACAGGTTACAAACACAGCCCAGCATTCTCCATGGGATGGTTAAATTGGCTTTATATCCAGATAGCTCTGTACCACACTGTCAGTTTAATCTCAGCACATTAGAACATCTGGATCACTATGCCAGTTTTGTTAATGTTCTTATAATTCCATAATAAAATTACCAAGGTAATATTCCTGTCCAAATAGTAGAGGAATAATCCAGCCTATATTCAAACTTAATATATCTGTAAAAAAGGCACAATTTAGAAAAATTATATTTAAACATAGTGCTTCTTCCCCATCCTCTAGTATGTCAGCCAAAAACCACTTGGTGTGTTGAGTTAGGGGACTTGTAATTGAATTTTCCCCAGAGATGAATTTGGCCTTTTATGTTTAGTTACTTCATTAGAAGATTCTCCAAAGTATGCTTTGAGTACTACTATATATTATCTTTATTATCTTTATTGTATTATGGAGTACAAAAAAAGCAAGTCTTAATTCTGATTCTCCTTAGTTTGTGTGTGTGTGTTAGACTTGTTCTTAATTAAACAAGATTTTTTGGTGGTTCAATAATTAAAAATTCAAGAACAAAGCATACCATTTGTGTGTGTTTGGATGGGAGGGGGAGTGAGATTAGAGTGAGTAGTTAACAGTTGTATTTTACCTTCAGATGCATGTGTGGCTGCTATTCAACTACATGTTCTCTTCATGCATCTGAGAGCATTAGACCCAACAGTTGCTTAAATGTATGTCTAAAAGAATTGAATTAAATCCTTTTACATTCCTAATTGCTTCATATGAAATTAATTTCCTCCTTAAAAAAATATATGGTAGAAAAATGTGATTTCAAAAGCCAATGTATGTGTGATAGAATAACAGTTTTATTGCTGAACTACAGCAAAACACCAAGTTAATGATTTTATCTAGTGCATGGCAATTAGCAGTAGCAGTACTTTACAGATAGAAAGTCAGCGCTTAATTTTTATTTCAGAAACATCTTAGTCTTTTATTATGGTGAGACATCTACTGCCCTCAGGACTAGCACCATGTGTCTGAATTCACTGCAGACTTGCAAAGCATCCCCGGAGAGCTTCATCACAGATGCCAGCCTTCTGTTATATACCCACAAGAATCTGTTCATCCCTCATTGTATACGCAAGGAAACAAAACTACACAGCAGAAATAATTCATGAGAATGCACCACAAACAAAAAAAGGATTAGTCTGAGTCTCCATAGCCGGAAGTTTATAGCTTCTGACATCTGACTCTGGTTTTGTGGCAGCCCTCAGGATTTATCAGAAGTACCTTTATCTCTTCTCTATATCTTGCAATAAGTTCAGTAAATTTACAGCTTCAGATCAGTCTGCAGTACTGGCACCAAGAGTCTGTCAGTTTTATTGAATTTCCCATAAGCGTATTTAATTACTCACTAAAGAATCTACTAAACAATCACATCTCTTTTAACCAATTAAGAGCACATTAAATACTAATTAATATCATTTTATAAGCAGAGATGCTGCATTGCTTTTAGATATTCCCAAAGTATTGTCAGTATATCTTCAGGTTCTACAACAGGTTAGTACTGAATTAAGGCCTAAACCCCACCTCCCCTTCCCCCCCCATGCCATGCTCTGCTTCCCACAATAGCAATTACAACTGTGCACTAAAGGGAGTTCGGGGTATACAAGATTTGTGGGCATCTTTGTCATTCACTTACCACAGTAATCACATCCATATAATAATCTAGACTGAATAGTATTTGTTTATATATAGCATTAAGTCAAGTATCTCCTCTATTTCCATGCAAGTTAAGAAGACTCCTGTTGATTCCAATCTTATTGTACAACTGGATGGAGAGTGAACATAGGCAGTGTGAGTGCAGCAGTTAAACTGAAGCCTCTCTACACACATTGCTTTGTGGGTTTACTAGAACAAGGTCTGTGAACAGCCATTTGTTGTGGTCTAGTCCCCCCAGAAACTCCCTATAACAAAGTTAATTTACTTTTTCATGTAACCTTATAGAGAGAAGCCTCTTTATGGAGAGACATTTATTAGGGTTAAAAGAGTGAAGCAGTTTAAAGTTTATACAATGATACCATCAGGTTTGGCAAAAAACTGAAGAAGCACTAGATATTTAGTATACGTGTAACGTTTAAGGCTTGGCCCATTCTTCAGAGGGCTGTATGGATTCTTAACCACTTCCAACAACTACATCCTCAAATGCAACAGCAAAGCACTCTCAGCAAATAGTTTTTCAGTTGCTCTTGTCGATAGAGTATCTGCAGAAATCTAACACATTTATGGCATTTCTTACTCTGTACTTTAGCTTTCTTTTTATTGTTGAGATTTGCGTCGTTTAGTTTTGGGGTGCTTTTTCTAAAAAAAAAATGGAAAAATATGAAGCTTTCTATTCTTAACTTTTCTGAATAAAGTTGCTCTTGGAATCTAATAATGAGGTTTAAAAATTTAGATTTATTAAGAATATATTTCATTTAACTTTATAATTGACTTTATGTTCAATTTTGCCAAATAACTGAAGGATTCATAAGAGTATGTTAAAAAGTACTCTGAAAACAGACTTTGGATGTGCTCCTTATGACAAATTATGAGCTAGGAAACTCTAGGAGTTATAGACATTTACTGACTCTTTCTCACAGCCTTGAAAGGGTGTATACAATTATACAAATAACTTCTGGTTCAGGCAACCAGCACCAACACTGAAGCCTTCTTCATTTGGTACCAGCTCTATTGGACAGGACAGGTCATACATATGCCTGACAACCAGCTCACTTATGGTCATTAATCTACAGGTGAGCAAAAGAAGGGAATCGAGGACACCTTGAAGGCCAATCTGAAGAAATGTCATATTAACATCAATGCCTGGGAGACTCGAGCATTAAATCATACCCCAATGGTGTCATGATGCACAAGGCATCTATTTTGAGTAAATGTGCCTCACTGTGGAGGCAGATGAAGAAGGAAAAAGGAAAGGAGTGCTTCTCAAGACCAGAAGATGCTAACTATAGTCATGTATCCTTCAGAACAAGCTAATAACTTGAACTTCTACATTGCTATTTGTTTGGGGTTATTCAAATTAATGGTGAAAGAAACCCAGGGAGGAACTGTATTTGGACAATATCTAGAGTATTTACTATGCTAGGAGCATTGTAGAAACACCACCTGGTTACAGAGCCAACAATATTAATGTAAGTTAGATCAGGTCTTTGCTTAGGATGCATTATACTCTGCCTGTTTTAATGATGTGCAAGCACTTTACAGCATTAGATTGAAACTGCCAAGTGTTAGTTAAACTTTTATGTTTTCGGGAATAGCATACTCAGGCTGACAAAGGATTGTTTCCATGTTAGATATAAAAACATTTTGAATAATTTCAAAATGTATCAATCTAGTTTTAGTACTGTAAACTCTGTGGTTGCTAGATTAAATGAACTAAAATTACTTTCTTTTCCCTAGGTTTGTTTTTCTTGTGTGTTATGAAATTGTTTTTTATTTAATAAAAACACTAAAACACGTTTTAATTTTATAATGATTTTTTAATATATATTATTGCATATACACATGAACA
Organism: Caiman crocodilus; assembly: GCA_030014935.1. Lineage (NCBI taxonomy): Eukaryota > Metazoa > Chordata > Crocodylia > Alligatoridae > Caiman > Caiman crocodilus. The sequence continues at coordinate 49,614,318 of JAGPOW010003685.1, forward strand.
ACCCCTATGATTAAAAACATATCAAGATTGAAAAATGAAACAGTCAAAAGTTAGGAAATGCCAAAAATAAAGTCCAACTTATATTTTTACATAAGTGAATTATGAAGCAGTATTTAATTATGTGATCACCCAGTGTTCTTCCAGCAAAATCCCTGTTCTAGTTCTGGTTTTAGGCATGAGTGTGCCCATTTGCAGCTGGGAATATCAACTGCAGGAGAAGCCCTCGTTTGCCCCTTCATCCTTGCATGGGGCATGCTTAGAACAGAAGGAATCTTCCAAAACATGGCTAACACTAACAAATTCTAAATGTGATTTTTAAGGGCACTTTAGAATGAACTTTTCTCTGCCTTCATTAAATAGTGGAACCATTTTCACCAAAATTCTCCATAAATGATTCAAGTGGGGACAGACAACTGACGTGAAAATTTTCAGTCAAAATGGATAAAGTTGGGCAATGTTGTGAATAACTGAAAAGAGTATTTTGTAATGAGTGCTTGTCAACCTTTAACTATGGGTATTATAACTATGTCGCTAATGGATATTTGACTGTATTCATGTACATGAAGTCCATGGTACACCAGTGGGAATGCAAATGGGCTTCTAGTAATATCTGTAAATATTTTATTTAAGTAACATAGAATATTTCTCACTGAAAAATCAGTTTGGGGGAAAAAATTACCCTGAGGTAAACATTCCACTTGTGACCATGCCAATACATTAACTGGAGTTATATGCCAGCAGTCCTTCTCCCCAGTGTGTTCAGCATCCATATGTCTTGATACAGCTTGCTTTGTTTCCACTCTTTCTCTTATCAATTTATCTTGTTTTTATTCATGTTTATGTTGCTGTCCAAGCTACTAAAAACAAGTTATTTAGAAACTACAAGTCATTAGAATAAAGTAAAAAAGAATATCTACTGTTTTTACTTAGGCTATAAATGAGGCATTTATAACAAGCTAACAAACACAAATGCTAAAAAAAAAAGTGCGAAGAAAATAATATAAAAATATAAACCTGTTAAATGCTGCAGAAGGCATTTTCCCAGTAATTTTTCATTTGCATTTTCAGCCCTGTCCAACAAAATGACAAAAGGGGAGGGTATAAATTTAATAATTTTCTTGCCCTCCCAAATTTATATTTCAAAATAATTCATGTACAGTATGAAATGTGAAAGCAAATGTGTCCAGCCTGTTAAAGCAACAGGAGAGATCCTTAGCCTGGTATAATCTACTATTAATCCCTTGAATTTGCAATTCTGATTTTTTTTTTTTTTCCCTCACTGGCTTAGGACCTGGCCCAATAGCTGAAACCATCTAATAATAATACTGACTTTCTCTTTCTTGGGTGTTAGCTGAAATCAAGGCTGAAGATTTTGACTAGAGTGTGCCAGTGCTCCTGTGGGACTTAAAGCTGAGGAACTAAAGGATCTTTCCCTTCTGCTCAGAGTCAGACAAATTGCCATATTTGGGGTCAGGAAGGAATTTTACCTCGGGGTCAAATGGATATGGACTGTGGGGTTTTTTGTCTTCCTCTGCAGAGTGGGTTGTGATCCTCTGCTGGGATCTTTTGTGTATATATTAGCAACCTTTTACAGAAGCAGGACATTGACTGCCATAGTCCCCTTGCTTCACCTGTGGCAGGTTAGGGTGCTAAATCTTGTGTAGTTTCAGGGTTGACAGTAATTTTACTAAGAGGTTAGATTACGGATTTTTATAGGATGTCTTAGATAGTGATGATCTTGCCTCTGGCAGGGGATTAGACTAGTTGACCTATGGATATCCCTTCCAATCTTACTTCTCTATGATTCTGGGACTATGCAATTAAAAACAAACAAAAAAGAAAAACAACCGCTCCTCTTTTCTATAGATATCTTGTGTACAAGTTTGGAGTCGAGACTTGCATTTCTTAATCAAACATAAATTCAAAGTGAAGATTCTAACAGTCTTACACACAGAGAGTAACATCTTTATTCATTTTTGGAAGAAGGTTGGAAAATAAATTATTTCATCTGACCTTGAATTATTTAATCTGACCTAATGTACTTCTACTTTACTGCTATACTGTGTCTGCTTTAGTCTAATGTGTTAATCTTCATAATATGTCTGTGCAGTATGGAGGTACTGTTGTCTCCAGTTTTGGAGAAGAAATTAAATCTCTTCTGTAAAGACCAAGGAACCAGAGCAGGCTGTCAGAGATGTAAACTAACACAGAGTTCCAAGAGTACACAAAGACTTTTGGGGAGATTAGGAAGAGGTTATGTCACAGTAAAAATGGCCACCAGATCTAACTTAGTTCACCCAGGTGTGGACCTTACACTTGGACCCCTAGTTACATCCATCTAAGTGCGAACTGTGCAAAAGTTCAGAACAGTTAAATCAGTCTAAAAATTGTTGACCCAATCTAAGTTAGACTACCTTTGAGATGCAGTTAAGTGGAAAGACCAGTCTAATTGAACTTCTATACAATTTGCAGTGCAGCCTCAGGGCTGGGAAATCCAGGCACTAGCCCCGGCCCCAGCCCCAGTGCTGTGCTTTTCCTACCTCCCTCCCCCTGCCCCTAATGCCAGACTATTTTTATCCTCCAGGTTCTTTGCCTCACCCTTAGATGGACAATCCCTGCCACATCAAGTTACCTAGCCCCTTCCCTATCAAATCCACCAAACTCTCCATTTGGCACGCTGTTCCTACTATTGGTTTTAACAACATTCACTAGTGCTGGGAGCCAAGGAGGTAAGTTGGATGAGATCAGGGAGAGGTCATCATCTGAGCGGGGATTGAGGAGCTAAAAATAGCACCTGATCCTGGGAAGGGGAAGAGGCTCCCTTATACCCCTAAGCTCTAACATTGATCCTGCTCGCTCAGCCCCTCTGATCCAACCAAACCCTCCCAGACCCCACTGACCACTCCTCCCTTGCATTACTCCCCCATAATTTGGGTGGTCATTTTTAACTTGATCTAATTCCTCCCCCCACCATGTCTTTACATATCCAAGGTCAACATAAGGATTTGTGCATTGAAATGATTGGCATTTCAGAACCCAACTTGTAAACAGCCTGCTACATATTGGAATCCATAGCCCTGGGCTACATCCTGTAGGTTTCCAGATAATAAATAGATTCAAGCAGGTACCTCAGAATGTAGCCCACAGGAGCCAGTCAGCTAACTACCTAAGCTAGACATTACAACGGGGGTGGACAAAATATGGCCCACATGCCAGATCTGACCCACTAAGGGATTATATCCAGCCCATGGCAGGTCCCTCAGCCCCATCTGGACCAGGCACTGGAGACAGCACAGGCATTGGCAGGCTGTGATGCATGTAGCTAGTCCTGGCAGCCCCATGCAGCAGGGCTGGAGCAGCATGGCAGTTGTACTTATTTCCTGGAAACCCCTCTGGTGGTGGCTACCACCATCAAACCCAGCCCCACTGCCTGGGCACCCTAACCTTTCCAACCTGCACCCACAGCCAGGGTTGGGACCCTATCAGACTAGACATGTGGCCAAGAAGATAGGATGTGTCCACAGGCTGGCAGGGAGCAGTGTCCAGGAGCAGGAAAGGAAGGCAGGGCCAGGGCTGGAATCTTGGGGTGGTCATAGTATGGGGCTGGGGCCCAGGACAGAGCCATGGTCCACTGCCTGCACATCCCTGTGATGGGTGTCTGCTCCTGCCCTTGGAACCAGTGCTGCTCACAGGCATGTATGAGGAGTGGATCTACCCAAACTCTGGGCCCTGGCACTATGCTGTCATGGCCCCATGATCCCAGCCCTGGCCTTGCCCACCCGCCCCACTCCTAGATGCTGTTTCTCATTTGCTCATGGATCCATCCCAGCCACCAAACTGAGTGTGGAGCAGAACCATTTAGGGAGTTTTGGTGAGCTGTTATGGGGGGGAAGAGGGGTTGCTGACCCAGCCCATGACAACTCACCAAAACTCCCTAGGTGGGCCTTCTACCTAAATAATTGCCCACTCATGCATTAGAAAGTGCTGAAGAGAGAGAGATGTGTGTAAATTTTGTTCCTCAGTCCCTCAGCTAGAGGTATAAATGGAAACCAGATTTCCCAGATCTTCCAGATCTTGTGGGAGCACTGCAATAACCACTGAGTCATTGCATAAAAGGGGACACCAGCATCACCACTGTTTTGTGCGGAGCCTTACTGATTAAGTATGTTCTGAGAACTTTTACCAGATTGAGCTACACAGTTGAGGCAGGCGGAAGAATGCCTAATTTTTGAATCCTAGTGATACTTAGGCCTCAGCTACTGTCCAATGTGAAGATAAAAATATTTCTGAGTAGGACCCCAAAATTAATACATATCCAAGAAATTTTACAGGAAAAAGTTTAGGTATTTTCACACATTTGGGGCACATATGGTTTGGTAGCAGCTCAGTGTGGATTTTGAGGGCTTAAATTCAGGATTTATATTTCTCAATGCCACTAAGACTCTGTGGATCTAACCCAAGGAAACCAAAGTGAAATGGGTAGTTCATGGCTTAGCAAGGAATAGAGTCAAGGTCTTCAAAGTACTAAAATCACTCTCTAAAGACCATACCATCATTCCTTGATAGATGACTTTGCAGGAAATTTGCACTACATGTTTAAAAGTATAGTAATATGATATTTCAATTCTTTAATTAAATCAGAGAGTCTTCCCTGATACATACACTAGCTAAAGCTTTGATCAGTTTAAATAGTTTTTTTGAAGATCTGTTGTGCTATACCAAAAGGCCTCGTCCTATCAAGATCATTCAAATTTTCAGTTTAGTCAATTTTAGATATTTTTGTTATACCAACAAATCCAGTAGACTGGGGTCAAGTCTGTTGTATTAGTACATGTCCTTCCAAAGTATTTAACATGGACTTATCCTGTGTTTGGACAATTATCAGTGTCAGTTCATTATCGTGCACTGCTAGGTCAGGGGTTCATTTAGAATGTGGGCCATTTGTCTAACATGAAAAAAGAGCTCTTTATCATTCCTTTCTCTTACTTTTTCTTCTCTTTGTTTACTGCTTCCACCCTTTTCTGCTATCATTTAGTTAATTTATAACGCTAGGTTTGGACCTTAATGAACTTCAAATCTATCATGTGCAAGCTTTAAAGAGTATTGGCTGTAGCATAGACATAATGACTTCCATTGTTGAATATGAACATTCTAGTAGTTGATATATTCATGAAAATCCTTGTAAATGTAATTTCCTAATAATATTTTATTACATTTGATGAACCACATGTTATGCCATATGCCTGTTACTGTTTTTTTTTTTAATAAGCTTGCAGAGTTAAATATATTGATGGTAGCAATACACAGATATTTGTAGCATCTGCATTTAGTTTAATTAACTTCTCAATGAACAGGGGCAATTACTGGAAAAGATTCATTTGAAGTTAGTAGCATAACTAAAGCAGGGTGACCAGGGCAGCACCCCTCAGGCATTGATTTGGGGGTAGAGGGTAGAACAGTAACACCCATTGCCAGAGCCTCAGTCTGTAAATAGTTCTCCATAAAAGAGATCCGTGGGTATATGGCCATTGCCCATTCTCCATTTATGACCAAACCATCAAAGGCAATGATGACTGGGAAGAGAATGGATGCTCAGAATGATTACATGTGTCAAGGCCTTAGCATAAGCAACTTGGTCCTACCAGGAAATTCTTAGAATGCAGCAAAGAGAATGCAAGTGAAAGTATTGAGGTACTTATTTCTGAGTAGAGCATGTGGTCTGGGATTTGTTACCATACAAAAGAGTTGATGAAACAAGCACTCTGTGAAGAAATTCTTCCTAATGTCCAGTCTAAATCTACTCTCTGCTAGCTTGTGGCCATTATTTCTTGTAACCCCTGGGGGCGCATTGGTGAAAACCTCACCAATTCCCATCTGTGCCCCCGTGATGAACTTAAGGCTGAGAGGCGACCTTGTGCCTTCTCTTGCTGAGGCTAAAAAGGTCCAGGTTCTCTACTCTCGCCTCGTAGGGCTTGGCCTGCAAGACCTTAACCATACGAGTGGCCCTTCTCTGGACCCTCTCCTGGTTATCCACATCCCTCTTGAACTGTGGCACCCAAAATTGCACGCACTACTCGAACTGCGGTCTGACCAGTGTCTGATAGAAGGGAAGTATCACTTCCTTGGATCTATTTGTCATGCATCTGCTGATGCACGATAAAGTGCCATTAGCTTTTCTGATGGCTTCGTCACACTGCTGACTCATGTTCATCTTGGAG
>JAGPOW010003685.1:49623431-49639978 GCA_030014935.1 Caiman crocodilus
ACAGCAACCCCTGCGTCTAACGATTTGGTGACCTGATCATAAAAGGCCACCAGGTTGGTCTGACAAGACCTGCCACTGATGAACCCATGCTGGTTGCCATGTCAGGGTGGGGGAACTCCCTGCAAGTCAATTATTGACTCGGCAGTGCTCCGCTCGCTAGCACCATGGCTGAAAGAGACTTGGGGGTCATGACTGACCACAAGATGAATGAGCCACCAATGCAATGTCATAACTGGTAAAACAAACAAAATCCTGGCTTGCATCCATAGTTACTTCTCAAATAAATCTCAGGGTGTCTTCCACTGTTCTCTGCCTTGGTGAGGCTGCAGCTGGAGTACTGCACCCAATTATGAGCTCCACAACTCAAGAAGGATGTGGAGAAGCTTTAGAGAATCTAGAGGACAGCCACATGCATGATCAGAAGGCAAGAGAACAGGCCTTATGAAGAGAGCCTGAGAGCCATGGGACTCTCCAGCCTGGAATAGCATAGGCTGAGGGGTGACTCGGTGGCAGCATATAAGTGCATAAGGAGTTTGCATCAGGATCTGGGGGAATGCCTATTCACCAGAGCATCTCAAGGGATGACAAGGTCCAATGGTCTCAAACTCCTCCCAGACTGTTTTAGGCTGGACATAAGGAAAAACTAATTTCCAAGCCCCCAAGGCCTGGAATAGACTCCTTCCAGAGGTGGTGCAAGCAACTACTCTGGACTCTTAAGAAACATTTGGACACTTACCTTTGCTGGGATCCTTTGACCCTAGCTGACTTCCTGCCCCTGGGGCAGGGGGCTGGACTCGATGATCTTCCAAGGTCCCTTCCAGCCCTAATGTTGATCAAATCTATGAAATGTGTAATGTCTGTCCCTAGCCTGCAACTGCACTCCTGTTGCCTTTATAGAAATAAGACTGTCACTGACTTTGAGACTGACAACACAATTGGGCTCTAACTTTTTCTCCAGTATCATATGGTAAGAAAATATTTAAAAGTAAATTCAAATTGATTCCCCAAATCTACATGCATACTATTTGCGAACAACTAAGACTTCTGTATATATTGTTTGTTTGTAAAATCAGTGGCATAACAAGCCAAATTGGCACCTGAGGCAAATCGGCAGAGAGTGGGTATGGGAGGAGCATGAGGGGAGTTCTGAGGGTGAGGGCACAGGTTCAGATTGGGGGCCTTGAGATTTCTAACCCGTCCTAGCTAAGCCTCTACCACTGCACATGCACTGCCCACCCTTGCTGTGTTGCTGTTTCAAACTTCCAGCATGGTAATGCTGCCGGTTCTCCTCCTAACTTTGCCCACTCCTAGTTATACTACTGCATAAATTTATTCCATTCTTCCTTTTGCTAGGAAAGGCAAAATCGCAGCTGCTGCTACAATTCTTGTGTTAGTTATCCTGATTATTTGCTTTGTCAGCCTGAATCCTACAGTAACCACTACAGTCCCCCTTCAGGAACTGCTTTTTCAGTGTGAGGTCTGTTAAACAATGATATTAGTAGATATATGGCCTTTTTTATAACATAAGAATTCAAGGAAAATAATTAATGGACTAAAACATTGATTACAAAACAATGTAAAGATGAAATATAAATAAATAAATAAATAAATGATTTTGGAGTGCAGCAAACTAGATGGTTTCTATAGTAAATGCCAGTATAGTATTGCCTGCAAATGAATAATACATTTTTTGAGGGCAAAACTCTGAATGCATTATACATTGGGAGTCTGTGCTATTAAAAAAAAAATGTTCTTTTGATTTCATATTGGCACAAAGGGCTTAAAACTACTTCATATATAGTTTGACCATTGGACCATACTCTTCAGAACTCCTATGAATTCTCTATTGGAGTTCCGACTATGTACAGGAAAGAAAATATACCCATCTCCCACATTCTGTCTTCAAAAATCCACTTGTTCCCTGATCTACTCACTGCCTCCCCATTTCTTTTACAGCTCATTGTGGTCCCCTGGCAAGGGGATATTGGTTTGAGCTTCATTCAAATCATAATAGCTTCATTCAAATCCTAGGGCATAGCTAGGTCCTTAGCCTTTGTTTGTCTGATATTGGGTAAATTGCTAGTAATGCAAGTGATGAAAAAAAAAAATCAGGGTTACCATGAAGGTAAATTAAATTCACCAGCAAATGCATTCTATTGTGTAAGCATTCTGCTTGACTCAGTCATTTATTTCTAATTAAATCAAGCTGAAGATCTGTTCATTTAGATATAGACATCTATTTTTTAATAGCAATTACAAGAAGTAAATATAGGTTCATTTTCATGCTGTAACTACTTATTTAAACCTGGATTATTAGAATATGCAAATATGAGAAAATATGATGAAGTAACCTCATATAATATTGTTTAACTGTTTACAATGGAATCATTGTCAGTTTGTACATATCAGTCTAATCGTACAGTAAAGCAGTTACCTAACTGCACAGGAGCCTCAGTTGGTTATTGCATATTGTGTCTTTAATTAAAATGTAGCTAACGCCCATTTTAATGGATATTTTTTCTGCCATGTGCAGATGTTTTGTTGTGGTCTAGCTTAAGCAGCAAGCCTTAGGATTGAAAATCTGAGATACAAGTGAAGAAGTAATTCTGCATTTCAAACATATATAGTGAATCCCGGAACCTTGATTTAGTAATCCTAGGAAAATATTCTGATGAATTACAATTGGATCCAGATAGATAGTAGACTTTGGAGTATTTTTATTTATTATCAAATATATTCTCCAAAAGATTTGAGCGCTCTTAATTTAATAATTCCCCATCCCCAATTTTGATCCATCACATCTAGAAAGACATGGATTTCCTGTATAATCAAAGAAAGCAACACTCACCTTCATTTTCTCTCAGACCTACACACAACCTTATTTATACCTGTTTTTCCCTGTCCATGTTTGTTGTTTTTGGATGAAGCAGGTACTTTTACATGATTTCACTGCAATACAAAGCATCTTGGGAAAAAGTGGTTCTCGTTTACAAATCTTTCAGGAAGTCAGTGGGCCAGGATTTGATCTCGATGATTGCAACTGGAACTTGAAATAAGTGGAACCCTCTTGAATATGACTAGGGGGATGGGAATCTCCCAATGCAAATAAGTACCAAATTTGGATACACGATTTCTTGCATCAGGCCTTTATTTCACAAGATATAAAACCAACTTTACAAATGTAACAAACTGTTGTAGAACTGAAGACAGCAGAGAAATTCAGGCTTGTCTAAGTGTAGCAGCTATTTAAGTACAATTATCCTGAATATTTTTAAGTGGGAATTTTCTCCCTGATTTCAGCAGTTCCATACTTTAAAGGCCCACCTAATCAGTAGTGTAACTAGGGGTGGGTGAGAGGAAAGTCCACCCTGGGAGCTGAGTTAAGAGTCACTCCCAACCATCACAGTTTACCCTGGCAGCATTGCCATGCAGGGAATTTCAAAACAGTCCCTGGCTGCTGTGGCTTTGAGAGTGAGAGAATCTGGGGCAGGCAGAGTACATGAAGCAGCAGCAGCTCATGTGGAACTGGTTGAATGTTTCTGGTGGGTAAGACTGCTGCTCCCTTGCTCTTAGATCTGCCCCCACTCCTGTCTCTGCACCTTGAAACTCCCACTCAGACACCTCTCCCCAGCCCCTACACTCTCAGAACCTGCCCTCTCTTCCTCCTTGCCCCAGGCTTTCCAACTTAGCTTTTTACACCACTGCACCTAACATTTCAATTCATTTTTATGAGCTGAGGCTAAGTTCAGGCATTCAAAAAGCCTACGGTGGAATCAATCCAATCTATGCATGTTTTGCTAAGCTGTGTAGATTAGACCATTGCTGAACAGAACCCATGTTTACTCTTTGGTTGGGGAAGGCAGGCAGATGCCTGGGCTGGCCAAGGACAGAAAGGGGGATAGGGGCTCCTGCATGCCTCCCAGCCTAACAGATATTGCCCAGGGCAGCTAAGCTCATTCAAATAGGAGCCATCCCTGATTAGTTGTCCAGCACACCACCAGACCTCCCTCCACATCTGTCAGCCACAGCGGGGGAGGATCCAGCACAGAATCTCTCCCCAGTTTCATGGCAGTGGGGGATGGGATGGGGAATGGAGCTGTGGTCTACACAGCTGGGGGGGGTGCTGCCTTGTGGGCATTTTCCCCCAGCCCTGGGCTCTCCCTGGAAGACCCCAGCTCATGGGGGCCTAGGACTAGGGTGGAGGGGAAACCTTCACAATGCAGGGCTCCCCAGAGCTGGGCAGACCCCAGCTCAGGGGCCAGGGCCAGGGCAGATGGCTCCATTCCCCACCCCACTGCAGGTTAAAGGAAGTGACTCATGGTGGGTGAGGCTGTGCATCTCTGATGGGTAGGGGAAACCCCCATCACATGGGGCTCCCCCCAGCTGGCCACATCCCAGCTGTGGGGGGCCAAGTGGGGGAAGGGGCTCCATTCCTTTGCCTCCCGTCAACTGCCCCCACCTAACGGGTGAGGCAGGGTGCAGGGCTGGGGAGCAGAAGCTTTGTTGCCTCAGCTTTGTGACAGCCTAGGGGCAGGGCCAGCCTGCCTCAGCTGGAGCAGAGGAGCATGGCGAGAGGCTAGATTGCCAGCCCTATAAGGTGAGTCACAGAACATTCTGGGATGCCAGGGGACTGCAACCTAACTTGAGTCTGGAGGGGATCTGAAACAGAAGTTCAATAGAGCAATCTAACCTAAATTTATTAAATACGATACATCCATCCAGGTCTATCTTAAACCGGGTTCCACCATTTTGAAACTGGTGCATGTGTGCTGCTTTAGTTCTGTTACAGGTTTAGACTGGTGTTTGCTCCTTTATACCAGTTTATGCCAAAGAGAGGGATAGTGTAAAATACTGCAACTTGTTGGGGGTGGGTGGGAGAAGGATTTAAGAAAGCATATTGTTAATAATTTAGTTAGAATTTGCCCCAAATCCTAGGGCTAACATAGGCTAAGGGAATGATTATAATTCTGGATAATGCTGAATTTGGATAAGTCCCTGGATTGTAGAGATATGTGTGTTTTTCTTTGGAAATACACATTCATGTTTTTTCTTGTGTGGTTAATATGCAGACGTGTCTCCAGGAATCACATGACTTGGTGAAGCAAAGTTCATTAACAGATGGATGACTTTCCTTTTAGAAATCTCTCTCATTGTTAGTAGGAGCTGTTGTTGTAAGATTAGTATTCAGCTAGTTGGGACTTTTTTGTTTTGTTTTGTTTTTTAAGGTTTGGGAGCTGGAGTGGTGGGGGCAGCCATGGTGGGTGGGGCTGAGAAAGCAGGAAGGAGTCAGGGGGCTCATAACGGAGTCCCTCCATGCAGTGTGGGTCAGTGGGAGGGAAGTGGGGATTACCCCCTGTCTGGCAGCAGCTGGTGAGTGGGACCTTTTTTTTTTTTCTTTTTTCAGACAGCCTGGAGCTGGGGCAGCTGAGACAGCCATTGAGAGCAGGTGGGGGATGGAGCTGTGTGATTCAGAGATTCAGCTGATTTGGCAGCAGCTGAATCTCCAAATCAGATTCAGCCGAATCTGAGCCTGAAGCGAATACTTGGTGCATCGCGCAGGCCTAGAACAAAGTACTAGGCAAACTTAGATATAATTTTACCTTGCTCAAGCATGCTTTTTTCATAGGATTCATAGATGTTAGGGTTAGAAGGGACTTCAGTAGGTCATCAAGTTCAACCCTCTGCCTTAGGCAGGAAAGAGCGCTGGGGTCAGATGACCCCTGGTAGGTGCTCGTCTAATATACATTCAAATTAGTCATCTTGGGACTCTAATCACCGCCCTAAAATTAATACATTTTAATTAATTAAAATATAAAAAGAAAGAGGAGAATTTATTTTTCATTAGTGGAAATCATACCTGTCAATCAAGTTTGTTCTCTATTACTTAATTTAAAACCAGGAAAGTTAACCATGCAGACTTTTATCTGTCCAATGCTGCAGGTGTGGATCCTAGACTTGCCTCTGTACAAAACACTTTTACAGTGTGCAGTCATGCACTTTGGTATTTAAGGAACTGCATTCTCTCTTGATTGTGGCAAAGCGCCCATTTACTGCAGTATAGAATCTTGCCACAATAATATACATAGATTCATACATCTCCACAGCACTGTTCAGTTCCTGGGAAACAGTGATTGCTAATAATTTTGAACAGAAAGCTCCTGGGCTGGCTGTTCAAATATCTTTTTGAAGATGTAAATGTGTTTTCAAAGAAGAGACAAGAAGTGACCATCCTTATAATAAGCTTTGTAATTACTGGTGAGGTAGAAAATGAAATGGTTTCCATAACAAGAACGGTAGGAGGATTATAACAGCCAAAAGAAATTAATTGTTTGACTGTGGAGAAAATAAAAGAATACTAACTAGTAATCTCCTCGTTAAAATATTCTGAAAGAAGAAGCTGTGGGAAAATGTTTCAGCATACAAGAATAACAATTGTGGAGGCCATTCAAAAGAACCGTGTGCCCTGCTTAGATATGTGTTTGCATTATGGGAGCTCTGTAGCCCATGAGTCAAATTTGGCCCAGTGAGCCACATCATCCAGACCACAGGGCTCCCCAATGGGTATAGAAATGTGGTGGCATGGTGAGCAATGGTAGCATTAATTGTTCCAGAAATGAATACTGCTACCATTCTTCCTGTCCTCAAATTTCCAGACTAGTGGGGCACCATATGGGCCAAATCTTGAGCATATAGCTGCATCATCTGACCATGGGTTCAGAAATTTGATAGTGGGAAGAGTGGCAGTTGCTGTGGCCCTAGGGAACTACAGCATTTAATGCTGCTTTCACCAAATGCAGTTCTGTGCTTTGGATCCAGCCTGCAGCCTAACCCTGTGCCAGTCATCCAGCCTGCAAGGCCAGACTACTTTAGGGTATTTGAGCCTTCCTAAACGCCAGTTTCTTGGGTTCTATTGAAGACCTCTGTGTGATTTTCATCCTTCATGGATACTGTACTCACTCCCTCTGCTCTCAATTGTGTCTGTAACTGACTTCAGGACCGATTTCAAAACAATAAATACTATCAGAAAATTATTTTTTTCATCCCTGGAGAGAACTGGCACTGGAGAGAATCATACATTCCTGTTTACACTCCTTTGTATTAGAAATATTTAAATGTAGTTTAGACTTTAGTGTAATGTGCAGTCATTGAAACCTGCTGTAGTCAGGCTATTAAAACAATCATATAATTCAACAGCATATTACTGTAGGAAAGGCTAGTAGAAACACAATGGAATACAGTTTCAGAAGGCAGAGTTCATTTTACAACTGACTCTTTGGCAGGGAAGAGGGTGTATTTTGGGTTGCTGTTAATTAGAATAGTAAGATTTATGTCGTGGCTGTTAATCCACAGCATTCACTGGTGAGTAAATAGAGAGGATCTGTGACTCATTGAGTTGTTTCAGAGGCTTAGAAAAAATAAACGTCAGAGTGGGCTTTCCAAGCTAGATTCTCCCTGTCATCTGAGTCAGATCCAGTGGGAAGCACAGGTGGACCACAGTCTTTCCCCTCCACTAGTCCTTTGAGGAATCTGAAGTTTAGGTTAGAATTTTCTTTCTGCTGCTTATATAGGACAAAGACTGCAATTGTATACTGTCTCTGCACTGGAACAAAAGGATGGCGGTTGCTCAGAACTAGCCACAACTTAGCCATAAGTATTTTATGTTGTAAGACTGAGTCTTGTGTGCATTGAGTCTACAGGCAGGGAAGGCTGCAAAGACCTATGTTTTATAAAACTGATCAAAAGGACTTCACTGTGTATATTTTCCAGCATCAAAGTTGCCTGTTTAGTTTAGTTGGGATTTTTTTAGGGTGTGTACACACATGCTCATGCATCTTTTTACCATTTATAAAGAAAATTACTGAGTTTTTTAATGCCAAAATGGATTCATTGTTTGCACCTAAAATTTTGGAACCTTACCCAAAGTCAACAAATAATATTGACTCCTTGACTGTGTCTACCTGAGATGCACCACTGCACAGTTGTCACTGTGTAGTCAGAAGGCAGAATATAACCAAGTATTAAATGACTGAGCAGTAATCAGAGTTACTGTGCAGTAGTGTCCTGGCATGGTTGCTTAGTGATGCTTACCGCGCCATAACTTATTACTACTACGCAGTAGTGTCATGTCACAGTTTGTGCTAGGCAACACTACCACACAGTAATAACGAGCTACTGGGTGCTAGTTATGAGCTACCATGCAGTAAATATTTCATGTAGACATGGACATTGAGTATTATCTTATTTCACTAGTAGTCAGATTAATTTTAATATGACAATTGGTGAAGTAAAGTACTATTCCATGTGCAAAGAACACGGAGATAGTGCCATCTTCCATGTATTCAATCACAACTCACTAGCTACTGAAACTAAAATGTTACTCAGCTTTCTTATCCATGCATGCAGATATCCCAATAAATACTGAGAGACTGTCTTAAGAGTGGTTCTCTCTGACTTTGTAGAAATAGAGGTGTATACATATGCAGTGCCACTGGAGCAGTGGCAGATCCATTTTTATCTAAAACCAGAATTCAGTGTTCATGTACACAACATATTTCAAAACAATGTCAAATACTTAAAGACATCCTTTTAAGTTTCCAACATGTCTCCAAGGACTGTCCTCTCACTGTAATATGTGGGGGAGCAGCTGGTTGGGTGCTTCAGTAAAGTATCTTGATTTTTATGAATTTGGCAGTGAGTCCAAGCATGTCTTATGCTTCACAGAAGCAGTCAAGAGTGACCTGTAGTTCTTCTATTGAGTGTATGTGCATGACACAGTTATCAGCATAGTGAAGATTAGTAATGGAGGTGTTGGTTATCTTGGATATGAAATGTAATCAGTTGATGTTAAAGAGAGCCCCATCCATGCAATACTGGATGTTGACTCCAGAAAGCATTATATCAGCAATGTGATACAGAATAGTTATTATACTGAAAGAATGTTGGTGCAATCGCCCTTGCTTGACTTTAGTTCTAATAGAGAAGTGTTCTGTTTCTGAGCTATTGCTTGGATGGTTGCTATCATATCATCATGAAGAATCCTGATAATGGTAAAACATGCTTCCAAATGGTAAAACAGGCTCCCAGATTTCCTCAAGATCTGCCATAAGGTCTCTGTTGATTGCATCAAAGTCTATAGTCAGGTCAATAAAGGCCATGTAAAGTAGGGCTATGTGAAATTTCACTGGGTGTTTCATTTAGAAGCTGTTTCAATGCATTTCAAGCTCATAACAATGAAATCAAAATGAAACAAAAGTCTTCAAAACAACCTTGAAATGAAATGAGGGCACTCAAAACATTTTAAAAGTTTTGAAACATTTTGAGTTTTGAAGCCAGGCTTACTTGGCTTCAGTGCCAGTCCCAGGTGGCAGTAGCAGCCTCCTGTCATCCAGTGTGCAGATCCAGGGGCCTGCACCTCTGGGAGGGCTGCAGGGCTGTGTTGGACTCCTCCTGAGGGTGCAGTCCTCTGGATCTGCACGCCAGATGACAGGGGGATGCTGTTGCTGCCCCCTGGGACTGGCACTGGGAGCAGCCCGTGCCCAGTGCCGCGGAAGATTGCTGCTGCCACCGGTCCCATGCTAAAAAAATTCAGCAAGTATTCCATTGGGATCATATGCTCTTTGTTCTTCATCTGTTTAATGGTTTTTAAGGCCTTTTGATAAGTTGGTGGATCTGCAAAGTAGTCTTTAATGGGGTGTTGTAGACTAGCCTTGATGGTATTGTCTTCAATGTTAAAATATCAGTTCAGGGCATCTTGAAAATAGGTCTTCCAGCATGCATTGATGATGAAGCTGTCTTTAAAGAGTGTTGTTCCATCCTCAGACCTCAGAGGGATGATTTGGCCCATAGATAGCTTTGGTTGCATTGAAGAAACCAGGCATATCATGTCTTAGCAAGCTTTTGGATCTTTTTGCTTTATCCTCCCATCATTTTTTTTTTTTATTGCTCTCAAATTTTGCTCTTGGTCTCTTTTTTAATGTGGTAATAAGAAGCTTGCCTCTGTTTGGAGTTGATGTCATTTTGCCAAGCTCTGAAAGCTCTCCTTTTCCTATGAATGGGAGCTAGAATGGTCGTTCTCATTAAACCAGTCCTGATGTTTCTTTGTGAAGGAGTATAGAAATACTTCACATGTCTCACGTATGCCTTTCTTGAGGCTCACCTAGTGATCAAAAGCATCAAGACCATCAGGAAGATTGGAGAGTTTCTCACTAAAGTACTGCTGGAAACAATTTATTTTAGCAAGGTCTTTCAAGCACTCAACACTGAACTTTTCTTTGGTTGTTATTTACGTAATTTTGGAGCAATATGGATGGTCATGATGGAACATATCAGAGGATGGTTCATCCAGTTGTCATCTCTACTGGTCATAGATCTGGTGATATGGAGGCTGGGATGGTCCCAGATATACACTATAACATAGCACATTAAACAGATACCTGTTTTATAAATAGTGGTGCATCTATGATATTTTCCATGTGTTGCTTAGATAGAATAAAAGGAGTTTGTGATGATGAGATCATGCTACAAATACTTGCTCAAGAAAAGAATTCCAATTGAACTTTCCCCCCGCCTTCCTTTTCAAGTGTTCCTTTCCCTAGTTCAGAGTCCTTGCCCACTGTAGTACTGAAATTGCCAATATTTTATTTGGGGGCTTTGGTCAGGTTTAGAATAAAATTCTTCCTTTAAAGAATTTTCATCATCTGCATAAAGGGTCAGGGTATAACATCTGACAACTGTTGTATGTTATCTGTTGGTCAGTGGAAGAGAAAGTGTTGTGAGATGCTTGTTGATACCAGCCAGATATCCCAGCATGTCAGTAAAAATTTTGGTTTTGATAACAAAACCAATACTATAGATATGGCCTTTTCATCTTTTCCTTTTCAAAAAAGGGTGTATTCACCACCATGCTTCAAGTCTCTATTTTCCATATTTGACGGATCCAGTGCAAAAGGAAAAGAGCTAAACCCTTTTCTGCATTTCTATAGGGGTTGCCAAAATGTTTGTCAGTGTTTTGTGTTATTTTATTTTTTAAGCACCTCAAAGGCTGCCTTTCAAAAAATCTTGTAATGGTGCATGTGCATGTATCTGGGGCTGGGAGTGGGGAGGGGGTCTGTAATATGGCTCTAATGACCACAGCATTCCTCTTAAGTGCATGTTGTTCAAAGCTAGCACAAAATTTCTGGACAATTATGGTAGTATGCTACTTCATATGGAATTGTATGATTCAACATCAGGACTGTTATTTGGAAACTAAGTAGGATTAAAAGACTCTTTCTACCCAGGGATCCGGGCAGACATCTATATTTGTACATATCCACACTGCTTCAAAGTGATTCTGCCTGTCTGTATAAATAAGTTCACATACAGTATTTGTCTTACAGAAATGAAATTTCAATTGTTGTCCAATCTAATGAAAAATATGATTAAATATCATAGGACAGATATGTCTCTCAAATGTTTTCTCATCATCTCCCATTATAATGACTAGTCACCTCAAGCAGAGACATTACCCTAATCATTTGTCATCTTTTCCTTTCTTTACTTCCATTTCTGTCACTGAATAAAAAAACATAACCATGTTCATTATTAGGGACCTGAAATATTCAAGCAAGTATGAATTTCAAGTAGGGCTTTCCTAGGGCAAAGTAGATGGGACTTTATTAACCAATTTGTTCGATTTGGCTGAATTTTTGTTTTGATTAGCTTAACATCACAGCGGAAGAGGGCCGGATTAGCTTCCATGTTTCCTGAGTAGCTGCTAGGAATACAGTCATTATACCATTATAATTATAATGTAAAAGAACATGTTTTCCAAGTTTTGTAGCAACTTAAATTGAAACATTGGAGAATTAACTTTTATTGTCAGGTGACAACCTATAACTAAATAATTACTTCTTGGAGAATAAAAATCTTAAAAGTAATATGTTTCCTAATGATACAGATCATTTAAAAGACTCCCATAAAAAAATATCTTATATAATTAGGGTAGCCATGTGTCCCTGTTTGGCACGGATAGTCCCAGTTTTTGGAGGCTGATCTTGACTGGCTGATGAAAATTAAAATGAGCATGCTGGCTTCAGGGTAGGTGTCACGGAGCACCTCGGTGCCCCGCTCCTAGAGAGGGGAAAAGCTGCTGGGGAGAAGGAGCCCAGCTGCAAGTTGCCCAGGGCAACTAATGAGAGTCAGCTGACCTTAAGGGGCAGGGCCTGGCTCTTATAAAACCCAGAGCCAAGGCCAGACTAGTATTGTCCTGTTAGCAGCTAAAGAGGCAGGAGCTCCTGGGAGCAGTGATGTGAGCGCTGCAGGAATGGCTTGAGCAGACCAAGGGAAGGATGTTGGCTCCAGAGGCTGGAGCGGGGACTTTGAGTTATAGCCAGGAGTCTTATGCTGGTATGGCCAGGTGCCTTATGTTTAGTTATAGCCAGGAGGCTTGTGTTTTGTTGTGTTAGTGTTTGTATTATACTGGTGGTTTGGGTGAGGCTATAGGGGCTGGAGGAGGCCTCATAGGGGCCCACAGGGTGTGGGGCCCTAGTGCCAGGGAAGGCGCAGGCTAGTGCCAGTGGGGGTGCAGCAGCACAGGGTGCGTAGACCCCAGCCCAGAGAGGGGCATTAGAAGAGCCCAGGTGTGGGCATGGTGAGCCCTAGACAGGGGGCAGCAGTTTAAGGAGCCCTAGCACGGGCATGACAAACCCACGAGAGGCTGTATTGGAGAAGCCCAAGACAGGCATAGCAAGCCCAGCAGCAGGCTAGCGCTGCAGAAACCCACGAAAGGGACAAGGTGCTGCTGAGGACCCCAGAAAAAGGGTTAGCAGTACAGCGTCTCAGGAGAAGGACGGGGTGCTGCGGTGGTCCCCAGGAAATGGGGATAGCAGTACAGTGTCCAGCAAAGGGGGAAGCAGTGTGGTGGGCCTGAAGGACTGGGGGCTTGATATAGGGTCCCGGAGTGGACAAGGGTCCCTGAGCAGGATGACATTTTTAGAGAAGGCCCAGAAAGGGGACTGAGACCCCAGAGAGAGGGGTGATGCTTTGGACAAGGCCTGGAGCGGGCATCGAGAGCCCCAAGGGAGAGGCAGTACATTAGAGAGAGCCCAGGAGGGGGCACTATCAGAGAAGACCCGAGAGAGCAGGCAAGCATGATTGTGACAGACCAACGTCTAGTACACCTGCAAGGCTTGGGGCATGGTATTAGGGGTTGGTAGGAGCCACGTGTAGCCCCATAAGGCTAGGGTGCCTGGAGAGCACACAGTATACAGGAAGATCACATAGTCTGGGAGATCACGGGGACAGAGGTCCCGAGTAGCTGTGCCCAAGGAAGTATAAGGCAGCCTCCCAATATATACTTAACAGCAAAGACGTGGCGGGCAAGAATAAAATGGTGTCCTTGGGCTGGCCTTTGACACGGTGAGAGGGACCTCAGAGAGATCATGGCCCTCCCTGCGGAGCCCACTGCGACAGTAGGGAAGTAGAACAGCACAAGCTGTGAAATGGATAGCCCTAGCAGATAACAAAATTGCCCTAAAATAGGTTAGCTTGATTACTGGAATGACCATTTAAAAAAAAGGAGATGCTTGTTAATACCTGTGAAGTAAAGAACAATGGGTCATTAATGGGCTATTGACTCCTTTAGCTCCCTGAATAGTAATATCAGAGCTGCCCCTGTCCCTACCTCTGCCTGCAACAGTACCACTGACTTGTGAGGGCGGGGGTGGGGAAGGGCAAGTGACCTAGATTTCACTGTCTCATATGGTCACCCAATGTATAATGGAGGGGGAGAACCTTCCTTAACATATATTAAGTACTGCAGCATTACTTTAGGCACATGTAGTTCAAAGCTGGCATCAGAATAGTAAATAGTTTTAATGGTGTGGGTCTACACAATGCTATCTTTGCAAACTGAATCTGGCAACGGTTACTGTGTCCTATGATTCAAATCACTAATACCATGTTCCATGGATGACATTTTTCCCACTCTGATTCCCACTCTGATTTCACTAAGGCATTGCGCAGAGTTACTGATAAAGATATGTTGCATCTTATATTAGATTCAAAATGTTGTGCTTTTTGTGGGGAAGGAGGGAATAGAGATAAGGGTAGGGGGCAGAAGGGAAAGCTTGCTGCCTCTAAGTGTTTAGACTAAATTCCTAATGTTATCACTTATGGACAATTCTCATTGACTTTGAAGAGGCTTGTGTCTGAGTAAAGACTGCAGGATGTTTTCAATTATATTCAATCTTTCCATTATTCCATTATAAATATAGTGGTTTTTTTGCTACTGATATCTTCTTGAGAGCTTATAGTGAGGACAAAACCTCTACCCACTGTTACCAGATGGGTTTAACCCTGTCCATCCACAGAAGGGAGAAGTAAAATGTTTGTAGCTTTGCAAAATCTAGCCAGGTGAGTGAAGATGGGATTCCTAACAAGACTCTGGTAGTTTAAGAAATCATGTGGTTTTATTTTATTGTCACTTTTGCTCAGCTTATTTAATGTTATGATATGTGATTTATTTATTTATTTATTTATTTTCCAAAGATATAATACCTTATTTCTGTATCTCACACCTGCATTCTGGAAAAAAAAAAAAAGGAGACCAATCTTTTTACCAGATTGGCCTCCACTTCTCTTGTAGAGATTTTAAAAGATCAAGTTTATATTAGTCGAGCTTATTTTGACTCCTATTCTCAGAGTGAATCAAGTCATATATGGTTTCACTGACAATTTAACGGTTCATTATTGTATTTGTTATTTTTTTGAAAAACATCAATGTGAGATTTTTATGGATGGTCAGGAAATTTGTGGTCCTGGTGACCTCTCAGAAAGGCAATATTGTTACTTAAAGTCAAATTCTGGCAAAGGATGTGGGAACACATATCTTTACTAACCCATGGAGTTGCACCAAAATTAGTTGGATTTAATGGTAGCATGTCTCAGCAATTTAGGTTCTTAAAGCTATTGTTTCATGTAGTAAAGTAAAAATATTACATTTGCCTGAATGAAACATAGTTGCTGCAGAAACTTGTGCATGTGGAAAACCCTCTGTAAAATGCAGAAAATAACATTAATCTTTTAATATAGTCAGTACTACTGTTTATCTTATCACTTATTTCCGAAAAATTGTTCTTCAGACTCAGCAGTTGGTAACATTTCATTCTGTGTCATTTTGTGTCTTGTTAGGGATGTGTTGACATTTCTGCTTCTTAAAGTAGCATTTTTACTTTCTGTCATAGCCTAAGAGTTATAAAATGCTGCATTAACCTTTCTAACAGGCTTAGGTATGACACAGAAGATATATTTTAGAGGAGAATGTATTATTCATTAAGTAAATAGTAGATACAGTATGAAAGGATCGTCTGAACACTAAAACTTAATCAAGGCAATTACAGCCAGATGTATTAATATATTGCTAGGCATAGCCACATCATCATTAATGATATTTGGACTGTTACTTCCGGAAAAGAACCAGCTAAAGCTCAACACAGTCATTTGAACTGAACAGTGTCTGTTCTTCCTGACTTTTAAAGGTTCCATTAAAGGCCAAGTATTGGTTTGAAATAATGCACCAGCATTTAAAAGAAACCTGTAGAATAAAGAAAAGAAAAGATGATACGAAATTTCCAGCTCAGTGGGAAGACCCTAAAATATAAAAAATCAATTCTGAGTATTTCCATGAGAGAAGTTCTGCCTGCATATAAAGCCTTATCTTAATAGATGATAAACATTAGAACGTGTTATAAAATTACATTGATTTCCACAACTGTTTTTAAATAAACATTTTGAATTATTGAAGTATTAGGTGAATTAATTTAAAGGGAAAATGGGGTAACTCATCTATCAATATTTGGAATGCAGCCTTGGGGCTGGGGAAGCCTGGCCACTCATTCCAGCACTGATACTGTGCTCTTTCTATTCCCTTTCTGTGACTGGACTCTTTTTTTAGACCTTCAGCCCACTTACCCAGTTTTCCAACTGCCCCATAAACTCACCACATCTCCAAACTGTCAATCTCCCCATGGACTTACTATTCTCGCCCCTCCCCCCCTTGAACTACTTACACTGATTTCCCCATGCAGCTGCTGGGAGCAGTAAAAGCCTGTATGTATTGCCCCCAGTCTATGTTCAAGTCTAGCGTGCATTCAACGATGCATTTCAAGCCGGTCCAAGGCGGTGATCCTCCCCCTTTATGCGGCGTTGGTCAGGCCACAGGTGGAGTACTGTGTCCAGCTCTGGGCGCCACACTTCAAGAGGGACGTGGATGGCCTCGAGAGGGTCCAGAGGAGGGCCACTAGAATGATACGTGGGCAGCAGGATAGGCCTTATGAGGAGCGTCTGAGGGACTTGAACCTGTTCAGCCTCAGTAAATGGAGGCTGAGGGGGGGACCTGGTGGCTGCCTACAGGCTGCTGAGAGGTGATCAGCAGGAAATAGGGCAGGCTCTTTTTTTTCCCAGGCACCACCAGGACCAATGGTCACAAGTTACTGGAGAGCAGGTTTAGGTTGGACATTAGGAAACACTACTTCACAGTTAGGGTGGCTAGGATGTGGAACCGGCTT
>JAGPOW010003685.1:49640078-49658183 GCA_030014935.1 Caiman crocodilus
AACACTACTTCACAGTTAGGGTGGCTAGGATGTGGAACCGGCTTCCTAGGGAAGTTGTTCTTGCTCCTACCTTGGGCATCTTCAAGAGTAGATTGGATATGTACTTGGCTGGGGTCCTGTGACCCCAGCACTCATTCCTGCCACCGGAGGGGGGTCAGACTAGATGGCCTGCTCTAGGTCCCTTCTGACCCTAGTTACTATGAAAGTATGAAGTCACAGTAACCCATGTGAACACACACTAGGTACAGCAAACAGCTGTATGCACTCTTAAGTTCTTCTGGAAACGCTGCTTCTATTAAAATAAATTAGATTTCTGCAATTGACTTCAAACTAGGTAGAGCTTGTGTCTCTTAAAATGTTGCTTAAAAATATTAGTCTTCTGCATTATTTTTGTGGAATACTTGCAACATAAAGTATATTATGAGTTTTAAATTAATCAGAATCCATTTAGAATTCTGAATTCACAATCTTGAAGCTCAAGAAGAGCTTACAACTTCATTTCAACCAATCAAGATTAGCATTTAGTGAATAATTAAGTATAACCACTGCATACACATAAGTTTTCAATTTGCTTTACAACTAACATTCTAACCTTCTATTGGCATAAAATCAAAACAAATAACACTGAGAGAGTCTGACCTAGGAAAGAAGGATAAAAAAATGCAAGTAGAATCAACAAACATGAGACCAATAGTTGTCACATAAATAAAGTTTTGAAGGAAGAATTTTAACAGATTTTTTCAATTAAAGTGTGAAGAGCTACACTAAGATACATGCCAAAGAAGAGAATGCTGCAGTATGGAAAATATGATCATCTGGTGACCTTAGAGTTTACAGTGAATGGTACATAAAAGTGGAAACTCTTCAGCTCTGTTTTGTCAACTGTAGTACTTGTTACATCCTGAGCCATAAGTGATGGATAGAAACTCTTCCATGGCATTTAAATGAGAGTTATAATAATCAAACTTCTAGCAGAATATGAACACTATAGGCATGTCTACACAAGACACTACAGAACAATAATGATACACTATGGCATTATAGCATCTGTTGGCAAAAACCATGATGCCGCCACTATGTTACCATAGCAATGCGCTCCCTTGTTATAGTATGTTGCTATGGTGACAGTGGCCAAACATAACCATGTACAGATGGTACAACACAGTATGAGATGTTACTGCGCTGTCTCTTAGTACTTCCAAAAGGAAGTACTAAACGATGGTGCAGTAACAAAGGTGCTGTTTTGCCATGCGAAGATGCACCCTATGAGTAGCTTTTGGGATGTTGTGACAGGGCAG
Organism: Caiman crocodilus; assembly: GCA_030014935.1. Lineage (NCBI taxonomy): Eukaryota > Metazoa > Chordata > Crocodylia > Alligatoridae > Caiman > Caiman crocodilus. The sequence goes on from JAGPOW010003685.1 coordinate 49,641,377, forward strand.
TAAGCCTGCCCTTCCATAAAACCCCAAAGAAACAAAGAGAAAGGAGAAACTTGCCACAGTGAGCCTGGGCAGGGAGAGGAGGTGGCAAACCTGGGCAGGGAAGAAACTGCACAGAAGACCCAGATGGTAATTAGACCAATCATCTGCAAGAGCTGGGAGGCCAGTGAATAAGATGCTCCATGGCAAATTCAGCTGATCAGCATGGGGAATTAAAAGGATGCTGACCAGGCAGTCGGCATTAGGTTGGGAGAGAAGAGTATATGGGAAGAACCCTGAAGGACCATGGGAGGAACTGACCGAGGGGACTCGGGGAGAGGGAGGTAGTCCTCAACACTTATTTACCTGTGGAGACCGGGAGAGGAGGTAGCTGCAACATTTCAGCTGGTGACTCTGATTCTGGGGGGTGTGAGCAGCCCTTTCCAGGGACCTGGAAGAAAGAAGAAGTAGAAACGCATGCTGGTGTGAGTTTGGTGACTTGTTCCCATATGACCCAGACCTGAAGGATAAGGACCAGGATGAACTGTAGGATGGTTATCCTGGGACCCATGCAGGGAAAAATGGGGCAAGCAACCAGAAGAAAGGTTCAAGGCACCTAGGGCCTGGTCAATATAATCTGGTGGTTGAGACTTCCATAGAGGAGAAATGACGCAAGTAAATTCATAACGTCTGGTGTAGTAAGGGGAGGGGTTGGGGATGGTGAAGCCCTACGAAGTGGAGCCAACCTTCTAAGTCACAAAACTAATATCAACCTTGTCTTATAGGATTGTATTAATCTTTTTTTCCTTCCTTTTCCAACTAAGTTGTGGTGGGTGAGTTCAAGGAGACTGTCCAGTCCAATGTGAGAGATGGCAGCTTTGCTTTGGGAGGACATAGCTAATCTTCCACAGATGTCCTTAAGAAAGAGCTAATGTCCCCCTTGATTTTTCAGATGCCTTATGTTCTAGGGGCTGTTTATTGCTAGGATATTGGATAACTTACTGCTGTGAGTAGCAAACACATATGGCAACCTATTAGTATTAAATAAATCCGGAACTAATAATTATTTATAGAAATGATCCTTCCATATGTGTATTTGCCTACATTTTTATTTAAAGTGGTTTAAGACCAGGCAAAATCAGTGAAATGCACATGGCATCAACATGAAAAAAGACAAGCTGAAGTAGGCGTATCCATGGGATGTCTCAAGTTTATAAATCTGTAGCAAGTGAGGTATAGCTGAGGTAATGTTGTCACTTTAAGTAAAAAAGTTAGGCAGATTCAGCTACTGAATGATTCATTGTTATAAATAGGATTGTACAATTGAAGAATCAATAAAACAGATCAATTTCATATACCACTTTATTGCAAATGATCGAAATGGAGTACAAACAAAATCAGACCAAATTTCTTAATAGGGGTGTGTGAAACAGGCTGCACTTGATTCAGATTCAGCCTGAATCAGGGACAGTGATTTGATTCATTGATTTGGATCACTGTCCCTGATTCAATTTGGCTGAATCTGAAGATTCAATGATGAGTCAGAGAATCAGTGATTCAGCCATAGACACAGTTTTAAATGTTTTTTCTACATACATCAAGATACCAGGTGCAGCTTCTGAACACTACAATGGTGGGATGCATGGAGCATCCCACAGAAGCACAGTGGGGTGGAGCCACATACTTCGTGGTGAACCCAGAAGTGGAACAGAAGTACTTCCGGTCCACTTTTGGGTCAACCACTGAGTGCTGGGGGGCCCACCATGCTCCCCTGGCTCGACAATTGGCCATGGGAGGACCCCAGGTGCCCTCCCAGATCCAGGAGGCAGCAGCTGCTGAGCAGGAAGGGTGCAGGGGGCCCCCCTGCATGCTCCCTGGTAGACCCAGAAGTGGACTGGAAGTGCTTCTGGTCCACTTCCAGGTGTGCTGCCAAGCATGCTTAGGAGAAAAAAAAATCAGAAGCTGAAGAGATCATACACAATTCATTAATTGTTGAAAACCGTAAGAATAAAAGGAACAAGTTCAGCCTGAATGAATCTGATTACAAATTGTGTTTACATCATAGTAATTCAAAATCTAATGTTACTTAGTTCTGATTACACACGAAGTTCATTAGTATTCTTGATTTTTTTTTTAAATGATTGAATTATTATAAATATTGCTTTACTTCACTTTAGAGGTGATTAAAAGGACCAGAGAAATAACTCCTGCATTTGTTCTCTGCATTGAAACAAAAGATCTCATACTTCACTATTTTTTGCACCCTGTTTTACGTTTCTGTTCTATGTTTTTTTCCACTCTCCTCTACATTTGCACCCTGTTCTATGTTTCTGACCTTGTTGTCATGTAAATCCATTTTCCTCTGATGTAAATGACTGAAGAAGGTGTAAGGCACTAGAGATTTCACCCCCAAGTTCCTAATTGTTTATGTGATTTACATATTGTCTCAAAACAACAACTGATAATAATAACTGATATATCAGTGGCAGATGATAACAGACCAGCGGCAGCAGGTAGCAGAAAGAAAGAGCAATGATCTCAAGTTGCAGCAAGGGAGGTTTAGTTTGGATATTAGGAAAAAACTTTCTCACTGTGGGGGTGGTAAAGCACTGGAAGCGGTTACCTTGGGGAAGTGGCAAAATCTTCATCATTGAGGTTTTTAAGGCCTAGCTTGACAAAGCCTGGATGGAATGTTTTAGTTTGGGATGATCCTACTTCAAGCAGGGGTTGGACTAGATAACTTCCTGAGGTCCCTTCCAACCCCAGTTTTCTATGATTCTGTGATCAGAACTCTAGAGACTCTTATAAAAGAGTAACAAAGTCTGTGTTGGTACTAGTACCTGTAGACTGTAACCACTGGAATCAGCAGGAAAAGAGGGTGTGTATAGTTAAGGAAATAATTCATGCATATAGTGATACATGGCTAGCATTTTAATAAGGCTTTTGGAAAAAAAAATGTTTTATCTTCCTAGTAATTTTAGGTATGTAATTTTTCTAGTTTTATCTTACCTAAATTGTTCAGAAATATTTTACGTGGAGACGCTTCCATGACTTATTCATGAATACATCAAAGCCTGTAAATCTCTTCAGGTTTTTACCTGTCACTTTAACAGGCTTTGGCTTGCAGTACTGTCACCCCAAGAAAAACAGTTGTTTCCTATGTCAACTTGGACACCGCCCCCCCCCCCTCCCCGCCCCCCGCCACAGGTGACTCGATGAAGATTTTTCTTTGCTTTAGGAACTAATTTAGGACATGATTATTGGGGGCAACATTTTTTTCTGAAGGAAAAAGGGAACCAACTTTCCAGTTTTTCAGAGCTTCTTTTATAAAAATACTAATTACCTTTTCTTTACTTTAAGCAGTGCCCTTGTTAGGAGCTATGTAGTAATGCTATCATTATTAAAGTTAAAGTGTATAATGGAAGGGCTTATATATCTTAGAGCTCTTTCCATGGTATCAAGGTGTGTCCATGTATGAAAGAGGGACACAATAAAACAGGTAAATAGGGACCTCAGTGCAAAAGATAAGGGCCCCCATTGCTATACTAGCTTGAGACTGAGGGGATGGCTTGCTCTTCATGCCTCTAATCCCCTGATCATCAATACTGGTAAGGTGAAGAAGGAGCTTTCTATGAGTCATATCAGTTCTCTTTATATTCTAGTAAAATTGTCATGTTTTAAATTTCCGAGACCTTAAGTTTTCATGTGAAAGCCATCTAGATAAATATGGATGATGATGATATCTTCTAAAAATGTTCTGTTTGGTATTCAGTTGTGTCTTGTTGACATGAATGGTTCTTAGGTTATGCTGTGTTAGTAAGCCTACTCCAGGCAGTGGAGGATTCGGTGACTTTGTGATGCCAAAGCTGCCATTTATAACACTTTTTTTTTTTAAAAAAGAAAGTAATTCTATCAGAATAAGCACTTAATGTGAATAAAAGCCCAAGGAAAGCCGACAGCTGGATAGAATATTTAATCTGTCTCTAGTAAATATTGTAATATGTTTAGTGTAAGTTTTACTTTAATAGTTGCATAGGAGAATGAAATGGATAGTTTTTGTCAAAGGATGTTACATAAAGACTGGCTTCATACTTTAAAAAGGGTCTGATCTTGAAAACGCTTATGCCTCTGAGAAACTTCAAGTGTCTGAGAAGCCCTGTTGCCTGCAGTGGGGTCATTTAGGTGGTTAAGGTCACTTACATTAGTAAACTTTTGAAGGATCAGGCTCTGCATCTCTGGATACCTTTTTCTCATCAGAAAGTATTGTCAGAATTCCTCTAGCAATTAGAGGGTTTTTTTATGTAATTTATGGGAATTATTTTTGTAATTTCCAAAGCACTATTGAAAATATAAAGACACCACACCAGATTCAAAACGTGGAGCCAATTTATAAAAATCGGTCAAAAATTTCTTTGTCATTTTTTTTTTTTTTTTTAATGTTCAGTCTATAGAAAGTATTTCAGGTTTATTGTACCTGTATGTCTGACTTCGTTAAATTGGGTGCTGTAATAAAACCCCCAAAATATAATTAGCACCATTTTAAGATTATGAAATACATTGTTGTTGATTTTGTTTTTATTATTTATTTCCAATTTACTGGTGTGGTGAAGCATAGTAGCTTTTATTAATAATGCCTTTAATCCTTACATTCTATCCTGATTTCCAAATCAGGCTGGTTTTTGAATGGAAATTGGAGTTTGATCTACTTTCTCTTTTTAATCAGCAGTTTGGCTTTGTCTGGTTAATATTTCATGTTTTATAACTATCAGACTATGGGAACAGCCAGACAAGCCCAGCTGTGCAGTATGCAGTGCACAAACATGTCTTTAGCACCATATACTGCACGGTCAGTTGTTCACCACACTGCAAGAGCACACTCCCCTTGCATGCACTGCTCGGGGGAGCAGAGGGAGTGTTCCACATTTTTTTTGCCCCCTGCATATCCAGTGGTCAAAAAGCCTGGGGGGCGGGGGGCAGCAGCATACGAACGGGTATTGCATGCCACTGAAAAGCAGAGCAAGGCCACACAGAGCCAAGCTGTGCCTGCCAGGCAGGCTCCACCGAGAAGGATCTGGCCCCAGGACCCCAGGTAAGGCTGCTGGGGCCAGCATAGCCTGCCCTACACCCCCAGGGTAACTTGCCATGCACCAAAGAACACGTGGCACAGGCATTTCCAGGGGACAAATAGCTAGAGCGCAAGGTATGCCACTGCTACCTGTCTCCAAGGAACCAAATGTCTGCACTCATCTGGACACAGCCTATATGTTTATAGTATGCCTCAATAATGTATTATAGCAGTTCCACATATTAAAAGTGAAGTTTTGCTGGTAAGGTTTTGGAGTTCTATTCTAACACAGTTTCCTGCAGGGAGGATTCCAATTTCTCCAGATTATTGATTGTCCGCAGTAACTCCTGTGGGGAAAACAATCACAAAACAGCTTGGGAAAGGAACATTGCTTTCCTGTTGGCTCTCTGTGGACCTTCTCACATCACATTACTCATTACATAATGTTACTCACATTAGACCCAATCCAGCCCCAGCTGAACTCAATAAGAGTCTTTCCATTCATTTAATTTGAAATTGCATTGCGTTTTTGTGCTGGGTAGGTGACTTAACCTGAAATATGTTAACTGCAGATGATATAAAGGATTTTTCTTTTTTCTGCTAACGTCCATAAATCTATGTCAGTGGGTACTTAAGCTTGCATGAGGACTGGGGCATACACAGTCAGTGGCTACACAGGAATGAATGCCCTGTGTCCTGGAGGCCCCTTTTTTCTGCCTCCCCAGGAGTCACCACCTTAGCCAGGCTTCCCTGTTGCAAAATTTTCTGAGAAAATTGTTGAATCATTTCTTCAAAACTTTATGCTAACAACAGGGTTCAGTAATGTGCCTGCCAACCTCCCAGCCATGTTCCAGGGCTATGCAAGGTTTTTGAAGAAATTTTCCCTTTGGATAAATTTGCCCCTTTTGGACATATTTTTGGTGGCTGGTAACTTAACAAGGTTTGGGGGAGGGAAGAGGCAGGGAGGAGTAGGGCTAAATTTGTGGAAGCTAGAAAGATTTAGGATTGAAGCACCTTGAGGAGAACAAAGTGATCAGAAACAGCCAGCATAGATTCACCAAGAGCAGGTTATGCCTGCCCAACCATGATTATATTAAAGTACTGCAAGATGGATATAAAACTGGCTAAATGATTGCGCTCAAACAGTGATCATCAGTGACTCGATGTCTACTTAAAAGCAGGTATCAAATGGAGTTCCTTAAGAGTCTGTCCTGGGTTTGGTATTTTTCAACATATTTATTCATGATTTGGAGGATGGGATGAAGTGCATACTTTGAAAATTTGCAGATGACACCAAGTTAGGTAGTGTTGAAGACACTCTAGGGAGTAAGGCTAGGATCCAGAATGAGCTGAAATCAACTGGAAAAATGGTTCAGAATCAATCAGATAAAATTCATCAAGGACAAGTGCAAAGTCCTGCCCTTGGGACAAAATATTTGCATGCACAAGCACAAACTGGGAGATGATTGGCAGTACTGCAGGGAAAGGGGTTACAGCTAAATATAAGCCATAAGTGGTTTGTTGAAAAAATAAAGCAAACAACACACTGAATTGTATTAACAGGAAAGTCTTTTGCAAATAAAAGGAAGTCATCCTTTCCCTCTATTTGATACTTGTGAAGACTCATCTGGAGTATCAGGCCCCATATTTTTAGAAAAATGTGGACAGAGGCCAGCAGAGAGCAACAATGATTAAAGGCCTGGGATAGCAGCCTTTAACTACCTGAAGGGGGCTTCCAAAGAGGATAGTGTTAGACTGTCCTAAGTGGTGACAGATGACAGAGCAAGGACCAATGGTCTTAAGTTGTAGCAAGGGAGGTTTAGGTTTGATAATCATTCTCACTAGGAGGGTGGTGAAGCACTGGAACAGGCTACCCAGAGATCCTGTGGACTCTCCATCCTTGGAGGTATTTAAGACCCAGGAAGACAAAGATTTGGCTGAAACGATCTAGTTGGAGATGATCCTTCTTTGGAAAACCAGCATCTAATGTTGGATTAGATGACCTCCTCAGGTCCCATCCTACCGTACTTGTCTATGAGTCTAAGGAAGCTAATAGATAATAAGTGCTGACAAAATGGAAAACAGGAGCAGTAAAGTTCTGGCTGCATGTCTTATGAGGAAAAGCTGAGGGAACTAGGGCTTTCAGTCTGTAGAAGACTAATGGGAGGTTTGATAACAGTCTTCAAATATGAGAAGATGAAAATGAACTTTTCCATGTTGCTGCAGGGAACAGGAGTGGGAGCAATGATCTCAAGCTGCAATGAAGAAATTTAGGTTGCAGGTTAGGAAGAAATTTTTTATTATGAGGGTAGTCAAGCATTTGCACAGGCTACCTAGAGAAACTGTGGAATCTCCACTCCATTCTTGACATCTCCATCTTCTTACCACTATCTCCATCTCCATTCCTGACATTTTCAAGAGCAAGTTAGACACTTGGCAAGGATGGTTTATTCAGGAATGAGCCTGTTCTGAGCAAGTCTTTCCAGATACTTATAGAGTCTTCCTATTCCTATAATCCTAAGAAACACAATCAATTCTCTTCTATTATGCAGAGTGAAGTGTGCTAGACAAGAGTACACACCTGGTTCATGGTAGCTGTCATCTTCAGCCAGGAAACTGACTGCAGAGCTCAGCTGTCTTTACCTCAGGTAGCAAGAGAAAAAGTCTTGACCTGCTCAGCCTATTCTGTACTACCATCTTAATAGTAGGCACCCACAGTAATAAGGCTGAAACTTCACAAGGAAACAGAGGCTCTACCTGACCCATCTGGAGAGAGAGTTAGCGCTTAGTAGAAAGAGACAGAGTTCCTGCAACACCTATGCTTGAGCCTCAGGCCAGTACCTTCCTTGAGAGAACTAAAGCTTGGGGCATGGAGACAAATCCAGCATCTTTGAGGGTTCAGAGATACAAGTCATGGAATATTTTCAGAACAGAGTTTTGCACTCTTGTCTGAGCGGAGGATTGTAGAAACACAAACCTAAAGGGGAAATCGGAAAATAAAAATAGTGCTATTTTCTCTGCTCACATTCAGGGATGACAGTATTGGTTGTCCTGGTGAATGGGTAGTTCCACCAAGAGTAGATGGATGGCAGATGAATGCAGAAAAGAAGGAAGCTATAGACATATGCTGACTCTTGTAGGTGTGCATAGATTCTATCCACTGAAGGAATTATTTCTCCTAAATGGAGGATGGCTAATTAGAGAATCAAAAGAAAATTATCTTTTTCAGGCAAACATGTACTGAACATTATACAACTACAGTGAAGAGGCCTGCAGTTGCCCTAGACAAGCTACCCCTCCCAAGCATCCTGAGGAGGTATGATAGAAGAATAGTTAATTCATATCATAATTAAGCATTGGAAGTCTGTCATCCCCAGCTGCTGCTGTGTATCACCTTGGTTTACACCCACAATATTTTTCCAGTGTAAATTGCTATGTATTACTTCTACCTCCATCTTCTTCCTAAACACTATAGTTGCCCTCCTGTGATAAACTGTAGTGAAGTGGCCCAAAGGGGCCTGGAATACTATAACAGTAATTAATTAAAACAAGATAAATTAAGGATGAAATGCTCTTGTTCTGGAATAGCAGGTTTGTGTCAAATTTATTATTTCTCTATTGATATTTTCTGTATTTTAATGTATGTCATGCAGGAGTTTATTTTTAAATGCTCAAATAGTTCAGAATTAAAAAAAAAAAAGACTTGAGGGAAAACAGATTTAACAAGACAGGGTAACCCATCATCTGCCTGTGGCACGATGCATCCAGAGGGAACTTCTATATCACCAGCAAACTGACAGTCATTCAGTGGGTATGAAGGCTGCCAAGGAGACAGATGGCAATGTTGAAATAATCTATGTTGTGCCTACCATCTAGGTTTTGTAAGGAGAGGAGCAACTTAGAGTAGCAACATGTTGTCATAGAATAGATAGTCTCTGCTCTTACCTTTTGTTTTGTTTTTAAAGCTGTGTTGATACAAGACAACTGAATTTTTTTTCACAGTTGTAACAACTGCAAGTTAGGAAGGCAGGAAGTTAGACTTTTGTTGCAATTAAATTGCTATTCATAAATTAAGAACTGGAGGCAATTTAGATTTACATATCACTGGCAGAGGACTAGTATTTTAGATCTTTGGGGTTTTTTTAGAAGAAGAGATGCATTGTATGAATTCTGTTTTGAAATAACTGAAGAACAAATGGGAATCAAGTTGGAGAGAAAAAAATGTATTAGCAAATTCCTTGGAGCATGGTTGTTCAAGTGGCGGCTCACCATGGGTTACATTCAACCCATGGGGCTCATTGCATATGTGACTCCAGAACCCAGGGGATGAACAACACCACTGTTCCCTCACCCCTTTGTCTAGCACAGCATTTTGTTGTCTTCAATCCCTGCTGGCAATTCAAATCGTCAGCAAAGGGAAAGGGAGATTGAATGGTGGTGGCCCTGAATTCTGGAGCCATACCAATGGAGCATATCCAGATCTAGCCCACAAAGCAAAAGATGTTGGGTATCTCTGCTTCAGGGCAACAAAAAGACCATGTGCTAGCTGCTGTAAATAGTGTCAGTTCCTCCTCGTGGAAGATTGTAAGTAGGTATTTTTACACACTTGCTCATACTCTAGACACCATTCTATAAAAATAAAATAGACACAACATTCAGAACAAAAGGTTAGAAGGAATGCCTTGGTTATCTTAATCTGTTTTAGGATTAAGCCGTTTTGGATTAAGTCAGCATTGTGTCATTAAATTGCAGTATTCATCAGCAACAAAATTGCAGTAACTTGTTTATGATTTTCATTAAAATCTTTAAAAATGTGCTCTTCTTTTTGCTTTAATATCTATTGTTACAATGTATGCAGGCAGAAGAAACTCACAGGCACATATGTATAGGTCAAAGGTAAGTAATGCATGAGAACCACATCACTTCCAGACAGAGTGAGCTCAATGATATTAACTTTTAAGTAATTTCTAGCACATCTTCCTTCTTTTTCATTGTAAAATTCTTAGTAGTACTGGAAATTAGTCTAGTGGAAGGCAGCAAACTACCTAAATCCCTGAGCCTAAATCCCTGATGCTTCTCTAGACTCAAGTGTCACACTTATTTTTTCCTCAAATTGCTCACAAAAAATATGTGTTCTAGGAACTTTACACAGAAGGAACTGCACAGACGGAAGTGCAGCTCCCAGCTGTAGCTCAGAATGATTTTTGCAAAGCATTCTGAGTTACAACAGTACCCCAGACCAAACAAAAGTTCACTGTTGGTTCCAGCAGGGAGGGAAATCTAGCAGCTAGCTAGGAGCTGGCAGCCAGGTTCCCACAGCAATGGCAATGGTGCTCTGCCAGTGTTCACTAGTTTCAGAATGGGAGGGGGGAAGGCAGTGGAGGAAGGGCATTCCTGGGGCTCCCCAGCTGGTACTGAAGGGTCAGCTGGGTGAATTGGAGCTTCCTCACCTTGGGGGGCTAACCCCCCCCCCCAACTGAACTCCCTCCACTCCCTTTCCTCACTCCCATTGTTAAAACAGCAACAGGCTGGGAGCTTCGCAGACACAAGTTACAAAAGATGCTACATTTTGAAATATCTTTATCTGATCCCTCGTGCAATTTTTGAAGCTGTCTGCAGCCGTGCACTCACTTAGTCACAGATATAAATGCTTTCTGTGTCCAGATTGGGAAAAAATTGTCACTTCTGTCTATGCTCTCTGTCTTTAATTGGAGGTGGCATAGTTCTGTGTTGATTAGTGACAGTTAATGATATCCTTATTTCATAATTAATTTATTTATAGTTGAAATTCCTGCCCAATTGCATTGGAAGGCCACGTAATACTCATTGAAAGAAAATATCAGCTTCTCTGATTGTGATCAGATTAGGGAACCAAAAATCACAAATTCTGTGTTCTCTTTCTGTCTCTGTCTCTGGCTCACCATGCAGCTGTGGGTGAGTCGCTATGCCCCTTATTCCCTCAGTTTACTAGTATAATAATATCTGCATCTTATCATTTTTGCATTACAATTGCATCAGTATAGGTTGCCTTGATATTCACATCTAAAAACTTTTTAAGGTGTGAAATATTATAAGATGAGCGCATCAACAATGTGTTAAAGAATGAGTGGGCATATAAATCTATAAGTCAGACCTAGGACTTCAGTTTAAATCGAGCTGTAAGAATTGTAGAAAAAATAAACATGGCTTGCTGGATTATGCATGCTATTTTATTTCTCACACCATTATTCCACTGATAATCCTTTGTAATGGATTTTATATTTTAAATTACAAAGCAAGTTTCTATTATTAGTAATAATTCTGAGACAGAAAGCAGAGGGAAAGTGGGCTTTCTCTCACAGAATTGTTTGTTGGAAGCTGTAAGATATGTATGTATATAACATTTTAAATCAGAATAGCTTTCCAAATCTCCTTCAGAATAAACTTTTATTGGTTTGTTAGGGAGAAGGCACCTGATATCTTTAAAATGATTTAAGCCTTGTTGATAATCACATAAAGAGTTATTAGATAAGCTAGAAGAGAGTACTCGTGTACAATGCATACATTTAAAAGAACCTAATGAAGCCGTTCTCAAATTAAGGGTGTAACAGGGAGCCAGAGGCTCTTGTTATTTGAAGGCATAGACAGCAACATGGGCCCCTCTTCCCTGTTGGAGGAAGTGGGGCTTATTATATGGACTAGCTGCAAGGGAATAGGTTGCCAGGGAATCATAGACTGAGATTGTCTTTTGTGGGGTCATATGTGCAATATGGCAGAGCCCTGCTTGAGCAGTAGAGACATTGCTAAGGCAGCAAGGGAAGCCACTGTATGCTTCCCTAAAGGCAGCCTGGTCACCAGGCCCATAATGGAAACTCCTGTTGATGGCTGGATAGTCACCAGACAGGAAAGGTCAGGGCTTAGGAGGTACATAAAGCCAGTGCCTGAGCCTAGGTGGTCAGTTGCTCCTTGCAAGTGACAGGGAGAAGAGCTCCTGCCGAGGAAGGATTCAGAGGAATGCTTGGCTGATGGATGAGGTGCCCTGGCCTTTCCAGTAAGGTACTTGAAGTGATCAGGGATGTATAGATTTCATAGACTTTAGGACTGGAAGGGACCTTGTCAAATCATTGGGTCCAGCCCCCTGCCCAAAGGGCAGAAAGTCAGCTGTGGTCAGATTACTACAGCAAGATAAACATCTAAGTGTTTCTTAAAGGTATCCAGAGTAGGTGCGTGCACCATCCTGGGGTGAGTCTATTCTACACTCTGGAGACTCGGATGGTAAAGAAGTGTTTTCTTATGTTCAGTCTAAAACCATATTCTGCCAGTTTGTGACATTTGACCTTGTCTTCCCTTAGGGTGGCCTGGTGAACAGATGTTCTCTCAGATCCTGATGCACACCCCTTATATATAGGCTGTCACCAAGTCCCCCCAGAGCCTGCGCTTCTCCAGGCTGAAGAGTTCCATGCCTCTCAGCCTCTCCTCATAAGGCCTGCTTTCTCAACCTGGAGCCACTCACATGATCAGAGTCTCCTCTGGACTCTCTGAAGCTTCTTCATGTCCCTTTTAAAGTATGAATCCCAAAATTGGATGCAGTCCTCCAGCTGTGGATTTACCAAGACCAAGTAAAGTGTGAGGATGACATCTTGGGTCTTACTTGAGAGGCATCAGTAGATGCAAGCCAGGATTTGATTTGCTTTGCCAGCTGTGGCATTGCATTAGTGACTTGTATTGATCTTGTGGCCCCAAATCTTTCAGTTATGGTGCTAGTGAGTGTATTCCTGCTGAGCCTCTAAGTATGATGTAGGTTCTTTTTCCCAAGGTGGAGCACCTTGCATTTATCTATTTTGAATGTCATCAGGTTTTGATCTGCCCACCTTGCAAGCCTGTCCATGTCAGCCTGAATCCCCATCCTAGCCTCTAGAGTGATTGCACTTCCCCATAATTTGGTGTCACCTTCTACCTCAGCCAGTCTGCTTCTGACACCCAAATCCAGATAATTTACGAATACATTAAAGAGTACTGGTCTGAGAACAGAACCCTGGGGGAAGTCACTGGTCACCATGAGGCATGTTGACTCTGTTCCATCAACAACCACTCAGGGTCTGACCACAGAGCCAGTTCGCCAGCCATTGGACTGTAAGGTTGTCAAGGCTGCAGCTCCTCAGTTTTACCATGAGGACATCATGGAAGCCCAAGTCAAAGGCTTTTTTGAAATCCAAGTAAATGACATCAGCCTCTCTTCCCCTGTCTAGGTAATGTATCACCTGGTCATAGAAGGAAATGTGGTTGGTCAGGCATTGCCTACCCATAACAAAGCCGTGTTGGCTATTTCTCAGAATGATGACTTCCGTTAGTCTGTTTTTGATGGATTATTTAATATTTTTTTCCAAGCTCTTTTCAGGGATTGAGGTCAAACAGATTGGCTTGTAGTTCCCTGGCTCATTCTTCCTTCCCTTCTTGAAGATAGGCACCATGTTGGCCCTCTGCCAATCTTCAGGAACCTGTGTTGTTTGTTGGCAGAAGTTCAGTTCACATAAACTGCTTTTAAAATGGCTGAAACCAGTTTGAGATAACCTTGGATTGTTGTAATATGAGACTTAATTGATTTAGGTTAAATCAGTTTATTGAACTTCCATCCCAGATCCCCTCCAGATTCAAGTCAGCTCACAGTTCCCCAACATCCTGAGATGCTTTGCATCTTTCCCATAGCCCCCCTCCTTGCAGGGGGGCAGGGGCTAGCTTTGACCCAATCTGTTTGCTCTAGCAAAGCATAGAGGCATGCTCTAGCACCTCCTGCCTTCTGGCATGGGCTACTGCAGGCATGTGGCTGCATTTCCAAAATAAAAATTAAATATCTGTTCACTTGCTTATTGGTTTAATGTGTGAAATTTAGACTAAACTGCAGAGATGGACTTGGTTCTGCCTTTGGTTTTTTTTGGTTTTTTTACTGTCGTTACTTAGGCTTAGAGAAGAGCTATGGCATGTTGAAGACTATTTTTAAGGAAAAAATAATAATCTGGATGGACAGACTGCAAACATAAGGAAAACATTTCAAGTACAGCATTTAATGTAAGTTGGAAAAAGATATTGTATATTCTGGAAATGCTTCATAATTGAATAATAGAGAGTTCTACTAGGAATATTAGAATATTTCACAACACTACAAACTGCCTTTTTGGTCAAGAACCAAAGAGTTCTGTTTTTTACTCTTTATAAAAGAAAGCAGTGTTCTTATACCAAATAAGGAAAAGGATTTGTGAGGAAATGATGCTTCCTCAAAATCAGGGAAAGGAAGAGATATTTCTCACCATATTTTTTAGAAGTCCAAGAGGAGATTTTACAGTACTTCTTAACTGCACCTCCGCTCTGTTTCCACTTTACCTTTGTCAAGAAATGTTAATTGAAATCTAAATTGGATTATGTTTCTAACTATCTTTTGAATGAATGGACAGTTTTGAAAATTACCATATTTATTCACATATCGCAATCACCTTCCCCTTCCAGAAAGTGCCCTTTCCAAACTTGGGTTTGAGTCTTAAGGAGGGATGCTGATTTTTCTAGAATGGAATCATGAGGTCACTGTTGTCAGATGACTGCCAGCTTCTCTTTTAGGCAGCAAGCTACAGAGATAAAGACTGCTTTTAACCCCTTCGTAACTGCCCTTGAATTGGCAAAATTTTTTTTGGGTGAACAGCCAAATAAGCAGCCAAAAATATGCCAATGGACAGCAGCTGTGGAAGGCTTAAGTGAACTTCATCTCTACTTTTTGCTGCTAAAGAGAGAATAAAATAGCTGTCTTGCACCACTGCCTCTCCATCGCACCACCCCATATTAGTTTTTATGTTAGAAAATGATGCAGTGGGATCATCCCAGATATATAATGGATGAAAGACAAGGAGAATGCCATGTTAAATGTCATATTAAAGTCACACAAGACACTCTAAAATTGGCTGGAATGCAGGGTGGAGAGGATAGAAAAATTGAAAGATGTTTTTCCTCCCATTTTTCATGAGAAATGTAACATATATGAACCTTCTAGCAGCATATATTATTTGTCTGTTTTGAAGAGTGGTAGTAATAGTATAAGCACATTCTCATTTCAGTCAAATGTCTCGTCCATGGCCAGGGTTAAAGGGTCAGAATGTGTTCTGCAATATAGCAAGCACATTATTAAAATGACAGATGACCAGAAAATTAAATCTTCTTTTGCCAGAGGAGATTTTCAAATGTTAAAAGAAAGCATCTGCAACAGATTAGTTTGTTCCTATTAAGGTCACAAAGATCAGAAACTTGAGTGGCCAATCCAATGCCAACTATTATCTTGCATTTGTGGGGAAAGACTTGTATTTACAAAGTACACAGTGTATACACAGAAAATGAGACAGACTTCAAGATATTGCTGCATTGTTTGTGATTAGTAATTATTGGGTCAGTTGCTCATCATAGAAATATTTATTTTCTTTGATTTATAAACCAGAAAAACATCTCATACAAACAATTTTGAGTAACACGAATGGTCATATTTGTAATATCACTTTTGGGTTTGGGTTTGTCGGTGGCAACTTGTCTGTTATCAAAAGGGAACAAGATCTTATTGTCAACCAAATTCTTTCTTTCTGATAATGATAGCTGACAGCATTTGTCCCCATTGGGATGTTTCCTTTCTGGAATGTTTGGGAGATCATTATCATCTGTTACTCAGCCATAAGAACAGGTTAAAGTACAAGAGAACTTCCTAGTATTTCAATTAGACAAAATGCTTAAAAGTGACTTTCTCTATTACAGAAGTTGGAAGCCCTATTGTATGTAACTATTTACTGTATAATTTTAAACTTTGATTATGCTGCAAACTTCTGTTTAACCTCCCCCCTCCAAACAAAACAAAAAAACCCCCTTGGAATTGAAAGATTTAAAGCTTAAAAGTAGGCTTTTCAGGTTGGCATGCCCAAAATAACTGATCTAAAAATGTATTGCTAACAGTTCTGCTCATGAAACTATTCTACTTCCCCAAAATGAGGCTGACAGCATTCTTAAAAATACTTTTTGTCAAATGAATTAGTTTAACTCCCTTGTGATGTAGAGAGAAATTTTTTCAAAATGCCTTGGGAAAGTCAATGAGATACTCTTAAGCATGGTTGGTAGGGAGATGGTGGTGGCTGATGGCCATGTTGATTCTACTGCTGTGGTTGAGGGGAAAAAATATAATCCTAGCAATCACATGGGGGAGAGTATAGCAGTTTGGACCCATAGGGGAAAAACACTGACAACACTTACAAGTCAAGGCTGGATACATTTTGACTCTGCAAATAAAGGGGTAAAAATCTGTCAAGTAAACTGAATGACATTGAAGAGAATTTGGATGACATTTCTCACAACCAGAGAGCTGTAAGTATGTGCTTTGAAGAAGAAATGTAACGCAGATATGTTGAAGTCATCCAGGGGCTCCAGAGGACGGGGACTCAATTTGTGCTCAGAGCAGCTCTTAGGTATTATATATGTATCCTTGTGTATGTAGGGAATCCAGGGGGGTTGTGCACTTAATATTGCATAATTATTGCATGAACTTCTATGAACTATCTTAAAGCACAAGAGCACCTTGGAGATTATAGCAGGTCCAGATAATACTGGTAAGGAGTGATTTGCTTTTCTGCTTTTTTGCTTTCTCTGAAAGTAGCTAACTAATTCATAGTTTCATAGTGCCTAGGATCAGAAGGGGCCTAGAGCAGGCCATCTAGTCTGACCCCCCGCCAATGGCAGGAACGAGTGCCAGGGTCACAGGACCTCAGCCAA
>JAGPOW010003685.1:49658283-49669571 GCA_030014935.1 Caiman crocodilus
CGTCAACTAGCCTCCTGAGCTCTCTGAAATTGGCCCTTTTGAAGTCTGGGACCCTAGTCCTAGTGTGGGCCCTATCTACACTGCGCCAGACAGCAAATTTTATCAGGCGAATTCTTATCAGGAGATGGCAGTAGGAACTGGCTAGAATTGTGCTAAAAGCTAAATTCAGGTATAACAAAGTTTTTTTTTCATAGCTTATGAAAAGAAAAAAAAAATGATATCTGAAAATATTTTTTGTTTGAATGAAGCAATATAATGAATATTCTAGTTCCTGAAGCCCATTCAAATATTAAGGTTTTGTGTACTCTCTTAACACAAAGCTCCATGCTTGAGCTTTTTTTTTTTTAAATAACAAGCTCATAGTCCTCAAAGCTGTATTAAAGGAAAGGTGAGGAAAAAAATAAAAGAATAAGAAAATTATACATTATGCCTGAAAATGTTTGGAACCTACCTCTGTATTTAATATTGATAAACTGTGAAAATGCATATTATTAAATTCAGTTTTATGAATTCAGCACCATTTTTGTGACATTGAAAATAGTTGGCGCCTATAACTCAAAGAAATCCTCAAAGTCCAGCAATAATTTGAATACTAAATTACTGTTCAAAATATATATAATTTTTCCAGCATCATGCAATATCTTAAAAATGGCACAGAAGTAGCTTTGCACATTGTAGTCATTAATGTGATTGGCTCCAATCAAATGCAATTCATGAATGTTTTGCATCAGATGCAACCCAGGAAACACATTGGTTATGGTTTGCTGATGTCTGCTCCCTGACCAGGGCCAGCTCTAGGAAAGAGGTAGCTATGAAGATTAATAACCTTTGGGTGCATCAATATGTGCCATTAAGGCAGAGCTATAAACTCCAGTGCAGTTTGTACCAAAGTCAACTACTGCTAGGTGCAGCATCTACAGGTGTGCCTGGGACTGCAGCACTTTGAGCCAGGCCTTGAATCAGCCTTGGGCTGACAGGGAAACTGGGGGATGGCATTGGGTGGCAAAGGGGATGGCTGGGGCATGAGGTTGCTATAGTGTGGGACTGAGCAGCAGGCAGCTCCCACCCTTTAGCACCCTTGTCTCCCAGCCAGTCCCCATCACTGTCTACACATGTGTTTCAGCGCCGTGAGTACTCCACTGTAAGAGTACCTCAGTACTACCCATGAAGAGTATAATCACTTCCCTTGATCTTCTGGCAATGTTTCTTCTAATGCAGCACAGTATGCCATTAGCCATCTTCATAACAAGGATATGCTATTGGCTCATATTCATCTTATTGTCCAGTACTACCCCCAGGTCCAAAGCTGCTGCTTAACCATCAGTCCCTTTACTTGTACATGGGATTGTTCTGTCCTAAGTGCAGGGCACATGTCCTTATGTCCTTACTGGGCGCATCAGTAATCATCGGCATCTCAAATAGAAGCAGTGCAAATTTGAGCCAGGGTGTTTTGCCTCAGTGCACATCCTCGGACATGCATTTTGTTATGGAGCAAATTGTGCCACTTGGGGCAAAATAACCCTGCCTGGCTCCTGGATCTTCAGCCAGGAGGAGCTAGAGCCTAGTGCCAGCACCTGTCCAGGCCAGCAGCTCAGGGTTACTTGACCTCAGGAGCTTCTGGGGCCCAGGCAATTGGTATTTGTAGATAGTATCCCATTGTGTCAGCTAGACTGCTGAGGCAACATCCCCAAATCACTTTTTAAAATATCCCCAAATTCTCATTGTTCCACAATTAGAGAAAAAGAGAGAGAGGGAGAAATGGGGATTGATGAGATGAGCAATTGTTTTATTGTTATATTTGCTATGTTAAAGATACTTGGAAGCTTATCAGTGTCTCTAGCATCATAAAATAAATCCTAAATTTCTATAAGTTGTAATGTTTGCTTTGGGTTTCCTTATCACATTGTGGGTATAATGGAGGGATGGGGCTTTGCAGGAGGAGGTGGGGGGATGTGGGTGGGTATGGAGGGATGTGGAGGGGATGTGAGTCACTGTGTGGGTAGGTGTGTGGGGACCGTGGGTGTAAGGGCTGCTTAGGAGGGGTGAGTCCACTGCATGAATGCCGCACGCCCCCAGTGGCTGGCAGGGCATGGCGGCACTGATAGCAGTGGGAGTGTGGTGGCAGTGGTAAGCGGGGAGCTTCTGAAGACACTGCTGGCACTGTCAGCAATGTGGGGAGGGGTGGTGAGCAGCAAGCACACAGACACCACTGGCAGCAACAGCAGTGGCCAGTGGCAATCGCTGACTGTCCACAGACGGCACTGGCTGCCGGGGGTGGCAAGCAGCAATCACCTACAGGCACCACTGACAGTGTCAGTGGCACCTTTATTGAGGGGGTGCACTGCCAAGTTCAGGGAGTGCACCCCCTATGCATTGCCAATGGTCCCCTGCCTCCCACAGGGCACAGCCCTGCCCCTAGCACATGGACTACCCTGCCTGCAGGGTCCCAGGCCCCCCCAGGGGTGACAGCTTCCCCCCACATCTCCCTCTGGAGGCTGGAGATAATCAGGAGAACAAGCAGGAGACTGGAAAGAATAGGAGAATGAACAGGAGGCTCCTTTCCCCTCACCCCCATTGGTCCCCCTGCCCCCTGTTTGTTCCCCTGCTCCCCACTCATTCCCCTGTCCCCTGTTCATTCTCCCAGCTCCCTGCTTGCTCTCCCAGCCCCCTCCACTCCCCCCACACACAATGGTAGTAGCAGAGAATGAGCAGGAGGCTGGAGAGAGCAGGGGAAGTCTCCAACTTATTGCCAGGGTCTTGTTTCCAGCCTCCTGCTCATCTCCAGCTCCTCTTCCCCTGCTTGCTTCTAGCCTTGGGAGGGAGCAGGAGGCTGATACTGCCTCTGGAAACTTTCCTGCTGTCTCAAGCCCCCTCCTCCTTTCTCTGCTTGCCTTAGGCTGGAAACAAGCAGGGGAAGCAGCAGGGGACTCGAGACAGCCACAGAGACATATCCCTGCTGTCTCCAGCCAAAGGAGAATAGGAGACAGCAGGGAAATTCTTCTGGTGCTGTCTCCAGCTTCCTGAAGTACTTCTCCAGCCCCCCAACCCCCTACTTACCTGGCAAAAGCTGGGTCCGGGTCCCTGCAGCTTGCACCATTGCCTGCCTGTGCTTAGCAGGCAGCATGCTTCAGGAGCAGGGAAAGAACCAATCATAGTTCTGCCAGAGTGTCTCTGGAGGACTGAGCCTCTGCCCTGACCCATTTTTTTTTCTCCCGGGTTTTTTGTTTGACCCCTGGATATCCAGGGGTCTAATTTTCTCCCCACGCTGTGAACATTTTTTTCATTCCTGCATGTGTGTCTTGCCTTGCCTTAAAGAGATTTGAGACGAGGCAAAAGGCATGTGCGTGCTTATCTGGATGCGTCCATTATGTCTCAAGAGATTTCTTTTGGGCCAATCTTCCAGTTTGTTGAGGTCTCCCTGAACGCTAGCCCTACCTTTCATAGCATTTACTACTCCCCCCAGCTTGGTTTCATCCTCAAATTTGCTGAGGGTGCATATCCATCCTGTCTTCCTGATAGCTGATAAAGAATTTTAAGAAAAGTTACCCCCGGGGCACTCCACTTGATACTGGCTGCCAACTAGGCATTGATTACTATCCTTTAAACCCAATGATCCAGCTAGCTTTCTATTCAGTTTACAGTCCATGCATCCAACCTGTACATCCTTCGCTTGCTTGCTAGAATGCTGTTGGACACTGTATCAAAAGTCTTGCTCAAACCAAGGTATATCAAGTCCACTGCTCTCCCTGAACCCACCCACAGAGCCGATCAACTCATCATAGAAGGCAATCAGGTTGGTCAGGCATGATTCACTCTTGGTGAATCTATGCTGACTGTTCCTAATCACCTTCTTGTCCTCCAAGTGCTTAGAAATGGATTCCTTGAGGACCTGCTTCATGATCTTTTCAGGGACTGAGGCAGGGCTGACTTGTCTGTAGCTCCCTGGATCATCGCCTTTCCCTTTCTTAAAGATGGGCACTGTATGTACCTTTTTTCAATCATCCAGGACCTCTCCCAACCACCACAAGTTTTCAAAGATAATGGCTAGCAGCTCTGTAGTCACATTGGCCAAATCCATTAGCAGTCTTGGAGCTGTCGCGTCTGGCCCCGTGGACTTGTACATGTCCTTTTTTTCTGAATAGTCCATAAACTGTTCTCTTGCCCCTGTCAGCTGCTCACCTCCTCCCCAAATTGTGCTGCCAGGTGCAGTAGTCTGGGAGCTGACGTTGTCTGTGAAGACTGAGGTGAAAAAGGCACCAAGTACCCAGCATTTTCTGCATCACCTGTCACTAGGATGCCTCCCACATTCAGTAAGAGACCCACATTTTCAGATCATGTCCTCAGATTGTGTCAATTATAGTCTTATCCTGACTTCTGTGCTGTGGCTATGAAAATTTACACAAGTTGCGAATCTATCCCTAAATATCTTTGTGGGTTGGTTTTAAAGTGAGCAAGGGCTCAGATGAAATCTGATTCCAACATCTATTCAACTCCTTCAGCCCCACTGTGGACAGCCCACATTAATGTTTCATTCCAACCATAAGCAGATGATGTTATTACAGAATCCACAGTAAGAAGAGCAATCACTAATTGTAAAATAAAATATGCTAACAGAGACTGTATGACTATATCAGTACATATGAATATACTTCTGATTTTTTTATATTAAAATTTTCTTAGTGTAATGTGTCTTATTTTGAGAGGATAAAACTTGCATTGGAGTTAACTTTGGCTCTACTGAGAGTATAAGAATGGCAGTCAAAACTGGACTTTAATATCACATTCTGATTTGAACTCATCAGAGTAGACTTGATTAATCGAGTCTGCTGGAGTATTGTAATCAGAATGCTCCAGCGTGCTGCAGCATTGTGTGTATTTAGCATTCCCACATTTCAAAATGGTGGCAGGGTGCTTTAACTAAAGCTCATTGTATAAGCTTTAGTTAAAGCACCCCCACTGCCATTTTGAAATGTGGGATAGTGAATACATAAGATGCTGCAGGGAATTGAAATATAGCGGCTCCTGAGAGCTGCTGTAATTAAAACTCCACCCTGCCACCCTGGATGGAGTACATGTGTAAATGTTCTTTATGGTGTCTGCAAAATTACCTCCACCTCCCCTCACAGTTGTTCTCAGTCCTCCAGGTATCCCAGAAAAACCCAACTGAATGTTCTTCACCCTGAAAGCAAAGATGTTTGCCCCCTGAGTCCTCTCTGCTTCCTACCATCCTGGCCTATTGGTAGGTAATCCTAGCCCTGCGAGTTCTCCTTGCCTAGACTGCAAAAACCCTTCTCTTAAGAGCCCTTTCTCATTGTGCTGGCTTTGTAGTCCTCCCCTAGTAAGAGGGAGAGAGTTCCTTGTTATATAGTATTTAAATATGAATTTAATATTTAATCCAGGTTGTAGCCATGTTGGTCTAGAGGAGAAAGTAATTAGGACTCGTGGTAGAAGCAATATCTTTTATTAGACTAACTAGATTTTTCCAAAAAGTCCTTAATTGAAAGCTTTTGGGCACAAACACTCTTCTTCAAGCATAAGAGAAAGAATTGTAAAAGTTCTCCTAGGTAAAAATGAAAGTTCATATTTTATAGGCAAGTTGAAGATGTGGCAAAACCTCGTTTGGAACTTTCATTAAATATGCAGATTGGGCTCACAGAAAAGTTGGAGTAGTCTGTTTACCTCGAAGGTGTTTGGGGGTCAGCAGGATGTAGTCATATTTCCTTCTGGTTGTCTTGATTCATATTTCACAGAGGAGTAAAAAGATGGAATGCTCTTCTGGGAAGGCATTTCTTATGTGGTGAGGTATCTCTGAGCTCTGATGAGGCTCTGTGATGATGCAAATTACCTCAAACCAAAGCAGGAGCAGGGTCTCAGGTTTCAGGTAGTCAAACTTGCTGACTGCTTATAAAATTATGAAGATTTCATTTTAAAAAATAGGTAAATTCGATATCTTCCATGTGTCAGGTATCCAGGTTGTAACCATAGTTGAGAGGCAAAAGCAATCAGGATTCATGGTAGAGGTGATATCTCTTATTAGACCAACTAGATTTTTGATGCAGAAATGTGTTCATCAATTTTAGTTGACTGAAAAGAGCTATCTAGTGTAGTGTATATTATTATTACTTACCGGTCTCTGAGGTAACCTGCAAAAAAAAGTTTGCTTCAGAAGTCACTTCAGAGTTCAGATAACTAGAAGTATAGTATAAAGCACAAGTGATGGCTTCTGACCAGTTGACTATTTGGTGAGGTTTTATTTACTCTCTCTTATTGTTGGGGAATAGAGTGGTACAGGTGGGAAGACAGCAGTAAGTAGTTATGACATCAGTATTTCCTTGCAAACTCAGATAATCTGTACATTTGAAGGCTATTATTTTCCTATTTCCGAGCCTCTTTAAGGAAGCTAGTACCTGCAAAAACAGCAACTATATGCAATCAATTGATTGCTAAAAGTTATTATCCCACTAGGATGCTTTCCTTTATATATGAGGTAGAACATTAAATTTAAAAATTAGACCTGCTGTGAAACTAACTACAATCTTCACTGAAAAATGTCATTCCACTTAAGACAATTTCAAGATTTTTTTTATATTACCCTTCACATAAAGAAATGTAGCAACATCTCTGTAGTGCATGCTCACTACAAACCAAATCTTTCTCATCTGTGTTACATACATGAGTAAAGAAAGAAAATCTAGTCCTGTATTTTCTTATTTATGCATCTGATGAAAGGTTGGGAGAGAGAAGCAAAGGTTTACTTGATTCTCCTGGGAAAATTACAAGAACTTCAAAACTTCTTGAAATGTATTCCTGCTGTGCTGCTTCCTTATTTCACATTGATTGGAAATTTACATGTTAGACATTGGTGATGGTAGGCCGACTTTCAAAACTTCAGCTGGCCAGAGTAAGAGAAAAGAGTACTGTGGGATGAATGTTGAGAACACTTTAATGTTTCCTTTTAGCAAAAAAAAAAAGGACATGTGGCACATCGGACCTGTGCTTTGAAAGCTAAACCTCTCCAAAGAAACTGAGACTATCTGAGCATTCTAAGATGTAATGTCAAAATGAATATAAAAAAGTAAAGAGAAACACTGAAAGAAAAGAATGGGAAAATCATTGAAAAGAAAAACAGAAGTAGAAAGACAGGGGGATTTATATTTGTTCAGGTTCCAGATCATGAGGGGCACACAGATAGATATAGATGGGAGGAAAAATAGGAAACAAAATAGTTTTTTTTTAATGTGTGAAGAAAAGAAAGAAAACAATGGTGTGATTCAGAAACACTTTGGGCTAAGTTCTACTGCTTCCTCTTGGAAGTCACTGGAGTTGTACTGGTCTAACTCCATCACTGTATCTTTTAGTTGCTTCCTGCCAGAAAGATTTGTAGATTATATGTATATGTACATTTTTAAAACCATTTCAGAGATCCTGATCTCTTTCCCCAGTTACTGGTTCAGAGTTATACACTATATTAACCATTAGTTTTCTTTCAGAATATTATTATTGATGAATTCCTTGGCATTAATCTGAACGACTGCATTTAATTCTTAATTTTTTGCTTTTTTTTTTTCTTTTGCTTCTTTTTTTTTGTGGGAGAAGTTTTTTTTCTTTATAGAAAGGCTGTATGTATAATCAAATTCAGGGTTACTTAATCATATTTTATTAAGTGAAGTTTGTACATTTTTTATGTTTGAAAGTCAAGCAATATGTCTCCTTTGTGATTACACTTTGCCAAACATAAAAGTAGCATAGAGGATAATGCAGCATCTCAGTATCTGCAGTCTGTCAAGCTTGCAATATTAAAGAGGAAAGTTAAAGTTTATTAGAAATATGATGTCTTACCCTTTCTTACTAAACATCTGTCTTGATTTTCAAACTAAATAGTGCTCTGTCAGACAGTGCAGAGGACAGGTGCATTAAAGTTTTAACCTGATGTGGCAAGGGCATTTGGATATCACTGATGGATATGAAATGACTAACATGTGGTAGGATAGTGAGCTTTGCAAAGAAACACATTAAGGCCATGTACAGATTTTCAAAAAGCTGGGAGAGAAGTCTATCTGTGTTATTCAGAGAAAACTACATAGCCTAGTTTATATCAGGATCAAACAGTATACAAGTTCACCCTTGCTCAGGGAGAACATGCAGGCGTTGTGTGCTGGCCGAGGCCAACAGGTGGGGGGCATTCCTGCATGCCTCCCATTGTGTCCTGTGGGCTCTCTGGGCTCTGGAGACCGTTAAGCACAGTCAATCACCTGGGCCACCCCTAATTGACTACCATCCATGGGCAACTGTGCCCCCAACTCCTACCATCTCACTGTGGATCCTCCCCCATGTCCTGCCCAGAGGCTTCCAGAAGAGACCCAAAGTGAGTGCGCTCCCTTGTAACTGTACATGTCTTCAGGTCCTGGCCTGCTTTCACACCAGCATGGTGCCCCGCTTCCTGAACCAAAGCGTGTGTCCTGGTGCTGTGGTGTTTCCTGCTGGTCACTCTGTGCAACTCACTGGAGGCTGCAGGACATCATGTGTGCCCATCTGGACATGATCCAGCAGCTGGTCAGCATGGGACATGGTTTCCAAGCCAGCAGCCCAAAGTCAGCACCCAGCTCTCCCACATGGAGCCAGCTACTTTACCCTGTGACCACTAGGTATCCTGGACTGGGCCACTGACTTTCAAGTGGCTGGTAAAGACAAAACCACACAGGATGCCAGGGTCATCTGGCACCACTTCCAGACCACTGAGCACCAGTTCTGGGCCTATGACACTAGCAGCAACTGGTAGGAGTGGACTGCATCCCCATCCCAATCTTCTGCCCACCCTGAGGCACTTGGGTGTTCATCAACCATGAGGGCAACTTCTTCATTGTCCTGTAGGGTGTCCTCAACCACCATGGCTACTTTACCTACTTAACTGGCTGAGCAGGAAGCACTAACAATACCCATGTCTTCCTCAAATCTTCACTCCCTCACATGATGGAGAATGGGTATTTTGCTTCAGGAGTCCCCTGTCTTACACCTTTCTGTCCTGGCACATGAAGTCATATGGGGATGCAGATGGAAGGAGCACTTCTACTGCCTCAGCAGGTACCGCATGACTGTGGAGTGCACTTTTGGCCACCTCAAGGTACACTGGCTGGCTCTTGACATATGCCTTAAGGTAGAGGAAGAAAACTTGCCATCCCTCACTGTTGGTACATGCATCCTCTACACCATCTGTGAGACTGTGCAGCAATTTTCCACAAAGCCTGGACAGAGGAGGCATGACATGCAAATCAGGTGTGATGTGCTGAGCATACATAGCGTAGAGGGGAGAGAGCTTCCTACTGATGTTGGGAACACTAGTTCTGCATATCAGCAGGCAGTCAGGTCCATGAAGCCTTGGATAACTACCTCCTGGCCCACAAGGATGCAGGAGAATGCAGCATGAGGAAGATATGCTGTTCTCTTAAGAAGGATGCAGAGTGGGGAGGAGGCATCACCACAGCAAGGGTTATGGGTTCCTGGTGCTCCCTCATGGGACCACCATCTTCTCACCCCTACCTCATTTTCCAGTCCCCCTCTGCAGGTACCTTGACCCTGAGCCACACTTAAGGCCCACCTCACATGGCAAGACTGAGCCTAGGAGCTGCCCATCCCCACCATGGCTAAGATATCCCACAGTGCAATCGGGGCAAGGACAGGGGTTGCAGGGAATAGAAGAGCTCCTCACACATCCTCCCTTAGCAGGCAAATGAGTTGGGACAGGTGGGCTCTGATGCCAACTAATGTCCCAGTGACAGCCTGAAACAGTGGGCTGGTGGACTGCACTCTCCCCGTGGTTCCAAACACTCTTGTCCTCTGCATACATGGGGTGTCCACCAGGGTTATGAGGGTGCAGATCACTCAGGGAGGAGGGCAATGTCATGGCTCTAGCCCTGGTCCCAGTCCTGCTCCCTACATCCACTGTCACCCACTGAAATGGTCCCTTTTTCTTCCCTTGACCATGGGTCATCAGCTCCCTTACCCCACTCCTCCTGTCCCAGGTCTGCCTTCCACACCTCTAGTTCCCAATCAGGGTATTGTGAGGACTGTTCCCCCCAGCCTTGCCTCCAGAGGTTCCTCCTGTGGGACCCGCACTCCTGTCACTGGGAGGAAGACTCCCCTGGATTGGGATATGGCATGTTACTAGGAACTGGGCAGCCACCTCTCCTGACCCCCCTCCAGAGGCCAGGAGACTATGGGATTTCTGTGGAAGGCAATGCTGTTGCCAGTCATATATGTCATAGGTCCAGGAACCTATCTATAAACTCCCTCTTTTGATGCTGGAGTTCTGCTAGCTCTGCAGAGGTTCAGGTTGCCTCCTCATGACAGCAGCATCCCCCAGGGGAGACACAGATTCTTTATGTGAAGTTGAAACTTTTGCTTAAAATGAAGTATAAGGTCAGGCATTCTGAACCCTCCCAGCATTGTCTGAACATTCACACAGAGGCAGCAAGGTAGCTCTAGTAAGTCCTCTGTCCTGGCCCTTCCCTCCCTCTCCTCTCCCCCCATCCCGGGTCAGGAGCTGCACCGCTGCTATCCACCTAGCACAACAGGGACTATTCAGGGCATTGCAATTCAGTGACCTCCACACACACCTCCATCCATGCACTGGTCCTTCCCCTTCTGGGGTTCTCAGCCACAATGGACTGGGAAAGGGCTGTGATGGCAGGGATGTAGTGTCCACTGGTCCCCCAGGGGCTGGAAGGAGCAGGGGAAAAGGTGAGCAGGTTTGATCTGCTGACTGCCTCCTGAAGATGAGCTTCTACAGAAGACTTTGGACTGCAGGGCATCATCATGCCACTACACCCCCACCCTACTGGCTGTGGGCATGGTCTGCTTGTTCCCTTCTCCCCACGGATTTCACATTTCCCCCAATACCTGGGTCCTTGTCATGGCCACTTGATACAGAGTAGAGCCTTACTGTCCTGGCCAATAGGACACCATCACTTGGTGACAGAATTTTCACCAAAACTGGGGAAAGGGCTGGGTTTGGATGCTGTGGGCGGCACTGTGGCCGCAGCTACTGCTCTGGTAGTCGGGGGTTGGCAGGTGCTCTTTGCATCTGGAAGCAGGGCAGCAAGGAGGCATAGGAGGAGTGGGAATAGAACACCAGTGGAAGGTTTGTTAGCAATGGTGTCTCAGGATGTTCATCCAAAGATCAGTCTGTGGGGTCTGTGGCAGAACTGCCACCCTGGGCGCCCTCCTCCACAAACGTCTCGCTGTGCCAGCCTGAGGGGCGGCTGGAGAATCCCTCCAGGCAGGGATTTCAA
>JAGPOW010003685.1:49673985-49845083 GCA_030014935.1 Caiman crocodilus
CCTGCAGCCTGACCCAAATTGCTTCCACCTGGTCCTCAGTCGCCCCCAAGTTGACGCTCACTGCAGAGAAGCATTCTTTGACATAGAGCGCAACCCCACTGCCTCTCTTACCCACCCTGTCTTTCCTGAAAATGGCATAGCCATCGAGACCTACGGCCCAGTCATGAGTCGGGTCCCACCAGGTTTCCGTGATCCCAATCAAGTCCAGGTGTTCCTCAGCCACCAGGAGAGACAGCTCCTTCTGCTTAGGAGCTCAGCTCCCACTCCACAATTGTTATCTGGGAGCAGGGGGGCATAGTCCCTGCCCAGGCTCCTATGACAGACCCCACCCCAGCAGCAGGCAGCTGCCGGGGCAAGGAGCTATCTCCCATCCCTGCACAGATGGCTGACTGGGATCAGATTTGGTTTCCACCTACATGTCTACATGAGTGATATGGCACCATTACTAATGCCAAGTAAATTTGCTACTTGCATTTGCAGGTAGCAAATTTACTCCAGATTAGATAGATTTACTGTGAAGTAACCATGCGCACATTTAGACCCATGTGCTTACTTCACAGTAAACTATGCTTTTCATTGTTAAGTGTCTTGTGTAGACACACCCTAAGATGCCTAATAAATTTTGTCTCTATGGCAGGAAAGATGGCAGAATTAACACGTAAGAGAACAATACATGCAACTTTCAAATGATAATTTACCTCCTTGCTGAGGAAAAAAAAGGAGCACAAATACATCAAGACCAGAACTGAAAGATAAACCAACTTACCATACATGAGCCCCACTCTACACATTTCACTTCAGGTGTGATTAACCAGGTAATCACACCTTAAGTTATGACCCACCTATATGTTCAGCCAATTAATGGCATAATAAAACTAGCAATAAGTTACAAAGTTATTCCACAAAAAATGTAGAATAACGATGTAGTTTGTCTTAATCACATAATTAACAGAACATGTGGCCAAAGGCTCCCCTGTGGCTTGGAGTCCCATCAACTGAAGGTCTCCCAGCCACAGAGGGCACTACCTGCTTCTAGCCCTAAAGCTGACAAGGCTGACTGTTCTCAGTTGCAGGGCTTGCCCAGCTTCTAGTGACTGGCATTGCTGTGGCTCTCACAGTGAGGCTTACCTCAAGAAGCTCACAATAGTGGCATCATTTTGCCCCTGCTGCAAGCCTTGCAGCCCCCACTGTGAGCACCACAGCTAACAATGTTGATAGCAGGGGTAGCATTTCTAGCACTGTCCCTGTTGCAAGCCCTGCTGAGCCTCATCAGCCATGGGGCTTGTAGCCATAGAAACAAGTGTATGGGGAGCCCAGGATCATGATCCCAGGATCCTCTTCCACTGGTAGTAAGGTGCAATGAGATATAATGCATAATCCCACAATCATGCCTCCTGCCATGAATGTGTGACATGGTAGGAGGCATGATTGTGTAGATTGTGCATTAGATCCCCAGTGCACATTTACCTGCCTGTGTCAAGAGGCCCTAACAGTATAGAATTCGAGGTAACTTGCTCCTTTTTAAAATGAAAAATAGCAGTGTTTAAAGCACTTACAAACTAGACTATGCTAAAAGGAAAAAAAAGGTAGCTGGTGAAACTAATATAAAGAAACCAAAGGCCAAATACATTGTTTACGCAGTTAAATAGTGATTGGGTTTCATAGTCTATTCACCTAAGGTTGATAAAAGAGTGCATATATGTGAAAAATGTAACTTTAAATCCTGTCCAGTGCATGGAATTGTGTTATATCCTTCAAGCATTGAAACATATTTACTAAGATAACTAGGAGGAGTATAATTCACAGACATTCATTATTCTTTGTGTCTGTGGTGCAAGCATCCTAAAACCAATGAATGACACTATGCCAATAGAAAATGCCCTCGAGATTTGTTTAATTATCAGGTCAGCTAAAGGTTTTAATGGGAACTCAGCCTCACAGGAGGGCAGAATTCTGAGCTTTATTCTGTAACTGTCATCATTTCATTGTGGGATAAGCCACATCAGAGAGGACTAGACAACAGAAAACTTTATCCTTAAGTAGCATAGGCACTCAAGATTCTTTGGGTAGATGTGATATCTTTTATTAGCCCAGCTAAATAGTTGGAAAAAAATTATTCTTTGCTAGCTTTTGGGCACAAACATCCTTCTTCAGGCATAGGGAGAGTCTATTAGTGTGCTCTCCTAGGTAGAATAAAAGCTAATATGCAAAATGCAGGTCTGTGAAAATGCAAATGTGTTGCAGTGAGGATCAGAAGGAATGGGAAACAATAGGTGTAAGACTAGTACCCGGTGGGGGATTGTTGAACTGGTGATAGAATTTAGCTGGTAAAATACAGAGAGGTTACCTGAGCTTATCAGATATCAGGCAGGTTATAATGTGCCGTAAATCTAATGTCTATATTTAGTCCATGAATTTTGTATCCAGTAGATTTATGAAGTGAATTTTATAGGCTTATCTATGAAAGGTGTTTTGTAAATTCCCTCTGAGGATTAAAACTGACAGATTAGAGAAAGAGTAGTTGTCTTGTGAGAAGTGGACACTCACAGGTAATTGGGTGTTCTTGTCTTTGATAGATTTTCGGTGTGTGTTCATTCTAGTATGCAATTATTGTTTGGTTACTTCTATATATTTTCCATCAGGACATTTAGTGCACTGGATGAGATGTATTACATTTCTGGAAGGGCAGGTGTAAGATCCAGGAATGGTGATGGTTCTGTTGTGGGATGTAGTTATTGTGGAAGTGGCAGGGATGTGTTAGCAGGTTTTACATTTTTTGTCCCAGCATGGTCTGCATCCCTTCGGTGTGTTTTGGGCCATAGGAAGTTTGCTTTTGGTGATGAAGTTGGTGAAGTCTGGTGCTTATTTAAAGGCTAGGATGGGTGGTTCCCTTTAAGAGTGAAAGATGTCTTTAAGAATGAAAGATCTCTTTAAGAATTGGGTGTTCTAGTATGGGTTGCAGTTGTGAGCACTTTCCATATAGGTTCTGGGGAAGGATGGTATATAATAACTAATAGTGCGCAAGTTGTGGGGAATTTTCTTAGTACTGCAGCAGTTCTTCACATGGTATCCAAGTGGCTCTTTCAAAAGTATGATCTATCTTTCTGGAAAAGTGTCTTTGTTGGGTGAAAGCCTTTTGAGATTTGTGCGCACATTTTCAGTGAAAATTCAGTGGTATTGGAGGGCTTGGCTGTATATTACAGCTTTCTTGGTGTGTCTAGGGTGATTGCTGATTCTGTGTAGGTCCATCAGTTTCTTGTACGTGGTGGTTTGTATTTTACCACTCTGGATATTGATCACAGTATCTAAAAAGGAAATGTTGATGCTAGAATATTAAAGAGATAGTCTGATGGAGGGGGGATGGTTATTGAATTTGTGGTGGAATTCAATCACAGACTCCAGCTTTTCAGTCCAAATGGTTATGATGCCATCTATATATCTTGGGCATAGCATTGGTTTATAAATCATTTAGTTAGATCAATAGCATAGTGATGCATTTAGAAACTGTGTATAAGGAGTTAAATTTATTGAAGTGAATTATCCTAAGTGTGCTAGCAAGTAGAATTGGATCCTGAATCAACAACTTACTTTATAGCAGTATATGGATAAAAGTTTCTGTCACTGTAATTGCTTTCTTTGTGGTCTGTTTTGCAGAGAATCATGAACTTATTGTTACTTGGGCTAGACAGTGTGACCTTTACCTTAATGACATATTAATAACTGCTTTTGCTGAACCAGCACACATGCAGAAAGTAGAACACGTAGTTAAGAAGCATTACAGTGGTTAGGACTGAAGGCAGAAAAAGTCAATGCTTTCAGTCCTGTATCTTTTGTGGAATGCTGTGGAGACATTTATGGTATTCACCCTGAGAATTACAAACTAGGAGCTCCTATGGATGGATCAATCTCAGTTCACAATGTATAGCTGATGTGTTCATTTGGCATTGCAATTTTCTTATGACAAGTTCATACCCTGCTTATGAATGCTAATTGTTACTTGACTGAGCTGTTAAAACAGTAGTATTAAAAAAGGACTGAAAATGTCAGAAATTCTTTTGATTCCTTAAAGGAAAGCTATTCTTTTCAAGGATTTTACATCATTGATAGTTTTCATATGAACACTAACTCATAAGCATCATCAGACCTATATACTAGGCTAAACTTTAATCTGTATACCAGATTTCCGCATTGAGTTGTGGAGACGTGTAAGGGTATAAGACAAAATAAGGCCTACCACCCATGCATTCTTCTGTATGGAGTCTACAAACTTTTATTAAAGAATACAGGAGACGTGTGCTTATTATTCCCCATGAAGCATGTGTTCATGGAATAAATAGTTAGTGATATGCAGGAAAGAGCAGAAGGAGAATGGGCATTAGCATGAGCCGATTCAAAGAAGAAGGAAGGAGCGTTTTTTTGGGAGGGGGCCAGTCGTCTTTAAAATTTTCCACTTGTATGCATTATTATTAGCAAATTGCTATGCTTTAAGTAAAAATGTGTGTGTGCACGTGCATGCGTGTGCGCACACACATACACACGCGTGTGGCAAGGTGGCATTCTGTAGCATAATTCCCTTCTCCCACTGCTGTCTTCTGTAGCTACCATACAGTGCAATCTTATATCTTCTCTTTCCGACAATAAGAAGCCTCCTTTGAATTCCTTATGCTTTCCCTAACAGTCCCAGTCTTTTCTGTGTCCTGAGATCCCTCCTATGTGTTGTTCCCAACCTCTTGCTTTCCTCCCCTTCCTCCTATAATAAAAAAACAATCGTTAGACTTTTCTATTGTATTACAAACAATAAGAATGCTTACTTCTGCTTCCCTATAAAATTCCCTTGTTCTCATCTCTTCTAAACCCACTGAATGTACTAAATACAGCTGCTGTTGAGCATTCTTCTTGTATAATACTCTTCTTGCTCTTCTCCATCCTCTTCATCTCCATCCTTCCCTGAGTCTAGTCTTACAAAAATCTCCTTCTGGCTAGGCAAATATTCCCTTCTGTCCTGACCCATCGGT
This sequence comes from Caiman crocodilus, assembly GCA_030014935.1. Taxonomy (NCBI): domain Eukaryota; kingdom Metazoa; phylum Chordata; order Crocodylia; family Alligatoridae; genus Caiman; species Caiman crocodilus. The sequence continues at coordinate 49,679,001 of JAGPOW010003685.1, forward strand.
AGTTTTTAACACCATTGCTCTTTTTTGAAATCCTGCCCTCTTTTGTTTTTGGAATTGAGGAGAGGGTGGGGGAAGTTGTGAATACTTCTTTTTCCAGTTAGTTTATTACATCAATGAATTTCTGTATTTACTCAGTTCCAAGGTGAGGTTTCCCTCCCCCTCCATTTAAGATGGAAGGAATCCCCATATCTTGGAATTCAATACGAGACAGCAGAGGTAGGTCAAGCCTGGAGCTGCAGCTGCTGCTCCACCACCTCTGCCCCACCACTTCTGTCACTCTTCCCTCAGCCTCCAGCTTGTGCCTGGTCCATTATTGCCCTCTTATATTTGAGGAATTTAAAATGATCCTCCAGTAATTAAATTTTGTACATGGAAAATAACAAATATATAAAGTTTCAATTGATAGAATCTAATAATTTGGGGCTTGTTTTAAAATTTAAGCTCATCTTGGATTTGGGTATATATGGTATACACACATCTGCTGTGCATTAAAACTGGGAAAGGTACCAAGTATTGCCCAAGTAATCTTAGGGATCCTTCATGCCCCAGGAGCGAAGGAAGATACTATTTTCCTCTGTCTTCTTAAAGGGAAATCTAGATGAACCCTCAACATACATCACGGGCATCAACAAAAGGAACATTAGCTAACCAATGGTCAGTGCCAACATGGTAAAAAGACACTTGACGTATTCAAATCACTAGGGCCGGAGGAGCTCCACCCATGGGTAATGAAGGAATTAGCGGGGGTCATAGCCGATCCACTGGCAAGGATAATGAACACTCATGGTGCTTGGGTCAGGTTCTGGAGGAATGGAAGAGGGATCACATCGTCCCAGTCTTTAAGAAGGGGAGGAAGGAGGACCTGGGGAACTATAGACAAGTCCACCTTACCTCTATCCCTGGGAAAATCCTAGAAAAAAAATTATCAAGGAGCACATCTGTGGGAGCTCACTGGCTCATGTGACGCGGAGGAGTAACCAACATGGGATTTTAGCAGGCAGGTCCTGCCTGACAACCCTAGTTTTCTTTTCTGACAAGGCTTCCAATTGTTTAGATGCAGGAGTCGAGGTGGATTTTATCCATCTGGATTTCAAGAAGGCCTTTGACAAGGTATCCCATATCATCCTTATAAATAAACTGAGGATATTTGCCTTGGATGATTACATGGTAGACTGGGTAGCAAATTGGCTCAAGGGTCAGACTCAGAGGGTGGTAATGGAGGGGTCAGTCTCAACCTGGAAAGATGGGGGCAGTGGAGTCCCTCAGGGCTCAGTTCTGTAGCCATTGCTGTTGAACATCTTCATCAGTGATCTGGATGAGGGCGTGGGAAGCACCCTGTCCAAATTCATGGATGACACAAAATTATGGGGTGTAGCTAACACTCTGGAGGGGAGGAACCAGATCCAGGCCAACCTAGACAGGCTGGAGAAGTGGACAGAGAGCAATAGGATGCAATTCAATAAGGACAAGTGCAAGGTGCTGCATCCAGGGAAGAAGAACTGTCATCATACCTACAGGCTAGGAGGCCATCTTCTTGGTTCCACTGAGGTAGAAAAAGATCTTGGAGTCACTGCTGACTCCAGAATGAACATGAGTCGCCAATGTGATGAAGCATTTGGCAGAGCCAATCACATCTTGTCATGCATCCATAGGTGCTTTACAAACAGGTCCAGGGAAGTGATTCTCCCCTTCTGTGGCACTGGTCAGACCGCAGCTGGAATATTGTGTCTAGTTCTGGACACTGCAGTTCAAGCGGGATGCAGAGATGCAGACAACCTGGAGAAGGTCCAAAGAAGGGCCACTCACCTGATTAGAGGCCTGCAGAGAAGGACCTATGAGAAAAGGCTAAAGAGACCTTAATCTCTTCAGCCTTTCCAAGAGAAGGCTGAGAGGGGACCTTGTGGCAGCATACAAATTCATAAGGGGAGAGCAAGATGAAGTAGGCAATGATTTGTTCACCAGGGCACTCCCTGGAATGACAAGGAACAATGGTCATAAGCTATTAGAGAGAAGGTTTAGGCTGGACATTAGGAGAAAATTCTTCATGGTCAGGGTTGCCAGAATCTGGAATGGTAAGGGAGGTTGTGCTTGCCCCATCCTTGGAGGTCTTCAAGAGGAAACTGGATGGGCGTCTGGCTGGGATCACATGACAGGTGATCAGACTAGATGACCCACTGAGGTCCCTTCCGACTATGTGAAACTAAGAAGATTCTAGAACCGAACTAGAAGCTCGATGAGTGATGTAAGGTGTTAAAGGTTTTGTCCCGGTGGCACCATGGACTACCTTCAAAGGAGAGAGAATGCTATACGATACAGATGGCCCTCATTTCAGGAGGAAAAAAAGAAACAATCTTTCAATTACATACCAGAAAAACAGGAGCCTCCTTAAAAATCATCACTATCATAGTAAGATAAGCTGAAAGTGATGCCTCATTATTTCTTTTCAGAAGGTCTAGCCACAAACTCACATCCTCTTGCACCATGAAATTATCATCAGTATTTTGTATTTTAAATTTTTGTGAGTAGGCCCCCACCCTAGCTTGAGTTTCACAGTCATCAAGGGGGAGAGAAAACAACCTTATTTATGAGACACTTACTTCTGTATTATATGTGCTCATGGTCCCATACTGCCAATATTAAAATGTGGCAATTTAAAAATTATAGATTATTTCTGTATTCATAAGATGTGGATGGAGTTCTATATTAGTTTTTATCTTGACAAAAAAAGAGAAATTGATTGCAAAAAGTAAAAAGAAGAGTTAACTTTGGTAAAAGTAAGTGTGGTTTGATTAAATGTATTATTTGCAAACAGAATGAGTTATTAACTATTTATTCCCACACGTACATACAAATATGTAATAGTATATAATTTACAATTATAATTTATATACAATTACATATTTGTGTGTTTGTATCCATGCATGGGAAGATTTATGCTTTTAAAATAGGAGTGCAGGAGCAGTGACCAGTGCTTCAGGGGTAGCTGCACCAGATACTCCTAGCCTCCTACCCTCTAGGACAAACAAAGCATACCACAGGAGGAGCAGCTGGGGACTTCAAGTCCCTGATTCAGGTAAAAATCCCCTCTACCATTCTCAGCTTTCCCGCTGCTCCCCTCCCCTCCCATTTCTGTTCATTGACACCCCTTCCCCATCCTGGCCTCTGTATACAGAAAAGGGTTCAGGAAATCTGCCTGCTGTTGCCACTACTGTTCCACCAGCTCCTGCCCCATTCCAGCCAGGGCTTCAGAGACTAGCTGTTGAGGGAGCTGGGCTTGGCTAGGATCAGTGGCAGAGAAAAGTGGGTTCCCCCTCCCCAAACCTCCTTTGGGCTTTTGCATAACACCTTGGGGGGCCAAACAGAGTGGGGAACCTGTGTTCTGCCACTTCCCTAGGCTAAGCCTAGCTTTCCACAAAACCTGGTTAGAACAGGGCAAGAGCAGATCTCAAGCTCCCCAGCCCATTTCCCCTTGTCCCTGGGTCAGCTGGTGACAGCATCAGTGGTGTGTAGGAGATAGAAAATGGAAGCAGGTGGGAGCAGCTTCTGAGTATGGAGGGTAAGGAAGTCTTATAAGTGGCAGTCTGATAAATTAAAAGCAACACATTATAGTTAAAAACTAAACAAATCCATCAACCAGCCCTTCCCCCAAAACAAAACAAAAACAGAAAAATGATACACAGTTACCTAAAAGGAGAATTTAAAGCAGCTATAGGAATAAATAAAAATATAAAAAAGTGAAAGAAAGGGAAGTTGGTAATGAATATATATAAGAAACAAAGAATTATAGAAACTAGATAAGGGAAACACAACTTCATAAGGAATAATCTATGATCAGCAGAAATAAAGACAATAAGAACAGTTTTCAAATATATTAGAAACAAAGGGAATCATAACAGGATCAGTCCATCACAAAATGTGAATGGTAGATTTTTTTCATAATAATTCAAATAAAATGTATGTTTTCAATACACATTTCAGTTTTGAATTTGGAGGGAAAAATGTCATGTTATAACTAAGGAGGATTTTAAACAGCAGCTAGGGCATTTATAAATCTGCCTGAGTCATTCTCATGATCACTACTGTTGATTTTCAGTAAGTCTTGAAACACTGGGGAAGTTCCAGAGGACTGGAAGAAAGCTAATGTTGCCAATATTTTAGAAGTGGTAAGTACAAAAGGCCTGGGTAATTACAAGCCTGCCAGCCTGACATTGATCCCAGGCAAAATAATGGAATGGCTTCTAGAGGACTAAATTAATAAAGAATTAAAGGAAGGTAATACAATTATTACTAAACAACATCCATTTATGGAAAACCAATTTTGTAGAATTAACTTGATATTTTTGATGGCATTATGTGTTTAGTTTGATGCAATATACTTGGACTTCTGTAGGGCATCTGATTTGATACAGCATGAAATTTTAATTAGGAAACTAGAAGAAGAGATCAACATGCCACAGGTTAAATGGATTAACAACTGGCCCACCTGATAAGTCTTAAAATCTAATAAGAAGAGGAACTTACCGTCAGATGGGTATATTCTAATAGAGGTCAGTCAGGGATTGTTTTTAACCCTGCACTATTTAACACTTTTATCGATGATGTAAAGAAAGCTGATAAAGTTCGCAGGGAAAACATATATTTATATATACACATAAAAAAAACAACAAGAATGAGTAGATCACTGGTGCACAGAAACCTGGTTTGCATCCTATATGTAAGCAAGCAAATAGTATTTTCATGATGCAAAATATAAAATCATACCAGGAACAGATGATGTGGGCCACACTTTCAAGCCAGGGGACTTGATCCTGAAAATCAGTGACCCTGAACAAGTCAAAGTGGGTCATGATGGATACTTAGCTGAACATGATGAAATATTGCACCAAATGAAATATTATGGCTAGGGGGTTAATAAGAATTTACTATAAAAAACAGGAATATCTAATTGTAGTAATAGGACAATGGTTTTATAACTGCTAGGAAAACTGTCAAGTTCTTGGTTCCATAAATCAAATAAAATGTTTAAGGAAATCAAGAAAGAGTTTAAAGAAGCAGCCATAAGAATGATCATATGATTTAAAACAATGGAAGACTCACCAACTGTTTGGTTGAACAGACAAGTATAAATATACAAATTAATATCTGTGCATACGTATTTACTTACTTGCATGAGGAATTGTGTAGGTCTCTTCAAAGATCCATAAGAAGATTCAATGTCTAGAAGTCATAAATTTAAACTAGAAATTAGTAAATTAACTATAACAGTAGTTTTTGCAGGTTATTGAGCTACTCCATCACTGGATGAAAACTTTTAAAAGAAAATTTAATATTTTACTAAAAGTTATGTTCTCTACTTAATTGGAATTAGGTTGGGAAGGTTTATGTCCTGTTAAAGAAGATCAGTCCTGGCTTTGAGCTGTAAGAATCTGTGAAAAGAAATCTCTCCTCTTGTACCCACTACATTTTCTTCTTTTATATATTTGTTACATAATTTTGTTGCCTTGTTCTGGGCAGGGATTGCCATTAACTTTGTCTGTATAGCATGTATCAAAATAGAGTAGTGTCCTAGTCAAAAGACCTACATGCTAGCTGAGTCAAAATGAGCTAACAACAGCAAAATCATCTTGATTATGATCGTTTTATAATAATGTAATCTTTGAGGGCTATAGACATGGTGACCTGTAAGTTAAGTGGTAGCATGTATTTATTAACCTTTCTCCAAGAAGAAATAAGTCAATTTTATGTGACACATGATCCCCTGCTTTGTCAGTTTGAGTTTTTGTTCAGTGAAATGGCTTTTGGCAGCAGTGTGAAGAATTATATGTAACATAACATTATTAAATAAATCTCAAGTGAAAGATTTGTGAACAAGTAGGAAGGCAGTCTCAAGATCCCCAAAACAAAGATTTTGAAAGCCTGGTTCTAGGGAGAACTGCATATCACTTGCCATAATTGGGAGCTTTGTCATTTTTCTGATTAGCATGATAAAAGCAATTTTCTTCATATGGCCTCTTCTATCAGAGAAAACAGAGCAACAGCTAAGTGCTAAGGGTTTGTGGTAAACATGCCTTGAGAAAAAAATATTATTGATTGTTGCAGTTTTCTTCTCCCTCCTTGTTTGTTCTCTCTCTCGATCTATGTATCCATACATACATACATACATACATATACACACACACACACACACACACACACACACACACACACACATACATATACATATACACACACACACATATATATATGTTTTCTAACATTGATTCCATTTATTTAAACTGTATTCATTCTTCACTGAAATTTTTATTCTGCTGGGAAATGTACATAATTAAGAAAATACATGTTTTACTTTTTCCTGCAGAATGGAAATGAGAATTCTACTTAGAAGATTACTAAGGATCTGGGATCATTGAAGCCCTGGAGTTTGGGCAGCTAGTTTGGGAACTGAAAGAATGAAAGCCAAGCTTTCCAACAGCCTACCAACCAAACTGCTCAGGAAGTTAAGTTAAGTTGGCAGGAAATCTATCATATACCTGTTTTGTTAGTAGAGTTCTGTTGGAAACCCCCCTTGTTCCCTTCGGAATGTAATCAAAATCAAAATTTTCATGTTTTGACAGAACTTTTCAGTTTTCCAGCAGAATATCATTGTCCAAACATCTGACCTCTTCTCTTGCACTATCACGATAGTCTGTTCTTTAGAAAGACGTGTAGGGTTTGGAAGAAGAGAAATGCAACCTTTGAAAATTCAAATTCCATTCAGTAGTAATAAAATTACTGCTATGAACAAGCTCATTAAAGAGTCGTCAGAATAACTGCAATTGTTTTATGGGTCTTTATCTTAATCTACAAGTAATCTTTAGGTTTTTGTATTTGAAGGCATGAAAGAGCTTATGCTAAAAATCAGTTGCCCCAATATCATATGTTTTTATTGATTTCTCTCTTTTTTGACAGCTCATTGAAAATATCATGTGTTACTCTTAACACCTCTATGACATCATTTGATAATGATCAAATAAACAAACAAAAATAAGGAAAGGACCAACAATGAAACTGAAAATGCATTTATACTGCAAGTAATATCAACAGAAGTATCCCAGATGGTGCTCTCTTGTAAACTTTCTAAGGATTGATTAATTAGAAATTAATGACCATCCTCCTTCAATCCCTCCAAGGTTCCTGACAGAAATTCTTTTTAAATGAGGCCTTTTGACTTCCTTTAAGTTTTTTGCTCCATATTTGAAATTGATTAATTATTTGGATCTAACATTTTTCCTATAGACATCAGGAGAGCAGTGGGTGAATAAGATGGTTTGTATTTAGGAGTATTTGGTGGGTGTGACTAAATGACATAAGTGCAGTCATAGTTCAAAAACTGTTGCAGTAGTGTCACTTTCTATACTAAATATTTGTTTTTTTTTAAATTTAGTAGACTTTGATTGACTTAATTTAAATGCTAAGGAAATGATGTACACCCTTAAACTGAAATCCTGTGCTAGGTTCTGCTCCCTCTGTCTTCATTAAAAACATGAGAGCAAAGGCTATGACAGTGATTAGAAGCTTCTAATTTCATGTGAGAAGGATGTGAAAAGATTAAGGGTTTTTTTTGTTTGGTTGGTGTTTTTTTACAATGGAAGAGATGAAATACAAAGAATAGTAAATGACATGTAACAGGCACGCCAATGTATTCTGTTAAAGATTCCAAGAACAAGGTAGCATTCACTGAAACTAAATGATTACATCTAAAACAGATATAATGAAGACGTTATAATCCAATTCATAATTAACTTGAAGAATTATCTGCCATAATATATTGAGTGAAAGAGCAAGATTTGAAACAAGAGTTTTAAACATTTATATAGATACAGAGAAGATTCACAGTTACATTTGATAAGATTAAAAGATATGAAAAATAAAGTGGCATACTTCAAAGAAAAAGTCAGTTTGACTGGGATGAGAGAGAAACTTCCTCTGTGAGTGTGTTATTTCCTAATTGTCCCTGTAAGGAATAACCTGGTATTCCTCTAGCAAGTGTGGAGGACAACCTTTTTAAAAGACTTTTAAAGGCTAATATTCCATTATATCTATCTAGGTGTGTTTTAAACCACTTCTGATCACGGATTTTGGAAGTGTGTGCATCTAACTTTTCAAACAAAAATGACATGTTTTGCAATAATTTTTTTAGTAGATTTTTGGCATATAAACCACTTATAATTGGTATGTAGAGTTTATAAAAATTGGCTTTGAAAGATAAATATAGAAATACATTTATGGATCTAAAACACTATATTAACGGATTTTAGTCTTTTTAAATTATACAGTGTAATGCTATTACTCAAAGATGCTAAAGATCATCATTCAATGTAGTATAATTTAAAAGCTGATATTTGTTTAGTTAAGCTTCTCCTCCTCCCCCCCTTAAATTCTAGAAGCAAGGTTCTTATTACATCATTAACCCCACCCTGCCAGCCCCCACAGCTGGCCCAGATGAGGCTCACTGCCCCTCCCTGTTCTCCTCTCCTCCTGCTGCTTACTTTGGCTGCCCAGACTATCTGTCCCAAGGCAGGGAGCAGTGAAAAAGCAGCAGCCAGGCAGCAACAGCAGCAGCTAAGCAAACAGATTAACTCTTCTCTGCCTGCTCCCCCAAGACAAACAGCAGAGGCAGTCAAATGTAAATAATGTCCTAGTGGTGGAAGGAGGCAGGGGGGATCCCTGAGGGGGAGCCCCAGGGGTGGGGGATGGGACTGTGGGAGCCCCAGTGGGTCAAAGGGCAGCCCAGAATGGGATCTTACCTTTCTATCCTCCAGTTCACCTGTTCCTCTGAAGATTGACTGCTACCAAGGAAGTGCAATTAATGCATGTAAATAAACTTTGGAGCTTATACAGAGTTTTTGTGCACAACACATGGAGCCCATTTGAATTAGCCTGGGCTGGCAGAGGGCCCAGGGAGTCAGCCTGCCAGCCCAGGGCTGCACATGGATACCATTCAGAGCAGCAGGGGTGCGGGTTGGTGTTTCAGCTTGGGGTTTGCCTCCCATCTAGCCCCATGCTGAAGCTCCTTCATGCCTCAGCCAGCATCCTTCCGCTGCACAACAATGGAGCCTGGTCAGAACAGACCTGGGCTTGCAAGGGACCCAGGGCTGCTCCACAGCAGCCTCCAAAAACAGCCTGCCAGCCCAGAGCTACTCCAACCTGGCTCAATGTGCAGTGTAGGGGATGGTTGGGGAATAAGGGTCCTCCAGTGTGAGGCTAGCAAATAGCTCCCACACTGAAGCACCCTCATGCCCCACCACTGTCTAGACATGTGATGTAGTGCATGAAACAATGCCTCTGCAGGGTGCTACTTATGTTTAGTCAGAGTGCCCTGCAGCGGCATTCATTAGTCCTAATAGTGTTGCACGTGTAGATGGTGATATTTTACTGTGGAGCTAATTAGTCAGTTCCACAGTAAATATATTGTGTAGATGTGCCCACACTCATCAACAAGTGTGGCTCATGCTGTAACATGTATCAAGGCCCTGAGGCATCTGAAAAATGGCCGGAAGAGGTATAAGTGAAGTCTTTTCAGAGAAGGTAGAAATGGAACTGGAACTAGTAACCCAGATCAAGGATAACAAGAAATTTTTTTCAATACATAGTGGGTAAAAAGAAGGTTCTGGGTAATGTGGGAGCTCTGCAGGACTCTCTTGGAAATTTGGCGGTCTCATCAGATGACAAAGTTAACCTATTTAACAATTTCTTTGCCTTCATTTTTTTGAGCCAGGACCAGGTCATCCCCGTCACTGGGATCCCCAATGGTCCTAGGGGAGACACAGCCAGGTCCAGGGTCAGTGAGGACCTAGTCAAGGAACTTCTGGAGGGACTAGACATGTTCAAGTCAGCAGGTCCTGATGATCTCCACCCCAGAGTGCTGAGGGAATTAGCAGATGTCATTGTGGGGCCCCTGACACAGCTTTATGAGCACTCACGGTACTCTGGTGCCAGATGACTGGAAAAGGGCCAATGTTTTCCCATTTTCAAAAAAAGGGAGGAAGGAGGAACCAGGAAATTATAGGCCTGTTAGTCTTACCTTGGTCCTGGGGAAGCTCTTTGAGAAAATTATCCAGGTGCACATCTGGGAGGGGCAAGCAGGGAGAGTGTATGCTTAGAGGAAAGCAACATGGGTTCATCAGAGGCAGGTCCTGTCAGACCAACCTGGTGGCCTTCTATGACCAGGTCATGAAATCCTTGGATGCAGGTATCGTGGTGGACGTAGTCTTCCTGGACACTCTCTCTCACCCCCTTCTCATTAAAAAGTTAGAAGATTTTGCTGTTGATGCCTACACAATCAGATGGGTCGCCAATTGGCTGGAGGGCCACACCCAGAGTGGTGGTGAATGAGTCATTTTCGACCTGGAGGGACGTGGGCAGTGGAGTCCCCCAGGGCTTGGTCCTCAGGCCTGCACTGTTCAACATCTTCATCAGTGACTTGGATGAGGGGGTGAAAAGCACCTTGTTCAAATTTGTGGATGACACTAAGATGTGGGGAGAAGTGGGCACACTAGAAGGGAGGGACAGGCTGCAATTGGATCTGGACAGGTTACAGGGGTGTGCAGATGAGAATAAGATGGGATTCAATACTGACAAGTGCAAGGTACTGCACTTGGGAGAAAGAACCAGCAGCACAACTACCTACAGGCTGGGGAACTCCCTTCTCATCAGCACAGAAGCAGAAAAGGATCTCGGAGTCATTGCAGACTCCAAGATGAATATGGAACACCAATGTGAGGACGCAGTCGGGAAGGCTAATCACACCTTGTCATGCATCCACTTGTCATGCATCTTCATGACAAGCAGATCCAAGGAGGTGATCCTCCCCCTCTATGTGACACTGGCCAGAGCGCAGTTGGAGTACTGCATCCAGTTCTGGGCACCGCACTTCAGGAGTGCTGTGGACAGCATTGAAAGGGTCCAGGGGAGTGCCACCCACATGATCAGGGGTCAGCAGGACAGGCCCTATGAGGAAAGGCTACGAGACCTGAAGCTGTTCAGCCTCCACAACAGAAGGCTGAGAGAGGATCTGTGGCCATCTATAAACTGGCCAAGGAAGACCAGCAGGCAATGGGAAAGTCCCTGGTCCCCCGAGCACTGCTGGGAGTAACAAGGAATAACAGCCATAAGTTGACTGAGAGTAGATTCAGGCTAGATATCAGGAAGCATTACTTCACAGTCAGGGCAGCTAGGATCTGGAACCAATTTCCAAGGGAAGTGGTGCTTGCTTCTACCCTGGGGGTCTTCAAAAGGAGGTAGTTTGACTCCAACATTCTTTCCTTCCCGTGACAGGGTGTCAGACTTGATGACCTGCTCAGGTCCATTCTGACCCTACCCACTATAAAGTATAAACATATAAATAACTGAAATGTTATAATTTTAATAACTAGTGAAAGACTTTTTAAACTCACATTAAAATATATCATTCACTGTAACCAAAAGTATGAAATTGCTTGTTAAAGAATATGAATGGAAGTATAAGGAATACAGAAATGTATGGCTGCCTGCAATCCAGATGTTTTTAATATGCATGGTCTCCCCAATGAATAAATTAAGGAAAGCAGTCCTCAGTGTTCTAACCAATTTTTCTTACATTTTTAACATTGCTTTTCTATAGATAGCTTAAGTGGGATGGTCAGAACATGGAAAAATATTCATATAAAGGGATCTATTCTATAATAGGAGTTGATTAAGATGTGTGGATGTGTATGCATGTGATGGGTGCATACAGAATCGAGGAAACATCAACAAAACCAAGTAATATGCTATTAATGGTGTGAATTCAAAAGGGTGAGCTGTAATAACTGCTGAAGGCAGTTAACTAGAGATAAGGCCTGCAGACTTTATATGAACTTAAGTCAGCTCAGGAAAGTTTCTTAGATTGTCATATTTCAATGTTGTTATACATAAATGTTTGGATTTCTTGGTCATTTTGTTCATCGAAACAGAGTGAAGTAAATATTTTAATACTAGCTAAAAATGGGGAGGGAGGAGCAGGTGGGGATGGAGGCCCACTCCCCCTTCCCTCCTGCTGCTTGGGGTCGGGGTCCACTCCCCCCTCCCCACCACAGCTGTGGGGGGAAGGGAGGAGTGGGCCCAGGCCTGATGCAGGGGAGAACCAGGTCAGAGGATGGGGAGAAACCAGGCCGCTGTGATGGGAGGGCAAAAGGGAAGCAGCGGGCTCAGGTTGACCTGTCAACAGCAAGGAGATGGGAGGAGCAGGCTCTGGGCTGATACAAGGGAGTGGAGGTGGAAGAGGAGTGGGCCCAGGCCTGATGAGGGAAAGAGGCTTGCTGCTTCTCTTCCCCTGGACCTGCCATGTTGGGCTAGGCTGGGCTGGGCTGAGCCCACTGTTTCCCTCCCCCACTCTGTAGTGGACTGGCTTTTCCCCTGGCTTGGGCTCATTCCCCTCTTACCCCTGCATTGGGACTGGGCCCAGTCCTCCCCTGGCCCCACCATTTATATTGATGGCATGGCACACCTGCTTCTCCCCCCATGTTGAGCCCACTCAGGAACAGGAGAAGTGGGATCAAGGCCAACATGGGTGGGGTGGAGGACTGGTCCCAGGCCAAAGATGAGAGGAGGCGGCCTGCTCCTTCCCTCCCCCAGCCACTGCCACAGTCATGGCAGGCCAGGCCAGGCCAGGCCAGGCCCGGCCCGGCCCACTGTTCCACCCCTGCCCCCCACGACTGCAGGTTGGCTTACCCCCCCACTTGGGCCCACTCCCCCTCCCCCCTACATTGGGTTGGGGCCTGCTCCTCCTGTCCCCAACATTGGGCCTGGGCCCGCGCCCCTCCCCCTGTGTTACCTGCAGGGAGGAGGACCTCGCCCCTCCCCCTCCATCTTCTCTGTTGTCTCCACTTCCAGGGAGCAGGGAAGGGGCAAGGCCAGCTATGCCCTCCCCCTGTATCACCTGCCCTCCCCCGTTCTGCCCCCTGTATCTCCACCATCAGGCAGATGCTTCTTTGGCTTACAAACTGCCAATCGGAGTGCAATCAGAGCATGAACAAAGAGTGACAGACAGACAGACTTAGGCTTTTATAATATTAGAATGCCTTAATATGGACCAGTTGGGAGCAACATTTTCCTTGTAACTTTTATATTAAAATAAAAATGAAATACAGGATTATTATAGGCACACATATGAAGGGAACCCTGGATTTCCCTTCTTATAGAGATGCTTTCCCAGAATCTGAGGCTCATCTCCATAAGTGGGGAAACCCTAGTTTTCCCCTTTTACAAGCCGCATGTATACGAGATGCTACTGCTCAGTCATTACTGTGCATTTATTTAGTACTTATTTAGTAACCCGAGTTACTGTGCAACCGTGTTGGCAGATGCCTTTTTTGTGATGCCTAATACTACTGCATAGTAGCATTGCATCATGTTTTTTGCCATGCAACACTACTGTTCATTAGTATCAAGCTGCTTCTCAGTCAACATCCAATGTAGATGCAAACACAGAGACCTGCCTTGGAGAATCTGAGGCACCTCTCTGTAAGCAGGAAATACTTTGCCTTTGTCCTGTAGGTCTGAGCCCATGCCTAATGTGGAACAATGAGCTATGTGTGCTTTGCCCAATGAAGCAGGTCAGCTGTTGCAAGATGTGTCCACTGATCTGCTTCATTTGGTGACATGTTTATACCCTTAGCGTGTTTATACAGAATTGTAATCTTCAAGGTTTTATTCTATGCCTCCTAAATTGAAATCCTCCATTTCATTTTTTCCATTATATGGAAAGGGCCCAATCCTTTTTCTTTTTCCTGAAGCTGAGCCAGATCCTGCCCAAGGCCTGGGGATGAGCTGCCAGCAGGCTGAGCAGCCCATGAGCTGTGGGGGGAGTCCTGGTCCTTTCCTCCACAGTGGTTGTACTCCCCAGGGTTGCCTAGGCCAGCTGCTAATAGCCTGGGTGCTGTCCCACCTCAGAGGCAGCACCCAGCCCAATCCAACTGTTTCCTGAGCCCACCCAGGGTATAGCACCCAGAGGGCTGTCAGTGAGTGGGCTCAAGGAGCAGTTGGATTAAGCCAGGTGCTGCCTCTGAACTGGTTCAGCACCCAGCATGCTAGCAGCCCACCTGAGTGGCCCTGGGGGCATGCCACCACTGTGGAGAGAAGGACTGGTGTCCTTCACAACTCAGGGGCCACACAGCCTGCTGGAAATTTGTCCCTCTAGCTTCAGGGAGGCTCTGCTGAAAAACAAAAAGGATAGGTCCCTTGCCAATTCTACCTTCAGGAAATGCCTGCTGAAGGCAGAAGTGGTGAGGGGCCCAATCCTTTTTTCCAGAGGAGCCTGCTCACCTCTCTCATGGACAAGGTGATAAAGTTGCTGGTGAGCTGAGTAGTGCCCGAGTTGTAGGGGACTCCAGTCCTTCCCTGCACGGTGGCTGCACCCCCTGGGGTCACCTGGGTAAGCTGCTAGCAGGCCAGATGCTTCTGCACCTCAGAGGCCCAATCTAACTCTTCCCTAACCCAAAGCTGGGGCAGCACCGATCCTGCTAGCAGCCCACCTTCATGGCCCTGGGAGAGGCAGACCATAGGAGAGGTGAGCAGGCTCCCAAGAAAAGGGATTGGGTACCTTGCCACTTCAGCCTTCAGCAAATACCTGCCCACTTCTCCCACAGCTGCGGGTTGGGATGAGCAGACAGCTGCATCATTGCAATTTGCAACATTGTAAACTAAACTACATCCAGATGTAAACCCCCAAAAGTCTTGCACATTTACACTGATACCATTAAGCCACACAAAGTGACATTATCATCATGTGTACATGTTAATGGCATCACATGTACAACTGTCCTTCTATACAGAATATTAGAACTAAAAATTTAGTGAGGTTATGTCTATAGTGGAAAATGTAGACATGATTGTAGCACATCTGTGGTAACTGAATCTAGTTAGCATAGACAACAGTACTAGCAAAGTAGCAAAGACATGACAGCAAAAGTTCTAGTATATATTAGTGACTGAAGAACACACCCCAAGTCCCTGAAGAATTTTTACTCTGTTTGCTAATACATGCTCAGGTCTATGCTGCTGAGTCTGTCTTCCTGTTACCCAAGGTAAGTAAATCTGGTTAGTGCAGATATGCTAATCTATATTGCATTCATACCTTCATTTTGCATTAGACAACACCATTTTCTTCACATAACTAGTGAACAGATAATAATAAAAAACCCTTCATGAGTAAGTTATACAAATAATTTATAAGCTCCTGAAAAACTGCTTGTGAGTTCCTGAATATAAAATATTCAATATAAAAATATTATAGCCAGTTGTTCATCTCTATTAATATTTTTAGTCTCTGGGACTTGTTATAAGTTGCTCTTAGAGATGCTCCAATGTTGATCAGTGTTAGTGCTAGCTCAAGTTTGGAGCAGTCACATCTTAAGACTAAAACCTTCTCTGATTGTCCCCACCTGTATAGCTGTGACTTGCCACTAGAGCATGGGCAAACAGGGACCTGACTAGGAGCTATAATTGTGAGTGTTAGCCAGGACATGATTCTATTCCTGTTCTAGGTGAGGAGGGTGGGTGAGAGATAAGTTAATGGGGGGTAGGAACATGAAGTTGGGAGGCAGAGAATTAATGGGATGGGGGTAGGTAATGAAGTAAGGCAGTGGAAAGAAAATGGGAGTGGAGGAAAGGTAATAAAATGAAGGAAGTCAGCCACTGAAGGATAAAAGAACAAAGACAAAATAGCAAGAAACAAAGAGAAAATACATTTTAAAAAAGGTCTCATGTTTTAATAAATTGGGATTTGGGTGTGGGGGGGTACTGGCAGTGGTGATATGTAGGCAGTGCAACCCCTCCAGAAAGATGCTACTGACAGTGTTGGAGGCACCTGCAGGCGGTCACCACTTGCCACCCTGCCGTTGAGACCACTGGTGGCATGTGTAGGCAGTCCATGATTATGCTGGCCACCACTAATGCTGCTGTTGGTGGCTGCGAGGGGTTGCCAACCCTTGGTCAGCACTTGCCACCCCGCCACACACTCCCCCACTTACCACCACTAGGCTCCCACAGCTGCCGCCGCCATGCCCCACCACCTGTCAGGGGCATGTGCTGTTCATGGGAGCTGGTCATGCTCCTTGAGTGACTTGAGAGGTGGAAGCAGTGAGGGAAGGCCCTTTTTGTAAGGGAACTGCTGCCCTGTTCCTGCCCCAGAAAGGAAGCTGCAGCTCATGGGGACCTAGTCTAGGCCCCTACATTCTCCCCTCTCCACCCCCACAAGACCCTACTCCTAGATTCATCCATGCCCTGTGACCTGGCTCTGTTCTCTGCAGGCTGTTTGCACAGGGTTGCACCCCTGTGGGTAGAAAGTTCAGACCCTTGGGGGCAGTGGAAGGAGTTGGCTTTGTGTTAGAACTGATCTCTGGGCAGTAGAGTTTTAGGGGATAGGAAGTTTGTCCACACGGAACAGGAGGGTGGGAGAGGGAACACTGCACCCTGGGGTACTGGAGGACAGCAACTTGTGGCCATTGCCCACATTAATGGGACACAAGCTGGGTAACATGAATCAAAGATAAATCTTCACCAAGAGTGTGCTTAAAACTAGTTTCAGGTATTAATGAGTGGATAATCCAGAAGTTAAGTGCTCTACGAGCTGCCTAAAATGTATGTCTAACAAGACCCTCTGTAAAATGGGCGGGTCATACTTTCCTTTTAGCAAATGTTAAATTGTTTAGAAACAAACCTAATAGTTAATTGCAGCACGTGAGGAAATATTAAACACGATAGGAAGCAAAATGGAAATCGAATGAAGTTCTGATAGACTGGAACAATTAACAGGAAATGAAATTTGAATATGTTATTTCATAGTAAAAGATGCACAAAAGCATTGCACAGTATGAGGAATGAGCTATCTTGTCACTAGCAACCATACAGAAATAAACAGGAGGTAAAACTGGTGGCTTCTCTCTCTCTTAGACCTACTAGATCCAATACAATTTCAGTTCAGCAGGACTACAAAATGTCATGTCTTTTGCACACAACAGTGTACAACTGAATGGGTCAGTAAAATAAAGGCAGATGGCAATGGATTAACTCTGTTTATTGCAATGCAGCTATTACAAGCTTCACTATTTCATTCAAACAGCTAAGT
Source organism: Caiman crocodilus (assembly GCA_030014935.1). Lineage (NCBI taxonomy): Eukaryota > Metazoa > Chordata > Crocodylia > Alligatoridae > Caiman > Caiman crocodilus. Next base: position 49,696,126 of record JAGPOW010003685.1, read on the forward strand.
GGTCTGAACAGTAATGATAATGTAAGCAAATCAATTAGAAATTTATGGAATTACAAGCAGAAACAGAATGCCAAATTGTAATGTTCTGGTTTGTGTGTAAAGCTGTGCAAACTTCAAACAGTTTTAAACAGATATTTTCAGAATATCTGCTTTAGTTTCATTCTAAATTTCTAGTAACAACAAAATCCAAATCACAAAACAAAATTGATTGTTTCTTGTTTCCCCTTCCTTTTTTTTGTTGTTTGTTTTTAAATCAAAGCCAGTCTCATATGATTTTGAGCTCAAATCAGGCATCCCCATAAATTTTTGCTTGCAACTCAGCACTGGCTCACAATAAATTCAACGCTGGCTTGTATACAACTCTGCTCATCTTAGCGTAAGGTTCTGGTTTGTAAATTTGATGTATTCTGTAAATGGCCCAGGCCTGTTTGTATGTATATGCACTGTGCTCCTTTACTTGATATTGACAGTGGTACTCAGTGTGTGAGTTGATCTCTCTCTCTTCAGTGAAATGGATTACAAAGAGGTTGAAATTTCTGCTCTAACCTGGGAAAAGAAAATATTTACAGATTTCTACAAGCTGAACTGAAAAAGTATTTTTGGATTTTATAGATTATAAATCGTATTACTTGAAGCAGTTTATCTAGCTATCCTGATGCCTTGATTATGCATGTAGCAAAAAATCCATTTAGAAAACAAGATGTTATTTTCAATGTAGCAAAGAGAAACATTACTATAAATAGAATACAGAGAAATCCAATTCTGAACAGATGTTGCAAGCTACTCTTCAGGTAATACAACCACATAATGATACAGTATCAGCTCACTACATATCTGACTTGTTTAAAAAAAAATAAAGCTCAGTTATATTGTTGGGAAAACGCAGAGATGTTAACATTGAAGGATCAGAAAGTTGGAGGTTTCATGCAGATGACGCAATAAACTAATTTGTGTAGTTGATGAATATACATTACTGTTTCTTCCTCAATCTGTCAAATCTTTCATTTTCTTGCTTCTGGCTCTTCCTCCCTGTTTTCCCTTCTTGATATCCTTCTTGTTTGAACTTTCCCGGTTCCTTCTGAGTATGGTGCTTTCTCTTTACAATCTCCTTCCTCTGTTTTGAGCTTCCAATTCACTGCTTTCCAGCTCAGCTTTTTAAGTTTCCCTCTGTCTCATTCCCAACGGAATCATTTTTCAATTTGCCTTTCATATTTTCTCTTGCTTTTATCTGGCTCCTTATATCCTTTGCTTATAAGCTTCTTCCATTTCATATTGCTATGTTGCTCAAGCTTTCCTTTTCATTCTCTCTAGCTATACTTCATTTCCTGGAACATTTTCCTCAACTTACCTGCACCTATGGGTATTTTTACACGTGCTCCAGAAGTGAAGGTTGCTGGGTAGGGAGCAGGGAGAGAAGCTTTAGAGTGGCTTTGAGAACCACTCCAGTTAAAGCACCCAGAGTATCTCACGTATCAGTGTCCCCTCGCTTCAAAACGGTGGGGGGGGGGAGGGCGGGGGTGTGGAAATCTAACAAGCTGTTATTTAAAGTGACCCTGTTGCCATTTTGAAGTGCAGGACACTGATACATAAGACAGGGAGCTGGTTAGAGCATGGTAGTTACCACACTCCAGCAGACTTGATTCATTGAGTCTGCTCCCACACGCTGTAATTACAATATATCAGAGCAACCTCCTGGTTCATGTGTAGTAACCTCATGTGACCAATGCCCCATATCACATCAGCTGGTATTACTTTGGTCTGTAACATTATGGATAATTTGATGGTTAGGCTTGGGGTCCATTGTAAGACTATTAGCCAGAAGTGGGACTGACAGGATAGACTAAATCCCTCCCTCTCTCCACACATACTATTAAAGACCTTGAATTGTCCCCACTCCAGGATTGGATATCACATGCTAAATGTCTAAGAGCATCTTGTCACCTTACAACTCTGCACCAATGTGATTAGCATGTGCAAAGTCTTATTCTTATTTCTCTGCATAGCATCACATTACAATGTTTTCACTCCCTTTACCCTGGACTAACATATGTTGCAAGGTCTAGATTGCATCAACACATATCAGCTATGTTCTATGTAGATGCCATATGCAGGGTCTTAAATTTACTTCAATCTCTACAAAGTGATATAAATAACTAAATTTTAACACTCACTATAAAGATTTAAATCTGTTCATATAATATGGAGACTACTTCTTTCCTGAATGGGAGAATTAAAAAGCTGCATGATAATTTGGGGGTGATCTGTGGAAGTCCTAGAGAGAACAAGTGGGTCTGCTGTTGAGTTTCCAAAGGTTTAGGAATTTTTTTGTTTTGTGTTTTTCTTCTTCTGTTTCCTGTGTCTGGTTATTTTTAGAGTATATTGACTCCTGTCTCAAGCCAGGGTGTATTTATTCGCAATAAGAGTGCCAGTGAAATCATATTTTATTGAAAAATCTTTGTGTTGCTTATAAGATGACTGCACTTCTTATAGATTATATTATTAAATATAAGGCTGCATTTATTCTGTGAATGGTGCGTCTCCTCTTGCACACTGACTGAGTATTTAAGTATAAATATTGGATGTTTAGCTTAATCTAATATGAGAATGTTCTATGTGAAAGTAGCTTGTATATAAGCTGTATATACTTTATATAATCACCCTAGTCTGAAATCCAGTAAGAAAATGCTGAAAGATAAAGGATACATTTTTGTCTACCATTTTATGCCATGCAGATTTTATTTCAGTGTTCCTATAGTATTAGCTGTTGCTGTTTGTTGCTGTTTGTGTTGTCAGGAGGCTAAATCCACTAAAAGACTTAAGTGCCTATAAGTTTGACACAATAGAATTTAAAACACAGAGTGAAATGACTGTTCTCTTTATAAAATGTGCAGGAAAAGTCAGAGATCTTGCAAGGAATTTTTCAAATCACCCTACACTGATTAAGCAACCTTTGAGAACTAGTACTTTGGGGAGTTCTCTCCCTTTCAGGGGTTGAGTCGTGTGTAAACAGATGTCTCCATCCACTCAAGAATCAGAGCTGAAACACCACCACTAAGGGTAGGTGCCAACAACCATTGTTTTAATGAACTGAGCATAAATTATATTTTCTCTCAAAATGTAATTGGAGGTATTGGTGATGTCAGTAGAAGCACCATTCTATTATGCAATACCCCAATGATTAAAGCAGTAGCCCATAAAGTAGAAATCCTGAATTCTAGGCTTTTCCTCTTGCAGTGACACAAACATTCATCTCCCACCTCAAAAGAGAATTACCTAACAACCAGGCTATAGAATAGTTTAGAGGAGTACTCTCTACCTCTTCTGTTGAAGCTCTTCCACTATTCAGAAAGAAATGCAAGATTCAAGGGGCCAGCACAAGAAAGAGTCTAGTGGTTGTGTCATGTATCTTGGAGAAAGGAGTCCTAGGTAGGGAATGTAACTTCCAGCTCCTTTTGCTATTCTGGCATGTTTTTGAAAATACAATAGCTGTGAATGCATTTTGTGGAAAGCCAAATCTAGGTAGGCTACATTAGGACTGCTCAGAGAATATCTACCAAATCAGGTCTTTCTGAGATTTGGTCATCTTTCCACCTAATTTGTGAATCCTGAGGGGGCTTTAGGCAGGAGCTTATTCCATTTATTAGGGGACTAACTGGGTGTATCTACATGAGATGCCTTACGGTGGAGTTGACTAGTTCCACAGTAAAGTGTCACTGTTGGCACATACACCCCTAATTACACTGGAGTAAATTAATTAATTCTGCCATAGTATAGTACCACCCAACATAAGTACTATCCTACAGCAAAGGTACGTGGTCTGCCATAACGTATGACCCAACCAGCCACTCTATAGCATATTGAGCCAGGGGGAGCAGCTTGTGGTGGGAAGGCTGACCCCCCAGACCTCCTAGCTAGCTGAGGTTGGGGCTGCACCATCCTGGCTCAATGTTCTGAAATCCCAGGTACATGTGTAAATGCTGCACACAGCAGCAATAAACTTTAAACCCCAGCACAAATTGCACCACAGTTTATCACTTTGCATTAATATTATGCATAGACGTTCCCACTGTATTCCTTTTCCATACTTCAAGTCTCTGAAAGGAAGGTAATGCAAATGCATCTTCCTCTCCCTCCCCACCATCGATAATCCTGACATAGTCTTAAGGGTAAAATGAAGGCGCATTACAAACTTAGGCACATTAATGCTTTCCCAGTAACTTGAGAAGTGTAGAAAATCATTTCACTTAGGAACTCAGATGCTGAATGGAATCTGGCCTTACATGGATGCCTGCTCAGTTCATATGTAGTACTGCAAGTCTAGGTGCTTAGAAAGTTAGGAGGAAGTTAGTAAATGTTACATGGCTGAAGTGTTAGGCAGCTTACTAAGGAGAAGTCTTTTGGATTTCCACTTTGGACTCAGAAGCTGTGGCAGAGCACAGTTGGGGTGCTCACCACATGACTTAGACTGCAACAGGCTGTAGAAGAGCCAGCAGTGAAGGCAGCTGGGAGACTCCTTAAGGGTAATTTTTTTTAAAGGTGTGTGGCAGAGCACCAGTTTTGTGCTCGCCACTCTGGGGCTGTTACAAGCTCCACGGGAGCTTGCTTGTGGAGCAGCAATGAAAAGCCTCCTTCAAGAACCATGTGAAGGGGGAAGGTGGGTGGCAGAGCACATCTGGTGTCTGCCACTTAAAGAGCTGATGGCAGGTGCTGCCCCAGCTCTCATGAGTAGTCATCTTAGATCCAAGCCAGTAGAGCCGTGGGAAACAGTTTGCTGTCAGAAACAAAGGAAGGAACATTTCCTGGTGGAGCTGTTGCTTCTGCAACAACTAGGAGGTAAGGGCAGGAGCTTATGGGGTAGCTTAGAGGCTCCTGGTTTGGGGTATGTCTTGAAACTGCACCCTGATGAGGAGCCCCTGGTGGAGTGCCTAGTGGTGTGGGAGCCCCCAGGAAATGCCAGGCCAGTTACTCTCCAGTGAAAGGCAAGGAGAGGTGTCTTAACCCCAGGCCCTGCCTTCAGGTGGGCTACCTAACACCAGAGACAGTAGACCAGGCATGCCCCGATGTAGCACCTGAACCTGGGTGCGGTGCAAGACCCTGGAGAATGGGTAGTGGGGCCAGGCACAGATACATCCACCTGAGCCTGTGTGGAGTGCAAGACCCTAAAGTGTGAGACTTGTGGGCCAGGCATGCTGACAAGAGGTACCTGAGCATGTAGGGGTGTTTGACCCCAGAGTAGGGGGTGGAGTATGCATCTCAGTGGAGGCAGAGATGCAGAGTGGGATGCAGGGGGCACCTGAAGGCCTGCATGAGAGGGGCAGGTATGAGGCCGTGGAGAGAGGGGTGAGCAGAGAGTGTTAAATGTGATACCTTGTGAACATAGTGCCTTATCTCATATCTCTATGAGTAAGGGGTGTCAGTTGGGTCTCTATGAGCAGGGGGCTTGAGGACAGGTTTTTGCTAGCATAGGGTCCAGGTAAGCCTTTGGGCACCTGAGGCCACAGATAGGCTGGAGGCCAATTGGGGGGTGTGGCAGAGGAGGAGTTACAGTGAAACAATGGGGAAAGTCAGGAGCCCCTTGTTTGAAAACAGCTGAGTGAGTGATCCAGCAAGAGATTGGAGGCCCAGTCAGAGCAGTGTTCTGAGAACCACCCAGCACTTGCTCAAATGAGGGTAGCAGGAGATACCCAAAAGACTGCATGCTTACTAGTCAGTGAGTGATGGGAATCAAGCACAAAGCCCCTCCTGGGATAGAGCAGGGTGAATGTGGCCCCAGGGGAAGGAGGGGTGGTATGAGTGAGGCCCAGGGAGGGAAGTAGGAAAGAGACTGGGTGAAAGCCAGTGGAGTGAGAGAGGCCTTAGTGAAAAGGAGGTGGTACAAGTGTCACCCATAACAAGCAGAACACTGCTAAGTTGGGCCTGGCCTCAAGCTGGAGCAAAGCACAGCTGTTACAAATATCTGTGAGGCTTGGAAGGTAGGAGCATGTATTTTCAACCCTTAGATATTCGGGTCCTTAAAGGGCAGCCTCCCACCTAATTACCAAATAATTAGGTAACAGCAAGGCATGGCAGGAAAGAAGGGTGGGCAGCATGCCCAGAGGTGGTGGGAGAGCAGTACTGTAGCTGGTTAGGGACTGACCACCTCTCTGCAGAAGCCTAAAAGTCTATTTACATCTTCTTTTTGGATCTTGTCAACAGTGCCTATGAATCCTTTAGTTCTGATGTATTTTTCCATGCCTGAGATTCAATTTTATTCTTTCCTGGTGTTGATATAAAATATAAAAAGCTAAAAATTGACATTTAGCATAAATTATTTAACCAATTAATTTTTGTGTTCTTCTTCAGTGGGCAATCTCATTCTTAAGTACAATTTTACCAGGAACATGAAGTAACGCAGGAGGTTAATTTTGTTTTATACACCTGATGCATTAAATGTCTCCAATGCTAACAGTACTAAATGCCTCATGATGAAATTTAACTAGCTCTATATGTGGGGAAGGATTTCTCTCAATAGTGGTTCCTAAGAAATGCTATTTACTCTCACCTAAGGCACCTCTCAAAACAACTAATTTGTTTAATTTCCCACAGTACTAATATTTATTTTCTAACTTTTATTCTAATTCTGACTTTATTAGTTTCAATTTGCATCTCTTTTAGTGTCATTTCTGGTGATGATGCAATTCAAATAATGGGGGTTCAGGTGGGTTGATTGGATGAGGAAAGATTGTGAAGTAAAGGAGGCCAAGTTTGTAGAAGGCAGATGTGTAGAGCTGTTTAACGTTTATAGAGAACTGTTTTGAAAGTTATATCTAACATGAAGGTTGATATAAGAGGAGAGAGAAAAGATTTCAGTATGACAATTATAAACCAGAGGGTGCTTCCTGTAAATATAAAGTACATCCTAAGTAAAACTCTGGGTTGGATAGAATTTAGGCTCTCCCCCCCACACACACACATTTATTGAGCCCTGCATGTTTCTCATCCTATAAACAGGTACCAACTTGTGCTCGTAAACTAAATCTTCACATTTTAAAGTATTTAAAATTATTAGTTTCCTAGAATAGCATTGTAATCAAATTGCTTAACAGACTACATAAATGCAGTGCTTTTCTCCATACTATTCTTGCATGAAGTTGGGTTTTAAAGCATGAATTCTTAATAAATTAATCAGCTTTCCTAGCAAAAGCAAACAATTTCCTTCCCTGACTTCAATGCATATTTTAAATGAAATGGGCTGGGGGAAGGGAACAGTCTATAGTTCTGATGGCTTAATTTAATTCCTGGATAATTCCAAATCCTTGAAATTAAAAATCTAGTATCCGTCAAAGAAATATTGCAATTCAAAGTGTTTTCTGATTTTACTTTGTGAGACTATGCTGAAATAGTACATGTGAGAGGATTACTATAGTTGCTAGTTTGGCATGTTATTGCTACACTGCTGGGCATAAATGAAAGTTTAAACTTTGCAACCTTGCTTCTTGTTGATTTTTGGTTGTACCTGAACACTTGATGCGTAAGCCTCCATGTCTCTTAACCATTTTCTTTGCTGCACTGAGATAAACAACATTATATTGCATACAAATTAATTGGTGGACCTTTTAGGACTTAATGATTTGTTTCCTCTGTGTTAAAACTTATTTTATTGTCATGGAGCCACTTTCCCTATCCATTTGATATCAATGGCAAATGGAAAAAAAATGAACAATACATTTTTTCTATCAAAATAACAAAGTGAACTGTATGTTAGGTCATGTGAAGTACAAAACATATCTGTAACTGAAATCTCTTAATACACTCATGGGCCTATAATGGGGGGCATGGACTTTTTGTGGGCTAACCACCTACCTGTTTGTGGGCTAACCACCCACCTTCTCACCTGCTATGCTTTGTTGGTATGGAGTTAAATGATGTAATTAAGGTGAGGCTGCCTATTTCCTGCCCCAATGCCAGGAGACGCTATCTGTGGCTCCATTCCTCCCCTACACCACAGCCCAAGCCTCACAGATGATATTTGAAAATTCCTCTATGTTGAGCTCTAGGCTATTGTGGGCCTACCCCTTTTTTCTCTCTAGCTAGGCCTGTCAGTCAAAAAAAATGAAAAAAACCCCCACTAATCAGGTTTTGACCCCCAGGTTTTAGCTCTCAACCCCCCCCCCAAAAAAAACCCCAAAACCAAACCCCTCACTCAGGCTCTTACCCTCTGTGACACTGGTGTCAGCTCACCCCAAAATGCTGCACCCACTCTGGTGCCAAGGTCCCCACACAACAAGGCCTTCTCCTTCCCCAAAATAGCCTCACCCAAACCACTGGTTGCTAATATTAAACAAGGGAGGCAACATGCCTGCTTACTTTAAATGATCACGATAGCTCCAGGCATGGCATAGTCTTCCAACAGAAACTACAGCACCATAGTCATAGGGAATCCACCTCCCTCTGGCCTTCTCTACTCCGCATTTGTAGGATCCTGGACTACTTCTTCCTGTCACCTGACTGGCTGGCAGGGCTTGAGCTTTAACCCCTACTTGACTGTCTCACCATGACTGGAAGGTTCTGGACTTAAAGGGGCCACCCTGTCTCTTAGTAACAGGGTTAGGGTTCTCTGTTACAGAACTACATCTAGATGAGTGCAGCCACACAGTATGGCAGCACTGCAGACACCACACATTCAGCTGTTCTCCATGCTGCAAGGAAACAGTGTGGGAGAGGTTTTTTAACCCCTTGATATGCACAGGGCTTGAGGTTTAGGCATTCCCCAGGGACAGTTAGTAGTGGTACAAGGTATCCTACTACTAGTTGTCCCCAGGGAAACAAATGTCCACTCTCGTGGATGTGGCCATGGGTTGCAATCTTGCTTAATTTTTTTTTAATAGATGCAATCACTTTTGATCCCCATATTTGGTATAGTGCTGACCCTGAAAACAATAAAGTACTTAAGTAATTTTGCTCATGTGACTATGATCAGTGCACAGATGTCTGTAGGACTGAGTCCCATATGTCTTGAAATCTGGTAGATTGATGCTGATCCATGCTTCTGCCTAAACTGCTGTCTCTAGCTATTGAGTAGAAGAAGCAGAGTCAGAATAGAGTTCAATTAATTCCAAGTGCTGTATCAAGATTATTTACTCAGATGAAATTCAGCCATTACATCATTTCTAAACTCTGATTCATACTCTCTATCCCTGTAACATTTTATATTGGCTTCAAATTTTTGCTGTGAAATATTCCTTTTTACTATGTGGTCTTGTGTGTTACATTTATATAACTTATCTATTATTTTTAATATTAGGTGATTCAGTAATTTGTGAACTATCCTGTTTACTACTTACTGTATCATCTATAGAAAACTAGTTATTATGTACAATATTCCAGGAATTAGTATGGTAGAAAAACAGAAACGAATAGATAACTACTGTTAAAGATATCATGCAGACCTAGAACGGAAGAAGGTGCTTGATCTTCAATTACGAAAGCATTGTACATTTTGTTTACAAAAGGACATTTCATGTTTATAATTGATAGGTCTTAATAATGTAATTATTGAAAGCTAAAAAAGTAAAATAGCTTTCAAATGGAGCAGTAGTATACTCATACGGACAAAAAATAATGATGACATTTACCATGCAATGTGTAAATGATGTTCAAATAACATGACTCTCGTTTATTTTGTCCAACTAAACTATATATTACAGAGCTTTTGTTCTTCTCCAAATCAGTGCATAAACCATAAACAGTTTCTATCTCTGGCTGTACTGCAGGCTTTCGTGAGTCATTGTCTATATCACTTAAATTCTCTTTTGCCTTATTTTCCCAAATGAAAATGTAGATGATGATAATTCTTATTGTTGTGAAGCTTAATTAATAGTTTGTAAAACTTGTTAAGATAATTACATAGAAAGGCATTATAGAAATGCAATATTATTTTATTGTTACCATGACACTTTAATATTGGGCTAGTCTCTCATTGTTCACAAATAAGCCATAAATGTTAGATAACTGGTATAAAGTTAGTCATGTTTTGTGTGGTGTACCCTTCACTGAAGCAGTGCCAACAACATTTGCAGATCACTCTATGTTTGAACTTTTAGAAAAGTGGATTTGCTTTGTTTGTAGTACTGCATAAGCGTTAAAAAAAAACAAACAACTTTCAAAATTACCCTGCACAAAAGAGTCTTTTCTACCTTGAATATCTGTGAAGCTTAAACTGCAAAAGAAAACCTGGGTTAAAAACAAGAAGCAGTAGCATGAAATGACTTTTAAATTTATTCCTAATCATATTACTATTCCTGTGGCATAACAATAGAATGCTGGAAAAATAAAATTGCAGGACATAAACCTCAGGTGTCAACTTGTCACCATGTTACATTTAAAGTAGTTATTAAAATCATTATGCTATCAACCTGTGAAGTTTTGATACACCAAATATAGTAACCTGGCTTAATTGCTCACCATTTTACAGTGAGTGAAAGAAAAAGAGAGGGGGAGGAGGGAGGGGAGAAAACTGTGTTTGCAAGGTACCCTCAAAGGCCTTTTTTCCCATCAGAATGCAACACACACGCATAAAAACCTGGTGCTCAGCATGAATGTAGAATAAATTAAAAATAATTTGTACAATCAGCTCTCAGTCCTTGAATATAGAACATAATGTTATAGATGTAGCTGCTTACCTGTCTCGATAGTTTAAAATAAAGAGTCTTATTGAGATCTTCCAGTAATGTAAGCACAATGCATGTTGACAAGACTTTGTGGCTCTAATAATGATATTAACATTGCTTTTCTCTTGGGGAATTAAATGAAATGAAAATAAATGTTGATGTCCTACAAGGATGTTAATGAGACTAAGGGCCAAGTGGAAGTTTCTGATCTCTTTCCGTGTACATAGGACATATGAAGACATAGGATATAAGATATTTGTTATAATAATTAGACAAATAGATATCCCTTTCTGAGATACCCAATCCAGTGTAAGTGGCAGCTCTACACTCAGACTGATTTCTGCTGGTAAGGTGGCACCAGTGGTCACTTAATTACATTGATGCAAGTTGCAGAATCTACTAGTGTTTTTGGTTCTGCTGAGCAAGAATTGAAGTGCCTCGACACAACAATTCTTGTCAGATTTTCTTGTGCTCCTACTAAAGCTTCTGGCATGAAGGACCTGGCACAAATGAAGATAGAGGGTACATCTACATGAAATATTTTACTGCACATTAGACTAATCTAACGCACAGTAAAATGTCACCATGTACACATGCTTAGGAATTACTGCATAGTAGATTAGTCTAACGCACCTTTTCTACCATAGAATCGGGGACTAGAAAGCAGTACATTAAATTAATGCATCTAAGTACAAATTGCTTCTGGCCACATGGGTGGAGAAAACTTTCCTGTTTTGGTGGACTGCTGCTTTGGCAGCTAAGACAGCTCTCTCCCATGAAAATCAAGCTGCAACCCTGCAGCTTGGGGCTGGTACCTGGGGAAGCCTAGAGCTCCCCCTGGCTGCTTCAGGATGGAAGGGTGGGGCAGGAGCAGCCTTAGACTTCTGTCAGAAGCAAATTTGGTTCCAACAGGCACATGTTCAGATGTGTGTGTGGGGCATGGTTTAATGCACCTGAATTTTCTGCACAGAAAATCCAGGTGCATTAATTGCACATGTGGATGTGTCCATTGGCTCTGGTTCTGAAGCTCCAGCACACAAAACAGAATACCTGTGTACAAGAGACTTGATACCAAGTTAGTCAGAGTCATTGCTTCTTGCTTCCATATGGAAGCTTCTACTTTTAGCATTGACCTTTGGTCCATTGCCCAGACCAGAGGTTCATAAATTTTATAGATTTCTAGGATCAGAAGGGACCCAATAGATCATCAGATCTGACCCCCTGCCTCAGGCAGGAAAGAGCACTGGGGTTAAGTAACCCCATCCAGATGCCTGTCTAATCTCCTCCTGAACATCTCCGAGGTAGGGGAAAGCACCATCCCCCTTGTAAGCCCATTCCATATTTTGGTAATCCTTGCCATAAAGAATTTTGTCCTTTACATAATGAAAGCTTAGAGTAGTTCTCAGCCTTTTTAGATTCAGGCGATCCCTCCATATCTTTTCTGAATTTAGTGATACCCCTGTAATTTAGTGGCAAGTAGGTTTAATTGCAACTCTACAAATAATGTCTTGTGCTTTGTCAGATAGGTTTATCTTTTTTTCACAAAGTCTGATCTAAATGTTGATGTGTTGTAGAGAAATGGCATTTCATTTTACTTGGAACCAGGTTTGGGATAACACTTATCTCTGTACCAAGTAAAACCCATAGCTAGATAGTATTCAGTTTACCTACTTTCAATCTCATTTTAATACTACTACTCAAACATGTATATACTTCAGGTTTACCCGCTTATAAATACAAAGATTCACTCTTTATTACAATTTCATTATTCAGCTCATCATCTTTTCACTTTCTTAAATGAACATATCTATTATTTCTATCATGTTATATTACTTAAAAAATTAACCCTCATTAATCTCAACAAACAAGGCATGAATGGATGCTTAGCGGTACCACAAAATGCTGGTGTGACATCATGCTGCACTAGAAGAGGTGTGCTTAGCAAAACAGTTCCAGGTGCCTTGTCTGAAGATGTATAAAGAACCTGCTGGTGCTACTGCCTTCACTCATAAAAGTAGGAAATGGCCCTTGTTGCCCTCCAGTTATTTTTTTTTTTACTTTGGAAAATGCCTGATCCTCCTTTACTTTTAACTAGTTAGAACCAGAGTGTTTTAAGCCAATGTTTATAGTCAATTATGTCCCTCCGTCTGTGCATAGTCTAATGTGCAATATATATATATATGTATATATATATGCTGTAATATTTTGAACTTCTCCTGTTGCAGGTTCATAACTGATAACCATTTCACAGACACATAGGGAAGTGCTAGACTATCCATTTTTAAATGCTGAAGGCCCATTCCTCAAATGTACCTGAGCTAGGCTAGGCTTGCCTTAAGCAAGGGTTGTGCAAATAGAGTTTATATTACTCCACATTATTTCCTATAACAATTCTGGTGCCTGTTGGTTCTACTTTAGGTAGGAGGGTTAGAGTGTTGTTGTATGCAAAATGGTGCAGGAAATAAACAAGAAGCAAGGTGTTTTTTCATAGTTTCATAGTAGCTAGGGTCACGAGGGACCTGAACAGATCATCTAGCCTGACGCCCTGCCACAGGGGGTGTGTTTAAATTATGCCTTTTATTGAACTAACTGTATGTTTGGGAAAGTTGTTAGATGAGCTTTCAGGTGTGAAGTGCCCGTCTTCATTGTGCCAAAAAGCATGTCTAACACTCATTTTATGTAGGAATGGCTTCTTATGAAGGTCCCTGATGTACCACTTACATGGTTGTATGTCAGTAATGGTTTGGGTGGTAATAGAGTTGAATACAGTAGCCTTATGATCAACATGGATTCCTTTTTGTGTCTAAAGGTTAGCTGCTGTACGTCCTATTAGACTTCCCAAAACAGAACTCATCCCTGAATATTTTAATGTATTTTTGCATTGAAGTACTGTCTAAGGACTCTTATTGACTAGGATTCTATCCTACTGGGTAAAGTAAAAGTAACAAGGCATATAAAGGTTGAGGGTGGGAAGTGGTGGCCTTTGCTCCAGGTCAGTGTAAAATCCCAGGCTAGAACTCTGTCTGCTACTCCTTCATCCGCTGTGCAGTCCACTATACCACATTGTCTGTTAAAACACCATTGAAAATTATTCACTGTACTCTTTCACTTGAACTTCTGAGATAAGATTTGGATGTGAGAACATGCTATGTTAGGTATTAGTGGCATAACATGGTTGATGTCTTAGTGCCTGACAGCATTTTGCTTAGAGTTAGGGTGTTGTAACATGGTAACTTTAAATAAGAGTCCTTAAACCAGGAGTGTCCACACATTAGGGCAGAAAAAAATGTGATAAGGGCCTTCTGAGCAGTTTAGAGAGAATCCTTTTCCACTGAAGATGATCCCTAACTGGTTCTGGGCAGCTTGTGTTGCATTCATGTGTGACTGTTCCACAGGCTCAGAACCAGTTGGGAGAGGTTCTTTAGCACAGTGGTTCTCAACCTGTTTTGTACCAGGGCCTATTTGCCAAGTTTGGCTTGTCTGAACCTGCAGTTCCCTGCCCCTCCAAACCCTGCTGCAGGGCCCCCCCCCAGCCATTTCCATCCTATTCAGACCAGGACGTAAGCAGTGAGCGAGGCTCCTGCATGTAGGGGCACTGCCCCATGCTAGGAGCACAGCTCTCCACTATGAAGGACTGCCTCTGTCTCTTTCCCCTCCTAAACATCCAGACATCTTCTCCCCCCACTCCCTCTACTCTGCCACAGCTCCATTCCCAGTCACTATCCTTAGTGCTGGCAGGCATGTGCACACACATACAAGTACATGTACTCCCACACCGCCCACAGCCTCTGGATATTCCCTTGGACTTCCAACCTTTGGTCCCCATTCACTTAGCTGCATCCAGCAGCTGGGGCTGCTCCCACAACCTGGCCTCTCTCTATGCTGGCCAAATGTGTCTGCACACACAGACACATGTGTGCTTGCTGCTGTCAATCGTCACAAACAGCCACTTGCAGCCTGGAACACTGCCAACCTGCAAGGGGAGATCTGTGCTTTCATGAATTTTTCCTGCTCACAAACTTTCAAATATCCTTGTGACCCACTTCTGGGGAAACGCTGCTCTAGCAACCTAGGAGACACCACTCCCAGGTGCTCAGTCTTCCTTCACAATGACAATGGGGGAGTGCCTAAAGGTAAAAATCCCCCCTCTTCTCCTCTCCCATTTTGGGTGCCCCCTGCATTCCACCCCTGCCGCTCAGGGCCTCTCCCATTTCCACCCACCCTCAGGAATCCCCTCTTTTCCTCATGACCCACATCCTGGTCTCCAACTCTGTTTGCTAATGTTAATGTTCCTCCTTTACCCCCCCACTCCAGCCCTCGTGGCTCACCCATGCCCCCATGTCCCCCAGCTCACCTGTGGCTGCCAGCTCTGTTCTTGGGGAGCAAGCAGGAAAGGGAACCTGCCTGCCTACCTCTGCCCCCACTCTCTGGACTAGGATTATTCTGTAGACCAACAGTGACCTAGATGGTGGCAGTGAGGTGGGGAAGTTCCTGTTCCCTGCTTGCTCCTCTGGGACAACACCAGCAGCCACAGGTAAATTGGGGGATGTGGGGAGCAGCGGTAAACCAAGGAAGCAGGGGAGAGCCCCAAAGGGTGACAGAGGGGGAGCCCAAGGGATTGGGGAGCCAGGGGGAAAGGCAGAGGACCCATCCAAGCCAATGAGAGTGGGGGGTCATGGAGACCCAGATTACAGGCAGGCAGGGGCTGGTTGGCCCAACAGGAGCATACCAGCCCCTGACTGTGCATTAATCTGGGCCACCTACCCTGTCCCTGAGAGCTGGTCAGGGTAATGCATGCTACAGGGGGTTTTAACTCTTAACATGCAGCTGCTTCAAAGCTCTTACTAATTTTGCATTCTAGCACACGCTAATTTTAAAATGGGGTTAAAATTAGCATGTGCTAGAACTGTAAAGTCTAAGTATACCTTGAGATTACCAATAAAGGCTTTAGAAAGCGAGTCATCCAGAGAAACTCTTTCTTCATATTTAAGAGGAACATCTACTTCACTTGCAGATATCCCAGCTTGTCTACTTAATTTCTCTTCATGGTACTGGATCCATAGGACACATTCACTGATGCATCCTGTCAACAGTTTTGCTCAGGGGTTCGTGCTTTTTTCTTGAGCATGCTACAGCTTTCTGCTTGAGTGTGCAGTGAATATCTCCTTTTGATTCTGGTACTTGCCAATGATTACCAAAATCTTGTAGTTTTGAGAAAAACAAGAAAATCATACCTTTTATATTAATGTAAAGGTAGGTTTTATTGAAAACAAGTATGGCTTTAGCAGGGATTCAGATACAATGAGGATGGACAAAAAAATAACATTGTTATCATGGCATACATATTTCCAAACGTATACAAACTTTATAAACCTATTAAATGAAAAAAGAACCAATGATGTCTATTCATAACATGGAGATAATACTATGAGTGAGCCATCAAGGATTTCTTTTACCAACTGGAGTTACTGTGCTGTAGCCAAGCCAAATGGATTTTCGTGATGCTGACAACACAGTAACCTAAAACTACTGCCCAGTAGCATTGCACCATACTTTCTGCCATGCAACCCTGCTGCGGGGTAGTCAGGGGCTCAGTCATGCTCAGTCAGCATCTTGTATAGGTGTGGCCTGACTGTTTATGGGGAAATCAATTAGATACATTTTAATGATGTAACTAGGAACGAAATTTTACTTTAGACATGCAGTTCTAACACCTGCTCTTTTGCAGCCTAACACCTGTTCTTTTGTAAGATACTCAAAACCAGAAATTATGTTTAACTTCTAATGGTGGGTAAAACTTCAATAAATTCATCCAATGGTCATTTTGAAGACAGTATCTGACAGATCACATTCAGTCACAAGCAGTGAGAAACTTTTTCAGTTTCCTGAAAAGAAGGAGGCCCTACAGAGGGGAATGTTTCAACAGATATATAGTTTGTTCGGGAAAGCCTTGTCAATACCTGTCATTCTAAATTTAAAAAAATAGAATTCCTATGTTTTAGCCTCTAAATCTAATTTTTAAATTCTAAAATTTGCAGAGGCTTTTAAAGTGATTTAGGGCCAGATTTCCAAATATATATATTTAGAGATGCAGGTAGATACCTACTGGAATTTTCAAAAGTTTATTAAGGAGTGAAGCTTAAGTGTCAAACTTTCGTAAGTGTTTTGAAGATCCCACAAGGTGCCTATTTTCTTTTGAAAATTTGTCCTTTAGTGCATGGCTATGTGCATAAGTTACTACAAGGTGAGGGATGTTGGGACTTTACAAGGCATCCGCTACTCTGTGGTACCTGCCAATGGAAATGTTCTTATTGCAGTAAGCTAAAACAACCTGCAGTAACTAGATCCTCACTGAAACATGGGCAAGAGCATTCTCATGTGCAGTTGCCACAGCTTATGAACAGTACAACCTCATCCTCTTTTGCATTGCAGTAACTTGCTCATATGCCTATGTCTTAGGTATCCATCACTTTTCAAAGAAATTTAGGTTCCTAAGCACTTAAGCTACTTTTGAAATTAGGGCTTAGGGATTTTTTATACACTCACACAGAAAAAGGTAAAGGCATAACTCAATATTATCAGTTTTCATTTTCTAGTTAATTTTGTATTCTTGATTCACAAGCTGTGTGTAATGTGATATTGATGAAAGGCATCACAAAATATGCTTGCTTTAGGGCAAAAATGTTCTCTTTAAATGACATTATCTATTTCTAAAGTCTCAGTAATGTTTCAAGATGCTTGTCTCTCTTTTTTTTCTGAAGAATCATTGATTAGAAGTGGCTATAAATAAATTAGTAGAGTTGAATATAATATGGCTGACTAAGGCAAACAAGAAAAAATGATTATGTACCTGCATGCCACCTTTCTATGTATTTCTGAACAGGCAGTTCCTCCTCATCTCATTATTCCCATTGCTGGAGATGATGGCCCGCTCTGCTCAGCTCATACTAAGGTCAAGGACATCAAACAGAGGGGCACTCAGCATTAAATTGGATACTGTACTAATTCTGAGCTCCATTATACAAGCCTATTGGTTCAGTTAAGACTGGAGTGGAGGGAAAAAACTATAAAACAAACAAACTTGGCAACCAGAATGCTAGAAAATCAAACATCCCAGACCGCTGAAAAAGACACAGAGTCATGAGCATGGATTTCAAAACTGTAGTACTTGTTGTGTATATCTACTATTTTTTCATATACATCTATTTTTCCATCTTTGTGTATAAATGAACGATTGTCAGATGATACAGGAAATACACACCATCAATTGCAATATTCAAACATAAAATGGCATTGAGATCCAGAAATACGTCAAACCTCACCTTGTTTCAGAAACTTACAAGCATTAAGCAACAGAAATTAAAAATGCCTTATAATATAATAGACCTTTGCTAAGGCTCTATTGTCACTTTGAATCTCCCATCAAAATAAGATAAACTAAAAAGGTCCTTGCTCAGTCTGACACTGGAATATTTTATTTATAGATATTCTTAAAAAACCTGATCCTGCAGCTATTCACTTAAGTGTGTCCGTGGAAGCCGAAAGAGTCTTCCTGGCAAGTAAAGTCACTTTTACAAGGCTTACATTGTCTGTTAGTATTTTTAACTGCTTACCAGTGGTTACCAGAACTGGCTGGTGGTGGTGTAACTCTCTACTTCTAGGTTAGGAGCGAAGAGTGTCTTGAAAAGAATATTCTAATACACTTGAATTCTTCCCTGTGTAGCTGAACATCTTACCTCTGGAAACAGAAATGGTGTCCACTCTATTTTCACTGTAAAAATCAAATTTTGAGAGGTCTGAATTATATACATCACAAAATTCTGGTACTTAAAAATACATTTTCTTTTAACATTAAAGTTAAAAATAACTTTATCTTTTCATTTTTGCAAAACTCATTGGTCTTGCCAGTGAGATATGACTGACCATCTGGGCAAATATTCTGGGACATTGAACATGAAGGGAATTTCCAATTCAAAATGGTTTTAAAAGTTTTACCTTTGAAGTTTTGCTTTTATAGAGAAGTTCTGTAGCATCCGATAATGTTTCATATAAAATACAGTAATACAATAAGATGTAAAAGAAAATAAAACCTATGTGGGGGTTCTGTCATCCCAGAGATTCTACATTTTTATCGGTTAGTATAATCTATTAAATTATTTTAAGCTTTTCTAGTCCAGAAGCATAGTATCTACAGTTTACTAGTATTCCTATTCCACCGGAATGCCTGTTTTTGTCCTGTTAGGCTTTAATGGTTTTCATCCCGTTAGGCTTTAATGGTTTTCCTTGACATTGAAACTGGATGAGTGTCTCTGAGAAGTAATGGGTACCCACCCAGTGTAACTAAACAATGAAAGGAAAAAGAAGTAAATTCTGTTACACTGGTACAAATAAATGAAAATTACCTTCACGGACCAGAAGAAAAATGAGAGCTAGGGAGAGAGAAGATCCTCTTTATTTAAATTGAGTTGAATCCTGATAAAAAATGGCAGGAAGTATTGCCTATGTGGAAGTACATTTAAGACGATAATAAAACAGGCATAGTCCTTTTTGCTTTGAAAGTCATAAAAAAAAATCATTTGAAGTAGCAGTAGGTAATTTACCTTTAGTTCATCTGCTGTTTTTTTAGTTATGATTCTCTGTAGGGGTTTTGGGGGGTTTGTTTTGACAGCTTAATGAAAAAGTGGCAGACACATTGAGCATAATTTTCCAACATGAAAATCCTCACAATCTCCTTCATTGTTCATGGAAATTGTGTGTGTGATGTATGTTTATACATGTGTCTGCTTTTCCTTAGCCTATCATACAATAGCAGCATTGGATAGAAAAAGTATCTATTTATAACCAATGTTGGGATAAGAATAAATGCCTTGCATTAAAATTCCTGCATATAGTTGAGGTTGAACTGCTGAGATCAGAGCTTATTTTCACACTGTTATATGTTTAAATTAAATATTCACATATTTCACCTGATCATATGGATTCTTATGAGCAGTTTTTATATGTATGTATTTTAAAATATCTTTTCATTCAATATTGCTAGCTTAGATCAAGCTAAACTTGAAGCCAATGAAGTAAACTTTCCAAGAAAGATTCTGTAAAATGGTATTAACTTGTTGCAGTTAAAATTTAATATACACTAATTTTTTTTTATGATATGATGAGAGAAAGGAATAATCAGTAAGTTTCATTAGAATAAATGGTAGAAACATTTTTATTATTTACAAAAAAGAGGGAATTTGTGGGGAAATATGAAGGGTTGTTTGGTACTGACTCAGACATTATAGTGTCACAGGGCACATCTATATGAGATGCTACAGCGCAGTAGCAATGCATAGCTCATTGCTATGGCACCGTAGCGTTGCTGGGCATGAACCATGTTAGAGACGCTACTGCACAGTCGTAAAAAGATACATGCACAACAGCATCTAAAAATAACCATGTGGGGATGGTATTGCACAGTAATAGTAACAGTTACTGTGCAGGCATTTAGCAAGTACTAAATGACTGCACAGCAACAACTGCGCAGTTGGCCAGTTGTGTAGACACAGCCAGAGACATACTTAGGGCCTTGTTACACAGTAATTTTGGGCATATCTTGGAGCTCTTCACATTTGGATTGTTCACACATTAACACCTTAAACTAGTTTTAAGCACTCATTATGTGATTCAGTTATGCCACTCCAGAGGAAGAATTATCTCTGATCTATGTTACCCAACTTCTGTTATACTAAATTCTAGCCACTCTAAGCTAAACTGTAATGTAAACACCCCACCTGTCCCCATTCCCCTGCTGGCCCAGATTGGGTCTGTTGCCCCCCCTGTTCTTCAGCACCCCAGATCCCCAGTCACTGCCCCTCCTGCCTTCCCCTTACTTATGGCTGTCCATGCTGGCAGGGAATGGTTAACCAGGCTACTTGGCCACCACCACTGCTTCTGTTACTCTCTGGGTTGGATCAGCCTAGAGAAGAGCAGTAACTGGACAGGGGGGATGATAAGGAATGGACAGGGAGGTTAACCCTTCCCTGCCTGCTCTCCTAGGACACCCAGCACAGGCACTCACAAGTACGTGGGGCAGGAGGCAGGTGAGAATTCTGAGGGATGGGGGATCCCCAGGGGCAAGGGGGAAAGGGAAAGCCTGGCATGGTGGGCTGTGGGGGTACAGGGGACGTTATTCTTACTTTTCAATTCTCCAGGCCCCTGCTGGCCTGAAATGTGACTGCTTCGAACTTGTGCTAGCACTAACACTGATAATATTTGCATGGCTCCTAGTGTAATGTGTAACAATACCATTACATAATTAGGACTACATCACTCGTGGGTCTGTTACTATACATGGTAATTTGCCTTGTTGATCACCAATTTAAATCAAGGACATTGGCCATATTTCACGTGTCTCTTGTAATAGGAATATATTTCTTCACAATGTTTTTGTACAACATTTAGCAATTTCCAGATGGGCATTTGAGGCCATGGAATGTGTGACTGCTTCAGCTCATTTATTTTAGTATGGTATTCAGAATTGCAGGCTGATTCTCTATAATGTGCTACTTGATATAGCACAATTTAATCCTGAGAAAAATGACCAAATTAGAAATAGAAATTAGTATTCCATCCTGATATATCTGAGAAATGCATTGGCAGAAACAAAATTATTTTAAAACAGTTTAGTGATCTGTTTTTAATTATCTCTTTAATAGCTCAATATCTGTTTTTAATTGCATAGAAAATGAGGAGAATTCTACAAGTTTACTTACTATTCTATTTATTTACCAACAACTGTGAATATATATGAATTTAAGCTGTCTTCCTTTGTATAACATGTTCTCCTCTTGTGACATGTGATAAGTAATCGCATTAAAGGAAGTAATGTTACAGAGTTCATCATGAAGAAATAGCTTCCGTGTGTGGTCTCTAGTTTTGCAGGGGTTTAAGACTGCACACTTCTTTTTACAAGAGGCCCATTTTTGCTAACAAGTAGCCATTTCATTATTGTCCATTGGTCAGGTTTCTTTTTTTTGTTTGTTTTGTTCACGTGAGATTAGTACACTGAGCAACAGAGAACTGGCAACTACATTTTAATTGAAAAAGCTGTCTCAGTCCATCATTGACCCTTATTGCACTTAAGTAAGCTACATTTATGTAAAATGTATGCCAGTACTGACATAAGAAGGGATTTATAAAACCTAGGGTGTAAGGCCAGATGATATACTACTAAATAATAGTTTACTGCAAGATTTTATTCTGGAAAGAACTACCTTAGAACTAGACAGCATAAAAATCCAACTAAGAGTATGGGAGGTTACCAAGAATCCAGATAGTTATGTGAGAGTTAAACTATAAAGAAATTTACTTGTTAAAGCCAAGAAAACAGTTATTCGGATATTGAAAGATTCAGTATAAAAGAAAAGTTCCAGGTCAATAGAGAACAAATGGGAATTGTAACTATAGAGCTCTAAGGTTACTGTCTCGTGTGGTTCCATAATTAGAGATGCTGTTTTGAAGTTATTTTAATGTTCCAATGCTGAGGTCTTTTGCTCTGAAAATAATTCAGAAATTATTGATTCAGAGCTTTCTGTTTCTTACATTTGGGAATAATTGCATTGATTTTCTACAGACATGTCCTGAGACAACCCATTAAACTAACAAATAAATAAATAAATAAAAAACAAGATTCAAACTGTTTAGTCTTTGCGGTGTGATTGGTCTTTAAGAGGCCATGTTTCACTGAATGACAAGCATTAATCAATTCTTTGTTCTGGAAAACTATTTTGTGTGTCCCACTCACTTATGAAATGAGTTCCATCAGCTAAAGAGATTTATGGGGGGAAATTAAGAAGTCAGGCTATTTTAGTTTGCTCTTTTCCTTTGTCATAAGGGTCATATAGTGCCTTCCAGGGGGCTTGTTTTGCTCCACTGTAGCCTTTTCTGGCCTTTGGGAGTATCCCATGAAGCTGTCCCAGGAATGGCTTCTAGAGCAGTGGGGGAACCCCAGGCTCCTTCCAACTCCAAAGAATCCTGGCTTTTCAGCCCCTCATCTTCCCTAGCTCTCAGTGACCCTGACACAAGGAGTTAACATCCAGTTTCTGTCTTGAGAGACAAGCTTCATCTCCTCTTTTGCGTGGGAGGAGAATCAAAGACAGCCCACGCTTCCAAGCAGCACAGTAGGCATCTTCTTCCGTAAAGGCATTTACTGAAGCAAACACCACTCAGCAAGAGCCTGCCAGTGTGGACCATGGGCAAGGGAGGAGAGCAGATGTTGTGGGAGAGAGAGGAGGAGGAGCTGGGCAGGCAGGGGCACAAGCTGCTTGACCTCCCCTCTCCCCCTGGCCCTTCTTTACCTGCCTTCCCTGCAAAACTAGATACCAGAGTTAAAAATAATCCTCCAATAATTAGATGTTGCACATAGGAACTTATAACACATTTTATAAATTTTCAGTCTATAGAATCGAGTTTTTGGTGGGGCATCTAAGATTCAGGTAAATATGGTAGCTTATGACAGGCAATTTGAAAACTGAAAACAATGTAGCTAGTAAAATAAATTAGAATTATGTTAGTATGCCTGCTTGTTGCATAAATTATGAAGTGATCTGTTTTGTAAAGGTTAGATATGCCACAGCTTCTCACTAATCACTAAATACAGTACCCCCTATAGATAGAGTGCTGATCAGTGTCACTACTGGAAGAGCAGCATGGAGGCAAGCAAAATCTCTTTAGGACTGTTGCTTGCACAGTTACTTCCATCTGCGATGGCACTGCTTTGCCTCTATTTCTGTCTCTGATCCCTTCATAGTGTTCTGTTTCTCAGGATAGTGGAAGGAGCAAGTAGTCTCAAATTCAGTTTAGAGACTTTTACTATAAATAGTTTTTGTGGACCCACTCAAGAAGCAGGGCTATGTTAATTCAATGAGTATGGAAAGAGCATGTAGCACCTTCAGAACCAGGGAGAAGCATGTTACCTAGTACATTATTCTTCATATGTGTTTAAAAGATACATTTGTAAAATAGATCCATGGAATAGTTTAATTTTAAAATGTTCAATCTAGAGAAGATTATTTTAAAACCCTGTATTATAGCATGCTATTCAAATGAATCCTATAGAAATGCCACAGTTTCGTTGTTGGAACAGATATTAGGTTACATATCATGCTTCCAGTTGTTTTATGGGAGCTGTACTTTTAGCTTCAAATAGCTATTTAAACATGCATTAAAACAATTTGCATCTTTATTTCTATAATCACAGATAGGGCTTAATCTCAATGTATTGCTCACACTTATTTCTACACCTCTCTATGGCTTTCTTAATTTTAAACAGATCTTTTTCCATTTTTATCTCATAATTATTTGTGTAGGGTAGTATTATGACATCATAAACAACTAGATAATGATTAGAATTAATGTTTGTCTATAGAAAAAGTAAACAGTTCCTACCTGCAAATATTTAACCAAATTATGAGCAACGGTACTGTAGGAAAGCTTCCAAAAGGTAAATGATTTTTTTTATTCAGCTGTTCTGTTCTCATTACCTTTCAGATTGAGCATGAAAGGTCAGCAATAAAAGCTTAGTATTTTTTGATTCCCAGGCTATGGAATACCATTTCAAGTGAAAGAAGCAGTGTAATCCTTAATAAATGGGAAGAGCTGCAAAGGTTTAAGTACTTGCAGTACCTTTGCTGTGAATGCTAATCTTTAAACTTAAATGTTTTTCAGAAAAATTCCTAAAAAGAAATATTCCATTCATTGACACAGAAATACATGAGTCACACTGCACTTAAGTAAATGTCCTGAAGCAGGTCACTGTTGTTTAAAAAATTGACATTGAATCATAAATACTGAAGTCTCTTAAAATGTGAATAAGTGCTAGGTCAAACCTTGGCAATTTTATGCAGTTTATCCTCCAGTTGATATCAATGGCAGTTTTACATAAAAAATTACTGTAAGTGTAGAATAGCAAAAAGAAATCTTATAAGCCTTCAGTGACATGGGGATGGATTAGATTTTATTATACACTTGCATACTTTGTACCAATTAAGACATTTTACCATCTTTTATTCAGCAGTCTTATATGCACTAATCAACTCTGGGCATTTTAAAGACATTTTCCATCGTATCTTATTTCTTACATTGTTTCAATGTCTGTGTCTAGGGTACCTGTATTTGGGCAACTTTTGGCTCAAGTGGCTATTGTAAAACAATTTAGGATTACACACTCAGCTGTTCTGATGATCTAGCATTTAAGCATATAGCTATTTTAAATCTCTGAATATCCCTATTGAGGCCAATGCATAGAGTTTCGCATAGAGACTGCACGATTATAATGCCATATATTGACTTTGAAATAAAGCTCACTTATTCTGTCCTATAAGTCCTGATCCAAGAATCAAGAAGGGGTTGCTTTAATCATGGGGGCTGAATGGAGAAGGTAAATTAAAAGGATAGTTTATACTCTCTAGGAAAATCAGAATGTCCCCTACTTCAGAGTACCTCTTCCTCCCATGTAATAGTAACATAACTAGTAACACAACTAAAGGCATTGGAGTCCACTCACTTTAAAGACTTGGGTCTAGATACAGTACATTTAAATCTCACACCTTGCTCCATGTCAGCCTGAGATTAGGTTTAATACCTTTCCATTCATGTTGGAAAATCACCCTATTTCATCATGAACATTCAGTTAGTAGATACATTGAAAGTGGGCAAGAAGTCAATAGTTAACCATGATTGGGCAACTTGGGTTATATCAAGGAATACTATCAGTTCCCTGGCCAGTCAGTGCATATAAGTTTGCTGAGCTGCTGGCAAGATGCTTTTTCCATTTTTATAATTGTTTATTTTAATTGGTAGAGGATACCTATGTGAATTGAAATTAAGAAAAATGATTATCTGTAATAATGAATTATTTTAATAGTTGATGTAAAATCATATTGATTTAAAAGTATTTAACATTTTTAAATAGAAAAATCCAGGATGATTACCACAATAAAAAATAATGAAGGCAGCACATTATTATGGAAATTTAATCACTTCCCTCACTTTCTTGTGCTTATATGACAGTGGTTCTCAACCTTTTTGGATTAGAGGCCACTGTCATGACTTGACATACCCCTCCATAACTTTCTGTAAAATGAGTGGCATGCAACTTCAAAAACTAATTTATGTATCATAAATTTACCTCCTTTCAGAAGGGCAGGGCAATGGGGATGGGGAATTGTTCAGGCAGGGATTATCCTGAGCCTGCCTTTAGGTACTTAATTTATCTGGTTATCTCACCACACTTTGCTTATCTCCTCACACCTCCCAGCATCCTTCAAAGGATTAGGTGGCACCCGAGGGTGCTTTGGCACCATGTTAACGATCATTGTCATAGAGAACATCTACCCCAGTGGAGGCAGGTAGGCAGTTATCTCTCTAACAAAATGAAGAGCACAATGCCATATAATTTGCTATCCTGAGTTGAAAATAAATGTACTAGAAACTCATGCTTTTCAGGGATTTGAAGGAAGTCATGTGCAAAGCATTAAGCAAGTTTGAAGTTCTAAAATAAATTCTATAAATAATTACATGACATGAAGCTGCAAATTTCAGTTTCTAATATTAACCTGCTCTCTCTGATAGAACTGAAAATGCAACTTTCAGCCTTGCTTTCAAGGACAGAAATGTGCATTCCTAGATTTTCAGCCATGTATATACATTTTCTTCAGTCAGTTGTATACAAATTCTTCAGAGGAGGTTGCTAGCACAGTCATCACTTCTGTAACTCAAACATCAGAATTATAAGGCAATGCTTTTATTTTAGGATTTCAGATTAAAATATCCTGAAAAATGTAACATTTTTTTTCTCCATGTTGCCTCTGTTTCTTGGCTTACTAAGGACTAGTATGTGTTTGTGTACATGTGGGCTTTTGGTGGGGAGCTCTGTACATTTGTTTGTTCTTAAGACTTTTAAATTCAGTGGGAGAGGGAACTACATATGAGGCCTGATGCTAAGCCTTGTGATGTCAGTGTAAACATTTTCATTCAAGTCATTTTGCTTTTAATAGAACTATAAAGAGTGATAAATATAACTCTTTTTACAGAATTGTAAGAAAATTGCTAGTTTTCCAGTTTTAGACCTACCACACCTGAGTGTCTGAACAGCATCTGTCAATTTGCAATAGCTTTGGATACCCATCATATAAAATCATGACTTCAATGTCTCAAAAATCTGTACAAGCCTTGTGTAGCAGGATAGCCTTTCAGAGCTTGGGTTGAGTCCCAGGCTTGAGATTCTACTGTTTTGATTGGTGGAGCCCATCCACCAATTAAGAGGCAGCAAAGGTAAATAAAATCATGCCCCTTTCCTGAGGGGTGGAGGAGAAGAGCTCTCCCAGACCTGATTGAAGACTGTAAACTGTCAGGTCTGGAAGACTTCAGGGGCAGAGCTCTGGAGCTTATAAAATGAGCTTGTGCCCAGCATGAGGGGCAGATGCAGTGAGGAACTCAGGAAGAGCAAAGCCAAGAAACACTGAGGAGCTCTCCCCTAGCGGGCAATAGGCTTAAGGCTTCTGAAGCTGCCACTGGAGAAGCAGCCCTGGAAGTGGTACAAGACCACTTGGGCTGTTGATGGCGCATGGGGAAGGTGCACAGAGACCTGGCCCTGGGAGCAGTGTGAGACCACTTGGGCCCATCATGGTGCATGGTTCAGTGCATGGAGCCCAAGCTTTGGGACCCACAAATGGCAACTCAAGCCTGCAACCCTGGAGGGCCAGTAGGCCACATGGTGCGTGGGGCAGTGCATGGGGCAAGTGTCTCGGGGCCCGCAGTGAGGTGGCTCAGGGCCCATCTTCCAGCAAGTGCCCAGGTCCCACAGTGCACAGGGTGGCATATGGGCCCGAGCATTGGGATCCATGGCAGGATAGCTCAGGCATCATTGGCACAGGGAAATAATAGTGCTGCAGTGTGAGGCCCAGAACCCAGAAGCCAGCAGCAGCAGTGCAGCAGCTGAGACGAGCTGATTCCTCAGTGCCCAGAGCGAGGCACAGGGTGGGCAGGAGCCCAGCAGCACAGGAGAGACCTGGAGAGGCTCTCCAGCAGAGGAGACCCCATTGAGCTGTTCCCTGACCACTGCCACCTGAGGGAGCATGAATCATTGGGCCCTTGGGTCCCACAGGGGAAAGATGTTTGGGGCAGGCAACCCCAGAGAAAGGACTGGGTAAGCAGCCCCCTGCCTAGTCAAGGCCCTAAGTGGAGGTGCCCCTGGTGCTTCCTGGATACCCCCACAAGGGACCTCATTGGAAGTAGGACTATCTCTTGCCATGGGTCAGGGACTATATTAAGGAATAGGTGTTATTAAGATTATTGCTGTTTGCACCTTATATTTTGTAATTGAAATGTATTGTGATGTTGTATTATGTTGCTGCTGCCAAAATTGTTTTATTGTGATGGGTAAATAGTGTTATTTAGGGTTTGACCTTGGTTATTGGTTAATGTTTACTGTGTACATATATGTATATGATATCTAGTTGTATGATTATGTATATTATAACTCAATAAATTGTATATAGTTCAGAACTTTGGGATTGTGCTAACTATATAGAGGAAAGAGGGATCTGCTTGAAATTCTGGCATCCCTCTCCCAGCACACCCTCCTGCCTACCCATCCTGTCCAATAGAGAATAGAGCACACTCTTGGGTGTACTCAGTTTATACTTGTTTTATTTCTGTTTTGCTTTTTCTAAGTGCTAAAATTAATTATTCACTCATGTGGGATGTTAATACATGCTTGTTTATTTTTTATAAATCTTATTAATAATCTTATGCATAAGAACTAAACAAGTTGTATGTGAGAATCTTGATCGAGAGACTACAGTATGTATTAGGAAGAACTCTATGTCTTCTATAGAGTGACAGTGCCAACATTAATTTTCTGCCACTTTTGTACCTAACTTTTTATATTTTTACTGCTGTTACAAATTAAATCCTCTTAAGAAGAAATGTATGATAATGTAAGGTAATTTCTTTTTTATAATCATACCACAAGAAGTGGTTGAACTGGTACTTCATATGGAGAGAGGTATAATGGTATGCTGAAATACTGTTATTAAATGGTCTAAAAAATATTCCAGGGATAAACTTTATTGCAAGGCTGGCCATGAAAATGTCCACTTAATTGATATACACAATATATTATCTAATTTAATTTTTATCTTCAAGTTGTACAAAATAAGAGGTTTTTTTGTTGCAAATTGCAAGGAATAGCAGAAACAAAAAGTAGCAAGTTAGGTAAAACAGCACTTACAATGTTGTAAACTACTTAACTAACCAGAAAAGCTTTAGAAGTTCACAATCACTGCTGTATTGTAAATTGTGAAAATATAATGGTGCTTTATTTAGCATCTCCTATTAGCAACTAGGTCCAAAACACCAACATTCTCTATTGAACAACCTTCCACCCTCTCCGTAAAAGTAAACTAGTTGTCTGAGGCAGTAGAAAGCCTTCCATCAACATAAAGAATTTTTATTCTATGATGAAATCCACTATGGATTGAAAAATGGCTATAATTTTTTACTAGTCTCACAAAATAGACTTATCTGCCACAGAAAATATATATTTTTTGTAAATCTAAGCTCAATTTGTAGAAGCAAGTTACAGGTATAGAGAAGCAGAAATATATAGTTAGTCTGTATAATACTATTATTCTGTGTAAGGTTGACATATTTCATAAACACAAATTAATACAGACACCAAACAGCAATCAGTATCTTGACTGAGAGGCCCTGGAGTAATAAATTGAGGGGGCTGGAGAGTGAATGTCTCCTGCAACATTGCTCAGTATTCTTACTCAGGAGGTATAACAAACAGTTATTTTTGTTATAACTGTTACTTCCACAGCACTAGAGCAGTTTTAAGGGACATAATTGAACCAGTAGCATCAATGTGATTCATCTAAATCTTTCTTTTGAACGTGCATTAATAAACAATGTCAGAAATAAAACTTATACTCCAGTCCTGCTGGTATTGTTTCCTAATTCAGATCTTATCTTATTTAATCCATTTCTGAGAGCCACATCCACTCAGAAGTTGTACCTCTGCAAGAATTCTTGCTCAGACCTTGTGGTTTGTCCCAGACTACTTTGGTTTCTTAACAAGTTCCATTAGGTAGTTGATTAGGACTAACAGTTACCTAACAGTACCTGTTTGATCACTGGAAGAGGTTGGAGCACCACAAGTCCTGGATCTAGGGACTTCCCAACTATGGGAAAGTGCAGATATACATTTTTCAAATAGATCCTATATCTAGCTGACATCGCTTTCTCATGTTCTTCCAACATAACTATATGTGCACAGACTGTCTCAGTTTCCAGTCTTGGCTAAGTTATGGGGGTTACACAGCTTTTCCAGGACCACACGGACCAGCAGTTATTCTATGGCTTGTTTTTTTTCATTCACATATGTCTCCATTATATTAAAGTAGCCTCATTTCCACATGCATTTATTTTGTCCTGATGACTTTTATTCAGAGAGTGCAAATGTTTCCAGGCTGGCCAGTTCAGTCCTGTGACTCAAGGCAGGTGTCAAAGAACATTAATCCCTCACTGCCTGTGTGGACTCCTAAATATCACTTTTCTATTTGAATACCTGGTAATTTTTAAAGTAATTTCACTGCATTAAGAAAACTGGTTTTGTGATTTAATTAGGAAGCAAATAATGGACTGCCAATCTTGCTTGTGATTGCTCCGCAGCTGTCCAAAAGAGCCATCCCAGCAAGCACATATATATCACTTTACACAGATCAGTTCACATCAGTTGATCTAAACTCAGCTTTCACTCAGTGCATCAGCAGCTTTCATTCCATGCAGTGTCTACCTTCTTTGGAGTTACAGGGATGTAAGTTGTAGCCATGTTAGTCTAAGGACATAGGCAGACAAGGCTCTATAGGTAAATCTGTTCTCTTTTATTAGACCAACAAAATATCAACTATTTAGTTGGTCTAATAAAAGATATCACATTTATCCAAAGAACTTTGTCTGTCTACCTTCTTTGAATGTATTAATCATTTCCATGGTTGGGCATGTGTATTCAGCTGAATTCAAACTGAACTGTGTACTAATTGCACCTGACTGGTACTGGCTGGTCTCAATACCTAGGATAAACCTGGCCATTGAAAGACCTCATAAAACAACAGACATGACCTCACTGTCAACACAGCATTTATGACTGATAATGGCAGCAGAAATCCTGACAATAGGCATCAGTAGTTTGCCCCATCAAATCTCAATCATGATAAAACACAGGTGATAACTGGCAGAGAAGGTTCTTTGGGTGAATCTGATATATTTTATTATATCAACTTAAATATTTGGAAAACAATTATTAAGCAAGCTTTTGGGTTCAAAAACCCTTCATCAGGCTGAGGAAGTTTCAGCAGTTGGTGTGTGCTCTTCCTGGATGGCAACTGGTGATAACTGGTTATTTCAAAAGCCATAGCACCAATTAGAGTTATAATACAAATAACAAAGAGAAGGAAGTAGCTGAAGCATGGACAGGATTATACCATCTTAGCCTATAGCCTCTTAACTCTCTTGAGAACAACCAGTGGGAGTGGAGCTATGACCCTGCTCAGTCATTTTTTTTCAACAAAATCACTGAACTGTCCAACAGAGTTGTGATAGACCCTCTCCCAAATATGCAAGATAGCCAACACATAGATAAATTCAGCTACAAAACCAGATTCAATGCCTTTCCATTACTGTCTTAATTCCAAAAATTCAAATTTTGAAGGTTTCACAAGAGATCTTGATGCCATAATAGGACAGACCAAACCTATTTGCCAGCGCTTCACACTGTTTCAAGAAACAGCCAAGAGGCTGCAGAATCACTGTATGCCTAAAATAACACCTGCAACTGCTGGTTGATATATGAAATATAAATGGATATATGAAGCAGATCAATTTGTGAAGAAAAGAAATATAGCTGGCAAAAAAAGCCTGGTCTTTAAACTGACAGAGGAAAATGGAGGTTATAGCTGGACCCACTACAACAATAAGCATAGATTCTGAATGCCTAGATGCTGGGCTTCATATTCAGTTATTACTTCTCTAAGATACTTTGTTCACTGGCTCCTTGTTTTGTAAGTAGAAATGTTGTTATATTAATAAAGTTATTTTTTTATTGTTAAATTATAAATGCATTGCAGTCCTGCTGTCACTTTTTAATAAAATGTCTGCTGTGATTAGCTGGTTCAGAAATGTTAATTTTATATATGCTATACAGTTTGTTCATGATGAAAAGCTGAGTTTCTTTGTACATCACGTAGCTTCAATGGGGCTGAACATTTTACAGCATTTATTTCTACATAAGATCTACTACTTCAGTGCTGCTGTAATTCTTTCAGCCTAAAGATGAGGAAAACATGTATGCAGGGATGTCTTACTGAAAAATGGTGCTAAGTCAAAACTGTACCTCTCAGAAATATCAGCTCCCACAGAAATTCTTCATTCTTCACGCAAAGTCTGGATTCCCTCTTTTCCATTTAACATTAGTCCCATTTTCTCAGCAGCCTTTTTTTTGGTTTAACCTCTTTTTTTTTTTCCTTACTGCTAAGGCTTCTGTTTTTCTCTCCCAAGTTTTCTCAGAAAAGATCCTTCTTTTTCTAGTTGTCTCTAATTTGGGCCCTTTATAACTGAGTCAGAATCTCTAATCTAGGATGCTATATTTCACCTTTTTCTAAGGACCATATTCCTAAGAGGTTTGTCACCATGACAATTGAGCATGGACCTTGGGAGTCTGCCTAAAATCATGAAGTGGATATTAAAGCAGATGGGGCATTAGTCTGGAATTTCAGGATATCTGGCTTCCATTCTTCTCTTTGCCACTAGCTGACCTTCTTTGTGACCCAATGAAGATTGATCTTTGATTCCACTCCCACACTTTTCTGCATTGCCTATTTAAACTTCTTGGGAGTGGCCCTGTCTCAAATGGTTTACTCATATATATAGCTTAGCACATGCCCCATGAACTTCAGTTATCTCTTTGTTGCTCCCAGGTGCATGTGTAAACTTTCTTAATTGTCCTTTGTTGCATAGGTTTATATTGCATCCTAGAGTCTGTAAAGAGAACCTCTATAGATATAACCTGTGGGCACATCTACATGTACAATTAACGTGGAAAAATAAACTCCAATGCTTAACAGCAAAGCTGTTTGGATGTGCGCTCAGGACCGAAGTATGTTGAGCAGGTCAGAGCAGCCCCAGGTAGTAGGGAGCCTGGAGGGTCAGCTTGCTAGCTCGGGGCTGCTGTGACTTGGATTAATGTGCTGCAGAAGGGCTGGCTGAGGCCTGAGGGTGCTCTAGTGCAGGACTAGCCAGCAGGCAGCCCCCACACTGATCCACCCTCATGCCCCAGCCAACCTTGTCAGCATCTATATGTGCTTGCGTTGCTATGCCATAAAGAGCTCCACCACAGTATTTGCAAGTACTGTGTCCTGTAGCAACATTAATTAGTTTAAGTGTAGATGTGGAGACTTTATTACAGAGCTATTTAGGCAACTCCACAATAAACACTTTATGTAGATATACCCCCTGAGTCTGCGACCTCCTCCTCCAGACGTTCCATTCTGCCCTGGCTCTGCAATTAGTAACTAAGGCCATGTGTAGACAAAAAGAGGAGCGTGTGTGCACAACACTTCAAAGTGGGCTACATGCTTATGCACTACTTTAATGGTGCTGGTGTTTGCATTCCTTGGTGGCATATTGCACTTGAATTCCAGCCACTTCAGGAAACTCTGAGTTCTGGTTTGCTGTACCTACAGCTGCGAAACAAAGCACTAGGCTCCGTGCAGCTCCACAGCTCTGCAGAAAGCTCTGCCCAAGGAAAGAGGTGAGCCTGATTTTTACCTTCACCTCCTCCCTAGAGCCTGCTTGCTTGCCTGAGCTGTGCGGGGGCGTGGTGCCCCCAAGACTGCTCGAGCTGGGTGCCTGCAGCCGGGTGCTGCCACAAAGGGAAGCATCAGCCGCCCTCCCCCCAGCCCAGCCCAGCCCAGGGACTGCTCTGCCTGCCAGCAGCTTGCCTTCCCCTTCCCATTGCCAGAGAGCCAGGTAACCGAGCGGTTTGTTTGCATGACATGGGGGTTTAATCGGCCCTAAATTGAAGCGGTGTTTTTAAAAACCCACGGCTTCAATTTAGGGACCTCATTTTATTTACACATGCCCTTAGTTACTTCTTTACAGTAGTCTTCAGCTTCTCGTACCCACAAGTCTTCTCGGTGACTAAGAAGGCTGCAAAGTAGCATTGTTGTTTTAAAGAATATAAATGCTGGTCACCATCTGGTTGACTACCAAGAAAATGATGTAAACACCACATCTTTAAAAATTCTCTACAGTTAATATAAAATTTACTTAGATCCTTCTAGCACTCCCCCTTCCTCTTCTTCCCCCCCCAAAAAGAAGTGTCTGTACACTCTGATACCAGCACAAAATCACCCTTTAGTTGCATTTGGGACAGTATTTACATTACTGCTTCAAGGACTCTCAGTATCAGTTGTAAGGCTCTTTCTAGTACTGATTCCTGCAATACTTATTTTATCAGTAGCAGCTACTCTGCTACCAACAAATTGTAATTGTCTGTGGCACTGAAATTCATAGTACCAGGAGACCTAACAGTCTTTGAATCTCTGCTATTATCATCTGTTGTAAAGACGCCCACATCAGCACCAAGTACTATGTAGATTGGGCCATTAATTTCCCATCATCAGGTTTCAAACTCCTATAGGATCCTGATCTCCAAAACAGAAGGAATATTTGTTCTCTGTTTTTGCTTCAGCTCATAGCAGAACGAAACCATAACAAATTTCCCAACACCATACACTTTTGGCTGCTGTATTTTTGACAGGGTTTCAAAGTTAGATGTTCCCAGGTCTGTCACAAAGAATATAATCCAATTTGCAGTTCTTAGACTCCAGAACATGTATTTCCATATTTCCCAGAAAATGCCTAAAGTTTCTTCTATGCATATTGCATTTCCAAAGTAAGGTCCTACCATTTGCGTTAAACAGCCCCGAGAGCTTTCATGAAATGACTGGCAATAATACCGGTGTATTGAAGGAGGAAAGGAATTCAAGTTTATCATTAACTTGATAAATGGCCTGTTTCAGAGCACTCACCTAAACAGGTTATAAACAACTTTCAGCACATCATATTACTCTGTATCACTTTAGGACTGAAGACAAATGCCAGCTTCTGGCCTACCATGAAAATTTGGAATCACTTCTTGATTCCCCAATGACAAGAGCATCAGGCCAAATTCAAAGCACATTGATCAGCGTTACTAGGCTTCATGACTTCATGTACATTTTTATCTCTACATTATAGATACCCTTTTTATTGTATGCTTTGAGGGCTAAACACAGTATTTCAAGCACCAGCATGACAATGAGTATCCATCAAATGCCTCCCAAAGTCATTAGCGTGCTGGAAAATAAGTCCCAGACAGATATACAGAGGTGTATTTTTTTCCTTTGCTACCTTCAAAGACAATAGTGACAGATACTTCCACTTACTGGGAAAATTCATCTAGACCATAATCAGTCACAAAGGACATTTGTATAAATGGTGAAATGCATGTCAGTGCTGGGGAAAATGGCAGCAGCACACTTTTGAACTAAAATACATTGGAGGTATTTTAGTTCAAAAGTGGACCATCACCATTTTCTGTGTGCCAACACAGATTTTGCCACTTATACAACTGCATATGATGCAGCATAATGCGTATCAGCTCTTGTGCGATGCAGACTCAATTAATCGAGCCTGCTCTGGCATGTCAGATCTCCAGTGGGTTGCAGCACAAAAAGGTGTGTGTATATGCCTGATTTGTAAACAAGTCCAACTGAAGATTAGTCTTACGTACACATGTATGTAAAGACTAACACTGTTTACTACCTCCCTCTCACTCTCTCTTTCTCTCGGTGTTTATGTGTGTACACACACATCCATCCACACCCACACCTACACCTAGACAGATATGTAACAGTATAGGGACACAGCTGGGTGCCTAGGGCAAAGCAGAAGTGGTGACTTCTGGTTTGTGATTGTGGATTTGCAAATGTGCACATGCAGCTGCCAGCCACAGCATTTTTCCCTACTTCATGCCCCATTTGGTGTCTGAGGTGGTCACCCCCATGTCTCCCACCAGTTATGCCATTGTTTATGTATTAGATCTATTAGAAATAATTTGAAACATGAAGATGGATGTCTTACACCTCTGTATACCTGTTTACTTTTTAAAAGTTGTAAATGACAGAAATCGGAGCCCTGATTCTTATGTTCACCCTGGATAAAAAAATTCAGTAACATCATTTGTTTTTTGGTAACCCCTACTTTTCCCATATAAACTCATAGATTTGAAAGCTAGTAGAGATTGTTATAATCATCTAGTCCAACCACCAACATAACACAGTTCAAAATACTGTATCCATACTTCCTGCCTCAAGTATCTAACTTCTGTTTTGAAATGTGGAAGAGGTTTACAACAAGTAAGTTGAATTTTTGGTTGAATATTAGAGATGAGTGATTTTTGCTTAATGTTTGGATTTTTGGTTGATTTTTTTTTTAACATGAGAGAGAGTTCC
This sequence comes from Caiman crocodilus, assembly GCA_030014935.1. Taxonomy (NCBI): domain Eukaryota; kingdom Metazoa; phylum Chordata; order Crocodylia; family Alligatoridae; genus Caiman; species Caiman crocodilus. The sequence continues at coordinate 49,732,376 of JAGPOW010003685.1, forward strand.
TGAACTTGAAATGATTCACCCTTACTCCCCTCCCCCTCCTGCCACCTTCCCCATTTACAAAGACTCACTCTACAGGATATATATTGGAATGAATAGAATTGGACTTTTGTGGAAGATATTCATTTCCTGTAGAATAACTGAAATTTTAATGCTCTAGGATTGAATATCTTCCTCGGTGTGTGTACAGGCTGGAATCTTTTTCCTAGCTTCTTCAAGTGGAATGGAAAGCAGATACACATGAACCTGCATACAATTGTTTAAGACCCATACAGTTCTAAGGTATCTTTTCAATGACTTGATATGTAAGTGCTTGTGGCAAAGCACATAGATTCAAAATATATAAAGTAGAAGTAGTAGTGATGGGTCGCTGAAGCTATAAAAAGAGAAAAATGGTTAATTTCCATGAAAAAGTTTAATGGTCTGGAAAGCCATTCTGAAATGGAATCAGTAAAAGGTCTGTAAAGAAAAATCACCAAGCCTTCTGTTGGGATTTCATCCAGCATTTACTTGAAATAGGCATAATTTAAAATTCTGTAGAGCTCTGTTCCTAATAAACACATTGACAGAAAATTCAGTGAGTGTAATTACTTTCATTCAAAATGTACTTTTTGAAATTGTAATATATAGTATTCCGACTTGTGAATTATTGTTTTGTATTTTAATAATAAAAGGATTAAAGTTTATTTATATGAAAATGGGACAATTTGTGAATTATAACTAATAAATAAAAAGGGATTTGATAGAAACATACACAATGAAGGGAAAATTAGGTAAATTAATATATATATTGCCAGTTTTCTTTTATTTTAGAAAATCCTTTTAAATGTAGAAACTGAAAAAGAAAAGAAAAAACAAAGGGAAACTTTTTTCCTTTCCTCATCACCAATTTTAGGAAAAAGAAATATAGAAAACTGAGATTAGGTATGTGACTCAAATGCTGGTATGCGATTGATAAACATAAAGAAATAATTTGGCACTCATTATCAACTCTGATCCTGCCAGTACAAGTATGCTAAAGTTTATGCATGTATAGTCTCGTGCCAATCTTAGGTACATGCGTAAGTGTTTTCAAGATTGTGCCATATTTACTGATTCCTCTCCATCCTTTCTTCCCCTGTTCTCTTCTATGTGTCTTACCATTTTGCCTTATTCTTATTAATGAGATTTCAATACACGACTAATCAAAATGGATTTTATGTACCTTTTTAATAAAATCATATCCCCTTCTAAGATATCGTACTCAGGAATGATATTCAAGCTTATCTTCAGTCAGGCCACTTTCAGGCCAAATCTAGAACTAGATTTTCAAAGGTGTTGGAGGTGCCTATTGAGATTTTAAAGGGAGACTAACCATATTAGGTGTCTAAGTCTCATTGAAATATCAGTAGATACCTGCAAAGAACATAAGTCACTTACAAACCTTTGAAAAATCTGAGCCTACATTTTACCTATATCTGGCTGAAAAAAATGTCAGATGACTTAGGAAACCTTTTCCTTCTGGGTCTATGCAATATGTCTTATGATTAAAGATTCCCCAAAATGGGGTTTTCTCCAAACATCAAACCAGGAACCTCATTAGATTAAGGAAAAAAATGTTTCTTCTCCTAGAGTCAAATCTCTCCCTTTACGTTTTCTGTTCAGCTCCTGCCTAGAACCTTGTACAACCCTGTCTTGCATAGTCATTTATAGACCTTACCTTTTTCTATATTTAGTCTGGACTACAGTCATTACTATGTACATGTGGATGTTTGTAGTCTGAATTAAAATTGGCTCCGGTCTGAATTAACTAATCCTCATTGAATAAGGTTTAAAATTAACCCAGACTAAGACAATCAAATTAGTCAATTTAAACTGTATTAATTAACAAATGAGATTTCAATACGTGCTTTTAGGAAAAACAGTCCTTAGCATTCCTCAAATAAGCATTCCTTAGGAATGCAGATGATCATTGCAAATATCAGTCCCCCCAAGGCAGACAAGGTTCTTTGGGTGAATCTGATATCTTTTATTAGACCAATTTAAATAGTTGGGAAAAAAAATTAAGCAAGCTTTCAGGTTTAAAAACTCTTCATTGGGCTGAGGAAGTTTCTGCAGTTGATGTGTGCTCTTCCTCGAGGAAATGAAAAGTAAAGAAGCCAAAGTCTGGGCTCATATGCATACAAGATAGGCAATCAGTGAAGATGTATTATTTTGAGGAGCCTGTGGGTGAGAGATGGGCTGGGTGTGGGGGAGAGAAGGGGGATGAATAGTGGAGAGGTACCTGGGGAGTCAGATATCAGGCAAGTTATAACGTGTCATAAATACAATGTCTATATTTAGTCCATGATTTTTAGTAGCCAGGAGATTGATGAAATGGAGTTCATGGGCTCATCTCTGACAAGCATTTTAAGTTTCCTTTGAGGACTAGAACTGAGAAATTGGAGAGAGAGTAGTTTTCTTGTGAGAAATGTGTCCCCACCAGTAATTAGGTATTCTTGTCCTTGATTGATTTCTCGTGTGTGTTCATTCTGGTGCGCGGTTGTTGTTTCGTAGGAGAGACCACACACCGACTGCAGAAACTTCCTCAGTCTGACGAAGGTTTTTTAAACCCAAAAGCTTGCTTAAATTTTTTTTCTCAATTATTTAAGTTGGTCTAATAAAAGTTTATCAGATTCATCCAGAGAACCTTGTCTGCCTATGTCCTTAGAGCAACACTGCTACAACCTACACCCGGATCCCCTCAAGGGAAACTCAGTTGGGTTTTTGCAAGACAATAGAGTCTATCAGGCACAAAGTAACACCTTTACAAAGTCAAATGTACTGTCAATACCTTACTGGGTGCATCTACACTTGCCCCTACCTGCGTAGCACCCCCCATTACACAGGTTGGTTTTGACCTTACTGGGCATGTTTACACATGCCCCTATGGTGCCTGTGTTACTGTGGTGTAATTTAGTACTTCCTTTTTCAAAATACTAAATGATGGTGCAGTAACAGCCTGTACTATGTCATGCACATGGCACATCATTATTTTTAGCCTCTGTCACCATAACAGCATGCTATATTGAGGGAGTGCATCACTACAGTGATGTAGCTGTGGCATCACAGTTTTTGCCCATGAATGTTATGTCACCATTTTGCATTACTATGGTTATGTGGCATCATGTATAAATGCTCCCACTGTGCTGTAGTTGTAGCATCATGGTTAGTGCCTGGCAATGCTACCAGCCCTGTCCTGCTCTTCACAAACCAGACAAATCTGATCTGCGAAGGAGGAAAAACTTGATCATCTACTAACCCTTAATCCAAATTGAAATTTGATTCAAACCACATGATGCATATCAATTAACACTATTCAGAAGACAGTAAACATGTGTACTACAAACAGCCTATGAGACCAATTCCATCAAAATAGAGAAATAAGTACATCCTTCCACATAGCTATCAGGCTATATCACTAGGCTGTGTATTCCCATTATAATTTTTAGTTGAAAAGGCCCAAATCATGATAATATTACCTTTGTAAAAATTGTGACAAGGAATCTTATTCTTTAGATCCACTCTCTGACTGAAAGGACCAAAAAAGAGTGAATAATATTACGGTTAGGTATAATATTACACATAATGGTAAAAAGCTAATCAAATAATTGTATGAAATCCCTGTTAAGGTAATGTTGCAGTTAACAAGACAGACAAATCTGGTGATAAATAGTAGTCTCACCACATGTTTGCCAGAACTTTAATTCCACTTTAGTATTACAAGCCAAATTCTGCATGGACGTACATGCCATTGGACCTAATTCTGGCCTCATTTATTCGTTCCATTGACTTCAGGAAGATTATGAAGAGTACAGAATGTGACACTCTCTTCTCAGGAATTTGGCATTCCCAAATGACAGAGTGATCCCAGTTCATGTATTTAGGAGGGGCTATTTAGGAACAGTTTTGACATATCCAATTCAGTTTCACATATACCCATATTTTTCCCTACCTCCAGATGAAACCTGCAGTATAAAAGGTTTATTAGAGGCTGAAGATTGCATCTCTAAGTTAGTATATTATTGTTGGATGGAAAGATGAAAAAAAAGTTGTTACTATGAATTGTGAGTTCTCAACTGCTCTCAGCATTGAGCAACATGTTTTTTCATTATACCAGTATATTTAAAGTAGTTTTGTGAAAACACATAAAACTTTGGGGTTCAGAGAATTTTAGAAGTAAATGGGTAAATGCAGTTGTTACACTCACATCAACCAAACCAAGGTTAGGTTGATGTAAGTGCCAACCTGTGCATATGTTTAGAGGGCTTAGATCAGGTGAAAGGTTGGCCTGATCTAACTTATTTCACCTTAGGAGGTACACTATGTAGAAGAGGCTAACCCAGCGGTGGACAAAGTCTGGCTCATGGGCCAGATCTAGCAGGCAGTGTACTCTATTTCCCAGCAGCCCCTGCCTACATGACAGGGCCAGTCTCCATGGAGACCCCTGCTGCATCTGCACTGGGATAATGCAAAGCTGGGTTTGCCATGGAGACCAGCACCAGCTATGCAGGCAGGGCATACAGGAGGGTAGGGGTCTGCTCTGGAGCTGCAGAGATCATGCAGCATGAGCATCTTGGTTCAGGGCTAAGGCAGAGCTGCAATCTGCAGCCTGCATCCTCCTGACAGGGGTGTGCAGGCAGCAGGTTGTGGCTGTGCTCCTGGTTTGGACCAGGCTGTCACCACTGCAAAGAGCCAGGGTAGAATTGCAATCCACTGCCTGTGCACCTCTGCCTGGAGCATACATACTACAGATTGTGGTTCTGCCCTGGCCCCAGATAAAACTGCCCATGCTGCTGTCCCAGCAGCTCCAGAGCAGCCCCCTGCCTTGCCCTGCCACATGCCCTGCCAGTGTGCCTGGGGCTGGTCTCCATGGCAATACAAGACAATGTATTGCCCTATCACAGTATAGCGGTGACTGGGGTCTCCACGGAGATCAGCCCCAGCCGTGTGGGCAGGGGCTGCTGGGAAATGGAGTTCGGCTGCCAGCTAGATCTGCCATTTTGCCTGCCCTTGGGCTAACACATGCCTTATCTAACTAAATGTGTTTGGGCTACAGCTCAAGAACTGCACTTTTCCTAACTCCCCACTCCTTACCAGGCTATTCGTAACCTAGAAACCACCCATGATCCTGCCAAACTCCTCTCACCCTGGGCCCCATGATTCCACTGGCTATTCCACCATCCAAAATTACTTAGAACACATTTCCAGCATCAGTGAATGTGTGCACAAGCAAGGACCCTATCCATAGTCATGCAGCTTGATCATTGATTGCATCCTGCAAATGCATGCATGTGTTCATTGTATTTTGTAATGGGCTAAGTGTCTGCATGGCCTAAAGAAGATCCACTCAAATTATTTCAGTATTGCCTAGCTCAGACTTAGGTAGATGGCCTAATCTGATCAATGATGGCCTAACAGGCTTGACTGGGAAGGTACTTCATTAATTAAGAGATGTGTTTGGAATGGTTTTCCTTTTTTGGATCAAAGTTCAAGTACAGGTTCCCTACTACCAAACTGGATATGAATGAGTGTCAGAAAGAGTGAGAAGTAATTTAGTAAATGTTTTTAACTGTAAAATACTTTGCATTACCCTGAGCACCTTTGGTGGGGTGGAGGGGGAAGATTTATTATTAACTAAATTTAATATAGGTTGCATTAACTTTATTTTTCCTTTTTTCTTGATTCCTTCAAATCCATTATGCGGGTAACATATTGTTTGTTTACAAAGAAAAAAGAAAAGAGCAGGTATGCATACATTTACAGGAAAAAAGTTTCAATTTACCTAGTTATACCAAAACAGAGAGAAGGAAGAACACTTCTAAACTGCACATTTTTCCAGTGAAAGCTTTATAAAGTATCAAAATTAATATAAATGAAAGAAAAATACTGTTAATTATGTTTATGTGATATTTCATTTAATTGAATATAGAGGCATCTACTCTCAAAATACTGCTATTTTCCTGCCTCGATTTTCTTTTTCAGTAGTACATTTTGAGCAATATAATATTCTTTAACAGTAAAGTATATTTTCTAAATGTAATGGAGCTGGTTGGAGTACAGTATTTCCATTTTGTGACCACTATCAACTTGCCTTTTACATTGACATAGAAACAAAACCTGTTGAATGCTGTTGTACAGCATATTGAAATGTCTGTTTTTAGTTTTTTAAATGTCAATTTTTCTCTCTTTCCTTGTCACATAAGAAATGGTCAAGGATTCCACCCAGGAATTCAAAAATCTACCTTTTAAAATCTTTGCCAAAATTGTCTTGTCTCCACAAAATGTTTGAACGTTGACAGAATAGCATATGTTTTTGATGAAACATGCATTTAGTATTAACCATATTTAGTTATTGAAGAGTCCCTACCTTGGGGCTCATTCTGTGAAGTTCTGAAAAACCTTTAAGAGTAGAGTAATTACAAAGTGAAAAAAGTGGACATCTTGCAAAAATGCTCAGTACTTTGCAGGACCATATATCAAGAGGACTGAGTGTTGCTGAGCAGAAGGATCATAACAAGTACCAGGGTCTTTAATGATGTTTTAAGACAATCTTACCTTACCTTTTGACTGTCTTTGGGATGAGAAAGCAGGAAGGGAGGAAAAGTATTTTGAAAGTCTGTTCTTTCTATAAGCTGAGAAATTCTTGGAGCAGTATTTTTACTCAGTTTATGATTGGGGGATAGTGGAAAACAAGATGAAAGAAATGGAGCTGAGTGGTGTGATCACAATACATATCTCTGATTGCTGCCATGCTGGTCTAAGGACATAGGCAGATAAGGTTCTTTGGGTGAATCTGCTATCTTTTATTAGACCAACATAAATTATTGGAAAAAAAAAAAGCAAGCTTTCGGGTTTAAAAATCCTTCGTCAGGCTGAGGAAGTTTCTGCCTTTGGTGTGTGCTCTTCCTGGAAGAGGGATTGTCTTGGAAGAGCACACACCAACTTCAGAAACTTCCTCAGCCTAATGAAGGGTTTTAAAATCTGAAAGCTTGCTTAATTCTTGGACCAGTATTTTTACTCAGTTTATGATTGGGGGATAGTGGAAAACAAGATGTAAAGAAAGTTGATCTTTTATTAGATCAACTTAAGTTGTTTTTTTTTTTTCCAACAACTTAAGTTGATCTAATAAAAGATAGCAGGTTCATTCAAAGAACCTTGTCTGTCTATCTCTGCTTGTGAATTACAGCTGTAAAACCTTTTAGGAAAAAAATCATGAAACCAAGTAGTCTAGTTTTGAGTTTCACTAAGAAACTGAAACATAATTCAAAATCCTTTTAAAACTTTCAGTAAGGATTTGAAAATATTTTGATGAAATTGGGACAGGTTTTGTTCAGATTGTATACAAATTTTAGGAGGAAATAGTTCTAGCTTTTAGATATTAGGGGTGTATGAAACAGGCAGTATTCTGTTCAGATTTGGCCTGATTCTGGGGACAGTGATTAGATTTGCTGATTTGGATCACTGTCCCAATTCTATTTGACTAAATCTGAATCTGAAGATTGAATTCTGATTTGGAGAATCAGTGATTCAGCTATAGACACAGCTCCATATGTTTTTTTCCATGTACCTCAAGGTACCAGGCATGGCTCGTGAATGCTGAGATGATGGGGCAGATAGAGCATCCCACAGGAGCATGAGGGGGGTCCACCACTGAGCATGTGGGGGAACCCCTGTGCCCCCTCAGCTTGGCAGTTCTCTCCCCCACAGGCCCAGGAGGCACCAATCGCCAAGTTATGGAGGGGGGTGTCCCCCGCACATTCTGTGGCAGTCCTCCACCAAGTGCACATGGGACCCCCTTCTCCCATGTTCCCATGGGATGCTCCATCTGCCCCACCAGTTTTTTTTCCTGATATTGTTTCATTTATCTTTAATCTCTGTTATTAAGCTCATATTGCTATTTGTGCAATCCCAAAGGATATGCTATGAAGGTACAGCAGTTCTTATGGTTTGGTATTTTTATCTTCACTATTAATAGATCGCTCTCTGTTCCTCGGAAGTCTCTAAGAAGATAGTTCAAGAACTTTGTTGCAACTGCCCTGTGCTAGACCCATCATGTCTTTTAGATGAAGTTGGACTGGAGCTGGAAGAGTACTTGCATGGGAAACTTTATGCACCATCAGGTTACATATGTAATGCAGTAGGTGCCAGTCTTTCCTGATTCAGTGTTTGACTAACATCTATCTATCTATCTATCTATCTATCTATCTATCTATCTATCTATCTACAGAGAGAGACAGAAAGAGAGACTTAGTCAGTCTGTCTGTGTATCTCTGTCTGTAACACTCTTTAAGGGCACCAGGAGCCCGACATGGTGGGGAGGACAGAGGAATGGACCAGCTGAGGAAAAGCGGGAGCCACATTCCTAGCTACTGTAAGGCTATTGTGAGAAGACAGTTGGCCAGTTACTGTGAGGTTGCTGTGAACATTGCTGTTTTAGTGTTATTTGAAATTCATCCATCTTTCTTGATGGGCAATTCACTAGTCCAATATATTGAAAGACACTGTACTGTATTGTATGGGAACAAGGTTTTGATCACTTCTGGTCTTCCCTAGAATTTACTGCACGTTCTTTTAAAATTAGTGCATTTTATCCTAGTGCTTGGCCAAACTCCCATTTTTAGTTATTTGATTCTACCCACCTTTTTGTTCCTGCAATTCTAATTGTTGAAGTGGCATCTTTTATTTTCCCCTTTTATCTCCAATGCAACACATTAATTTAAAATAAAGAAGTTTCTGTAGTGGATTTCTATGGTATAATGTCTATATAATTACTTAGCACTAAGATAAATAAGGCCATTGGCATGATGAGATCTGATGGCCTCAGTGATGAAGACAATCAATTCAAGCATGATATCTATCATGGCTTATTGATAGGTCTTAAGGTAACCAAAAAATCCAAACCTTGAACAACAGCTCCATCTGCAGAACTTGCAGAACTTTCCACAAAGGAAAATAGGCCAGAGGATGGCATTTCTCTCTTTTTCTTTTCTCTGCTCTCTCTTCTCTACTTCAAGGGCAAGGTGCTTTACCTTAAAGTGGGCTGCTGCTTGACTGAGGTTGTGGCTTTACTGGAGTTAGTTACCAGCCAGTTCCTCCCGGCTCTTGATGTAGGCATTTATTTTCTTGAGATATGCCTTCAATGTGCACTTTTAGCATTTTGTCTGTGCACTGTGAGATCTCAGATCATAACTAAACCAGGAATAGAGCACCTGTTTTGGGTGTTGAGAGTCAGTCATTCAGTGTCCAGTCCAGTGATGTTGTTACTGCTGTTGGTGCTAGTAACACTGGCTTCAGCAAAGATGCAGTTGCTTGTGTGGTGATCTTCCCATTTGATGCAGAGGATTTTCCAGTGGCATCATTAGAGATACCTCTTCAGACTATTCTTGAAAATAGTCACAATGCAGGTGTTCCTCAGGTCCTCAGAGATCTCCTCATTGTTGGAATCTACTGGCACATGTGCATGGCAGGAAGCATAGTTTTGCAATTGGGGCATCAGATACCAATCATGCCATTATGACTTTCCAGTAGAATCATAATCCTGGGCTCCCTTTGCATTGGCAAGTTGTCTGCGAGCACCACCTAGCTGAATGTTGACTCAGGCTCTGGGTTTCAAACTAGTCCTGGTGCACTCCCAGGGGCAAGAATCAGCTGAATTTTACCTCTGGCCCCAGGACCACATGGAGGATTCAGTTCACCCCTGGTGTGGGCTGGGGTTGGGGCTGTCAATCAGCTGATTATTGGGGCCAAGACCACCAGTCAGCTGATTGAAAGGCCCAGACTGCACCAGGACCTATTTGAGAACCCAGGCAGTCCCAGGCTGGACCTGACAATCCAGTTGATTATTGGTCTTGGCCCAACCAATCCTGGATCTGGCTCAACTGTGGCTGTCTGAGAAGAAAATTGGGGCTAAACAGCACTGGGTCTTGAGCTGTCTCGGCAAGGGCTGACAATCAGCTGACAATGCTCAGAAACTCAGATTTGCCTGCAGGCATGGGGGATCAGAGGCTCCTACATGGTAGCCCAAGGGTTCTCCCCATGGAGACTTCAAAACTTGTACCCAGCAGCCTGGACAGAGCTGACCAGCATAGGGTTTAATGTCCTTGGTGGGATCAAGTCCTCACAAGAGCCTCTGATCCACTATGGCTGGCAGTCCAGTGTCTGAAGTCCCTACCAGGGAAACCCTATGGCATCCCTTATCTCAGGGTGGGGGCAATAATCATCTAATTGTCTTTCCTGAACAATTTATGATGAGATTAACATGCTAATTGTAGCATAAATATAGTTTGCAGAGGAATCCTAAGAGGTACTGCGGCATGGTTGTTGTGGCTCAGTGAAAGACTATCTCTATTATGATGCATTCAATCTGTTATATATAATTTCAAAATCTAATGTCATTTAGTCAGTATTGGGTCAGATTCTGCCACCATTATGATAATAGTACTTTATTTGAGAAGAAGTGGCCACGTCTACAGGTGTATTTAAGTGTGACTAAATTTTATATTCATTAAGCTCATGCACATTAAGCAATTTTGGGGAGGTGTCTACACATGCAGGTACTTGGGTACCAAATACCTGCAACCCTGCCCTGTGTCCCTAGTGGCTGGGAAGACCCAACACTAAAGTTAGTACTGGATCATGTCTACATATACATGGGTTGCTTTACATCCAGAGTAGCCATTTAAGGAATTTTTCATATTCCTTAAATCTCTTCACCCTTATTTATCCAAACAAGCAATATGGCATGGAAATCCCTTTGCTGACCATCAGCAGCACTTTAGACCATTGTGAAATGGAAGGCAATCAAGACCCCACAAGGGCTCAACATACTATCTTCGCTGCTTTCCAAAATGCAGCCAACCTAAACAATACTTGGAGTGACCAGTAATTAAGTTACCAAATAGTTTCCCACATATTACTACACAGAACACGCTGCAGTACTTCCAGGCTAGATTCCTTAAAATGCATTTCTGTGCCATAAATGCATTTCTAATGTGAAATCAGCACACATTATTTTGAGAAACAGAAATATTATGTTAGCAAACATGTTTGTATTTAGATAGCAAGCACTCAACCTAAATTTATTGTAACAAATGAAGGTGGATTATAAAATAGTTATGGTTACACTATTTAGGATTGAATGAAATGTTTGTCCCAACCTGAAAGCCTGCAGAGTTGGATGGGTAAAAAATTGGCTAATGGGGTGTACCCAGAGAGTAGTGGTGGGTGGGTTGTACTCAAACTGGTGAGATGTGAACAATAGGGTACCCTAGGGCTCGGTCTTGGGCCCGCACTGTTTAACATCTTCATCAGTGACTTGGATGAGGGAGTGGAAAACACGCAGTCCAAATTTGCTGATGACACTAAGATGTGGGGCCAGGTGGACACACTTGAAGGGAGAGAGAGGCTGCAACTAGATTTAGACAGCCTACAAAAGTGGGCAGATGAGAATAGGATGGGGTTCAAAGTAGACAAATGCGGGTGCTGCACTGGGGGAGAAGGAATGCACAGCATACTACAGGCTGGGGAGTTCCCCTCTTGAAAGCACAGAGGCGGAAAGGAATCTTGGAGTCATTATTGACTCCAAGATGAACATGAGCTGCCAGTGCCAGACCGCAGGCAGAAAGGCCAGCCATACCTAGTCATGCATCCAAAGGTGCAACTCAAACTGGTCCAGAGAAGTGATACTCCCCCTCTATGAGACTTTGGTCAGGCTGCAGTTGGAGTACTGCGTCCAGTACCGGGTGCTGCACTTCAAAAGGGATGTGGCCAGCCTGGAGAGGGTTCAGAGGAGGGCCACCTGCTTGGTGAGAGGGCAGCAGGACAGGCCCTGTGAGGAGAGACTGAAGGACCTGAACCTGTTCAGCCTTAGCAAAAGGAGGCTGAGGGGGGACCCAGTGGCTGCCTACAAACTCATCAGGAGGAATCATCAGCAAATAGACAGAGCTCTTTTCTCCCCCACGCCACCTGGGGTGATGAGGAACAATGGTAATAAGCTGATAGAGACTAGGTTTAGATTAGAGATCAGAAGGCAATATTTTACAGATAGGGTGGACAAAATCTGGAACCAACTTCCCAGGGAAGTGTTCCTTGCCCATACCTTGGGCAAATTCAAGAGGAAGTTGGAAGGTCGCCTGTCTGGGGTCTTGTGAACCCAGCATTCATTCCTGCCTGTGGCAGGGGGTCGGGCTAGATGATCTATTTAGGACCCTCCTGTTTCTAGCTACTATGAAACTATAGGAAACAGGAAAACATAGATAATTTTTATTTTTCAAAAGTATGATCAATATTAAGAAACTTGATTCTAAAATGATTTTCCATATTTTTTCCTTATTTTACCACTGGAACAAAGGCAGATTGAAAAACACAGGTGGACTAAAGTCTTTTTTTTCTTATCAGCATCATTCATTGCATATGTCCTGAAACCAGATTAAATGTGTGATTTTTGTCTCGATGATTGTTCTATTTAGATGCATTAAATATTGAATCTTTTGAGAATTTATGTTTGACAGAAAGTAGCATTACCATGGCCTTAGATGTAGTAAATATTTGTAATTTTTAGACAGAACTTGATTGAGAAACCTTCTCTAAGTTTGCATCTATCAGAGACAGCGGGGTAGCCATCAATTGTACAACAAACTGGAATTCACATAATTTGATGCCTCTTATCTAATACAGTAAATATGCGTAGAGTGACACAGTAAATATTCACAGTCTTTAGTTATTGCAGTGCAAATGTTGACAAATAAGATTAAACAGCAGAACAGAGAACTTGTTTCTAGCATCAGAGACAGCTAATGCTTCTGGGTTTTTTTGGTTTTTTTCTTCCCAGGATTATGCTGAAAAAGAGAACACTATAGCAAAAGCCCTGGAAGATCTTAAGGCCAACTTCTACTGTGAACTCTGTGACAAACAGTATTATAAACACCAGGAGTTTGACAATCACATTAACTCATATGACCACGCCCACAAACAGGTAAGAGAAGCTTGCTAAAAACTTATGCGTTTCAGACAGGTTATTCAACGCTATTTTCAGAATTTTGATACCTAGGATGACTCTGCAGAAGCCAGTGGGAGTTTTGTTGTTGTTGACATCAGCAACCAGGATTTCACACAAAATTCTTACTAAAATGATTGGTAATTAGCAACAGCGTGGAAAATCAGAATTTTCAAGAATGTTGATAGTCACTTATCTCTAGAACTGGGAATTAAAATATGCAATTTGTTTAGGATTAATCTTAAAATATGCTTTGATATGCAAACCTTCAAAATAACCTACTTTTGAGAGACAAAATGCCAATATGGGATCTGTGAACACCAGCAGTGAATGAAAACAGGGAGTAATAAAACCAATTCAGGAAAACATAATTGTAAAAATCATGTTTCCTCTTTTTAGTTTTGCACTATACTTACAATAAACTGCAATTTCAAACCATTACCTCCACTATTCTGGATGAGTAGTTAAGATACTTTTGCTAAACTTTTTCTTTACATTTCTCAGATTAATTATATTTTTTAAAAATATATTAATGATTAAAAAATAGAAAAATGTTTTGCCCCAAAACAAGCGATGAACTAATCATTCTGAAATGCTGATCTTTGTCTTTATACCAATCACCTTATGTCTCAGTGCTGAACATTACTATGATGATTTGTACCGCTACAGGAAATACTTCTCCATTGAGAGAAAATAGATACTAGTATTATTGGAATTGCTTTATAACATAAAATTATATGGTCTGACCATGATCAAAAAGCTACAGGTAGTGCTTAATAGTCCTTATTAATTTACACATAAGGGAAGTTTCCTTTTGATTTAAGTCAATTGACAATTGGTTTATGTCTGAAGCAAGAGATTGATATTGCTTACATTTTTAGCCAACATTGTAATGAAGACCTTGACACAATAAAACTGAACTGCAGTTAGTTCCATGGGTTAGCTGCATGCTGTGTACAAACAAATATACTTTTTTATGAGTTTTAAATTGCCTTTCATTTTAATTGAATGTTTCTAACTTGTATTATGGCATCATTACAATTATTGTCATTATTAAATTTTCCATTCTAGATATTATTTCTCTCTGTATTTTCAGTTAGATCATCTTATCTGGTGACTGGTCTGCAAGGCTAGAAAACTATAAAGAGCTAATCATGTATTATTATGAAAATAATATTACTGACTGTCTATATTGTTTGCATGTTTATAGAGTACTTAGTTCTGCTGTTATAAGATTGGCATCTCTCTTTCCAGTTGTACCTACATTGAGAAATTCCATATTCTACAAATTGACATTTGCCCTGTCTTTTTCATTCAATAGTTCCTAGGATGCATTCTCTTTCTCTCTCTCTCATTTTTAATTTGAACGTACACAAATTACTCTTATCACTCTGAAATGAACTGGAGTTCATTCCAAATCTCTCCTTATAACTGGAGTTTCTGGAGAAGACCACAGACATACTGCATCTTATCAACAATAGCATCCTATTAGGGGCAGGAGAAAAATATATTTAAAATGAGACAGACACTACTTATTTTCTTTGCTCTGTTCTGAAGTTATTTATTGTATTACTTCAAAATGGTATTAGAACTAACAGTTTTTTACTTCTTTGGTAACTTATATATAACTTTAGGTATATAGCATATGTGGCACCTCATAAGGATAATGGTAGACAAATTAAAATAATTCTTTAAAAACAGGCTAAATGAAATGAATTTTCCCACTGGAGTTTAATTTGATTCTATTTAAGCCAAATGTATTGTTTCATTATAAGCAAAGTCAAATCATGCCACTAGAAACACAGGCTGCTTACAGATATTATAAAAAAACCAAAAGTAATTGGCACTTTACTATAAACTTCACATTCTCCTGCACTGAGCTAGCACGTACCCAGAAGAGGCTTTGTGTTAGTTTGATCCAGATTGCTCAATGTCTGTATTAATTGGGCACTCCACTGGGGCTTTTTTGGTATTTTTGTCCAATAGCTGATTAAATCACCTAATGAAAACACCAAAAAGCCCTGCTGAAGCGTATGATCTATACAGACACTGTGGAGTCAAGTCAAACAAACATGCTATGCTGCTGCTTCTGGTATGGTGCGTTTCTTCCCCTCCCTGCCCCCACCCTTCCTCTTCCCTCACATCTGTCAGCAAGCTATATATTATTTAAGGTAGTCTCAAGTTGCCATTTAGGAAAACATTTTTTTTAAAAAGGGTTACATGTCCCTTGGAATTTAGGCAGGATATAAGTATGAGTAATACAGATAATTTGTTTTGCTTATGGTGTAAAGTAACATCTGGAGGTTAGAAAGGATGTTACACACTTGCTTTTCATAGGAATATTTTTGTTTAAAATTATTTTGGCTATTTTCAGAGACAGGAGCTTTAGGTAGGTGGAACATTAGCTTGAACCTTTGTGAATTTTCTTTATGTCTTATGAATTTAAATTTAAATTCTCAAGGTTTTTTTATTTGTTTTCTTGAAATCTTCTCATAAGATGAGATGAACTTAATGAGAGCAGGAAAAGCAAGACAGAGAAGCAATAGAAACCATCACTGACCCTATAAAGAGTGTTTCATCTCCATAAGGAGAGAACAAGCTGACTCATCACCACTTAGTTTCTGCCAGACTTTTATATGACTTCTAAAAAAATAAGAACATAGTAAAGATTGCAATATTTGAACTTCCCTGTATTAGGTATAGATGGGGTGCAGAAAACAACTTGTAGAGGTCAGATATGAAGCTGAATAAGGACTATGTTCAGTGGTTCATATTGCTTTTATTTGTGTAGTTTTTTTTTAATGGAGTGGGTACATGCTAGCACTACAGATAAATTAAAAGCATCTCAGAATTCACCTAAGCTTAGATGAAAACTGCTCTAAAAGAGACATTCAATATGATCCATAGAATCAACGGAGAAAATTCAGAGACACTTGCTTATTTTGTATAGGTACTCTAAAAAGAGAATAGTATGCAGTGTACACCTATGCACCAAAGGGCAATTGAGAAAGTCTAGAGATATTGGGGGCTAACCAGTGAGTAATGCTGAAGTATAGGCCTCTGTCTGAATTTCTGCTTCTCAAAATATCCATTATACTCCTCTACTTTTGATTCGCAACACCCAGTTGCACATTTATTCTGAATTTCTAAACATAGGTGATTCACAACAATGGCAGAAATGGCTCTTCTTTTTCCTGGTGTCTTCAGGCTCCTATACATGTGCAGGGAACCTGCTCCAAAGCACTGCAATTCAAGTGTGTTGGAGCAGACTCGATTAACCAAGTCTGCTGGAGCATGGAAATTTATCACGCTCCAGCAGCCTCTAGTGTTGATGAGCTTCAGTTCAAAGCACCCTCCTGCCATTTTTCAGTGCAGGGATGCTGATGCACATGATGATCCAGGTACTTTTCATTATCACAGCTGTTGGAGCTGCACTAATTAAAGCACCCTCCCCCTGCCAATGAATGCCTCCTGGAGCACATTTATAAACAGCCTTAGTCATTAGAGGAATTTTTATGTGCGTGTGACCTGGAGACCTCTGGTGCATCTCTGGATAAAAAAGTACGTGTATAAATACCCTAGAGCATTTGCCCATGATCTGGAAGACTTGGGGAGTGGGGGAGGGGGCAGCTAGAACCCGGGTCTCTATTGTCTTGGGTAAGTGCTGTGATTACTGTGATAAAGGGCAAAGCATAGGCACCATCATCATCACTGGTTTTGAGCTGACTTCAGTGATAGCGATCTGGGTTAGCCTTGGGTTTTGCCTATCTAATGACTCTACTCCAGGATGATAGGTGGAGTTTATATGTTTTTAGTGAACAGTTTCAATAATGAGGGACCTTAGTCAGCAGTGGAGTGTGCAAGTGCTGATGAACCTGAGTAGAGATGCTGAATTCCAAAATCAGAGATGCATGGTGAATTTAGGTCCACAGTAGGTGGTTAGGGTCACGGTGACCAATTTGAATTACTTTTTAGGATCCAAAGCTTCCTAAACTCCAGTAATGTGCCTACAAAGGCTATCTGAATCTGGCCCTGTATCCATATCTGGGAAGATACAGTCTTTAAGAAATCTATGGAGAGAGATACCTTATAAAACAAACAGATTAGCTGAGCTTTTTTCCTGCACCTAAAAATCCCTAAGCTAGGCCACTTAATAATATTTTGTGAACCAGTCCCTATGCAGGTACAAATTCTAATTTGAGTCCAGTTCAAGAACAAATTATATCCAAACAAAGCAATAATTTTCTGTAATAAGACAAGCTAAGTAGGTTATCTTCCCACTGAAATAACAATAACAATGCATATTTACCAATTTATAAGAGATTTTATGTATAGGTTTAAAATGGTTTTGCATAGAGAAGTAAACAATACTGGACCATTAGCAGTAGAAATTGTGGATCCAGTGGAAGTTGTGGATTCTTGGTCCCTGTCAAATTAAGTTCATTTATGTAGTTGCCTAAATGTAGCTTCTCTATCATAGGAATTTGCTGATGCATCAGGTTTATATTTAAGTTTTTTCCAAGTTCAGATAGAGAGAACAATCCTTGAGTCCACTAAAAGAAAGAAAGCAAGCAACTACACATAGTCTGCCTATCAGTGCCCTCTTCAGACAGAGCTGTTGAACTGCAGAAAGTTTAATTCCTAATATTATATTTGTTAAGAGACAAAAGTTTCCCCTTTAGTTGTCTCTGAGAGCCTGTTCAGACAAGCATGCATGTGCATTTCCCAGGGGACATATATGTGACACTGCTACTTGTCCCCAGGGAACACCTATGCACGTGTGACATGGCATAAGTTGTCCTGGGTGGAGTAGGGATGCTGGGGCCAGCATGTGATCTAGCCCCAGCAACCTTACCTGGCATCTTGGGGTCTCCTGAGGCTCCAGCTGTGGTAATCTGGCAGCAGGGAGCCTGGCCAGCAGCCAGAGTGTAGCTCCAGCCAGCCAGGCTCCAGTTTTTGAGGGGCACCGGGGCGGGGGCACTGCTGCATATTCGCCTCCCTGCTTTTTTCCACTGTGGTTTTTTTTTTGACACCAGGATCTCCTGGTGTAAAATAAACCAAACAAACAAACCCTATGCTGCAAGCTAGCAATGCAGAGAATCCCTGGATGCGCAGCATGTGTTGTGTGCATTGCTACAGAAGGGTCTGCAGCGCTGCAAACTGCATGTGCATGCTTGTCTGGATACGCAGAGAGTTTTTTCTCTCTGGAATTTTTCCATCCCCTTCTTTCCCTTCCTTTTTGTCTGCAAAGAAGAAAAATAGTTCAGGGGAGAACTATGATGGACAGAATTCTTTTAATCTGAGATTGCATCCCAGTAACTTCAGAGATTTAGCAGATAAGTCTAGGCTCCTTAGAAATTCAAATACTTCCACATGTGTGTTCACTGTAATCTGCCAGGTCTTCCATTTTCTTTTTGTATTCCACCACATTAGTAGTTACCCATTTATTTCCTCATTTTCCCTCCCAGACAAAATTTCTGGGAAACTCTACAAATAGTCACATGCCCAATGCAAATAAACTCTAATACTACCTGATTAATCCACTAATTCTACAAAGTAATAGTTCATTAGACTCACCAACACATCCAATTCCTGGGACATTGTGACTTCATACCAAATCTTCAGAAGATCTTGCTTACCTCAGCTTTACTTCTATATTATTGTCAGAGGATGGTCTAACCTGTAACTTAAGAGGAACAAAACTTAGCTGAAGAATACCAGGAAAGGAATTTCCTTTTGTTGTTGTTGCTTTTTTTGTATGTGGACCTTACTATTTTCTCAAGAGCTGCTTTTGCTCTTCTTTAATGTGTTTGAAAATGTCTGAATCCTTTGCTATTTGGAAATAGTAAGCGATGAAACTCTGTAACTCAGAGAGAGAGGAGATGGCAAATCTGATTTCACTTTAGATCTTTTTTTTTCTCTCTGTCTGAAAATGTTCAGACCAGTTCCTTCCTTCTTTTAGATTCTGTTGCTGTTGCTACTTTTACTAGTTTTGAGGAACTCTTAGAGACATTTTCAGAACAATATCAGTGCCCCTGGCACTTACCAGCACTTAACATGGTGGGGGAAACATTAAGATAACTGCTTCTCTTGAGAGAAAAAAAAATCAGTGGTTCCAAACTCAAGCCAGTGGTAGGTTCTCATTTGGAGGGGACAGAATCACAGCTAAGCAAAATAAAGTTTCTTAAAATCAGAATTTGCTATTTGACAGTGCTGACCTAAATAGCTTGCTCAGCTCAATGATAGATGTAGTGAATAAATCAAGCCTACATAATCATTGGATTTTATTGTTCTCCTTCTTTTGATAAGGGAGTACAAAAGCTATGATGGATTTGTCCTTGAATCTTCTTTCTTATGTTCTATCATTAAAACTGCAGCAAAGGTCTCACAAAGAAATAACATCTCTGAAAATATGTTGTTGTCTGCCTTATCACTTCTAAAATAGAAAATAGTGATCACATACATTTACAAAATTTTAGAGAAACTTGAGCCATTTCCATTTGAGCAACCGCTAACAGTGTTACTTCTTGACATGTAGGAAAAATGGGAATTCCTGTGAGTATTCTTCAAAATGCTTAAGTTTTGTTTAGTGTCTGAACATTCAGAATGTGCTGTATATGACCTTCATCTCTCAGCCTGTGAGAATCAGAGTAGTATCCTGTTTTATGTCAGTGAGGAAGTCCAGATTATACAGCCAGAACTCCTGAACCAGTTATTCCTCAAAGGATGTTTGCTGTAACAAGAGAAAAATGCTTTTGGTCTTGAATTTGAAAGCCTACAAACTCTGTCAGAGACCACCATTGACACCCAACACCATACAAGTATATGCAATCTTAGTTTCAGTTCTTCTTCCTGCAAAAAAAACTTGTTCAAATAAATCAGAACAAGCAGAAAATGTGATTAAATGAATATAACAAACCTGATATCACAGAAAATTTTACCATACATGTTAAAATACAGTTGTCACGTATCTTTTCTGTTCTGGGGGTTTTGTGTGGTCATGCATGTTTCTTGAGCTTGTTTTATGAATATGACGTGTAGTCTCCATATATAAGTAATGCCAAGCTGTATTTGGCCTTATATTTGCTATGTCTGCATGAATTATGATATTCAATATACATATAATTTTGATGTATCTTTCTATTTTACCCAAGACTTTATTGGGTAGTGATTGACTTAAGTCTTTCTCGCCTATTCATACCTGAGAGAAGTAATCCCTGAGAATTACCATCTGATATGAGTTGTTTACTCATCAGACAGGCCTTTCGAGACCATGATGAATTGACATTGTACAAGAAGGGATCCACAAGAGTAACACCTGGCTATTCAGGATAGTCACAGAAGGACATTTCCAAGTGTGAGGAAAGTATAAGCAACAGCATCTTTGGGGGTTGTATTAGTAATTTTCATGTCTAAAAGGATTGGATCCATATATTCTCCTGGTTTTAAGTAGATCAGGAAATACTTTAATCTGATAAACATATATGGGGGGTGGGGGTAGAGAGAAGAGGCATGCAGGGAAGGCAGGAAATTATATGTGTAGTGTGGGTTCCCTAAGAATCCAATAGATGATGTATGTAAATAGCCAGATCAGAAAAAAATACTTAAGCTTTGCCTTGAAAGCAAGGTTTTGTCTCTAGTCTTTCTGTGCATAGGGAAGATTGTATGTTATCAGACAGCTGTCTCATGACCTACAGATGAGTGTCTTACTGGGCAGAAGTGGCAGGGAGCTTTGACAGAGAAAGGGTCTACTCTATCACCAGTTGAGTTGAGTTAGAATTTTATTCTTGGATTTAAGATTCAGGTTAAGTAAGAATAGTTATTGTTCTGATATTTTCTGATAACTATTTCAACAAATGGTCACTGATATCTTAGGCTGACTCTTGTTTTTTATAATACATCTTTTTGCTATCTTTTTATAACCTTATTCTCATGGTAATTGTGATTTCAAAGTATTTGACCATGCAGACAGGCCTCTTCCAAGGAAGGAGGGTGGGGTGGCAGTGTGGAGGAGTATCTGTGTTTTCTAAGCACATGACTGGACAGGGATGTGATTTTTCCAGGTGACAAAATCTCTGCTAAGAGATGACCAGGACTGGGAGAGACAGGTAAAGCTGTGGTGCCATAGGTCATGGAGGAGACATTTGAGTATATCTCTTCCTTTAAAACATTTGAGTATGTTCTCAATAGTCAAGCAGAAGATGGCAAGGAGGAGTTGGGAGCAGGAGGGCAATCCTCAATATATCCCAGGAATGTATTTCAAAGGCATCCCAGCTACATTTGGGGTCAGAAAGTGTCACAACAATCATGTGAGCAAATTGCATTTTTAAAATGTTTCTTCAGAATCAGAGGCTGGTTCATAAAAAAGGTCCAATAGAGTAAAATAATTTCTCTTTACACAGCCTGTAATTAAACTAGTTGTGTACAAGGACTGAAGCAGGATTTGTAGGTGACATAATGCACCTACAACATAATGCATAATGTTTCAAGGGTGTGTGTTGTTACCTCTATTTCTCCATATATGTGCAATGTTTTATTGCTGTTCTATCTGCATAATTGTGGTTCCTCTGGCTTCTGTTTTCTCTCTATCCCATCATCTCCCTTGGCTCTTTCAGATATTGCAGGCTGATTAGTTACAGAATACTTGTCCTGTGGCCAATTGGAAAGCAGCTCTCTACTCATATTTAGTGGAAAGAAAAATGAAAAGGATGAATGAGGAAATAAGTTTGGCTTTTTTTACCAAATTCCAGTTTTGCTGAGATTTCAGATATCTCCCAAGACATTTGTAAATTTAAGATTAAACCTTGATATACGTAATACGTGCAGAACAGAAGACACAAGAGTGAGTATTGATATTTTCACCACCATAATGGTCAATTGTCTGTCACAGTAAGCAATTTAAAAAAAAAAACAACAAAAAAGTGGTGATCTGTACAGGTCTTCTTTAAATACACAAAGTGGAAGGTTTTTTTTCTTTTTAAGAATAAATAAATATCTTTATCCCTCATTGAAAATGCTCATTTTTCCTCTGGCAACTTCTAGCTATAAAATTCAGACATCCTTTTTTCCAAGGAAACTTTGTTATCCAAAAGTGATAATAACACCCATCTTTACTATCCTCTTAAAACCAAATAATCTGCCTGCTTTTCTATAACTAATAGTTTGTCTTCTGTGTGGCATAACTGTACTGCTACCCATATCAAGCTCAATCATTGAGCTCCAGTATGCTGATGATGCTATAGTGTATGCTCACTTGGAAACAGACCTTCAGGCAATCATCAACATCTTTATTGTGGCATACAAGAAAATGGGACTGAAGCTTAATATTCAGAAAACTGAGGTCTTCCACCAACCAGCTCCTAATGAACAGTCCCCAAGCTCATAGTTCATTAAGCAGTTGTATTCTTTATCTTGCTATATGGAGTTAAGACATGGACAACATACAGGAAACATCTAAAATTGTTGAAGAAGTACCACCAATGTTGCCTACATAAGATCCTTCAGATCCAGGGGGAAGACAGATACACCAATGTTAGCATTTTTCTGTAAGCAGACACCATGAATATTGAGGAGATGATCATCCAGCATCAACTCTGGGCCATATCATCCAGATGTCTGACTGCAGACTCCTGAAGCAAGTTTTATTCTCCCAGCCAAGGCATATGGCCAAGAAGAGGTCAATATAGCTCTTCAGGGACGTCCTCAAAGCCAACTTAAAAAAATGCAGCATCGATATCAGTGTGTGGGAGACCATCACCCAGGACCACTCCATACGGAGGAAAAGTCTGCTTCAGGGATCTCTGTACTTTGAAACCTCACAAAAACTACAGGGGATGGAAGAGTGGGAACAGCACAAACAGCATGTCATGGACCAAATCAAGAATCCAGCACCACCTACCCCACACAGATATCATAGCCAAGCTGTAGTAGAGTCTCAGTCCTGGATAGGCCTCAACAGCCATCTTCAGATACATAGATAAGACTAACATGGAAGAGAATCATCCTTGACTGTAAGGGATTGTTGAAGGAGTTTGTCTTGAATTTTTTTAAAAAAGATGTGACAAAGATTGTGATGCATAAAGACCCAGGTAGTAGCATCTGGTGTATTAAGAATGCCTATAAAATTATTATAATATTAAATCTCAGAATGTCTTAAAGGTGCTACCCTGCCTTGTGGCAAAGAACATCTCTATAATATTAATGACATTGCCTAATCAAATTGATTAAATCACAACTCTGGTGACCTTGTGCTGCTGTCAGATGGGAAATCCCCATGAAGACTTATCCAATGACTTAAGCTCAATGGAGGCAACATTTTGGGAAAGAAAACTGTAATCTATGGCTGTTGAAACATGACCTTCCTAATATAATATTTTAATGCTTTTAAATCCATGTAACCACAAAATGATAGAAAGGACAGAACAGAAATAGGTATTTTGCCCCTGACATGACAACATCTTATCTGGTACCTTCATTGCACAAAACATTTTTTTAAAGCTAACTTCATAACATTCTTTAGGGGTATGTGATTTTGCTGATAAAAACAAAGCTGCAGAAGGTAAATCTACTGTTAGCAGCAATAGGTGAGGTAAGATGAAGTTATTTGGGTAAAAGTGCTGATAGTGAATCTGATGCTGGTCTTGTTTCTAAATGGAGGGTGCTGGGTTAACTATGGGAGAAGGTTCTATGACAGTGGGGAGGAAAATTAAAGAACTGGAGGGACAATGACAAAAGTAGATGTAGAATTGTTGTTTCTTCTGGTCACTGGGGTTGTGTGGGACTAATGAAGGAAAAAAAACCAAAGCAGGATAGATAACAACATGAATATAAGATTAGCCAGGATATTGCATCAGACCTTTCTGTGGAACATCTTTTTTTGTCTTCAAAACCAGAAAGTGACTTACTTTGAAGGCTGTAAAATAACCATTCTTTGGTCATGGACCAACAGTATTTTTCAGGTCTGTCCTGAAGTTGTGTAACTGGCATAGAATCAGACTAAGGCAAAAGCAGCAGTCTATCTGTGAGTGGTATCATTGCCACAAAATATTCACCAACTGCCTTCTTTTCATCATGCTATTCTAGAACTTTTGGCTTTTGAAATGTTATTCAATCATAGAGAAGTATGTTGGAATTGTGCAAGTTCCAGTATAAAATGAGCCCTAAACTTTGCAAAAATTCCAACAATTTGTTCATAGGTAAGAATAAATCCAAGGTTGTGGACACAATGTGGCAGAGTTCTGTGACCCTCCCATAAGCATAAGGTTATTTGAACCTTTTATATACTATGGGGGCATTAAATTTCTGCTCTTGATTTTTATATCTGCTTCCCCTGTGTCTGCCTGGATGTAATTAAGCCATAGAGAGAAAACAAAAGGGAGGCCAAAGGAAGTTGATTAGACTTGCATGGCCTACAGAAAAGGAATGTGCTGGCTCTACACCAGCTTCCTTCTTTACTTCATCCCTTGTGAGCTTTTCAGAGACACTCTTATGAGGGAGCAAGCTGGAAGCCATGCAAGAGAATGGTCTTTCTCATCAGTATTTTCTGCTTACACCTGCCAGCCACCCCAATGCGACTGAATACTAATTGATTCAGCATTCATCTTTTCTGATAACCACAGCACACTGAAACTTTCCTGAAGGGAGGGATTGGGATCAGAAAACTGTGGCAGGAGCTGTGCTGTTATCAAGATCCCTGGGGGTCTATGCAGAAGTTCAGTTGGACAGAACTGCTATGATTAGCAGATCCTCCAAAATTTGAGAAGTTCAGTGCTAAAGCCCCTCCCACCAAACCCCAGTTTCAAGTGAAATAAGCAGCCAGGAGCCATAATGCATAGAGTAATACTGATGGATTTTTCCATGGGAAAAATATGTTCTCTGTGCAAGGAGAGCTTGGTTTATAGAAATCATAGATAGAAAATAACTTGTCCATTTTCAACTTGTTAAAATAATTCTCTGCAATATATTGTGGAATGTTTTGTCTTCTCAGGCTCTAAATATTTAAACAGATGGGACTTTTGCTATAGACTTTGCAAGATAGTTCTTGCTTCTTGCAACTGAACTGGGTAAAACTAGTTTTCATCAGGGAGCAAGGGAAAAAATCATATTTCTTCTTTAGGTTTACAATTCACATGAGAAAAAATGGTATTTCTCATTTTGCTTTCTTCTGATACACAAACAATCTTGATTTTCTTGATTGTTAATGAAACACAGGCTAGAATTTAAACATTTCTATTTAAATTGAACCAATATCCCTCTTTTCTGTTAAGATTTTGCTAAATGTAATTTGAATGTTTTCCCTATATTTTTGTTTTTCTGAGGTAGAGCTCCTTTTCTTGTAAAGCTTACATAGTAATAACAGTTAAAATTATAAGGAGAACTATCAAATCTGGGCCTGTTAATTACATTCTTCTACCATATGGCTTCTGATTTCGTAATGTTTGATGGGGATAGAAATGTTGCAGTAGAACTCTGTTAAATCTTCCTTCCACTTCATTTAAAAAATGCTGACAATACTGTTCCCTGGAGAAGGACTAGATTGCCAAAACAACAGCACAGCACTGGACCATGAAGAAGGTGAGGCATAGAAATCAAGATCACTATTCTGTTAAAAATGTGAACAGAATACAAAGTCAGAAAGAGAATTTCAAATAAGAGACAATAGGTTAATAAAAATGGTATTTTTGAAATTGACTTTGACTGTCTAATGACTGGTGATTGCATTGTAAATAAAATTAAAAACCTAATTGGTTGGAAAACCAATTGCATGGAAAACTCTTGAGGCTTAGGTTAGTGCAGCAAATGGAAAGTCCTTTTGATGGGAATGAAAGGCATAATGCCTCCTTGGTGCTTACAGAAATATATTTGCTACATGTTTAAAAATGATATAGATGGTGTTTTTACAGCCTTATCGCTTTGCTGTCACCAGCCAATGTGACAAGTAGAGAAATAGTAATGCAGGTACCATGATACATCCCCTCTGAAAGTTTCCTGAAGTGCAAAGATCCACAAGTAAAAATTGGAATGCTGTAGGGAGAGAAAAATTATGTAGTGGATTTAACCGTGACTTGAATATGGTCCATTTTATTTCAAGGTTTTTCTTCCAAATTTCATGAAAACACGTATTTTTTGGCTTTTAATTTATTTCAGTTTGCGAGTGAACTTTCTGCTTTACAGTCAATGTTTTAAATTTCAGTAACACTAATAGTATAAAAAGTGATGGAAATATTTCCCTGTATTTAACCATTAGAATAAAATTCACCTATAAATATTTAGGTATGACTTGAAATGTAAACAGAAAAAAAACACAAAACTAGTTAAAAAATATTTTGCTGATCCTTTTGAATGGCATATTTGCACTAAAGATTTTTAAAGTACTGATCTCCCATTGCTCTGTAAAAATACTTGTAAAATTAAGTAAATAAATTGTATTAGGAATAAATTTACTTCCTTTTCTGTGTGTTGTGGGTGGGAATTTTTGCAGCGTTTTCTGAGTCAGATTTAGTTTTCTTGTAATGTTCATAACATGCATAACCAAAAATGGTTTTCATTTAGTATAAGTTCTCTTGGGAGTTTTAGACCCTTTAAACTTGGGAATTCTGATTGACAGTTTAGAACAGGATATTGTTGAGTAAATTATAATGATGAAAATGCAAAACTGGCCATTTTATCTTCTCATTACCAAACAAACCATAACAGTATTTTTGTAATGATAACTAATTAGAAATATATTATACATTATATTTATTGAATTTATTTTTCCCACAACTGTGGAAGTTTACTCCTGTCTGTACTGATTTCCTAATTAGCTTATTGTTTGTAAAGAAGTAAGTGTAAATATGATCTTAGTGGAAAAGTACATGCAGTATTAATTATTTTGAAATCCAAATATATGCAAGTAGAATATTGAATATGATGCCAATGTTTCCAGATTCATTTAGCATCCTTTAGTTTTATGAAAAATTAGGAAGTCAAGTAAATTATGAATCTTCTTGAGTATGAAAGTTTGAGCTTAATAACATTCAGACCCTTAATGTTTCCTGTGATGAATATTGCATCCCCTTCCTTGCTGCCCATTCTGACATCCTTATTACTCTCAGGTCTGTTCAGATCACTGCTACTATCCCCCATTATTAGATTATTAACCTTCATCTGTTTCTTTAAAATCCCTTCTCCACAATATCAAGTACAAGTTCTTATTCCTAACCTTCCACTTTTTACTCATTTTTCCCTCTCATTCCTGTCTGGCAATAATGCAATATTACTTGTGTGGGTAAACTAACAAATGCTAATGGTTAGGTCTGGATCATTAGGTTAGGGAAAGACATTACACATAAACTGGTTTAAGTGATTAGAAACTCATTTAAACCTGTAACAGAACAGACGTTCGGTGCACATAAACCAGTTTGAAAATGGCTGAAACCAGTTTGAGATAAACCTGGCTGAATGTAGTATCATACTTAACTGCTTTGGGTCAAACCAGTTTATGCAATGTCTATCTCAGAACCCTTCCTGGTTTAAGATAAACCAGATACCTCCAGCACCCTGGTATGCTCTGAGGGCTGGGTGGGACTCTCTGCTTCACAGCAGGACTGACCTCTCCTCTCTGCTGCTTGGGCAGAGACTTGCAGATACAGCAGGGTCTGCTGGGTTCCCCATGCCTCCCCCCACCCTCCTTTCCCCTCTTACCACTTGCTGCTTACGCAGAGATCCCTTCCTCCACTCTCCCACAGCATGAACCTTAGCCAGCCATGTGGCATGCTAGCTAGTGCTATATAAGACTCCGGCAGAGACTGCAGACACAGCAAGGTCTGCTGGCTTCCCCTGCCCTACCCATCCTTGCTGCTCAAGCAGGAAATCCCCCCCTCCCTCCCATGTCCCATAGCATGGACCCTAGGCATGTGGTATGCTAGCAAATGCTGAGAGGTGTCTGTGTGTATCTCTCCAATATCATTGGGGCAGGCAGACGGACAGAACAGGGCTTTTGGAGCTAATCAACAGGTCACCCTGGTAAGCTGTTTAAGAAGAGTTTGAAGTAATGGGAGAAAAGCTATTGTTTTGTGAATCAGGTGATAAAGACTCTTATCAGCAATCTGCTCCCTGCCTGCCCGCTCCCCCAGCTGGCTTGCTCACCTGTCAGTTTTCTGCAGGCAGTCTGACAAGCGAGGAGGGAGATTGAAAGGTTTGTATCATCAATTAATCCACGCACTGCACCCCCTCTCACCCCCAACTCCTTGCCTCAGAGTACTAGCAAGGGGCTGGGGCTGACAGCTCTTCCACTCCTTGAGCAGTCAGCAGAGAAAATCCTGGGATAGTTCAGGCAGACATCCCTAATGAGAGAACCCTGCCAGGGCCTGGCTACACCCCCCTCAATTCAACTCTGTGCAAGGGAAGGGAGGGCTCTTCTAGCATCCCCACCCCAGCTTCTAGCCTGAGCCACTACAGGCATGTGCCTGAAATTGCTCAGTTCAGAGGGATTGTCTGTATAGCTGGAAGCCAGTTCATCCTAGCCAGGTTAAACTGACCTGCAATGGTTGAATCAATTCAGGCTCAGGCTTTTTGAAAGTCTGTCCCTAGCCTTAATGTCTACCATTTATTTAAACCATTCCTATATGTGTCTGAATTTGTGATCTGCAATATAAATATAAGCATCTCTGTAAACACGTCTTATTCTAATGTTATCCTTCTCTTTCCTCAGGCTGTGTTACACCACTCAGTTGTGTTTTATCTTTAAATTAGATCTGACTGATGCCTCTGCACATTACTGCAATGCGAATAATAAATAATAAATTATATTAATTCAAGTTCATTTATGATTAATGCTGCTCTATTTAAATACTTAGCTTCTTTAGTTTGGTTTAATTCTGTCATCTTGATACATGAATGGAAACAAACATTAACACAAAAAGTTGGCTTTACATATGTAACCCACCTTCCTCTTTCTACACCAGAAAATTTTATGACCAATCTCTACTATGAAAGGAAGGAAAGAGTCTGTTCTTATATACAGATTTTTTTCCACTTTAGTCCATTTATTATTTATAGTTTTAATTCTGTTTAGGCATTATGGCGCAGCCTTTAATCACATAGGGCCCCTGCCTCAGTTAGTGACAGGGCAATAGTCACATAATCACCTACTAGCTCTCTTCCTGGTTGATCAACACATGGCCTGAAGCCTTATTCAATACACACTTATTAATCATGCCCTCACATTATTCATTCAGCTTGTGATATAACCCCTGCTCTGCCATGTGTCATCTGGCTTGACTATTTGAATATAAGCTCCATGTGGCAGAGCCATTCTACCTCTCTGTACTTACGTAGCACAACAGATCTTGATTCTTAGTTGTCCTTTTTTGCTTTAGTAATAAATCTAATCAATGATCAATGTGCAGTGAATAAGGCACAGGGACACACAACTAGAGTGAGCTATCTGATAACAGCAAATGGCATGTTAGTTCCATAGTGTTTATCTATTTGCTGATGTGCTTACTCAGGAAGAAATAAATCAATGAGAGAGAAAAGGTAAGGAGTGGAAGGGCAGATTATGGTAAAAGGGACAGTTGAGGAATGAAGTTCAGATAAGCTTTGCTCTGAAGAATTCTGAAATGCTTACGGATTCTTCCATGACACTGACCCGTATAGAAGCAATTTGAAGACACTTATTTATTTTGACAAGATCCCTGTGAAATAAAGGAGTGATCCTATCCCCATTTTACTGATGAGGCACTAGTAACTATGAAATGTTTAAGTTAAGAAGAGTTTGTTGGTATTCTCAGATATTTGGGATGTGATTTTCCAGTGTATTCTGTACTTTTCATGTCCAAAGCACTGTTCCCATTGACTTCAGGTACAGCTATGAGTGCTCAGTACTTGAAAGCAGATCCAAAGACCTATAAGGCTTCAAATCAAACTTTCAGAAGATAGGAAGAACAGATCTAGTTACTTAGATAAAATTTGGTTTGAATAACTTCATTCAAATTCCTTATCCAAATCTATTCTTTACCCCAGCCTCTTCCCACCATTTCCTTTAGATGTTCATTTCTTACATTTCAGTTGGGTACCATCCTGCTACAACTGACCTGGAGCTAGCAGTTGGGAGTGGGAGGTGATTTATAGTATAAGAAAGACAGGTTTCCAGTTTTTATTTGTGGAGATTAGACAGCATAGCTCATAATACAACTGTAATATCAAAGGAAGTTTTTTATCTGATGAGGCAGGAAGATGCCCGATGCATATTGAACTTAGGGAACTTAGAAGCTTAAATATAAGCTATCTCACTGGAAGTTGTGGAAACTGCTATTTTTGAACTTGGACAGATTTGATGCAACATGTAACTCCTTGCTTCAAAACTTAGAAGCCCTAGATGTTTTTTAAAGAGATCACCAAACTGGTTAACCAAATACAATATCATATTTCTTCACATATAACACACAATGTCCTCCAATTGAGCCCCCCAAAATTGGGTGGTTGTTTTACTTGGAGATGCTCACTTTATCCCTGAAATAGAAGCACCCTTTTTTGATTTCTTCTTCACAGTGCAGCAACTCTGATGTTAGTATTCAAGCAGCTGAGGGGGTCAGTTGACTTAATGGCTCACTTTTCTTCACTCCACAGTTGTTGATGTTTATCTCTCCTTCACAATGATCTTGATATTCTACATATTAGGTTCATCTTTCTTAAGGTATTTGTTCTGACTGTAACATGTTCCTGGTCTCTCTCCACCTATTTTATGGCCCAAGTAGGAAAAGGAAGTTGAATAAGCTAAAGATTAGGCTCTGTCCCTACTTTATGTATCCATAACTTGGGGGGAGGGAGAGGAAGCCCTTCTGCCATTCCAAAATAAGGTGTGTATTATGTTTTGGGACCTGTTGTATGTGAAAAAAACACAGTATACTGTCTAGCCTCATTGCCAAGTATAGACAATTTTATTTTGGAATTTTAGAAAAAAAACACCTTGAGGCAGGCACCTGGTATGTTATTGTCTGCTAAAGTTGATCTAAATGTCCAATCTTTCAGGCATTTTAGAGGGCTTATATAGCCCCCAAAATCCCATGCCCAATCTGAGTTAGTTCACCCAAGAAAGGGTTAACCTGATCTGTCAAATACTTGCCTGCTTTTGCACTACAGCCCCAAGACTGGGAAAGCCCAGACTCTTGTCCCAGATCTGGAGCTGTGCCATCCCTACCCCCCAACCCTGACCAGGTTATTTTTAGCCCCCTTTATCCTCCTGACTGGACAACATGTTCTCCACCCCCATGGACTGACTAACCCCCCATTGCAGACACACTAACCCTACCTAATCCCACCAACCAAACCCTGGACCTGCCAACACCCCTCTCCTCCACACACAGACCCACAAACCCCTGTGACCTGGCTACTTTGAGTTAATTATGTCAGGTTCCCTGCACAGCTCCTAGGAGCTGTTAATGACTGTACTTACTACTCATGCTCTGCATTTAGCTGGCCTAAAGTTAGACTCATGAACATAGACCAGGTGCAGCAAATTGCTGTATATACCATGAAGTTTTTAAGTGTGGCAAAGTCTAAAACAAGAAAATAGAAAGTATCAGCAACCTAAATTATAGGCAGTGTGATCAGCCCCATCCCTAAAAACACAGTGGTTCTGAATGTTTTAATTCAGTGTCTTTTAGAAAAAGATTGTTATTCATTTTTTTATATTTACAGATTACACGCTCAAAATTTCAAAACATCTGCAGTGTGTGTGTGTGTGTGTGTGTGTATATATATATATAAAAAAATAACTCTCCTATTATGGAATTTTCTTTTTTTAAATAATCACCTGTTATAAAGTACACCATTTACTTTGGTTCTGCATAGCTGGACAACTACCAGCAGAGGGAACACAAAGCAGTTGACAAACTCTGTTCTTTTTTATCTGATTAAGAATATGAAGAAGGCAAAATTCTGATGATGTTTTTCTTTTCTTTTTTTTAAATTGATTTCTAAAAGCAACACAAAAGATCAGAAGTGTGTGTGTGTGTTATAACGACTAACTATAGCTGAACTATGAACTAAGTACATATCTGTTACAATAACTGATAAAGGCAGGGAGAGTAAAAGAGGAAAAGTGAGAAGAATAAAACAGAAGAGTCCAAATACTAATATTTTAATCACCAAAATAATATAAGCATTTTTCCTAAATTATACTAAACTTTTCCAAACAGTTAAACCTGCTAAGCCATGTTTCTCCCCATATATGCGAGCTGTGCCAACTCATCAGATTTCAACCTCAGGTGATGCCTTACACTTTCAATACAGTAACAATGTCACTCCATGTCACTAAGGCCCACTGTAAAAGTATAGTCTGGGGTGATTCCATGTCACCCCAGAGATGTACCAAAAAATACATATCTAACCCAAGAGGTGCACAGTCCCACCTGGGGAAATACCTTGTTGGACCTGGTCCTGGCCATGGACAACGACCTGGTGAGTGGACTGCAGGTTCTTGACCACCTGGGCAATAGCAATCATTGCCTGCTGGCATTCACCATCCAGTGCAGGACGTCAAAGGCCTGTAGCAAGGCAACAGCCCTAGGCTTCAGGAGGGCAGATTTCAATGAGGTAAGGAGACTAGTCAGAGAGGCACTGAGGTCCCAGAGGGGAGGGGAGTTAGGAGTCCAGGAAGAGTGGTCGTTCCTTAAGGAGATGATCCTCCAAGCCCAAAGGGTGACAATCCCCATGTGGATCAAAGAGGGCAGGCCATAAATTGACCAAGAGTAGATTCAGGCTAGATATCAGGCGGCACTACTTCATAGTCAGGGTGGCTAGGAACTGGAACCAACTTCCAAGGGAAGTGGTGCTCACTTCTACCCTGGGGATCTTCAAAAGAAGGCTAGATAATTACCTAGCAGGGGTCATTTGACTCCAGCATTCTTTCATGCCATGGCAGGGTGTCGGCCTTGATGATCTGCTCAGGTCCCTTCCAACCCTACCTACTATGAAACTATGAGATGAAAAAAGATCTTCTATTGTATAAGATGAAATCTAAGATAAATTGTCAATGTTTGAAAGTGGTGAAGTGCTGATTTCCACTGGGACATTGTTATTTGGATACCTAGGTCTTTATTCTACTTCATCCATAAATAGTCTGTATCAGGTTTGTTATGTGACATTTATATATTCATGAGTGATGACACAGAATCATGGAACAAAAGCAGATATCAAGGCAAAACATAATATATCAGGAGTATTTGCTAAACCTAGGGTATGTATACACATTTCTCTTTTAAGTGGGTTTAAAATCACCATTTTAAGGTGCATTAAAGGCTCATGTTGGCATGTGTGCACCCTTAATGTGCCTTAAAACTGGTGATTTGAGGCTATGTGAGCCTAATAGCTAATTTGCATTAGCTCATGAATAGATGCGCTAATGTACATTAATGCAGTGTGCATCAGTGGCTATGTACTGTATTAATGCACATTAGTGCATCTGCATCTGTGCAAATGACACTTGGCTCTTTGTGCCTAAATTTAATACACCTTCATGCACATTAGTATGTGTAGAGACATGCCTGAATCAACTTAATGCATCTTAAGTAAAGGCGCATGTAAATTCAGGTGCATGTAAATTCATATGTAGATACACACCTAAAGTCTCAGCATAATTTTCTAATACCTGATAGAAACCGCACATATTGCCATTTAATTGGTTCTGGAACATGAAATTCATCACATGATTCAGAAAAAGAATGTAGATCATATCCTGCTAGAAACTGTTCCACATGTACAACACCCTTACCCACCCAGTTTTTCCACATCAGTTTTTGGAATCCATGCTTCAAACAGGGATTGCCTCAAATAGAGGCCTTACAGTTTAACAAAGGATGACATTTCAGCAAGTTTGCCAAATTTTTTTAACTTATTTGAATGCCAAAATTATAGGAATTAGAGAGCTAGAAAGATGGTGATAAGTAGAGCTTATGATGGTTAATAATGCAAGGGAAATCACAGGTGCCTGTTAAATTTTCACCCATACAGGAGAGCTGTCAGTTGTATTAGTCATCCACTATATAGGTGGACTTACTAAGAAGGCATTGTGATATTGTGAAAGGTTTGGAAGATGAAAATCATGCATTTCAGTTGGTAGTTGCATCTCTTTTGATGAAAGTTAAGCCCTTTTATCCTCTTCCCACGGAAACCTGAGTATTCAATTGATGTTAACAAAATAAGATTGGCGAATTACAACCAGTTATTATGGAACAGGTAAATTAGGCAAGATACAATATTCACTTAAAACATATTATCACATCAATTATCACATCAAAGATATTGCCAAACTGCTCCATTTGTTTAGATTCTGTAATATAACAAAGAGAATCTTCCAAAAGTTTTGGCAGGCAATAACGTAATAGTATTGGATTTTTAATACTCAAATAAGTTATGTATTCTGATTACCATTGAAACTGGCATTTGCTAAACATCCTTTGTGGTATGCTTATTTATTTCAATTTACTCAGATTTTGTCCAGTTAATATTTTAACCAGATTCATTGCTACAACTATTGGGAGTAGAAACTTATCTCTCAGGCTGTGACAGAAGTATCCGTGTATCGTCTGCATAGAATAGGATATTGTGTTCAATATCTTCTACCTTAATGCCTTTTATATCACTTTTATTCCTTACAGCTGTAGTCAATAGGTACCTGTAGATGTGCGAGACACCTGGCCCAATGCACTGTATTTAATTGAGTCTGCTTGAGTGTGCTAATTAGCAAGTTCCAGTAGCCTCAGTGTCTCATGTATTCATTGTTCCCGTGCTTCAGAATGGTGGCAGGGGCACTTTAAAGCTCATTGAATGAATTTTAGTTAAAGCACCCTCGCTGCCATGGTGTCTACATTCATTAAAGAAATTGGTCTATAGCTAAAACAAATTCTAGGACACTCACCTGATTTAAGCATTACAAAAATAATTGCTTCATATAAAATGATTGGTAGTGTACTTTGGTTTTTATTATCATTATAAGCATTCAGTAACTGAGGAGCTATATATCTATCAATATAGATATTGTTATAAAAAACTCCACAGGAAATCCATCAATGCCTGGAGATTTATTATTGTTTATGCACTTTAAGGACAAAAAGTTATGTCAACTAATGACACAGGAGCCTCTAAAATTGCCATGTTCATCTCTGGAATTTCTTGTATGGGTGTAAAGCTCAGGAATATATCTGTTTCCTCACTAGTAACATTCAGATTCTTATTGTAGAAATTAGAATAAAATTGACTGAACAGTTGGTCTCTGTGCATATACATATTCCCCAGAGAGCTTCCTATAGCTTATATTTTATCATAGTTTGATTTATTCTTTATATGCTAGGAGCCTTCCTGCACATTCCCATGATTCCTCATAATATTGGCATAATCTATATAAAGCATACTTTGCCTTCTGGGACAGTAATTTATTGAATTCATATCTCATATTGGTAAGAATGTGTAGTTTATAAGGCAAAGGATTTGTGATATAATCCTCATCTAAAGACTTAATTTTTCTTATTATAGTGTCTGTTTCTGTATCCCTTTTTAATTTTTTCCCCAAGAAGCATGATATTATATGACCTCATAAGAAGACTTTTCATAATATTGAAGTGGAGGAAGCAGTAGGTTGATTAATTCCTTTTTTTTTTCCCAACTGTTCAGGAATGAATTATTCAAATTCATAACCATTCAAGAGGGAGGTGTTGAGTCTTCAGTAATAGTTATAGCTGGTATATGCAGTTACATAGTTGCATATACAATATGCAAGTAACAGTTGCAGCTGGTATATCCATGAGGAAGAGCTGAAAGTCCACCTCAGCATAGTCCAAAACAGCTATAGAGCAACTAGAAGCAGTGACTACAGTCAGTTATGCTTTGAGAAACTAAAAAGTAGTCAATTCTAGAATATACAGAGGTGCTGAAAAAATCTATAATCATTCTTTATTGGATTCACTATTCTATAAATATCTTCTAAACCTAGGTCTAACATGAAATGTTTAATAACTTTCCTAGAAGTAAATCTTGTGAACAAAGGAGCACAAGACCTACCAATGACAAAATCTAAAGTTTCATTCAAGTCGTTCCCAAAAAACATACGGGTTTTTCCCAAAATCATAGTGCTCTATAAAAAACAAATGAAAATGTTGCATTATCTGCATTGGGACTATAGATACAACCCAAAGTAAAAATGGAGTCCGTAATTTTAACACTTTAACCAGAAAAATATGTACCCTTTGGATCATCAGCTATGTCAATTAAATTGGAGTACAATTTGTAATGCACTAATTTATAAAATTCCTCTATTGACATGTAGCTTCTCAGAGCGTAGCTATATCAACCCTGCTTTTAAAGAAAAGATACTATTTTGTTCTTTTTAACAGGGCTTTTAAGGCCTTTCACAGTCTAAGATACATGCTTAATAGGGTTGGTCATTCTGAGTGACTTTATCTTTTGTGCTAAACTTTGTAATATAGCTAGCAATTTGCCAGTTCCCTGAAATCAAATGTACACTGTTTCTCTGTATACCACCTTATCAGTAAACAGCAAAAAGCAACAGAACAACATCAGACTAGCAGAACTAATATACAGAGCTATGATGCAGTCTGTATGATTATTGTTGCACTATGATGAAACCCTATAATCCATAATAATGTCAGAAATCTGCTCAACCATACTCTCAGTCTGGCTGAGGTGCCTTTACTATCTTGAGGTCTTTCTTTCTACCCCAGTATGCAACCCAAAAATGTTTTTGCCTTCAGGATTTTTTCCATAGTCTAACATCTAGGGTATATTTCCATGATAACAAGCTTGCAATGATCAACTTGCCACAGACCAGATCCATATACAACACAATAAAAAGGACAGCACCAGGATTCTACCTGAGGATGCCAGCCCCAATCTAGACCTATATATAACCTATTTCTGCTTCTGTACCCCTCTGAGATTGCCTGTAAGCAACAGCATTTATACTGAAACCTCAGTCTTGCAGAATACAGCACCATGGTCAGTGTAAAAACAATTGGTCACTTGGTACACATGGACTTTCCCCAGGAATCAGATGAGAAGGGAGGGGGAAAAGTGATGGAGTGCCACTTGCAAGCCTCTCCAGGTGCACAACTCAAGAGTCACTATTGCAGTGGGATCAGATCAGCTAAGCTTCCCACATGGGACTCCCAGCATTACATCTGTGCATTCCTTGGACTGGGAAGGAGGGAGGCAGAGGGGTTGTTTGTCAAGGGGGAGTTTTTTCTTTCCTGATGTATTGCAACTTCAGTGGTTCTCATAAATAGCTGTGTGTTATTTCATGTCCCTGACCTCAGTGTCCTCTCTGCCACCCAGCCCTGTGGCACTGCCAACCAGGGCAGAGCACCAAGCACCAGCAAGTGTACTTGATTTTTATGCATTGTCTGCAGAGCTTAATAAACTTTTTAGTGTCTTTCTGTGAGTGCAAGGGGGAGGGGGAGCTGTTTCAGCACCAATGCTTTGGCCAGCTCAGAGAAGGCTCCTTTTCTCCCAAGAACTGAGCCTGGCCCTGAGAGATGAGGTAGAGAGGTGTTAATGAGCCAGATTTACGTTCCCATAGACATAGGCAGTTATTGCCCATCTTATAATCTAAGGCCAGGGAGACTGGAGCCTGGTGCCTTGGCTGCAGTCCAGGATAGGCAGGAATGAGTGGAGAGGGTAAGAAAGATACCAGTGCTGAAAGATAGAGCCCTCATGAGTATTTAATTGTCTGAAGCCATGCTCTTTGAGCATTCAGGATGGGGTGATTCACTCTTTCCCTATGCCCCTCCATCCCAGCACCCTCTCCACCCAACCCCCTTCTGGGCTTCTTGGCCACAATAGCCTGAGAGGGAGACAACATATACTCCCAGACACACTCTTGAAAAGATCATGAGGGGAAGAGGAAATGAAAGGGGGAAAAAAACAAAATAAATATGAAATATAAGAAATACTAACAGCAGATTTACTATATAATATATACTATGTCTGTCAGAAAGGTTTAGGATAAAGTAGCCCAAATTTATCTAATGCTTTGCAACAACAAAGACAAAGGCATTAACACATATCATATGAAATCCACTTGTTGATATGTAATATATTTTTAGAAAGGAAATCATAATGTAGAAAGAGGATTCGGTGTTTGTCAGGGAAGAAAAGAGCCACTATTGAAAAGAAACTAAAAGGACTAGGCGTTTAGAAGAATAAAAGTACTGGGTGTTTATAAGAATAAAAAGGACAGTGTAAGATACTTGTAACAAACCTGGTATAAAACCCTTTTGCTCACAGATATATAAATCCTGCCTGCTGTATTAAAGCCTGGGGATATTTCAACAAAGTGTATTTGATAGGTTTAACATACTCATAATAGGAAACAATTCCCTCACAATACTGGATCTGTGATTAGGCCTATTCATAAAAAAAACCCAACAGCCAGTAAATACATAAGAGTAAGATTTACTGAGTTAGAGGGGTGAAATTTACCAAATTAAATTTCAAATTTATGAAATTGAAATATCCCAGTTGCAGAAGCTCTTCTGGAATTTAGTGAGTGCCTACCCCTTGTATTGGTCTACAGAACAGAGATTAATATTATTCTTGATTAACAAATAAATAGCTGTTTTTACATATAATTTTATACATGTATTTTCTGAGAAAAAAAATATTCACTTTGCATGTAGCACAGATATAAAATGAAAGTCACTCTCAGCAGAGCAAACTGTTTAGTATAGCACTACTGAAAACATTTTCTTATACATTTGTAACCGCTATCATTGACAATAAAATCACTTGAAATACAAATTAATGGTAGTGTGTTGTCTAACATGACAGAGACTGTAAAAGGTTTTGGCCTTTAATAGAGTTTAATGTGTGCTTTAGAAATAAGTATAGAGGAACTGACACTTCCACTTATTAAATTGTAATTGTCCAAAAACAAATTCTGCTTTTTTCGCCTCCCAATAGGTTGAACTATGCTTTATGTTAATTATGCTGGCTTTTATTTTTCTTGTCCTGACACCTTGACAGCTCTTGTCAGCTTTTTAAAAGTTATTCACTTGAGAAAATGGTACCTTTATTACTTGTTCTTGCATAATGCCTTTGTTGGTTCTCTCTCTGTCTCTCTCTCCATATTTCTTAAATCAAAGTCAGGACTTGATGTACTTACTTTTCCTGTATCAGGTCAGTGTTTTCCAGTAAATAATACTTGCTTAGCATCTATTCAGAAAGAAAATTAAGTATTTCCATTTGCAAGTGTAGGTGTGTGGCTGTTGATTGTTAAGACCAGTGTATGTGCTTTCCAGTTAATGAAGTAGGATTGGATAGTAAGTCTATTAACCATATTCTGAACTCATTGGCTCTCACTTGCCAATCAAAGTTGGGACACCTACGAACTTCGATAAAAGACTTTCAGTTAACATTGTGTGCTATGAAAGTGGCAATACTTAAATTGGTGGCACTACTTATTGTGAGTTGGCTTTGAAGCAATACTTATTTGGGATGCTGGATTTGCTGTCTTTGACACACAAAATCAAGACCTTGACCACTGTGATAATTAAAGTTCTATGACACTTTTTTATGAGCAACTCTGATGCACTGGCCAAATTCCAAGTCAGGTAATTAGGTTCTGTTACATTAATGCCCCCTGCAGCTTTAAGTGATTACAGCATCTCACTTCCTGTTCTAAACAGTTGTGTATAATTGGTATGCATTGTCAAACAGATGCCATGTTCTGCTCCAGTAGTGGTTATGTATCGCTGATAAATGGTGTGTTGCTGATATATTTCTTATTTCCAGGGCCTGAGGTGGAATGTTTTAGATCATACAAAGTCTGTAAGGTTTTTTGATGTCATAGAATACATAGGTATTGTGTAAGTGAAAGTATTATTTTCTACAAAAATAAAATAGAGGAGGGGTGGGCAATTATTTTGGCTGGAGGGCCACTTAATAAGTTTTGGTGAGCTATCAAAGGCTGCAAGGGTAGACTTGCCCCTTGACAGGTGCTCCACTCCCTGCTTGCCATTTTGGGACTGTAAATCCCATCCCTAACTCCTGACCTTTGCCACCGGAAGTTCCTCCCTTACCCCGGAAATATTCCTTTTGTGAGGGGGGATATGCTATCTTTGAACCAGAAAAAAAAAAAAATCATATGCCAGAAGTCAAATATCTACTATAATATATTTAACTTTTATTACAAAAAATATTTTTGTCATGATTTGTGTTTGCATACTGGATATAGAAGTGATTGCATAATAACTAAAAATAAAGTCTTACTCATGTATATTGTGTGTGGGGGGTGTGCAGTGTGGTACAGGTGGGTGAGTATGTATGGTGGGGTGGTTGTGAGGGAGTATGGCTGTGTGTATGCGGGGGCATAAAGTATGCTGCCGAGGTGTGTGTATATGTTGGGGTGTTGTGGGGGTGGTATGTGGGGTTTGTGAAGGGTGAGGAAAGGGGGAAGGTGTGGGGACGCCCTACACACTCCCACCCATGGCACACAGCCCCCACTATCAGCAGCAGGAAGTAGGTGCTCGGGGTTCTCGTGGCCCATGCAGGCACTGCTGCTCAGTGCCACATGGCTCTGGCCAGCGCTGCACATGGCAGCAAGCAGTGCAGCTAAACTGGCCCTGCTCTAGAGCATGGGGCTTCCCACAGTGCATGTGCAGCTCCTGGCACTCTCACACCACTGGAGAAAGCCCCACAGGATGAAACTGGCTGCCTTTCCTGCTCATTGCCACCATGGAAGCAGGGGACATGGCTCCCCACCACTTCCAGCAGAGTCCTGCATATGAGGAAGGCAGCTGGCTCCATGGCGTGGGGTTTCCCTTGGTGGTGTGTGAGGGCCAGAGCCATGCACCGCTCAGCAGCAGCACCTGCATGAACCACAAAAATCCCAAGTGCCTCCTGCTGCTGCACCACTGGTGGAGGGGGCTGTGTGCCACATAGGGGAGTGTGGGGAGGGTGCCCACACCCCCCACCCTCCCTCACACCCATACCCGGCCTACCTGC
Source organism: Caiman crocodilus (assembly GCA_030014935.1). Taxonomy (NCBI): domain Eukaryota; kingdom Metazoa; phylum Chordata; order Crocodylia; family Alligatoridae; genus Caiman; species Caiman crocodilus. Next base: position 49,773,390 of record JAGPOW010003685.1, read on the forward strand.
TCTCTGTGCTCCTGCCAGCCCCACACTCCCTGCCCTTACCCAGCTGCAACTTCCCCACAATCCCTGTTGCAGCAACCCCTCACCCCCACCATTTCCCTATTTGCTGCCTGGAGTGAGCTCTGTAGCAGGAAGACAGAGAAGAGCCACTGGACACCAGGGAAGTTGAACAGGTTCCCTGGCAGCTGCAACAGTGGCAGCAGCAGCTTTGCCTGCAAGCTACATGCTGGCTGGGCTGGGCCCTTCTATGCATGAGTGTGGGAGCAAGGTGTGCAGGCTGCAATTAACTGGTGGGTACCCATGGGCTGGATGAAATTTCCTGGCAGGCCAAATCTGGCCTGTGAGCTTTATTTTGCCTGCAGCTGTTCTAGAGCCACACTAGTCACCAATTTTTAAGTGGGGGTACAGTGATATTTTTTTGGAGGCTGCTGTCTTATGTTGTAGAATCTAAGTTTTTACCGAAAAAAGTCTCAAGCTCTATAAAGAGTGACATTGGTACCCTTAAATAGGAGACCCAGTTGTGTTTCAGTGATCTCTTGTATCTGCATCTGTAGTCAGCTTTAATGAGTATCATTGAAAGTAAAGTGAACTGTCCAACTTCATTTGAAGGGGGGTTGGCTCTACAAGCTTACAACCAAAATTGAAATGTCACCAAACATTAACTATTTCATTGCAAGAAAGGAAAAGGGAAACATTAGAATCTGCTATGACTAGAATCACATTTAAAGTGGGTGAATTTTGTTTGTGAGGCAAATAACAGTTTCCGCCACCCTATACGGTCCCTGACATTTAGTATGGGAATTAAGTGTTTGCTCCCCAGAATGTGCATCCTTTTCACGTAAATAAAGGTTTTAACTCTAGTATTTGAAGAGTTGGAAGCATATGTATTGATGGAGATGAGGTGACACTATGGCTAAGGAAACCAAAGAAATACAAGTAGGATGTGTAAGTGTTTGGCAGGAAATTCCTGGCCATAAAATACACTTTTCTGCAAGGTTTGAAAGCATGACTTGAAAGGTGGTCACATTTACTCAGGTGTCCAAAAGAGGGCCTTCACTCCATATGTCCTGAGTATTCCCCCAAGTGTAGTCAGTAGAAGTTGGGGAACAGAAGTAGGCTGATTCTGCTGCTGTGTGCCTTGGGAGTTCTGCAGCTGTAACAGCTCCAGGGTATTCCTAAATGATCCTGAAACTCATGATTTCTAGAGTTCAGTGTCTACCACTGTTTCCCCTACCCATTTAGAACTGCAGCATCTCCCTGGACACAATCCCTTTTTTCATTAATCAAGCCACTCACCAGATCTAAATCTCAGGAAATGTTGTTTTATTTCTCTACCACCAGATGCAATAAATTTCCTGAGACTAGGAAAGGATATAAAGCCAACTTGCAACATGTGTCTAAAGGATAACTCCTAACGGTAAACTAAGCTATTGTAGGTTATCTATAAAAAGGAGCAAGGCAGGCTGCTGATAGAGTGGAAATGATCCTGATGTTGGACCTGGCCCTCTAATACTGGTGGCCTTGTTGTATAATGTTGTTGTAATGTACTGCACAGTGCAAGGTTCCTTGTGTGCTGTATTCTGCTTGTACTGTTTCAAATGTCTTCTGGAAATCAAAATTTAGCTGTAACTAAAAGCATTTAATACATTTGGCCTTGATGTTGTGATTGAGAAAGTGGATGTCATTTCCATTCCAGTCTAATTCAGAAAACCTTTAATAAAGAGGGAAAAAAATCCCATAAACTACACAAGTGTGATATCAAGTCGTTTAAGTGACCTATTATCACATAAACTTATTGTATGTTCTTTATATCTGTCTTTCCCAATTTATGGTTTTTGACTGCCTATGATGAGTAGGAAGGAGATCAAACATAAGAAATATAAATGGGAGTGGCTAAGAGATTATTTTACCTAGCTTTCATAGAATGGAACTGTCCTAGGTCCCAACAACTACTGAAGGCCTCACTTGGCACAGCTAAGGTACAATATATCTATATCAGAAATATATTGTCTTGTTTAGGAACATGAGTGCTTGTATGTTATATGAGAATCTGTCATCCATTATGGGCTCTGAAATTATCAATTTACATAGCTGAAGGGTTAGACAACATAGCAGAAGGAATCTAATTCCATGTTCATCATCACATCTTCCGTCTCTGATCTTTGGTCCTGCAGCTTACAGAATTGTTTCTTCCTGCAAATTGATTGGCAGCATTACTGTTGATGTAATGCCACAGCATCCCACAGAATAGATCATGTTTAAACGTGAGGGGTTATCTAAAAAGAATAGTTGACATTTCAACAGTTATTTAAAGGGTAGAAAATAACTATGTTGTGACCCCATCTGAACTATTGCACTTCTGAAAAACATGGGAGAAAATCACAACTATGCCACTTCTATTTTCAGTAATGAAAAGTGCTGAGGACTTGCAGTCCTTAACAGAATAAAGATGATAACTAGATGATAACTAGATCTAACTGTTGTGTGTTATATATGCTCATATATACATAATGCATGAGAGAAAGCTTTGAATTTAAGTCAGGGAGTTATACAGTGCTTCAGGAGAATTACTGTATATCTAAACAGATTTCTTATTAGCTTTTACAATGTCAACCTATTAACTGGCAAAGTTCAATATTTGCCAGAAGTGTCAACACAATAAAACAAATTGGTAGCTTAGTCAAAAATCAGGTAAAATCAGGAAATTAACTTGGAAAACTATTTATGTTTTGAAAACAGTTAAGGATGATGGTTCTGTATGTGTCTGTTTATTCAGTGTTTAGTATTTTTGATTTTTGAAATGTGAAGAATAGAAGTATAGAAAGTGATTTTTAACCTCTTTAACATTTTTAATTATTCACAGAAAGCTGTGAACTCCCACCTTTTAAGGGAAAAATAAGTTCCAATAAAATTATACATAGAACACTTATAGCACCTACTGAGGGGTACAAGACTATAATTTAATATAGTTAAGAAATAACAGATAATATACAAATCTTGCTACTTTCGTAGAGTAAGGACAGTTCTACTTAATCTCGTCTCCTGCTTGCACATCATCAAAGATTTCAACTTTACAAATTCATCAACTTTAATAAGGTCAATACTATCAATAAAGTATCTCAATTGTTAACTGAATAAAATATTCAGTTATGGCTCACATCTTCCAGCACATTGTTCATGAAAATAGTACAGCTATATAAAGCTTCATTAAGTTAATTAAGAATTAATCCTATTTTACAAATAGAGAGTTTGTAATATACAGAATCTGTTTTGTTTTCAGGTCAGTGAATATGTCTGTGGCAGACCTAGGAATGAAATACAGATCTTGTTGCATTACATTTAGTAGGATGTTGACTGGATTACGCTTGCACTTTATTACAAAAGACCCTGACCACCTGGTACAGAGAGGATGCCAGGCATTCATTTTTCCACACAGCCTGTCTTTGCAGTGGACAGAGGTGTAACATAGTAGCTCAACACCCTGGGCAACAGTGGTGCACAGGGCAGTATCAGTTGCTATTTTGCCAGTGGTAGTGACAGGTCCAGTGCACAGCTTCAGCGTTGGCTATTTTGGGGCATTCCCAAAGGTGGTGCCTTTGTACAGGTACTAAATATCTATGGATATCTTTGCATGTTTCCTACAAAAGGAATAAATATGACCCTTCCTACTGTATGCCTTTTCTACCTTAAGTGGAAAATTCCTTCTGGATATATGTGTATGAGGGAGAGGAGAGTCTGTGGTATGATGATGCTTCCCAAGTGAATCATATAATCTACATTTCTTATCATTGTTTAGAAGATTATAAACTTTCTTGCCTAAGCAAGGGGGGCATTGGAGCTTGTCTTTCTGTACCAAGAAAACAGTGAAATGAGTAGGAGATGAAGCAAAAATTAAGTTGAAGTGAAGAGACATCAGCAAAGAACTCAGCATATTTTTCTGGTCTTCCAAAAAATAGGGATCTCAAGCCCAAAAACCCATTCAGTATGTGCAGGAGAGAATGTTACTTTCACCTCCTCATGTAGAGCATCTGTGGTGTTAAAGGCCATGATAGGGTAATAGCAACCAGATATCTAACAGATTATCTTCCCAGAGAATCATCCAGTGTACCCAACAATAATAAGCATACAGTGGTTCTGGGGAAGTGGTTGTGGGATCTTTCAGCAGCACAGCAATTCTTCAGGAATTGTAGTTGAGGACCATACCAGTGCAGGTGGCTATGTGAAGACAAGAAGCAGATCTTTGAAATGTAAATGTGTACTCTTTCATGAAATGGGATGTACAGAAGAAACTATCTGCACCCAGAATGGAAGAAGTATAAGCAGGATTTCTGATTTGGCTGGTGTAGGGTTTATATTTCCAGACACAGGAATATACTATGAGATTTTCAGAGTAACTGGGGTAACACGATTAAATGTTGATCCAGGGAGCTCTAATTGCCTGTCAACACAATGTTTGATAGTGCAAACTGTGTTTTGGAAATGCTTGAGTTGTGTTAACAGAGGTGCCCTTGTCAGAATGTGGCTTATCTTCTTGGCATACTGAACAAAGTTTTCATTGGTGTGACTACAAAACATTATTTGATGTCTGCTCTGGTCTAGAAATACAGTATTTGTTTTCAGTACTGGGGAGGTGGTAGGGAAATGTTAAAATCATTTTACCAAATAAATAACAATAATCTTCATCTTGAAATGGTTCCTTTTTGTTTCCTTGCATAGTATTTTAGGCGGAGATAACTTCAGACTACTGTGTAGACATTAAACCATTCTTTTGTTGAGTTACAAAGGAAGTCCACTTAGCTAACTGCAGTCCTTATTTATGTGACATGTGGTTAGGTTTTATGTATCTCCCTCCCCCCAAAAAACCCAACTTGACTATGAAGTGACTTATTTTCAATACTTTAGAGGCATTTTTTATACTTTATTTCAAATATGAACTTCTCTTTTTAATTGGAGACCCTATATAGTTAAAGTATGGCAGTTGATTACACCACACAACTGTGTCTGTCATATGTTATATATCTGTCAAATGAGTTATGAAATCAGGTTAATTTGAATTCATCAGATTCTTCTTCCAAGATGTAATTATAACTTCCAATCCTTCTCTTTTCCGTTTTGTTAGAAGCTTTTGTAATTCTCTAGCAAAAGGATGTTTAGAAGTTCTTTAGATAACAACTCTGAACCAGATGATTTTTGTCTGACTACTTACAGTAATATAGTAAAATAAAGAAAGCATCTAATGTGCTATGTCATTAGAAGATTGTTCAGTGGGATATAATGAAACTAAGATAGTTCTAAATGAAGAATGTCAAGACGTCTATATTCATTTTAAAATTATACTGCATAATTTATGTATTATTCAATGCTAGTTTGTTTGCTGGCTAATGGATAACTAAGCCAGTTTTGTCTATGCTACCCACTTTAGCCTAGCCCAAGTGTGACAGTCCACAGAAAAAAGACCTATCTGCATTAATATGTCCTCACTTTCTTCTATGTGGATATAGTACTATTTCCATGGTATTTTGTGCTAAAAAGTTCAAGTAGACTTTAGGGAATTTTCCTTTCCTTTAAATACAGATATGGAGAAAGGTTTGAAAAAATCAGTGATTATTTTTTGCCTGCATTCTTATTGCAAAATGGGTTCCAGCCTGGTTTTTAATTCACACTTCTAATTACAGGCCATTTATCCTGAGTTTATAATACCTCAGACTTGGGTCAGACCTCTTCTGTATAAATGGCATGGATTGGGAAGAGTTAAAACTGATACCCCCATGTAAAAATCCAGATTAGCTGTGTAATATGGACATACAAAAGAGTTAAATCAACCTTTTCTCATACAGATCCTGTAGAACAAGAATCAGTGTTGTAGATAGTCCCCATGTCCAATATTTGAACAGGAACTGAAAAATGTTAATTCCTTTGAAGTTTACTTCTATCTGAGCATTTCTACACAAGCGTTTTTTCTGTGGAGCTGCCTAATTAGCTCTGCAGTAATTAGCTCAGCAGCCCTATTAAACCACAGTAAATTAATTAACTGCATAGTACATTAGTAATTGTAAATACAAGTACTATTCTGCAACGGAGTTCTTTACTGTGCAGCAAAACACATGTAGACTCTGTCAGGGCTGGCTGGGGTATGAGGGTGCTTCAGTGTAGGGGCTGCCTGCTGGCTAGCCCTGCATTAGAGCACCCTTGTGTCCCAGCCAGACTCTCCACAGCACGTTGAGCCAGGTTAGAGCAGCCCTGGTTTGGCAGGCTGACTGCCCTCCCTCGCCTCAGGTCCCCTGCCTGGGGCTGCACTAACGTGGCTCAACATGCAGCAGTCCGGGTGCACATTTAAATGTGGTGCCTGGGAGCAATAAACTCTGGTGGAGTATGCACCAGAGTTTATTGCTGTGCATTCATTTCATGTGTACACATGCCCTGTGTCATGAAATCAGACTGATCCTGAAGCAGGTTGGAGGGACGATCTTATTCTTTAATGGTAGGATGTCCAGACAGAAAATCTAAAAGAGCTTGAAAATAGATAAAAATGGAGCTTCAATGAGACAAGGAGATAGCTTCTGCAGAGCAACAAGTTGTAAAATCACCCAGAAGAGAGCACAGGGTTGTACTAATCTTAAAGTTGACTTTACAAAGCTTGTGAGGATAATGCAAAGTTAAAGCAAAGAAGTCTTACCTAGTAACTTGTCTTACCTAGTAAGACAAGATAGGGAGAGACTTTTTTGCTTTAACTTTATGAGCAAAGAGATTAAGTGAATGAGTTCTAGCCTGCAGTTCTGATGGAGAACGCCTTGGTGGTCTCGGTCTAAACAAGTATTGATAGTTTCTGTAAATCATTTCATAAACAGGATACCTATATGCTCCTTTCACTACAAGAACAGATGACATTTTAGGCCTGATGACAGGCTGCAGAGACTCCTCTCTGATTGGTTCCCCCTGACTTTATTTCATTTTAGCAGATGAATGTTGTCACAAAGTTAATATTAGAGTTCTATAATTATTTTTTATGGAATGTGCTTGACTGTGCCTGAGAGGAAAAAGGAGGCTCTGAGAGAGCTGAACAGAGAAACGCTAGGGAGGACAGAGTGGAGTCCTAGAAAGGACAGAGGGAATTGAAATAGCACAATAAAGACTTTTTAAAATGGGCCTGTTTGCATAGCATTTGGAGATATATCAGTTGATGCAAGCGCTTATTGAAAGAAAGGACCAAAATACAGCTTGCCTCTCGTACTTTAGCATATGATTTACTGCAGGGTTATTAAACTCAAATTGGTTGGAGAGCCACATTCTCTGCTTTTCTGATGCCCATGGGCAGCAATGAGGCTCAGAACAGTTGTGAGGCTTCTGCCCATGGGAGAACTGAAGCTCTAGTACTGAGATTTTCTCCCTAGTAACCAGAAGGTTTTCAACAACCATTTTTTTAAGTGGTAATGCATGTGGGAAAATAGCAATATGAAGTTCCTGTCTTCTCATCATTGGAGTTCTATTCTATGGGTAGAATAAAATGTGAAAGTCTAGCCAAATTTTCAACAACTAGATGAGAGAGTTGTAAATATGAGACTGTGATTAAATGGATATATCTGAAATTTTCTTTTAATATTTTCCATGAATGAAATGTATCTATTAGGAAGTCAGAGAACATATGCTTAATTATGCACTAAGCATAAGTTAGCTACAAAGTTAGTGTTTCAGTTTAGTAATGAACAAAGCCACACTTATTTTAAGTAAGGAGCAAATGTAAAGCACATGAGACTGTACCATGGGTATTGGGATAAACTCCTAGCACTGGAAGAGAAGGAGAGTGAATTGTTCCATTGATGTCAGTTTCTACAAGATGAAGACTACTCAGGACAGCATTGTGATATTAAATGCTATACCATTTAAAACTGAGCTCCCTAGACAGAGGCCCTAAATTGGAGCAAAGCAGCAGGCCCCATGCAGCTCCATGGCTCTACAGGAAGTCCTGCAGGCAGCCTGGCAGCAGCCCAGGACAGTTGACTCTGCCCAGGAAAAGTGGTGAGCCTTATTACTCCCCCCACTCCACCCGAGCCTACCTGCCTGTCTGAGCTGTGCAGGGACGCAGTGCTTCCCTCTGTGGCTGCGATGCCCCTTGGGACTGTCCAAGCTGGGTGCCTGCAGACAGGTATCACCTGGGAAGGGAAGGGGCAGGAGAGGTGGGGTTGCTGCTGTCATGGAGGGGAAGCACCAGCCTCCCCCACACAAATAGTCCAGGGACCACTCCACCTGCTGGCAACTCACCCTCCCACCGGAGAGGCAAGTAAGTCAGCCAGGTGTGTGTATGACCTGGTGGTTTAATCAGCCCTAAATTGAAGTGGTGTTTTTTAACACCCACCACTTCAATTTAGGGCCCCCGTTTTGTCTACACAGGCCCTAAATCACTTATTTTTCAGTGTACATCATATAAAGTCTATCATAGACCTGGTTCCACCATTTTTAGGCTGCCGGTTTTTTGCTGCACTGTATGTACATCAAACTTCTGTATGGTTATGTGTTTAGACCATTTCTGATCACTTTAGGCCAGAGTCTGTATGGAGTACTGTGAAGTCCCTGCTATATGTGACAATTGGAGCCAGAATAAAGTAGGTATCTTGAAAGCATCTTTATTATTCAGTGATCACCAAATAGCATCAGGAAAACTACATTGAAACTGTGGAGGAGACCAAGACCTGTAAAACAGTACATATTTGTACAAAAGACAAGCCAAAGTTGAGTAGTTGAGAGACAGTGAGGTGACCTAAAGGGTAAGTAGTGCACAACAGAAAGTGATTTCTTGGTGGTCCAAATTGTCATGTCTGAAATGATCTATAGGACTGGTAAACTGGATTTTCTATTAATAAGTAGTCCGCAAAAGTAAGAAAACAATTCTGGGTCTTTATGACTGTATAGCACCAATTCATCATGTAGTCTACCTTGAATTTAGGGGCAGTAACCTTGCATGTGTCATGGGAAACACTAGAGTAATTTTGAAAATAGACTGTCTGTCTCCAAGATAAATATTACAATCCACTCCATCTCTTTGAAAATACCATGCATGCATTCATCATTATGGCTAGAATGGGACCGTCTATATATACAGAAGTTTTTTAAACAAGCCTACAAGGATGAAAGAAAGGTGAAGTGATCTCTACAAGGTACAGATGGCGGTATACTCAAATTATCTTTAACCTTCCTGATTGAAAAAAACTTTTAAATGTTACTTAAAATTTCCGCTTTTATAATTAAAAGCATGCTCTTAAGACAGGATAAGGCCCAGAACCATTAAAATAAATACATTTAAGTCAAAGAATCTAGCTTATGTAACCACTCTCTATATATACAAAGAATACAAGCTTTATGATCTTTCCATTTACTAGTAAAATTAATCTGATAATCAAAATTATTGCATATAGCTAATTCTGTTTTTATACTGCTTTCATTGGTTCTAGCCTTAATATTTATGAGGTACTCTGAATATTTTTGCTGAAGCTAACAAAAAATATCCTAAAGTTTGCAATTTGACCAGACTGCTTTTATGCACATGGTTACTTACCAGCTATCTCAGTGAAATATTCAATATGCAATCCTCAGCAATTTTGTGCATTTAAAAAGCTGAATGCTTTGGCCATTTAGTCAACTTTAGATAAGATTGGTTATAAAAATACCTGCATTTCTGCTTCAGAAACTATTATTAGTACTGGACCCCTATTGTGCTGCAGGATATAATGGTGCTTGTATACTGTGACTGAAAGGATAGTGAGGGACAGAAATAGAATTAGGTGACAGAGTGATGTGAAGGCTCACATAAGCATCATGCTGCTGGAAAGTGCTTTACTCTTTAAATATTTAAAGTTTGGTTTTTTCCTCTCAAAAACATGTTTTCAGTGAAAAGCATTAAAAAGAGTATAGAAGAAGAAATTATCATATTTCCCTTTCTTTTGTTCAATGATGTGTTAATAACCTAATTAGCAATATTAGGTATGATTTATTCAACAATAAATAATTATTTCTATTAATTAAATACTTATTCTGACATGTGATAGTGATGCCTGATTTAGTTCATAGGTTTTTGAAATAGTGTTTTTCATTTCAAGCTCAAATTATTTATTCAATTATTTATTTTCTATGAATTATACAAGAGCATCTGATTGAAACTGTAGGCACTTTAACAAGAGAGGCACTTCAGAGAAAAATACATAAGAGCATATAAGCAGACACAGACATTAAATATACCTCTTCACACAAGATGCTTGAGATTGGAGTTCTGTTGTTTATTCCTGCCCAATGACTTGAAAACCAACAGTGGAAGAAAACTGAGTAAAAAAAAATGTTCTCCAGATCAGGAGAAAACCCCACTAATGAGAAATGTAAAGCTTCTATATAGAAGCTAGAAAAACACATCCTGTTAACAGATGAGGGGAATCATTGTAGGTACTGTAGGAATCGACTTCATACTGACTGGCAGCAAACAAAAAGTAGTGACATACTCCTTTTACCTAACACCATTTATTTCTGTGACTATACTGTTCTTCTTTCACTGGGCTATATTAGTGTTTTCAACCCAGAACAAGCAAAACAATTTTTAGTTTATATTTTCAAAAAATGTCTTACCCCAATAGTAGTCTAGATGACTTATGTCAGAGATTTGTTTTTGTTGGTTTTGTAGTCATCATATTGTTTACAAAAAGATCTTCATTAATTTTTATAATACAGAAATGTATTTGAGAAAAAATTGAAACTTCAAATAATATTACAACATGCTGTATAAAGCTCAATAGAGGGAGGTCGCTGGATGAATGACAATCTGAAACATACAAATGCAAATAATCTAGAACAAAGTAAAAGGACCGTGAACTTTACATTTTAGCAAACAATGGTTTCTATATTAAAAGGCATGTTTCGAGTACCTACAGGAGCCATGGAAAACCTAAGCTATTCAAGTATTATTTGTAAGTGATTAAACCAGACCCTTTTTGAGAAAAGATATTAATTGTTTTTGTTTCACACACTTTGATGATATGAGTCCTGTTATCCACTGTTAATATACTTTGTAGAAAATACAGTACTGCATCCTGATTGACAGGAAATTTAAATAGATCATATAGAGCTCAATCCATTGAAGAAATGAATATATTCAATTTCCAATAATATCACTGGGAGCTGAGAGAACTGAATAATTCAGATTCAGATCCTGTTAATGTTTAACAGTGAGCACATCTACATGTGCCCCTAGAGTACCATTGTTACTGCACTGTCATTTAGTACTTCCTTCCTGTACTGTCATTTAATACAATACGCACTGCACCGTGCATACAGCATCATGGTTTTTGCCCATGGACGCTACAGCAATGTAGAGTCATGTGTAGGTGTGTCCTGAGAAACACATTTTAAAAGTCTGATTCAAACCAAAGAAAAGTACTTAATACTTTCAGTAAAAATGTTGTGAGAAAGTTTTAAATAAATTTAACAATATTCAAAGTAAATTATATTTAATTTCTAGTTGAAAACTGTTTTGTGTCTCTATCACTCTTCTACAGTGGTAATTCAGTAAGTGTGCTTTCAGGAAAAGGCTTTGAAAGGAATAGCAGGGTCTTTTCTTGTACATCATGATCAGGTTTAAATCATCAAGATTATAATTTCTTAACAAGAATCTTTTATGACTTCTTAATTCTTTGTTGTTTTTCAAAAGCGTAATGTAATTGTATGTAGCATATGTAATGTCCTTGCTTCTCTAGGAGTTTAGCATATAAGTATAATCATTGTCAAACATAAAATTAATGAAGCAAATTAATGTTTGTGTCATTTTCAGTTTTTGTTCTGTTTGGGTTCTTATATCATGTTGATCACTACGACATGTGGTTACCTTCTAGCTATACATTAAGCAATATGAGTTGATTAGTGCAAAATTTCAATTGTATTCATCAGCTCAAACAACTGCCACAAAAAATGTACATCTGTAATTTCCAGATAATTACAGTTAGAAAGAGCAGCAAGAAAATATTTTCATTAGGTCTTCCAGATGTGAAACATGGCTTATGAAAAAATGTTGGGGGAGAGAAAAATTTTATGTGAGTTGCAAATAGAGAAGATGCTCAAGTGGCAAAAGTAGGTTTCTACATTCTATAATGAACAAGATACAAAAAGATCAATATGAAAACTAAAAGTAGTTGATCTATTTGTTTTGCATGAGCAGCTAAAATCCCTTAAATACTGCATGAATGCATAATGACAAGATAGCTCTTGCCGCAAACACTTTATTGTCTAAATCAGGTGTCAGCAACATTTCTGGAGCAGCAGGTCTAAATAACACAGCTTTGTCTGAAGTGGCTGGTACTTCTGTTCCAGATGTCACCACCACTGCTAATGTGTGTCTAACACACCAGGCACTGACTACTGCAGAATTCTATCCACTTCCATCCTGTCACCCCTCTCCTCCTCCACCCTCCCACCCCCTGCACCCAGCATTTTGCCAAAATGATATCTAGACTTTGCAAGCCAGATAAAAACTATTTGGCAGACTGGATCCCGTCCATGGACTGTAGTTTGCTAACCCCAGTCTTAGTACAATAGCACAAACAGCTAGAGGGGAAATGTAAAATCTCAAGACAACAATAAGAAAGCTGTAACCATGACTAACCATTTTAGTTGTTTGATTCATCACCTTAAGATTTAAAAAGAATACAGGAGATGGAAACTGGACCCAGTTATAATCTTTCTTTCTTTGTAGAATGTGTGAGGTAAGTTAGGAAGATGTTTTAAGGATGTTAGACGAGTTTAGAACAAACTATGCTGCTCAGCAATAGCTAGAGAATTGATCTTTCAGAAAAGAACAAATAATACTGGGCTCTGTCAGGGAGAGAGGCAATCAGATATAGATTTCCCAAAGTTCACTCAATAAGAGAGTTCCCTAGGGACTAGATAGTAACTATCATGGCTGTGTGTAGAGGAAATGAGAGGCGTGTATGCATGACACTTTAAAGTGGGATAAATGCTTTTACACCATTTTAATGGTGTTGGTGTTTGCATGCTTCAGTGGCGTATTGCTTATTAATTCCAGCTGCTTTAGGAAATTCGGCGGTGTAATGCACCTCAAATGATTTAGGGTGCAGCAAACTAGAACTCCTTCAAGGAGTTTTAGTTTACTGCCCCTCCAGCTACAGAGTGAAGCACTGGGCTCTGTGCAACTCCACAGCTCTGCAGAAAGCCCTTCATGCAGCCCAGGAAAGCAGGCTTTGCCTAAGAAAAGCAGCGAGCCTGATCTTTCCTCCTCCCGACCCCTCTTGGAGCCTGCCTGCCTGCCTGAGCAGTGCAGGGGCCTGGTGCCACAAGAGCCAGGTGCCTGTGGCCGGGTGCCACTTGGGAGGCGGGAGCTGCTGCTGCCATGGAGGGAAGCACCAGCCCCAAGCCCTGCAGCCCAGAGACTGCTCCACCCACTGGCGGTTCATCCTCCCCTCCCCACCAGAGAGGCAGGTAAGGTGTGTGCATGACATGGGATAGGGGGTGTTTAATCAGCCCTAAATTGAAGTGGTGTTTTTTAAAACCCACCTCTTCAATTTAGGGCCCCCGTTTCATCTACACACACCCCATAATGCCATTACTAAGAAAGATACACAATCTATTAAGAAATTAGCAATAGGAATGTTGACACCCACTATGGAAAGCATTGCAGAACCTATGTTGATAATAAACATAAAATTGTTTAACACTCAGAAAACCACAGACTACAAAATATCTAGAAGTGAGACAGCAAATAGAAGTCAGATTTGCCGTAATTCTTTTAGTGCATTTTGTCTCTGGCATACTTGTATTGTCAGGAATATGAACAAAATGTATAACAAAAATATTCAATCTACAAGATACTTTTAAATCATAGACTGATTCCGGTTTTTCAAAATAGAATAAATACATTCAGAAAATGGGTTGTTTTAAAAGTAAGATGAATATAGTCTAATTCTAAAATTCTTTATAGCTCCTGAAAGCTGTATTTAAAATTGAGGAAAGTGCAAAGAATTCAGGATTAGGTCCCAGCTAGAGTTGAGAATAGTAAGATGTAAGCATTTCTATATATGTTTATATGAAAACAGACTGACTGTTTCTGGCTCCTGACTAATACACATCAAGGTGGGGAGGGAGCAACAGCGGCTGCACAACATTTTAATCTCTCCTGAATCTGGGCTGTTTTACATTGAGCCATATCTCGGCCACAACTTTGAGCTTTTTACTGGTAGCAGAAATGAGACAAATGGGCTCAAGTAAATTTTCCAAGAAGAACAAAGAGTAAAAGTTAGATGTGCTTGGCTCTTGTCATTATGTTCAGACCACTCATCAAACCTGTATCTGCATCATCTTCTCCTCACAAAGATATCTGGTTAAGGCACTAGAGATACTTGAATGCTTTAAATTCATATTCTATTACAGTCTTCTTCTGTGATCATGAGTAGATCAGTTGTGAGCACTTAGGTCAGGTACAGACATTACACTTTTACCAGTATAAGTAATAGGAAACTGGTCTATGCCCACAACAGAACAGAAGTTCAGCACACAAAACCAGTTTCTACCCATAGAAGAACAGAAGTTCAGTGCACAGACTTATTAAAGAATGGCAGAACATGGTCTAAGATTTGCCAACCCCCTTCCCACTCCAGGTGAATGTGCGTCCTGTTCACTACTGATCTAATCTATGCTGCTTACAAAAAACTGTGTAACTTAGATTGATTCCACCTTGGGCTTTTTGAATGCCTGTATGTAGCCTCTGTGTTAAGGCCTCTGTCACTGGGAATAACACTGACTACCACTTCTAGGCCAGTTTCACAGCAATCCCACAAACCGAGCCATTTCATAGTAGAGGTGAAATAAAGATATAGAAGCAGACAAAGGCAATCAGGAAAAGGAGATATGTTGGGGGCAGGTAAGAATCAAATGGTTTCTGATGACATGAGACTGCTTTAAACTGAATAAGGGTCTGCTTGCATGGACATCCTGCAGTTTCTGATAGAAGAAGCACAAGTAGTAAAATACTTAGATGATAATAGTAATGCCAGTTGAGTTGAACCTGAAGGTTTTAGATGGAAATCTTATGAGTTTCCCTGAATTTCCAGAACTTCAGCACTCTGGTTAAGACAGGATTTAAAAAAAAGCTTAATTCCTGACACATCTAGGTCCCTTTCTGGTTACTATAGCAACTTAAGAGAGAAAATTATCTGCATCCCATTGCTAATTTTCTGATTCCTCCATGAAGGGCCCACCAAACAGATTTCCTGCAGTTGTTCTGTAACATTCACTGACTTCAATGCTATCCCTTCAACACTATTCTTATGCTGGAATAATCACTAAAAAACAGAAATGAAACTCAGTTTAAGTGAATGGATCTAAAGAATTCAAATACATGCAGGTCAGAAACTCTCATTATCCACATGGTTCTAAGACAATAGTCCAGCTAGTTCTAGTAACACTCCAAAATGAGTTTATTTAAAAAAAAGTGTAATTATTATAAGCAGCAGTATAAACCAGTTTGATGTGTAGTACTACCAGATGTTACTGAAGTGGCTGTAGCAGATGACTAAATTAAGATGAAAGACAGAATCAGTAGCCCAGCATTCCCCTCTTATTCTGACAAGAAAGGAATTCCAACAATGCTGGTTTATGAGGCACTGAGGATACTTCATGGTCTGGCTAAAAAGGAAGGGCAGGGAAGACCCCAAAAGTCCTGAGAGTGCTTACACATGTCCTCCCTTGCTCCCCCTTCCCAATCCCTGAAGCTTGTTTATATGATAGAAGAGTAAACATATCAGAGAGGACAATTTTATAACACAGATTGCCCAAACTATGGAACTTGGTCCCAAACAATGTGATGACCTGATTGACCTGGGGACATAATGAGGTAGGAGAAAGGCATGTTGGCTTTTGCTTGCCAATGTTACTAGAAATTTCCTTTTTGAACTTTGTTTTTAATTTTCAGACTTTTCTGGTGTCTGGTTACATTATTACATATGGCAAACTGACAAACAAACAAATCCAGATAGGCATCTTCCACATTCCAGTCTTCAGGTTTATACGTCCGTTATACTGTATTAGAGGAACCCTTGGTAGTTGGGTCTCTATGGGTAACGGTTTTATTAAAGACATGGGCATCCACATTTAAGTGTCCTTTTGGTATGCTCCATCAAGCACTTTTTAAAAAATATGCTCTATGTTATTCTTTCCTCTGGGTTTCCTGGTGCATCTTTGGTTACTGGGACTGTAAACTTGGTGACTGGGAGTGTCTTCACTTTGCATCTTACCAAAGGCTGCTGTTGTTGAAGCCCATCAGAAAATTAATGATAGTGATTCTGATAAGTGGACATTCCCTTCATAATCTTCCTTAATAAAGAAGGTTTAATGCTAGAAAAGAATGGGGGAATTTGGTCCCCCTAAACTAGAATGGGTAATAAAATCAACTGAGCTCTGAGAAAACGGGTTTGCCATCTCTTCTCAAAACCTCACAAGTTCAAGATGTGGGCAATGTTATAACTAAGGCCCCTGGCATACATTTATTTAATGATGTGATGAGATCTGATCCCTGATCCCAATAGTCATACCTCTTGCCATGCCACACATATGTGGCAGGATGCATGATTTTGGGATTGAGGAACAGATACCAATCATTCCATTCCTGCTTGTCATGATCCCATGTCCCACCCCATCTCTCCCCAGTGCTGAACAAGTGCTATACCAGGGCTGGGAATGACAATAAGTTAATTGTTGTACTTCACCAGAGCTGGGTAGAGACTCTGCCCTGGGGCTGGTCCTAGATCCACTAGGATGAGAATGCCAGAAAACCTCATGTGCAGCCTAGCTGAACACACTTTTTTTTACTTTCTCAGCATGTCCCATTCTGGAATCCAGTAGAGATTCCCCAGTCCGAGAGTCCCCATGTGCTGGGAATACCAGAAAATTTCATGTGTAGATTTTGAAAGTTCCAGTGCAGGGGAAACCTGGTATCTCTTCTCAATACCAGAATCCTTTTGGCCAGGATGTATCAACTGCCTTATACCACAACACATTAGGAACTACAGGGCAAGGAAGTCAACCCTTTGGATTGTGGAGTGCCCCATGGCTCCCTGCAAGCTGGTACCCCAGCACAGCTGATGGACTCCTTTTGACAACAGCAGAATACAGATGCCTGCAGGACTGCATCTAAACCTGCCAACACTGGGGATACATCAACCAAGTCTCACTTTGTAGCTGGAATCAGACTACAATGCAGGGACCCTGACAGAGATTTAAGTTAAGGTGCAATTAAAATCAGCCACAAAAATATTACACATATTTTGTGGAATAATTTTGTAGCTGGTTTCCTGTTTTGTCATGCCATTAATTGCATGAATGTGCAGCTGGGTTATCAATTAAGACTCAATTAACAAGTTAAGCTCATCTCAAGTATAACATGTGGCAGGGGCCTAAGGCACAGAAATAGGAGCCTGCAGATATGAGTTCAGTTCCTAGGTCTTTTAGACTTCCCATGCGATCTGGGCCATTGCAGAAAATCTGTCTGGATTTCAGATTCCCCTTTGTTGTGTTAAGGAATTAATGGTTGCAAGGTGCTCAGGTGCTATAATGGTTCTAACCATCTTGATTTAAATAGGCACAGAGAAATGCAGCAGTGAGCAGTGTAATAGGAATGTGTATACATATCAACTTTTCCTTAAGAGTTCTCTCATTATTTATAGATAGATAATACTTGAGGCATTGAACATTACATTTAGATTAGTCCAACTTAACCTCAATTTTATCACTGTCCATTCAGGAATGAACTGTTACAAGTTCATTCCCTTTAGAGGGCTTGTGGCTCACATCTATCTAATCAGTTGTATGATACCTGTTCTCTGTTTTTATTTCTCTTCTAAAACTATTTCCCCTGTAGTACTTTCTCTTGTTAGCTTTTGTTAGTTTTTCCACTTGGTTTTCTACCATCTTTTAAGTCAGAATATTTTAAGGCTAACCAATGTCCAATTTTTTTTTACTTTTTTAGCTGTCAGGAAAAGGAACATGTTCAGAAATGGTATCAAGAGTTTTACAGGTCATTCTAAGTGAGCATTAAAAAAGTCTTCATGCCATCTCATCTTTATGGAAAAAGCTTTTACTGATCTGAAAAAGCTGAATCTTGTCTATCTACAAACCATGGCATATGGATCTGGTGCAGTAATTTTCACATCTAGAAGAAGGAAATACTTTTCTAGGGATTTGACTTTAAAATGAACTTGCAACTGGTTGAAACTACTTAATAGCATAAATCCCAGAGAGACAGATATGCGAGCAGAAGGTGATATCATTTAGTTAAAACAGCATGGAAGAAGTGCCATGTGGTGTTTCAGGTAGTATTCTCCTTGACTCAGGTGGTCTTCTCCTCAAACCTTCCAGTCAAGGGGAAGGGCCCTGGCAGGAGTGGATTCATCCTACAGAGCAATGCATGGCTTCAGTATGGTGTTGCCAGAAGGACTTTGGCTTCTTTAATCATAGGATGTTGTTCCAAGAAGAAAGATAGATTCAAAGAGATGGGATCCACCTGATGAAGAGAGGGAAGAGCATCTTCACAAATGAGCTTGCTAACCTAGTAAGGAGTGCTTTAAACTAGGTTCTGGGGTAGGGGAGCAGGATAGGTAGAGACTGTAGGCTTAGAAATGGTATTTAAAGGTTTGCTTTTTGAGAATTGGCTTATAGGTTTATGTATATGCATTAGAATGAGAGTGCTGATGCATCCCCTGTCAGGCCGCACTCCCTGTTAAGGCAATGGGTAGGGGAGAAGGAGGGAGTGCCAGTGCCCACCCTGTGAGCACCAGCTGGGGAGTGGGGCCACCAGCAAAAGCAGTCAGCTGCCAGGGAACCCCCCCGGGGGTGGGGATGTGAGGGGGTCGTGCCCCCTGACTCATGAGGCACCAGTCACCCATGCAGTTTCACGCAGCCTTCAAATTATACAGGCTGTCTAACACAAGGCCAATGGCTACAAACACAGACTGGGAAAGAGGGGGCATGTACCATACTGTTCCACAACCCAAGCTAGAGGTGTCAACAGTTAAGCCCCAGAACGGGGGAAAGAGGGTGGGGCAGGCTAAGTCCCAGTTTTGGGAGAACAGATGAAATTAGGAAAAGGCCTAGAAAGACCAAATTAGTAGATGTGCAAGTGGTGAGATATGTGTACATGTGACAAACACAGAAAGACCAACAATGGCAGCCACAAACAAACAGTCATCGGGGACATCAACAGAGACCAAAGTCCCAGAGTAAGTGGGAAAGTGGGTGACCTGGAGGAATCACAAGTAGGAGGGGGCAACAAGGGAGGCTTTTGCATTCTTCTTAAGAAAGTAGGTCGATCAGCTAGTTACATAAATATACAGATCCTGGGAAACAAGCAGAAAGAATTGGAAATCCTCAAACAGTCACAAAACTATGATGTAATTGTAATAACAGACTTGGTGGGATAGCTTGCATGACTGGAGTACTGACATGGATGAGTACAAACTGTTCATGAAGCAGAGGCAGGGGAGAAGAGAAGAGAAGAGGAGGAGGAGGAGTGGCACTTTGTTTAAAAGAGCTGTATGATAGCTCAGAGTTCCAGTATGAAACTGGAGATAGGCCTGTTGAAATTCTTTGGGTTAGGGTAAGAGGGGAGACCAACAAACATGATGTCATGGTGAATGTGTGCTATAGACAACCAAATGAGGTGGATGGCACTTTCTGCAAACAGATAGTAGAAATGTCCTGATCACAGGCCCTGGTTCTCAAAGGTTACTTCAGTCATCCTGACATATGCTGGGAGGTCAATGCACAGGCAAACCAGGAAACTTTTGGAGAGTGTTGGGGACAACTTGTTGGTATATGTGTTGGAGAGGCCAACAAGGGGCCATGGTCTTCTTGACCTGCTGCTCACAAACAGGGAAGAATTGGTGGGCAATGTAGCAGTGGACGACAGTTTGGGCAGCAGTTACCAAGCAATGATTGAGTTCAGGATCCTAAGGAAAGGAAGAAATGGGAGCACCAAAATAATGACTCTGGCTTCAGAAAATTGGACTTCGACTTATTCAGGGAAGTGATGATAGGATCCCCTGGGAGGCCAGTCTGATGACTGTACTTTAAAGAAACCTTACTGAGAGCATAAAAACAAAGCATCCCAATGCAAAGGAAGACTAGCAAGTATGGCAGAATACTAATCTCCCTTAGGATGGAACTCCTCAGTGCACTAAAACACAAAAAGGGTTACAAGAACTGGAAACTTGGGCAAATGACCGGGTGGGGGGTATACGAGTATTGCTTGGGCACACAGGGATGAAATCAGGAAGGCCAAAGCACAACTGTAATTGCAGCTAGCAGGGGAGACAAAGGGTAACAAGAAGGGTTTCTATGAATATGTTACCAGCAAAAGGGGGATCAGGGAAATGTTGGTCTCTTACTAAATGGGGGGAGGCAACGTAGTGATAGGTGATGCAGAAAAAGCTGAAATACTCCATGTCTTTTTCACCTCAGTCTTCATAGGCAAGATCAGCTCATGAACTACTTCATCTGGTAGCACAGTTTGGAGAGGAGGTGAGCAGCCAACAGTGGTGAAAGAACAGGTCCAGAACTATTTAGAAAATTTGGATGTATACAAGCCCATGGGGCCAGACACAATGTATTTGTGGGGGCTAAGGAATTTGGCTAATGTGATTGCAGAGCCACTGGCCATTAGCTTTGACAATGCCTTATAGTTGGAGAGGTCCCAAGTGATTGGAAAAGGGTGAACGTAGTGCCCATCTTTAAGAAAGTAAAGAAGGAGGATCCAGGGAACTACAGACTGGTCAGCCTCACCTCAGTCCCTGGAACAATCATGGAGCAGATCCTCAAGGAATCCATTTCTAAGCACTTGAAAGAGAAGAAGGTTATTAGGAACAGTCGGCATGGATTCATCAAGGGCAAGTCATGCCTGACCAACCTGTTTGCCTTCTATGATGAGATGACTGGTTCTTTGGATGTGAGGAGAGCAGTGGACATGATATACCTTGACTTTAGCAAGGCTTTTGATATAGTTTCCAACAACATTCTAGCAAGCAAGCTAAAGATGTATAGGTTAGATGAATGAACTATGCAGCAGATAGAAAACTGGCTGGATCATGAGGCTCAAAGGGTAGTAATCAATAGCTCAGTGTCTAGTTGGCAGCTTGTCTCAAGTGGAATGCCCCAGGGGTTTGCCCTAGGATTGGTTTTGATCAATATCTTTAACAACATGGAAGAGGGTGTGGAGTGCACCCTCAGTAAGTTTGCAGATAACACCAAGCTGGGTAGAATAGTAGCTACACTGGAGAGTATGGCTAGGGTTTATAGAGACCTAGACAAGTTGGAGCATTGGACCAAAAGAAATCTCATGAGGTTCAATAAAAAGAAGTGAAAAGCCCTGCACTTAGGACAAAACAACCCCATGTACTGGTACAGGCTAAGGATGGACTGGCTAAGTAGCAGCTCTTCAGAAAAGTGGACAGTAAGCTGAATATGAGCAACAGTGTGTCTTTCTTCCAAAGAAAGTTAACAACATACTGGGCTGTATTAGTAGGAGCATTACCAGAAGATTGTGAGAAGTTATTATTTCCTTCTTTGGCACTGGTGAGGCCATGTTTGGAGTATTGTATCCAGTTTTGGGCCCCCAGTACAGAAAGGATGTAGACAAATTGGAAAGAGTCTAACAGAGGGCAACAAAAATGGTTGGGGGCTGGGGCACATGACTTGTGAGGAGAGGCTGAGGGAACTTGGCTTATTTAGTCCGGAGAAGAGAAGACTGAGAAGGGATTAAACAACAGCCTTCAACTACCTGAAAGGTGGTTTGAAAGAGGATGGAGCTAGACTGTTCTCAGTGGTAGCAGAACAAGGAGCAGTGTTCTCAAGTTGCAGTAAGGGAAGTTTGGTTAAGATATTAGAAAAAACTTTCTCGAGAGTTAAGTAGTAAAGCATTGGTACAGGTTACCCAGAAAGGTTGTGAAATATCCATTGTTGGAGGTTTATAAAACCCAAGAAGAGGAAGCCTAGGCTGGGACGATCTAGTTGAGGATGATCTTGATTTTAGCTGGGGGTTGGAGTAGACGACTTTCTAAAGTCCCTTCCAACCCTAGTTTTCTATGATTCTTTGAATAGTTTAGTGCTTTAACTTTTCACCTTTCTTAAAAATGAGTACAAGGACCCGGATATCTTCAGCATCATAAATTCTCTGTGTAATTTGGTACAACTGCTAATCCATTTTCAAGAAGCAACAAGGATTATAGAAGCCAGAGTGCTGTAGCCCCAGGCTCTTCTAGATCCTTGGTCATCTCTTTCTTTCCATTACTTTTAAGGAGAAGATATCCCTAGCGCTGCTGGTTGTGCCCCAGCCGGTAAAGTGAACCCTAGTTGCTTTTACTTCTTACGACCTTTGCTGTAGAAGCAACTCTTTAGTTGTTATTTTAAGTTGGACATGGTGGAGAGTGGGGAATGAAGAGCTAAGTGAGAAAATCCACACCAAACCTATGCTAGGCAGTAACATTTTTCTCATACTTTTATAAGCTCCATGAGAGTTTCACTATTTTTCAATTACATTATCCAACTTCCTTTGTATTACACAGGGTCAGCTCTGTTAATATTGAATTTATTAGCATTTTTAAAGTATCAACTGTTTTAAAGTTCTTGGGATACTAGTTTCATAACTTAATTAACTTTTCTTCTTTTTTCCTTCTGTCAATTTTGTTATGAAAATATTCAAGTTCCTTGTGCTTCATTTTCAACCACTAAAAGTGTGTTGGCTAGCTCAAGCATATTTATTAATTTATGGCTTGTCCATGTTTTAAGCCTTTTAGTTTAAAGTGCTATGGTTACACATACTTAAATCTTCAGTTAAAAAAAGTTCAACCTTTGTCAATTGGTAAAAAAAATTGTAAAGGAGATGTAAGAAATGTGCTCAATGCTTTGCCTGTGGTTATGAACCCAGGCCCATACCTACAAAGGAATTTAGGTTCCTGGGTTCTATAGTAAAATCCACACTCCTGAGTGAAGTATGTAGCCCCTCCAAATAAGGTACCTCAGAATGAGACACCCCCACCCCCCCAAATCAGCAAATCAAGGGGAAAACTCCTAAAAGTCAGAACACTGAGCAGGGAGCTGCATAAGGGTGAAGTTGCACATTACAATTAGGATGTGCACAAGTTAGGTGGCATAAATGTATGATTGACGTCTGAGCAGTGACACATGAAGTGTTAATACCCTCTCTGACCTTCACTAATCAGACTTACTGCTGTCAGTCATGTAGCAGCTTTGACCACTTAACAGCTTGATGTCCAGAAACCCTACAACTATATATTCATTTTGCCACTAAACTGACACTGGAAATGGCAGGGGGTTAACACAGACCATTAATACTTTGTCCTTATGGGGCTTCAAATGGGAGTTGAATACTGATCTTCCATGAGTTAGATACCCAGGGCTTGTATATTAGTAAAAAAAGGGGCCTTACTTCCTTTGATTGAATTAAATTTTCCAGAGATAGAAAAGCAATAGTTGTGTTTCTTTGTAAATGGAAGTATTGGCAGTGTTAGACAAGTCTCAGCTTCTGAGTGGAATATGAACAACTGGTAATTATAGTACAAAATGCATGGTGAGTATTAAGAACTCTACTTCCCAGGTTTTACAGGGTACAGTTTATATCTCTACTGAACCAGGAGTAAGACAGGAATCACATTCAGACTCTAATACACCCAAGTTAGTTCAACCTGATTCAGCTCTTTTGCTGGCCGAGGTCACTTCCCTCCCCTGCAGCAGCTCAGGTGTACAGATGTAACTGGTGCTCTTCATGAACAGAAGTAATGATAAACACCAGCTTTTCCCTCGTGTATAGACTCAAGTAATATATGCAGTCCATGGATGGCACCTGACTTGTGCATTTGAGTGCACAGGAAGACAATGAATTAACCTCTATAAAGGGTAAAATGTTGATATTGTAAATCTGATCCAGAAGTCAGATTAAAGTTAATGGAGTTCTGCATGAGTGTATGTATCCATCCATATTGCAGGAATGGAGTCTTAGGGTCAGATTTCCCTCAACTTGATGTCTTGTACAGCCATTTACAAATGAGTTAAAAGTGGTCATAGAATGCTATCTAATAAGAACAGTTACACATTATACCCATCTTGCTTCTATGTGAATAGCTTCCACAGGTGCAGGCCAGTAGAAAATCTGGCCTCAGAGAAATCTCTTGCCTAAATTATTAATGACAAACTATTTGATGAGTTTTCTACTTGTTTGAACTTTCATACTTGCATTTAGATTTTCACTTATAATTTGCATAGAAAGAATTCATGGGTATAAATGCAAATATCTGTTACATTAAAAATGGAGGGTTATGATTTATAATTCCAATATACAAAATTATATTAAGGAAAAGAGAATCTCAACATCTCTTTCAAAACTTCCCATAGAACACTCTACAATATGGCTCATGAGATCTGCTTTGATATCAAATAATATATAGACTACAGGTTTTTTTTTTTCATTTATCCTTTTTACCTTCTTAGGTATATTTATTTTTGATCCATTCCTATAAGCACTTACTACTTGTTTATTGTTAGCAGCCTGAATAAGTGTTTATAAGGATGGAAGATTTCAGTTATAGTTTATCAGATGAATAGATTTATGAGAGAGAATAAGAACAGTATTCAGAAAGGATTAGTATTAAGCCAGTTTGTCCCAAACTGTGAATAGGGAAGACTTGTCTTCATATAAGTAACTCATAGGGATGTGTGAAGCTTAGGGTGCTGATTCAATTTGGAGGAGATTTGGCCTGATTCGGTGGCTGCATCTCCAAATCTGAATTGAATCAGGGGACCAATGAAAAAGTCCAAATTGCTTAGAAGCTCTCTGAATCAATTCGCAAAAGACTCAGAGAGCTTGGATGATTCAGGCAGGCTTTGCCCATTGCAGCAGGGAATTGGAGCTGGACTCCGTGCTCGTAAGTAGGGGGCAGGGGCGGGGGGTTGGAGGGGACCATGGCTAGATTCCCCACCAGGCCCCATCTCATGCTTGCTCTCCCAGTCCTCCCAGTGCTCCTCGACCCCCACCCATTTCCCCAGCTCCCCCATGGCTTCCCTGCCCACCCCAACTCCTGGTGCTTTATAAAAAAGCCCCCACATACTGGGTGCTGCCCAGTGGGGGGGCAGTCCTTGTTGCCACCCACTGCCCCATACCATGTGGGAGTCTCTGCCATGAGTCCTGCAACTCCCCCACTCTCCCAGCCCACTCCATGACTGCCCCTCCTGCCCCAGCTCCAGCCCTTTAAGAAAAAAACCCAGCCCCCTGCCCAGACTCACCAGCTCCTATAGTAGACTTGGTGCTTCTTGGGGCTTGTGCAGAGCCCTCCACCCAGCATGGGGCAGTGGGGCAGCTGTGCCAGCCTTTTATTCTTAAATGGCTGGAGCTGGGATGGGCAGGGCAGCCGTGGGGGGCTGGAACAGCAGGGTGGAGGTTGGGGGGCTTGTGGCAGAGCCCCCCATGCAGCTTGGGGCAGTGGAGGGCAGCACCCAGTGAGTTGGGGCTTTTTTTTTTCAAAGTACCAAGAGCTGGGGCAGGTGGGGCAGCCATTGCCAAGTCTGGGAGAGTGAGCAGGGGATGGGACAGTGATTTGAATCACCAAATCGAATTATTGTCCCCTGAATTGGCTGTATCTGAATCCAAAGCAAATGCTAGCTGCTTCGCAAAGGCCTAGTAACTCAGGTCCCAGACTTGCCAACACGCAAGAATATGCCACTGACTATGCATAGTAGCATGTTTTATTAAAAGATATCTAAATAATTTAAATAGAGAAGCTTCTATACCAATATGTTTTTTTATTAAAGCACTTGCATATTCTGTAGAGGAGATTTGAAAAAAGAAAAGAAAAAAATTCACATAGTATAACTTCTTATGTAACACACATAGCAATTAAATTCATAAATATTTACTCTTACTACAACAAAAGCTTTTTTATCTGGCACCTCACATTCCCCATGGGTGCCAGATAACAAAATACGCTGGTTAACTGAGAGGCCCAAACAGTTGTCTTTGCCTGTTTGGGCTGCTGCATCTGGGGCGTCGCTGATCACCCCCCCCAGCATTGCCAACCCTCCCCTGGGCCCTGCGGGGATGGGGAGGTGGGCCCCATGTAACCTGCTATGTCCTGGGCCATGGGGGCTCAGAAACGCAGACTGTTTTGCCCCAGGTCATAGGGGCTCAGCGAAACCAGAAGTACCACAGTGGGCACTTCTGGTTTCACTTTACCTTAGAAGCTGCCATGCCAGTTTGTAAGGTGCCGGTTAATGGAGCTTTTACTTTAAATGAAAGACTATCCAGAGCTAGTTGAGAGAAAAGTGAATCTGGAATGAACAGGTATATGAAGCGAAAACAAACTTTCTCTGATTGTTTAGCTGTGCAAATTAAAACTGACCTCAGGCACCTTTGTGTCATACATCTAACACCTACTTACAACAATTAAGCAAAACAATTTCCTTACCTAACAATATTCAATATTCTATGTTTAAGCTTACATGTGCTGAACAAATAGCAGCTGGTTAATTTGACATGAGACTCAGATTGACACCATGATATTATTTTGCAATATTATGTTGCTTGAAAATAGTTTTGAACATCATGTACTGCTTTTGTGTACACAACAAAATGCACACGTCTTTCCATAAGCTAGCAATGGATACATCCATACTGGAAAACAAGTTTTTCCGGTCCTGTTCAATGCAAGTCTCAAGGAATTTAGTTATAGAGTTCAGCTATAGAAGGATCAAGCTCTCCAATTGTTTAATAAATACAAATATACAATATTTAGTGCCAGATTCATAACCCCTGCTGCCCTTACATAAATAGAATATTCACTTCAACCTACCTATGGAAGGAAGGAATTCAAAAATGGCCCTTACTGGAAACTCAAGGCACTAATTATAATTATAATTAAGGCACAATAATTATAATTAAGTACTCATAAAGTTTAGTTTTGCTCAGATTGACTCAGTTTCTTCTTGCAAGTCTTTAAAATTTATTCCCCTTAAACTTATTTCCCTTAAACTTGAAAACTTTTTTCCCTTAAACAGCAATATGGTTGTCCTTATCTTTTTGCATTTTTCTTTTCTTATTTATTGAATGAGTAGTTGAAAGAAAAACACATATTTATGATCAGAAAATGATAAAATACCACAATAAGCAGTGACATTCATTCTTCTGTAGTATCCGTGTCCTTTTTTTCTGAACCTTTTAAAATCAACTACTATACTAAATGATCAAAATGCTTTTACTAAATTAATGCAAAGTTTCAAAGGGGAGTGCAACGTGGAACTAGGGTCAGTATCATATTATCTATAGGAAAACAAGATTACACAGAGGTAAGGCATTTTATGAAAAAAACCTTCACACTTTTGGTCTACTGCTTTAAAATAAAGCAATCGTACATCCAGAAGTCTGCCTTGAGCTATTTAACCTTGCACTTCTTTTAGCATGGTAATAGAGTTGTTGATGATTCTAGATAGGAAACATTCACAGTCGTTTATCTTTCCAATCATTTCTCTATACCCATCAAAGTTTCCGAAAACTACCGGCAAAATAATGGGGAAGTTGTAGAAAAAAGGTAACATTCATCTATCTGAAAGTAGTTCAGTTGTCTATATGTCTGTGTGTTTTAGGTATCACCCAAAATGACAGTCAGACAAGCACAGAAGATAAGCAGATTGTCTTGTATTATACTTTTTTTGTCTTTTTATTTGTAATTTCAGTGACAGGATCAAATTAGAAAAAATAAAGACAAAAAATAGCAAAGGAAAATAGAAATTAGTGTTTATTGGGCATTTCTTCTGCTCCAATGCCTGCACTTCTGGAACAGGCAACTGTGACAGGGAAAGATCTGAGCGCACCTTTAATGACATGAATTCAGACAATTTCTGGTATTGTTGCTTCTCTGTGCCAAATGGCTACTGATCTTTGTCAATCATAGTGCTTTCACATACCAAGATCTCTGGCTATGGAAACAATGGTATCACAACAGGCTTTTAACAATTCCCTTGTGGTCTTTTATCCACTTAGAAAAAAATCCTGTCTATCCTATTATTTGTATCAGACCCCTACATTACATGTATGCCACCATTAATAAGGAATGAACCACAAAAATGTTCTACATATAATGTAGAATATGTTTACGACTCATTTTTATGGTGCCATAAAATTAATGTGTGGCTGATGGTTGACAGCTGACTGCTGCCGTGGCCATGATTGCTGGATAGGGTTAAGGACATTTTTATGGTTAATCACAAATTTCAACCTTGACAATTTTTGCTGGCAGAACTAGATAAAATCTATTAATCAAATTTCCACTTTCCAAAGCATATAACAAAGATTAACCAACTTTTGAAAATCAAAGATTTAACATTTTTGTAGAGAAAATAAGCTTTATTTTTTGGCAGTAACAAAGCAATTCACTTGGTATGCATTGTGTTATTTTTCACTTTAAAAATCTATCAAATGCTGGACATATTTAGCTGCCTCAATGATCCCATAATATAAAATTTTGGATTGTCTATTCAGAATGATAAAAACATTTTCCTTGTATATCTATTGTTTTTCCATTCATTCTAAAGTCCTTAGCCAAAACTTCACCTCAGGTATAACCTCACTGTACAAAGTGAGATTATACCAGGAATGAATTTAAATAATTGGATACAAAAATGTATGAAATTGAGAGAGAAAATCATGTAAGTATCTAGTGTACTTTTTAATGTTGCTGAGCAAACTAAAAATTTGATTTTCTTTTCTTTCCTTTTTCTTATTTTACAGGAGACTATACCTCACAAAATTGCTGCTAATTTTCTTTTTTTAAACAGAACAAAAATAACATTGTAGTAATGGTAATACTATGGTGTATTTAGCTAATCTTCTCAATTTGTGTAAATGAACAAATCCACCATTTTTGCAAGAATAGAAAATGATAACCTTTATAGGTGTTTTCTTCTGTTTTTATCCATCCTTTTTATATTAAATCTCTTTTTTTCATTTTCAATTTTTTTAATAGAGACTCAAGGAACTGAAACACAGGGAGTTTGCTCGAAATGTAGCTTCTAAGTCAAGAAAAGATGAAAGGAAGCAGGAAAAGGCCCTTCAACGTTTGCACAAATTAGCTGAACTAAGGAAAGAGACATCTTGGTAAGTGGATAGTTACTGAAATGTAAAACACACTAGTATTTAATTCTCAGACTCTTGGGGTTGTGGGACATGGCATTATTAAAACCCTCATCCAGAATAAGCCACACATGTTTTTATAGTATTCTTGAAGATGTATGCCTACTGTAATTTGATTTGGCACTCTATGGGGAAATAAATGTTTAACATTACTTTTCCAGTGAAGCTAAAATGACATGTATTTTTAGTTTTTAAAAAAATGTTCCATACATATTTCATGGCACAGTTGTTAAAAGCATTAGTGATCCAGGTCATAAATTTGAAGCCTGGCACTACTTCATTGGTGAGGAGAGAAATACATTCTATTTTTCCTACATGTAACAGATCTGTGTGATTTAGTGTTCAAACTGGTTACCTGGGAATGCATCCCAAAATCTAGTTTTGCATTTAAATAACTGGAGAACCTATCTTAAAATATAAGGGTTTTTTCCACTTTTTCCTAGCGTAGTAGAGTATACAAGAGTCACTTGGTACCTGAGGTCCATTCTTACTGAATTTGGAAATACATTCTTAATTGATATTAATAGATCTTAGCTTGCTGGAGTTTACAGCATGTGTAATAAAAAAATGAAATACTTCTGATCCTGAGGGTCTAGTGAAAGTGATTTTGAACCAAGTTCAGTTTATGTAATGTAGTCACAAGAAGAAAAAAGCTGGTGATTGCCGTGTAAATGGAATGTTTATTCAGACTTTGTTTCCAGGTGCATTTCACCACGTAAACTGCCAGATATCACAGTTGACCATATATTCTGCAGTTTCTGTGGAGAGCTGGCAATCTTTGTAACTTGAATGTTGTGCAACATACCAAAACAAAATTCTCCTCTAGAAGCAGGGATGACATGCATGTGGGTAGGGTGCATGTGAAATGAACAACACAGAATCTGATTTTTAATTTCTTTGGTGACAATACCTTTTTGAGATGTGTTGAGTGTGGTTCCACTTTTTTCATCAGGTTCATTTGGAACTTATGGATAACACATAAATAATGTTATCTCACTGTTAGGGTTCATAGAATAGATAACATTAAATACTTTAATGGTATACTATGGAGATAATGAAAGGCAGTGGCAAATTTGGAACTGCTAGCTGGACTCCAGGGGTGCTTTGTACATGTAAAGAAGGTTATAAATACTTAAGAAAACACAGTGCGGTAGTGCTTCTTGTTTCATCAGAGAAAAAACAGACATGTTCATTACAGTGCAGTTATACTCTAAAAAGTAACACTGTGGGGTTCTATATTCATTCTCTCTCAATGACTTGCATATTGATTAACTTACAGATAAAAATTCAAAATTACTGGACTGTAAAGTAAATGTGCAATATGAAAATCTATCAACAGTCTTCATTTCTCGCTCTACATTTTATAACCATCAGTATTAATTCTGCAAGCAGAAATTAGCTGGCCATTTTTATTATTCCTGAATTCATCTTTCTTGCTCATTTTGAGTTGACTATTCTGTAGCACATACCTTTTCTGTTCACTAAATTCATAAATGTGTGAGAGCTAAGATATGTGGGACCAAATTTGCATTGAACTTCAATTATCCTCACAAAATATGTTTTTGTATTTATTTTGTGACTCTAAACTGCTAACAAACTTGACACTAGAATATTTAAAATTCATTTACTTGTTTGATGACAACGTTAGGGATTTTTAAGACAAATCTGCAAGAAAAGGTGCAGGTTATTGAATGAAGTGATGATATTTTTGCAGACTTTAATAACTGAGTATTGTAGAATATTAGAAATCAATAAAGAGACAGAACCCAAATTAATAATTAACTTTTATTACTTAAAGCATGTTTTATTGCTCTGCATATTCTGTATAATGCTTTATTTGTCTGCAAATAGTATCACAAAAACACAAAAAACTGCATTTGCAAGTAAATTAGAACTTCATTAAATGTAATTGATAGAATATAAAGTATATTGTAGGACTATAGGACTGTGAGAATAAACAATCAGATCTGGATTAAGAAATGTTCTTAGAGTGCAATAGAGATAAAAAAACATTTTACTAGGACTTTCTAGGTTGGACCCAGGCTTGCCAATCCAAGAAAAAAAATATATGAACAATCAACAAACTTTTTACTGTCAACCAATCTGTTTTACTAATATATAATTTTACTGGCATATGTTTTATATAATGTAAATGTAACTTGTATCTCTAGACAGCAATAGTAAAGGCTGGATTCAAATTTGATACAGTCTTACTTGACTGCAGCAATGCTATCCCCCACTCCTGGGATCTTCTATTCACCCCTACATCCTTATAGGCCTAACCACATAATGCAGTGTGCCAACCTCACCCCAGACCACCCCCAAGCTTATCCTGCCAATTCCATTTGCCCTACCACCCTGGCATGGGACCCCCACCCACCTCCTCTCCCCCGTCCCAAGCCTACAGCTCCATCATGGCTACACCACGCCTCTTTGTCCTCCCCTGTTCTTCAGTTGGCTAGGAGCCACATAATCCTGCCTACCTTCAAGGCAAGCCACAATTACAAGCAGGCAATGGGATGTAGTAGCAGGAAATACAGACTTTCTCATGATCAGGAACCTGGGTTTTCTCTGTTCAAAGATCCCAAATTCTCTGAAAAAAAATCCAAAATTCTTTGATTAAAATCTCCTAAATCCATGTTTTTCCATGATTAAAATGAAACATCACTATATACATAGGTATCAGTTGAACACAATGATACCTATATATCAGCTGATACCTATATATATATATATATATATATATATATTTATAGTGGTGTTTCATTTTAATCATGGAAGAACATGGATATATATATCTTTTCTGCTTCTGTGCTGATATATATAGATATATATATCACTTGTATATATATATCTATATATATCAGCACAGAAGCAGAAAAGGGATCTTGGAGCCATAATGAACTCCAAGATGAACACGAGTTGTCAGTGTGATGAAATCATCAGCAAAGCTAAGCATACTTCATCATGCATCAACAGATGCATGACAAATAGAACCAAGGAGGTGATACTTCCCCTCCTTGCAGCATTGGTCAGATTGCATTTGGAGTACTGCATCTAGTTTTGGGTGCTGTACTTCAAGAAGGATGTCGATAGACTCAAGACAGTCCAGGGGAGGGCCACCCATATGGTTAGGGGCTTACAGGGCAAGCCCTATGAGAAGAGACTGAGGGACCTGGACTTCTTCAGCCTCCGCAAGAGAAGTCTGAGAGGTGATCTTATGGTCACCTATAAATTCATTAGGGGGATGCAACAAGGGATCGGAGAGGCTCTGTTCACTAGGATGCCTCTTGGGGTAAAAAGAAACAATGGTTACAAACTGACAGAAAACAGATTTAGGCTAGATATCAGGGAAAACTTCTTCACAGTAAGGGTGGCCAGAATTTGCAATGGGCTTCCAAGGAAGGTGATGCTCTCTGCTATCTTGGGAGTCTTTAAGAGAAGGCTGGTAGGCAACTGGCTGGGGTCATCTGACCCCAGTACTCTTTCCTGCCTAGGCAGGGGGTCAGATTTGATGATTTGTTGAGGTCCCTTCTGACCCTAGCATCTATGAATCTACAATTTTAAAACAATTTGGAAGCTTACCAGTGCCTCAATTATAATTATAAAATTAATTCTAAATAGCTATATAGTTTAGCATTTAATTTTGTTTTTTTAACATGGAAAATCTAAGCTTCCCCTGCCCCCTTTGCTCACCAGGATATGGGTCCAATTTCAGCTGTCCCCATGCTACTTTGTGGTGCTAAGCAGCCCTTCCCCCTGCTCATGCTGTTGTCATTCACTCCCAAGCCACAACCCCCCTCCCTCCCAGCCTAGCCAGTGCCCTTCACTCCAAACCCACAGTCTCCTGGCCCTGACAATGCCCCTCACTCCCAACACACAACCCCTCAGCCCTACTGGTACCCTTCATTCTCAACCCACTGGCTACCACCCCCAGACCCCAGCCTTCCACACTGGGAGCCTGAGGGGAGGGGGCAGTGGGTCCAGAGTCAGGGTCAGGGCCAGGAGGCTGGGAGTGAGGGGCAATGACATGGGGATCCCTGCTCATGATAGCCCAGATTCCTGCTCATGATGAACCCTTTTCTAGTGAGTTTTCTATATTAAGTTGTATCCCAACTACGCTAAACTTGGTAAAACATCCACATAGTTACAGGGGTGTTGGTTGTAGCTGTGTTGGTCTAAGGACATAGGCAAACAAAGTATTTTGGGCAAATCTGATATCTTTTATTAGAGTAACTAAAATAGTTGTAAAAATTCTTTTTTGCAAGCTTTCAGGTACAAACACCCTTCTTCAGGCAGAGGGAGTGTCACATAGTCACATGCAGTAAACGCTATGAGTATTCAGATTTATCTATCATTGCTTTAAAAATGTAATTTTGATTTTCCAGTTAAAAAAGAAGTGTTGTATTTCATTGTGACTAAAAGTTGCTACTGGATGAGTTTCAAAAATAAAATGATCTATTGTACTGCAAAAATGCTCAGACTGTTTTGTATAGAGTATTTGTGCTCTGTAGACCAGTTATTTTTAGTTTGCAGAAATTTTGTTTTTCATGTGTTTTTATCTATTTTTGCTTTCTATTGAATGAAACATGAAAGCTTGTAGGAGGACATGTAATTACTGTTAAAAGAAGACTGTCACAGACTTTAAAAAAAAATTCAAGGATGAATGCTGAGAGCATAAATACTTTCAGGAACTATTTTTCCATGTAAGAATTTGCAGAGATCACCATAACTGTATTTATAATCACAAAAAAGAAGGTAATCAATACAGAGATCATATGAAGAAGGGGAGCTAACATCTGAGGTTGTGAATGAGGTGAAAGTCAGCTAAGAGACTTTCTTAGTTGAAATATATTTTTCAATATAAAAAAGTTAATTCATGTTTTGAAGCTATGACTTTTTGTAGCAAACAATTTGTCAGGTAACCTGTTTCTGTAGAAACCTTGATGGATACAAATATAAAAATCACATTCCTATGTAATTGTACAATGGGAATGCAGTAACTGTCAACATTTAACTGCTCTGAAGTGTACTTATGGAAGGTTGTGTTTTGTTTTTTCAGTGCTCCTGGGAGTGGCCCCATGTTCAAGTCCACTACAGTTACAGTGAAAGATAATTGTAATGAAATCTCACAAAACGCTGTCATAGACTCTTCTAACAAACAACAAGATTTCAATTCCACATTAATGCACAAGGCACAGAATACTAAAGATATTGCTTCTCTGGCTTCTTCCACTTCTGAAAGTGCAAGCAGTGATAAATCTGACACTAATAAACTTGGGAATCAAATACATGGAACTCAAGGACACAAAGTTGGATTCTCTTTTGCTTTTCCAAAGAAAGCTTCTGTCAAACTGGAGTCTTCAGCAGCTGTTTTCTATGAGTATAATGATGAAGCATCTTTTGAACATGGAGTTAGCAGAAGAAGTAGATTTGTTCCAGGTTCCTGTAATCTTCAGTCTCCATCCACAACAGAAATGGTTCTGTGCTCTGAGGAGAAACATAATAATATTCACTCACTAATGGAAAAATGTACTGACACAGAAGAAGCTGCAGAACTTCAGGAACCAAAAGAACTAGCCAGTAATGAAAACAAAATACTTGAGAATACAGAAATGCTGCCTGCTGTTTCTCATTTGGAACAACCTATGTATTCTGTTTTGAATGGCTACTGCACTGACACAAATTCAACAGCATTCCCAGATTCAACTACACCCACAGCTACCATCTATAATCAAGAACTACCCATAGATTGTAACACTTCTGAACAACTGGGAAACAAATCCACAGCTTTTTCTGTCACAGAGGATAATTTGTCTTTGCATGATATCATTGAGGAAAATAAGGACGGTATTAATAATAATTCCTCCAAGGCTGAAAATGAAATTAAAAAACTTGGATCCAATGTACTAATTTCATCAAATTATGAAGGGAGCAATGCAGTCTTGCTAAATAAATCAGATTCATATAAAAGATCTTGTAAACCATTTGTTCCGGTCCTTAGTAAACATGGATCTACTATTCTTCAATGGCCATCTGAAATGTTAATTTACACCAATACAGAACCATCAGTTTCCTACAGTTGCAATCCTTTATATTTTGACTTCAAGTCATCAAAATCAACTAACAGTCTAGAGAAGAGTAAACATGAGTTAAATGTACCTCACTCTCACCACAAGACTGAGTCTGACCAGAGTCTAGTTTGGGATTATGCTGATAAATCTATTTCAGAGTTAGCTGACTGTGAAACAGACACGTGTAAAAATGTGTGCAATCATGCATCATCAATTAAAACTGATGGTGTTTTAACTAAAAGCTGTGATTCTGAAAAACAAGTTAGATTGTGCTTAGACAACTCTTTCAGAATTGGAGAAACAGAAAAATACCACATTTCAAGAAGAAATTCACAACAGGATACTGTGATAGATGGGGGACAGAATAAAGGATGGATCAAAGAAACTTGTGAAAAATGGTTTCGCAAAAACAGAAAAAGAAAAGGGAGGAGAAAACTGTGTCATCATCATCATGGGAAAATTGGAAAGGCAGGAGGTGAAATTTCTTTAACAGCTGGACAGGAAATTAATTATCTTAATGAAAATAAACTTCAGCCTCTTCAAAATGCTCCAAATATGTACAAGTCTGAAATTAGCAGCATGTGGTTAGCTTCAGAGGAAATGCAACAGTCATGTCAAAAACCTGATATTGAAAACAGTGATCATAAAAGAGTTATGTTCACAGCAGCACACATACATGAGCATAGGGGCACATGTGCTATTTGGAACACAACAAATAGCAATGACCACTGCACAAATTTTAAACCTTTCCACAGAAAATACAAAGCAAGCTCTCACAAATGCTCAAAAAAAATAACTTTGAATTCCAGAAGACATAACTTAATGTACTCTAGAACATTTTGTGGTTGGAGAGTCAAAAGGTCTACCTGTAGTCCAGATCATAAATGTCTGGGCCAATATAATAAGGAAAAATGTACAAGTCAAAGCCAGTCTATAAAGAGAGCTTACAACTTTCTGACTGATGAACCTGAACGATCCCATAGAAAACGAAGACAACATACATATTCTTGTTCATCAGATGAAAGTTCATATAAACAGACATTTTTATCACAAGAATGTTTAAATCAAATGAGTAATCTAACTGTACCATGTAAACCTAAAGGGAAAAGGAGAAGGAAAAAAAATAGAATTCATCATGCATTTGTTGACAAGGAACTAAAAAGAAATGAAAATTATAGGCCTTTGAAAGACAGTTCTACAGTAAATATTTTGGGGGAATTGTTAATTCAAGATAATATAGAACAAACAAAATCTCAGCCCATAATGGATTGTGCAAAAGATAAGGACCAAATAATGCAGTTGGGAGAAAATGAGTTGCCTCTACAAGCTGATAGTTTGCATTCAGTAGAAAAAGACAAATCAGCAGAGAGTTTACGGATGGAGAGCACTCCAAATGCATTTTTGAAGGATGCCACACATTCCGCTTCTTCTGTTTCTGACCATAGTGTTCAAACAACTGCAACACCAGAAAACAAGCTGGAAGAAGAAAAGAAACATGAAAATATAACTGTTCATGAAACTCAAGTTCCATATAAAGTGCCCAATATTGACAGAAATTTGGAACAAACTCCTCCTAAATCTTATCTATGCCACTATGAAGTAGCTGAGACTGTACCGCAAGAGAAAATAAATGAAACAACCAGTGAATGGTTACGGTATAATTCAGGCATTTTTAACAGCCCACCACCTTTACCATTCAAAGAAGCACACACAAACAGTCATACCTTTTTAGCCACTGAACAGATACTTACCCCATTCACATTACCTGATCAGACATTGATATTTGCCCAAGAAAACCATGAGAAATTTAAAGATCTGCAATGTGAGGCCTATCAGCAAATCATGCAGCAAAACATGCTGGCTAACAAGATGAAATTTACCTTTCCTTCCCCTGCAATTCAACCTTCTAACTCTCCTCTGCAGCCATTACCCTTGCAGCAGCCACTGTGTTCTACCTCTGTAACCACAATCCATCATACTG
Organism: Caiman crocodilus; assembly: GCA_030014935.1. Taxonomy (NCBI): domain Eukaryota; kingdom Metazoa; phylum Chordata; order Crocodylia; family Alligatoridae; genus Caiman; species Caiman crocodilus. The sequence goes on from JAGPOW010003685.1 coordinate 49,810,669, forward strand.
TTTTACAGCAGCATGCTGCTGCTGCTGCCGCAGCTGCAAATACCTTTAAAGTTCTTCAACCTCACCAACAGTTCCTGTCACAAGTCCCAGCTCTTTCAAGAACACCTGTACCTCATCTATCAGTTGGACCTCGACTTTATCCAGGAGGCCACACAACTTTTATTGCTCCCCCACATTTACCACTAATTCCAACTTCAGTTCTTCATCCGAGTCACCTGGCTTTTCCTCCTTTGCCCCATGCGCTTTTTCCGTCATTGCTGTCCCCACATCCAGCTGTCATTCCATTACAGCCCCTCTTCTAGGCTTGACTTTCTAAAATACATATGGGAAGAAGAACTCCAAGTAAACGTGTTGCTCTATCTAAAGCGCTCCTAGGTTTGACATTCTGCAAATGATTGAGATTGGTTAAAATGCCTCATTAATTTGGAATCATTTACTGTAAGTGTAATGATGCAAGTACTTTATGTAAATTTCTGATCTATAATATAATTAAAGCACTGAATAGTCTGACACTAATATGAACTATATATATATGTGAAATTATGTCTTAGAATATAATGTACATAAAATATATTTATAGTACTGTAATTTATGTTGTAAAGTATGCTCCTTTTTTTTAATCTTTGTGTACTTGCACCTATTTACTGTTTAGACAAAGCTAATGCACTATGTTTTGTACTATGTTCCTTGACACTGTAAATCTAGTGACAAACTATCTCTTGCAATAAATTTTTGTTAACTATTTAAGTATATAAAAAAATCATTCATTGTAAGTCTCACCGATGTTATTCCTCACCCTCTGAATAATATACCCAACTCTGCTATATTTGGATCAAGTTTTCTATCATTTTGTGATTTATCACCAAGGCTCAGAGGTTAATACCTTAAGGGCAAGTATCTTACTGAGCAAGGCAAAAAGGATAATAGATCTGTTTGTGTTAGCAGTTCAATGTCACTGAGATAAATTTTGTTTACAAGCAGTATGTGACCAAACTACCATCTGTTTGAACCACTTTATTTGTATTATTTATTTAACCATAAAACATGTACCTAAAATACCACAGAACATGTAACTAAAGTAATATAAATGACAGATAAAAACAATAAAAACAGACTATCAAAGAGCATCATCTAAGAATATCGGTGCTTGAATATTAAAGAATGGAGAGAGCCAGATTACCATCAAGCACCCAGTTGTTCTCTACTTCCAAGAGGCTATTTTGTACATACATCTTTGTAGGAGATTACACCCACAAAAATATTTTAAACCTGTAAGACTACAGGCATAGTGGCATACAGACATAGTGAATAGTCACTGATGTAACTGAAATTCTAGGGCTAAGGACAGAAATTAAACATAAACTGGTATAAGTGACCAGAAACTCTTTCAAGCCTGTAATACAACAGAAGTTCAGCGTACATAAACTGCTTTCAAAATGGCCCAAAGTGGTCTAAGATAAACTTGGATGGATGTAAATCAGACTTAACTGATTTAGGTTAAATTGGTTTATTGAACTTCTGCCCCAGATCCCTTCATTATTCAAATTAACTCACAGTACCTCAGCATCCTTGGATGTTTTGCACTTCTGCTGTGATCCCCTCCACTCCACACTCCCCTTGCAGGGTGGGCAAGCTAGTTTTGTCCCAAGCTGTGTGTTCTAGCACCACCTCCTGTTTCTGGCCTGGGCCACTTCAGGCATGTGGCTGCATTTCTAGAATCAAAAATGAAAGTCCGTTTACTTGTTTATCAGTTCTGTCTATGCAATTCAATCAATTCAGCCTCTGGCTTTTTAACTGTCTATATTTAGCTTAGATGTGCTACTATGGGTGTTGATAATGTATATGTATACAGAATGTTGTGGATTGTTTTGGCTAAATGTGTACAGAAGCTATATACTTTAATATTATTTTCTTCATATCATACTTTTTCATTCTTACTCTGGTATTTTATAAAGGTTTGTTCATGTTTCTTTACCAGTTTGTGACATCATGAAGGTTTCTAAGAATGTATATCTTAAAATAATATCTAGGTTTTTTCCTCTGCTCCTAATAGTAAAATCCATGTACCTGCTGGCTCAGTTAGATGATTTTTCAATTTAGTTTCAGCCTTTCAACTTGATAGATATTTCCGACGCTTGAATACCAGATAGAATTTCTATCCATAGTCCAAATTACGATTCACTGGAGAAGTCCTGGCCCCTCAGAATGAGGAATTTTGCCATGTGTGCCTAAATAATGTTCTTTATTTATTAAAACTTGGCTGGCATATTTACTCCTCTCAGTCCAATATCAGTTCAATATAAAATATGTGGCAGTACTATTCAGTAAAATTATCAAAGTTATTTCCAATTATAAAAGGTATTTCTTGATATATAATCAGAAAATTTTCTATTTAATGATCATGTGTTTGTTTCTCTGTATTTATTGTATAGCATTCAGTTTCAGGAAAATAAATATAACCTGCGTCAGAATGTAATAAGTGCTTTTGCAATTAAAAGAGTGCTGGGCTTTCTCTACATCAAGGCTAGTATAGGGATTCATATGAATTGTGTCAACTTTCACATAATATTTATATAACATGATGTACCAATCAGACTCATGTGTCTTCAAGCCAAAGACGGTGGTACAAATCCAGATGGAGAGAAATATAGTCACTAAGCTTCATATTTGGTAACTCATAATGGTGCTTTCATTAGATGTGTAAATGAAAGGTCAGTTTAAATGAACAATGATGGTTTTGTACTGCATATAGATATCTGGAAAAGGGAAGGGCATTGTTTCCTATTTGAATTAAAACAGGAAGGACAGAAATACATTTTCACATTATTGTAATTAACATGGATATTTTATATATCTATCAGCTGGGACACAGGAATAGACTTATATTTTGCAGGTGCAATTTTGCACCTGCTTATTGACATGAATATTAGTAGTTAACTTGAAATTGACATAGTAAAGCAGGTAGTCAATGAAAAGCTTCAAGGAAAAGCAGGCTCTTAATATGTTTTGAACAGTGAGGGATGATGGTGCCTATTGTGTGATAAACACTTCAATCTTGCTGGGTGAAGGAAGTTAGTTTCAAATGATTTTAATACCTTTTTCTTTTGTCCCATATTTTTATCTTTTATATTAGTAATGCCATTTTCCTTGCTAACTATGATTTCTACTAGCACGTCCTATAATTCATCATTGTTACAAAAGAAAGAATAATGAGAAAAGACGTGCATACAGTTTGCTCCAAATAAAGTGTTCTTTTTTTTCTCTGGAGAAATGATTCAATAGAACTGGGTCTCAGTATACAAAACAGACACTTTAACTTCTCTGTTATTGCCTACAACTGCACTATTCTTTCTATTCTGTAAGTTATTCTCTACAAGAGGTAATAAAAAGGAAGGCATTGTCATCTAGCAGTGCCATTTTACATCTGCTTTAGGGCCTTAGGCACAAGGAAATTCGAAGAGAACAAAACATATTTTTCACAATAAGTGTTATTGATAAGCAGAATCAATGCTACTATACCTAAACATTTTTTTAATCTTGGGTACTTAAGTGTGATTAACAGCCAGTTAAAAAAAAAGCACACAAATAAAAATAATAGGTTCAAATGGCCTTTGTTAATGAACACAACATTTAAATAAAGTAATCCAGAGTTCTATTGTTTTATTTAGTCACATATGTTAGTTCCTTTTATGGTGAGTTTTCTGTTTTTTCACTTTTCAAGTGTTTAGTAAAAAATGGATTAGGAATTGGTAGGCATGTAGAGTATTATGATTTTACTTTCAGAGGTGGCTAATATTTCATGCTCTTTAGCTGAGACACTTCAGTGAAACAGTCTGCTTTTTAATATTACTTTGCTGCTGAAAATCCAAATTACCATGATGCATAGACTATCATGCTTGTAGCAGTGTGATTATAGGAAAGCATGTCATTAATGAACAACCTGAACTTTTACATTAGAAAGTCATGATTTAAGAATGCTTCCACTATTTGTCTTTTAGAATGATACCCAGTTCATAGAAAGGATGAACTTTACTGGCTCAGTTATATACTGAGACCTGTTAAACGATGTTCTCCCAAAACTGATTGTGATAGATGTTAATTGGAATCTTTTTCCTGTAGTAGGGCCAGACCTAGTTTGGAGTCTTAAAAATTGATAGTATTTGGTGATATTTTGCATTCTTTCTTCCATAACATAACAATATAAAAAATAAACCTGTATGTCTAGGGGGATAATGAAAAAAAAATGCCATTCTGTAGGTAAAAAAGAGAAATGCCAGATAAACAGATAGCAAAAATAAAACCTAAAGAGGAAGGGTGTCAAGCTAAGCATCCATCTTGGGTGGCTTGCTCTCAGGACTCTTCAGCAATTATAAATTAATAATAAAAAGAAAAAAACAATTATGTTAAGTTTCTGCATAGAATTTTACACATTCAAAGTTCTAAGAAAAAATTAGTACACTTGGGCATCAATACTGTCTTGAAAATGTGACTGGAGGAATTGGGTAATAGATGGATGCAATGCACTATGGACTAATGTGTGAATACAATATGTCCATGGCTATCTAACCCCTTTGGAAAGCACTTGATCAACAGTTGTTCAGATAATTGAGTTTTCTTTGATAACTGAAACAGTTCTAAGTGATTCTATCAAAGGTAAGTGTATAGATGCAGAATTGTATTCAAAGAGAAAAATATACAATACTGTTTCAAGTTACAGTACTGTAGCTAAACTTCAGTGGGTGCATCCACACATGCAAGCACGTGTGCTTGCAGCAGCTCAAATACAAGTGGTGCAAATTTGAGCTGGAGCTTTTTGCCTTAGTGCAGGTGCTCAGATACTCACTTTGTTGTGGAGCAAATTGTGCTACTTGGGGCAAAATAACCCTGCATGGCTCCTCCCAGATCTTCAGCTAGGAGCAGCTAGAGCCTGGGACCAGCACCTGTGCTGTCCCCAGCAGTATAAAAAGCTTCCCCATCCTGGTCCCAGGAGTATAAAAAGCTGCCCTGTCCTGGCCGCAGGAGTATAAAGGTCACCCTGACAAGTAGCTCAGGGCTACCAGCCAATTGGAACCTGTGGATACTACCCCTTGTGCCAGCTAGACTGCTAAAGTATCCTGAGAGTTCCCTGCACCCTCTACGCACTGTAGCAGTCTGGCAGTGGGGATTGCTGCCTGGCTGTGACCTGCTGTGAACCTGCTAGGTTCGGATGGGGACCGCAGAGCCAGTAGAGGCATCTGCGCCCCTCTGGGCCAGCTCCCAGTGGACTGCGGTTGCAGGATTGACCTTTGTGTGGCACTACTGCCATTTGTGCCCCCTGCCCGGCCATTGGGGCAGCTGTCACCTGGAAGATGTTCTGGGTATAGTGACCTGCTTTGAACTGTCAAAGCATGTCTTCCTGGACATTTAGCCAGGAGGTCAGCCACAGCCAGATGGGTCCAAGGTGCCAGCTCTGAGCAAACAGTATCCTGCCACTGGCCTCCCTAGCAGGAATTTTGGTGTTCCCTTTTGGAAAACTGAAAAATCCCTGATAAAAAAATTCCCCAATTCACTCTCTAAAATACCCCCAAATCCATGTTCCTCCACAAGTAAACAAGAGACCACTATAAAGAGAGAGACAAAGCAGGACAGAGACAGCAATCAGTTGGACAATATTTAATTGATATATCTACAGTGTTAAAGCAAGTCTCTTATCATAATAATAAAGTGAACTCTAAATACAGGTTTCCTGAATTCATGAATACATATTTTGCTGCCTTCCCAAGGGGAGATGGCCCTCACACAAGGGGTTGGTCCCCTATACAAGGGCTACAGCCCCCCCAACAGGGGGTTCAGCCCCTACACAAAGGGTTCAACCCCCCCAAAAGGGGTTCAGCCCCCCAACAGGGGTTTCAACACTCTCACAAGGCGTATGGCCCCCCAACAGGGGGTTCAGCCCCCACAGAAGGGGTGTGGTCCCCAATGGGAGCCAAATGGCCCCCACAGGGGCTACCACGGCCCCTGCAAGGCCCACATGCCCCACACCAGCCCCCTAATTGCTACCCTACCAGGCTCCATCCTCCACCAGCTGTTGCAGCCCCCACAATGGCTGCCCCATCCAGCCCCACCTCCTGCTCCCCAAGAGCCCCCCAGTGGCTTCCCCAGTGAGCCTCAACTTCCAACATGCACCCCCAGGCCCCTAAGTCTACCCCAACAACCCCAGGCACCATCATTAAAAAAAACAACCCAGAAAAAGGACAGAAAAAAATGGTGGAAAAAAGCCTCTGCTTACCTGAGAAGCAGGGGTTGGAGGGCTCTGGGGCCTCCTGGCAGAGCCCTCACAGGCAACACAGGACAGCAGTGAGGCAGAACGACCCAGGCTGGGGCTGCTGGGGCTGTCACCCTGTCCTGCACTGTGCAGGCGGGGTCCCAGTCAGCAGACAGCAGCTCCAACTGCTGGTAAGTGCCAGAGTTTTGTTTAAGTATGGGGTGGGGGGGCAGGGATGGGGGCGTTTGTGGGGATGAGGCCAGCCCCAGCAGGGTTCGAGTGGCTTGGGGGGGCTGGCAGGGGGAAAGGGGCAGCCCCGGCAGGAGTTGGGGGCTGAGGGGGAGCTGGTGGGAGCCAGGGGGGCTGGGGGAATGGGCAGAGCCATTGGGGGTCCCCTTACAGTCCCTTTCCCCCTCTTCGAGCCCCCAACCCCTCACTCACTGGCATTGGAGCCCTGGTGCTTAAACATACAGCCTAGCCAGTTGCATGTTTCAGCACCAGGATGAGGGGCAACCGTAGAGATGTCCTGGCAGCCAGAATGTCTCTTTGGAGGACCCAGCCTCTGGTTGCCTCACAGGGACCATGCCCTCCCCTGCTTTTTTATACTTTGCTTTTTTTAGACCCCTGGGTCTTCAGGGGTCTAATTTTCTTCCCACGCTGCAAACTTGCAGCATGGGGAACATTTTTTGTTCTCACACATGCCTGTTGCTCTGCCTCAAAGGGGTCTGAGGTGGGTCAAGAGGCACATGCATGCTCCTGTGGATGCACCCAGTGTAGAGATGCAGTGCTGTATTAAATGAAGCTTAACAAGAGAATAATTTGTTACACAATATGAGTTATTTAAAAAATGACATTTTGAAAACCAAAGGTTTGTATTATTGAGGATCAGATAATTGAGTCTGTACTATATTGTGTTCAGTTGAAATGAAAAATTATGATTTTAAAGAACAATGGTTGCTGTCCTGACAGGTGTCCTGGAGGAAGAAGGTAGTTTTACAACCTGGTTGGGAGACATGTCCTGGAAAAGCAGCATAGAGAAAAGCAGGAAAATACTTATGGGTAAGGTGAGCAAACAGGTAGAGGCTGGCATAGTTCATAGAGCTAAAACTGCAAACCAATAAAATAAATATATAGAGAACTGTGAAGGGCCTGAAAAAAAGAGTACAAGAAACTATATGAAACTGTACTGAACCTTATGGAAAGTAGTGATAATTAATCTTTACAAACCCAGCACTTCTATTTACCCATTGCTCCTTAGGAGTATTTTTACCTTTTAACCCCTGGATATAGAAAGGATGGGATTTCCTGACACACTGTTGTGTGGCAGTAGTACAAACAGCAGGAGTTCTGGATCCTGAGGCACCAAAGGGACTAATTACCTGAAAAAACATAAATTGCAAACGCCTATTAGAATGTAGTGTTTGGGATTTTTTTTAACAAAGAGCAAAACTGTGTTAGAGCATGATCTGAGTCTTCCTATGGCTAAAGATCTAAAGTTTTTTATTTGAGCTTTAAATGTTTCAAAATCCCACTACTGCTGTGTCACAGTGTGAATATTCTTTATCAAAGCTAGTTCTTTTTGTCATTTTTCATTGTTGTGCAGTGTTATGAAGCTTAACATAGCTGATAGATTTGATTTGACACATCACAGGAAGATGCGTCAGTGGGAACATCTGAAAACAGCAAAATTCGTTCAAAAACAGCAGCCACAATTAAAGAAAAAATCCTCTTGTAATACATTTAAATAAAACTGATTTACATATGATGACAAGGATTACATTCTTTGTTAGCTTTTTTCATGTTCTGGTGAAATGTCACACATAATCACTTGTACAATTAGAAATGTGATGCAGGAAGGAATAGACAGAAAAGTATGTTGATGACATGTTTAGCATAATTCTAGCAATAGGTCCAGCATATAGCCACCAGGGACTCCATGGTTGCCTTCGTTCTACACAAGAAGCCACAATGAACCTCTTGATAGCTGCAGAGATAGAAAGCTCTTCAAGGTAGATTGGCAAGTTTATAATAATTCATAATTGAGAAATTCTTCTTCAACAATGTAGTCATCTCACAGTTGCAAATGGATTCTGTAATGGGTAGAACACAAAGCTAAATTTCACCCAGTAGAGAGCAGTGGTATGCATGTATGTGTATGTGTATTTATGTGTATGCCAGTATAAACATCTTTCTATGTTGAACAGTCAGCATATCACCATAGAGGGAAGTAGGAAAGATGATATGTTTTTCATGGAAGCCATGATAAACATTTTTTCTATAGTAAATTACTAAAATTATGCTGCTTAACTTAATTAGGACCCAGCTTTGGAACTCTTCTTTTAAGCACTCTTCCTTCTGGAAAGCACTATCTCAGCTGGGTAGTTCTATAGACTTTAAGCATTCTGTCAGTAGATATTTTACTGCAATGTATTGGTGTGCCATATGATATGATCATGTGAAAGTAACAGATAAAATAGTGTGGTGTTATATGTTTCCCATCATTCAAATAACAATTTCCATATATCTAAAATTTTTAAAAAAAGATTTCAGTTCATGGTTGTTTCTGACCCTTTCATGAGACTACAAAGATTTCTCACCATGAGTTAGTTACTGAACAGTTACATGGAAGTAAGTGAAAGTTGAGGTTAGAATAGTTTTTGCATCCTTCATTAGATGAACCTTTGTCTTCCACAAAATGTTTATACACATTCAAAAGACATAAAAAAATTAATTTATGATTCCAAAAAGTGATGGATGAGTTTATGAATTTGTTGCAATGTAATAAGAAAGATATGAAGCTGATACTGATAAATGACTTGGATCATCACTTTTATGATTACAAATTCATAGCAAGAAGGACCTGAAATCTTAAATCCAAATATATGAAGGGGACAGCTTACAACTTCTTCCTTTATCCTGAGTCTCCTTCCTTTGCCCATTGGACAGAGGTTTTTTTGTTAACGTTGGTACAGGCATGATGCTGGTTGCCTTTTGGAGTCTGGGAAGGAATTATCTGTCACTGCCTTACTGGGCCTGGGCAATGTGCCTTTTTTTTTTTCATCTTCCCTGTAGATCGAGTTGGTTAATTAATAAAGTTAATTCTCACAATTTGACAGAAACTTAGTGTAGGGAATAAGTCAGCACGATATCTCGTTGTTCATAAAATGGAATTGAAAGATTTAGGGAAGACATCTGCTAAAGGAGGTGGTAAAAGGTTGAGGGCCCTTACTCCCAATGCCTTGTGCAACAAGGACCTTTTGTTCCAGTGTCTTAACCCTCATATACACAGACAGGAGGGAAGTCTCAGGTACCAGGTTAACAGTATGGAGAAGGGAGCTAGTTTAGTTCACAGCTTACTCAGTTGGCATGGATTAAAGAAGGAAAAATTACCTAGACTGGACAATAATTTACCTGAACTAGACAAATTACTATCAGATACTCCCCACACATGCAATCTGACTTTTTAAAAAAGAGAAAGAAACATTAATGATTCCTTGTCTTGCTTCCTGTTGGTTCTGGGACAATGGCTAAGATATGTGTATTGGAACATGATACACACATGAAAGATGGATGCTGGATCCTGGATTGAGCATAGGGCTGCAGTAATCAATTACATTGATTTCCAACTCAGTTAAAAATAGTATATGTGACATAAAGCAAATCTTGCTTCTCCATGCCTCCTTTATAAAACTAGGATAATTGTTGTAATATGCTTTGGAATAAACATATTTCATTAAGTGCTAAGTTTTATTGTAGGGTTTTTACTTGTTAAAAATAAAATGTATAGTTCATCTATTTTAGAAAAAGACCAATGAAAACCAATTGCACTACTGATATTGAAGAGTAACAAATAACATTTTTAATACAGAATAATCACAAAAGCAATTACAACTGATCTAGAAACAAGTGTGTGTGTGTGTGTGTGTGTGTGTGTGTGTGTGTATATATAAAAAATATATAATTCATTTATTATTGCAATACAGTCTCATCCCGTCTAATAAAATACAGTTGATGTCAAAACACCACAATACTATGTAACAGAAAATTTAAAAAAAAATTAATTCAAAATACAGGAGGGAGGGAATACTAGGTAGGCAGACTGTAATAACCTCTAGCGGAGATACTATGCCAGAAATATTTAATCACACAATAAATACAGGCCCATGGTCGTGCAAAAAATCATTAAATAAGCACTAGCTTCAATTCTAATCAGATACTAAAAACAGATAAAGATCTATAAACGTTTAGTGGATGTGGTATGATAAAGTTCAACAGAAGCAACAAGATTATTTCAAGGAATCTAGGTCTTCACAAGTGTCCAAGCACACAGGAAGGGAAAGATAAGCATGTGAAAGTCTTCTCATCACATTGGACTTGAGGGGTGGAAAATGATCCAGAACCTTTTATTTCTCCAGTGGTTTTTAAATGATTTATCCAAAATGTAGCTTCCTTCTGGAGGTGCCTGATTTTGATTTATAAAAGGATTCTGTAGTAATGTAAGACTTCTTCTAACTTTCAATTGTGAATTCATATCCTGTTTTTTGTACATTTATTTAAATTATTTAATTTTTTTTTACTATGCACACTGGATAGCTGCATGAATATACTTTCCAGTAAACTCTGCATTTTTAAAAATAAAATGGTGACAATCATTTGGGGAAAAACAAATCTTAAATGATAAACCACCAAAAAAATCCAGACCTGTGGTTCTGTGTTTCCAAAATCTATATAACAGGCAACAAACGTTGCCCAGATATACCTTTTCACTCAACTGGGATTTTCCATTGACATAATTGGCTTGGCATTAAGGATATCAGTTGGGGTGAGGTTGCAATATTGTTCTTTACTTTAATGTGTGCATGGAAATGCTTAAAGTCTCTCTCTCTCTTTCTCTTTATTTCAATAGATGCCACATCCTTATGTTGTCAAATTTATCTTTCTTTAATTTAGCTATTTCATTTATATGCAGAGGGGTAACAAGCTCTTTCAGTCCTTGTGAGGAGGGGGAGGGTGTAAAGATGGGCAAGGAGGGAGAGAGAGAAGGGGAGGAGAGGAACAGGAATAGGGAAGGGGAAAAGAGTCTTGTCTGCCTTGGTTTTCCTCATTTCAGCAGAAGCTGCTACTGCAGTCACTTAACTCATAGCAGCACAGGCTGCTGCAACTGAAGGAGAGACATTGGCATGGGCTCCCCAGGGGGCTGTTTCTGGTGCTCCTTTCATAGCAAAGCCTCCTGAGGGGGTGCATCATCTCACCCCCTGCTCCCTTCAGATGCAATGCTGTACATGGAGCTAAACCTGCTCAGCTGCATCTGCTCATCTGTACCTAGAGGGTATGCAGAAAAGCGAATATAAAGAAGATCCTAATGAGGCTGCCAAATAACCTATACCTGGTGTCTACAAGTAAGAAATTCCGTGCCTTGATAAATACTGTTTGTGTTAAGAAAGGCTCTTACATTTTAGAAATACTTATATGCTAAAATTACATAACTTTGTCCATATATTTTTCCAATAAGCAATGTTTCATATACACATTTTTTGGTGAAAATTTGCGTCCCATTCTTCTGTCAACACAGTAACAACTACAAAAGGTGTCTAATTGTCCATTTCTACCCAATAGTTAGTTCACAAAAGAAATCCATACGGAATCAGCATGCAGTTAACTTGTAGAATTCATTGCCAGAGGAGGTGGCAGATGGAGATAGCATAGCCTGGTTCAGAAAGGGACTGGATGAATTCATGGATGATAGATCAATTAATGACTATTGAACAAAATGATTAGAGATGTTTTCCCAGGCATTTCTAAATTAATAATGATGGATGTCAGATAGGGTTTTTGAATAGGAGATAGATCATTCTAGATATGCCCAATTCACAGCTTTTCATCTATAGCATCCATTCCTGCCACTGTCAGAGACAGGATACGGGGTTGTATGGACTATTGGTCTGATCCAATATGACACTTCTTATGTTCTTATACAGCTAAAAAACTGCAAGTGATAAAGTAGTACTCACAATGGAGGGAGGTAACAATGGGGTTCACCACAGGTTCATGCCTGCACTGTTTAACATATAATGGTTTGGGAAATGGTAGTCAGATGGACAAATCTGCAGATGACATTAAATTACAGAGTGTCATAAAAAATAAAGCTGCTGATGAGGAACTATAAAAGGATCTCATAAAATGGAGTAAATTGGCAACAATATGGCAAATGTATTTCAGTGTTCATGTACAAAGTGTTGTATTTGAGAAAGAAGAACCTGAAATGCACATACTCAAGCTAGGGCTTTTGAAAAGATGACTGAAGGGTTGGTGGGGTACTCCCCTTTACATTAAGTCATTAAGCTGTAGTTAAACGAAGGTGCCAAACAAGAGCTTGGGAAGAACAGGTCTCACTCTGGATGAGTCAAGAAGAAATGTAAAAAGTAAAATTCATTACTAAACACAGAAACTGGCATGATAAATGAGTAGTAGGAGGAAAATGAAACTAATGAAAAGCAGGTGCAAAGCTAAGAAAAAACTGAACAGGCAAAGTGTATGAACTTGGCAAAGAGGTGAGTAGAAATTGGTATCTGGACAGAACTGTAGATAAGCATTGGCTTGACAACTTGGGTATTTGGTGTATGAGTAGAAGTGCCACGTTATTTGTTGTTTATAGCAACCCAGGGGAGCATAATTGATGCACAGTGTTGCTACCATTGTCTTGGGCAGCTTTACAGAGTTAGGCTGACTGCCAAACAGACCAGCTAGCATACTGTATAAGTGACAATAAACTTCCCTAAGCTTTTCACCAGTGAACACAAATTTAAGTCATTCTTTCTGCATGACACCAAGTTTCCAGAAAGCTACTTTCTAGCAGTGCTCTCCTGGAGCACACGGAACCCAGTAGCCTGAATTCCAAGAACCACAGCAAGCAAGAAGCAACTCAAGCACCACACACTTCAGAATAACAGTGGGATATGGGAGAAGTCTATAAAATAATGAATAGTGTGGACAAAGCAAATCAGGATTTAGTACTTGCTATCCCTTGCAATGTCAATATTAGGGGACATACAATGAAATTATTAGGAAAAAGGTTTAAAATAGCCAAAAGGAAGTTCCTTTTTTACAAATTATCTAATTAACTTGTAGAACTTTTTGCTACGAGATTTTGTAGAGGCTGATAACAACCAAGTTCAAAACAAGATTGGACAAAGTTCATTCAGGAGAGGTCCATTAGTGGATATTAAACATTGTACTTAATCATGGTGTTGATGTAATCTTCAGACATAGTGCATTATAGTTCAACACCCAAGTGAGGACTTCCGAAGCTTCTAAATGCTGAAATATTTAAGGGAAAAGAAGTAAGGACAGAACGCTCTGGAAAGTTCCTGCAGAAATACTATTTCCCTTAGCATGTATTCTCTGACACTGTGAAGTAGAAGATACTGGACTAGCTGGACCTGTGGTCTAATCCAGTGTAACATGTCTGATGTTCTTACATAGCACAATATATTAATAGAGTATTCTGCTTTGCAGAAGAGTGAAAAACATGTATCATTAATAGTTCCTTAGAGTGTAACATAGCAGAATTCTAGAAAGCAATGCATGCATGACTCATTGCATCCAGCTGATAGTAAAAAGTCAAAGTTTGAACAGCGATTGAAGCAATACAATAGTCAAATAAAATCCTCTACTGGTTTGAAAATGTAATGATGACTCAGAGGGTATTACAATACAATTTTGACAGCATGTCCCAGTTGGCATGCAGCTAAGAATTGCCTATACATCCACCACTTCCAATCTACATACTTTCCCAGCAGCTGCTGTTAATTATGTTGGAAACCTAGAACACCTTGAAACAACTTTACCAGAATATTTCTAAGTTTGGGGCATACAAGTGGGAGTGGGGACATGGGGTATGCTCAGGTGTGTACTGGATGGGACATACTGTTGCTGACGTGTAGATATATTCTTCAAACATTACAGTACTGTAAAAAAGATATTCAATGTCTAATTATTTCCTACAAAGCAACAAAGGATACAATAAACTCAAAGACTGGTCACAATGAAGACCAATAGGAAGGAGGGGCAGAAAAAACACATTAGTATATATAAAATATATCAATATAAAGATATCTGGGGTAAAAAAAAACACAGGAAAAAAAACAAAACAGTGCAGGCTCAGGCAGCATGCTCTGCTGAAAAACAGAGCCAGGCTGCCTGCAGCTGCACTGCCCCTGTAGGGCAGATTCTGTCTGGCAGGATTGCCGTGGCTCCAGCCCTGGGAGGTCCCTGGACTCCAGGTAAGGCTGCTGGAGTCAGTACAGTGCAGACCCCAGCCTCCCCTTCTACCCCCAGGGTAACTTGCCACATGCCAAAGTTTGGGTGGCATGGGTGTTCCCCAGGGACAAGTAGCTGCCGCGCAGCTTGCACCACAACTACTTATCCCTGGGGAACTCCCATGGCATTCAGAAAAGGAACAAAACCAATTTATGCCATACGGTATAACTATAGCATAGCATCATAGTAAAGTAGGGATGGAAGGAACCTCATGAAGTCATCTAGTCCATTCTCCTGACTAAACCAGATCAGCCGAGTATCTGTATAACCTTAGCATTTCCAGGGAAGGAGTGTTTTAAGTGTATCTGGCTTAACTGTTCCTGCTCACATACTGACAAACCTGGAAACTCATCAGTGAAGACACTTTGGAAGCTTTCACCATCAGTCAGTTTTGAGACCTCTGTCATCATTGTCCTTGAATGCTGCTCTGGGGGGTGCCCTTGAAGAGGCTTCACACCTGCATTTCTAGGCTTTGGTTCATGCAAGCAGAAGTGGATGACTAGGTGTTCAAGAATGTCCCTCTCTGGGGATGCTAGGAACACAGTATAGACATCTCCTAGAGGTTCACAAATGTTCTCTTTTGAGTGATGGTAGATGCTTTCTTTTGTATGAAGGTTTATGAGGTGTCTTTTGTATGTCATAACCAGGGATACTGATTTTCTCTGATAAAAAAAAATAATCCCCAATCTTCAGATTTAAAAAAGTAACCCAAAATCCACATTTTCCATGACTAGAATAAAACTCCACTTATATATATCTATATATGTATTTCAGATATTGTATAATAATGAAATACAATTCTTGTTCCACCACAGTTCCCCATTCAAGTTGTTTTTTAGTGAGCACTGATTTCATATAGAAAATTGAAGAGTGCCATTTATAGATAAAATTATGAATTATGACTTAATTCTGAATATGTTTCAAATATTTGTAAATATATCATATTTATTTATTATACTAGAATGCCAGATAATTAATAACTATGTTTTTGTATCTTGTTCACTCCAAAGGATTCTAAACTACTATAGAAAATACATTACATATTTTTTCAACAGATTACAGTTATGATATTGCCTCTGGTGTGCTATGTGGTTGTGGGTGATATCTTTTATGGGATAAGCTTTCATAAGCTTGAGCTCACTTCATCTGATACTGTGAAAGGATATGCACAGAGCAGTTTATAGAAAGGAGGGAGTGCTTTTAAATGTAAGGTAGCGGGGAATG
The DNA here is from genome assembly GCA_030014935.1 of Caiman crocodilus. Classification (NCBI taxonomy): domain Eukaryota; kingdom Metazoa; phylum Chordata; order Crocodylia; family Alligatoridae; genus Caiman; species Caiman crocodilus. Next base: position 49,826,456 of record JAGPOW010003685.1, read on the forward strand.
AGAAGAGGAGGCAGGAGGAAGAGAGAGTGATGCAGTGATAAGAAGCAAACAAGAAAAGAGTCAATAGGAACAAAAGGGATCACAAAAGCCAATCTAGGTAATGGGGTAAGAATCTGTAGTCCCCATATTTAACACAATACAGTGTGGATGATTTCTTGTTCCACAATTCCCCATTTAAGTTGTTTTTTAAAAATCAGCAATGGAGTGTCCAAGGAGGTTAAAGTGTTCTGTCATGGGCCTTTGTATGTTTCTGGAGCTGACATCATATCAGTGTTCATTCATTCTTACATGTAGGGATTGCCTCATTTGTCCAATGTAGACAGCAGAGGGTCACTGTAAGGAGCTGATAGCATACACAATGTGATAGAGTTGCAACCAAATAATTCATGTTATTCAATCCAGTAACGATGTAGTCTGTATTGATATGGTACAGCAGGCATTTGGATTCATTGAAAGGTCTGGTGTCTTAGTGAGATTGTGAGTTAGGTAACCTGTTGCTTGAAAGAGGTCATTTGAGGTTGCTGTGTTGCCTTTAAGCCCAGGCAGTTTTGTCCCCACGACTGGTTTGGGGCAATCATCTTTTTGCAGGATGGGTTTGTTGGCACTGGATTTATAATCCAGATGCATTGTTTCAGGTAGACCCAAACCCTCTGACCAAGCACAGCCTTTCCACTCAGTAACAGGCAAATGTATTGATATACAGTGACAACAGACTAGAATAATACAAGCAATTATATAGCTACAAAACCTAAGGCTGTCATCAGAGTCAAGATACATCCAGTCAGGATGGAAGCTTCACTCTGAGGTTCTCTCTTGAATGTCAGATGTCAGCAGCCTAGCGGTTGCAGGCTGAAGCCCAACGCCCCCCGGGGGGCGTGGATGAGATGGGCTTATGGTATACCTTCTGTCCATGGAGCCTCAGGTTCCCCTCTCAGGGTACCATTTTGTTCATGGGGCCTTGGGTTCCCCTCTCAGGAACACCTCTCAGGGACCTTTTGTCAGGGAACCCTTTAAAGGATGGCAGACCCTTTGTTACTCTAAAATCTCTGCTTCTGTATTTTTCTCCCCTCCTGATGACTCTTCATCCATGGCTATCTGGCTATCACTGATTGGTCTCTCTGTAGCTGTCATACTGTCCACATTCTGTTCTATCAGCATATTCCTTTGTGTCACAAACTCATTACATACATACATCCTAATATGGGGTTTCCAGGCCTTCTCCTTATATATAATTTATATCTATATAATTTATAAGCCAAATCCCAAAAGCAAACCTCTAAATATTATTTTCTAGCCATCAGGGCTGAAGGCCATTAACAGTGTCTCGAAAGTGTTCCAACTGGTGACTGTAGGTGACATCCAGAAGGACTCTGTGTCCTTGTCCTGGGATTTGTACTGTAGCACGCTGGAACGGGACCTGAGTCTGGCTTTGTTTAGTCAGGTGGCTATATTTTGGAGATTGTACTGTAACTGTAGGAAACCCTGCTCCAGATCTATCATGTATGCATCCCAGTTGGTGGGATTGGAGCAGAAACAGTTGTAAAACTGTAAAAGACTTTTAAAAGAGGCTGAATGTAGATGATGGATCTAGTAGTAGTGGAATGAAAGCTAGTGGTGTGAAGGTAGTCGTCGCAGTCGGTTGGTTTCTGATACAGTGGAGTGGCGATGTGACCATTGCAAACTTTTACTGCAGTGTCTGAAAAGTTAATTTGGTGGGTGGAATATTCCAGAGTTTATTTCATGAAGGGGTGAAAATTGTTAATGTTTTAATAAAATGTCTCTATATTCCTACCTGTGTGTCCATACAATGAAACCGTCATTGATGTATTTTAGGTAGATCATGAAAATGAAAGGGAAAATACAGAGGAAAGAGACTTAAAGATATGTCAAAATGGGTACCATATTTGAGAGTGCCATTAGTTTGTAGGTATAAGGAGTCCCCAAATCTTAAATAGTTCTGTGTGAGGACAAAGCAGAAAAGAAGCAGCCTTTTCATCAGTAGAGTTACTAGATTTCTCTGTTGAAAAATCCCAAATTCTCTGACAAAAAATCCAAATTTTCTAATTAAAAAAAAAAGTTTGCATTTTTCTGCCAGAGTGGGGGCTCAGTTGCCAGGGCTTTGGGACCAGGCCCAGGGCCCATAGCCCCTGGCTGTCCCAGCACCACCCAAGCCCCAGGTGCCATGGCTAGAACAGAGTGCAGAGCCCAGTCCCTTACTGTCGCGGTGCACCTTGCTGCACCACTCCTTGTGTGTGAAGGCTGCTGGGGAAAGCCTCAGCAGTGTGATAATGATCAGCACAGCTGAGGGTTGCTGAGGCAACTAATGGGTGTCAGCTGACTGAAGGGGCTGGGCTTGGCTCCTATAAAGCCCAGAGCCAGTCAGGCTGGCAGTTCTCTGCCAGCAGCCGGAGGGGCAGGAGCTCCAGGACAGAAATATGAGTGCAGCTCATGAGAGCTCCAGAGGTTGGAGCAATGATGTGGAGTGGTAGCCAGGAGGCTTACATTGTTATGGCCAGGGGCCTTATGTTTGAGTTACAGCCAGAGGCTTGTGTTATGTTTTGTTAGTAGTGAATTACACCAGTGGTTTGGGTAAGGCTATAGGGGAAGGAGGAGGCCTCATAGGGACCCACAGGGTGTGGAGCCCTGGCACCCGGGAAGGTGCAATTCAGCGCCAGAGAGGGCGCAGCAATATGGGGTGAGGAGACCTCAGGCCCGAGAGGGGCAGCTATTGAGAGGCCCTAGAAGGGGCGGTAGTGTTGAGAAGCCCAGATGAGGGGCAGTATTATTGAGAAGCCCAGATGAGGGGCAGCATTTTGAGACACGTGGAGAAGCCCATGAGCGGTGACACGTTGTGAGAAGCCCTAGCAGGGGGCAGTATTTGAGAAGCCCACAAGGGGTAGCATTTGAGAAGCCCATGAGGGGTGATAGGTGAGAAGCCCTACAATGGGCAGCTATGGAGAAACCCTAGAAGGGGCAGTATTTTTAAGGAGCCCATGAGGGGCACTATTAGAGAAGCTGGAGAAAGGGCAATGATTGAGAGGCCCAAGAAGGGACAGCACTGAGGAGCCCAGGACAGGCAGGTTGAACCGGCAAGAGGCTAGCACGGCATTAGACCCCGGCCAGAGGCTAGCTGCTGTGGTGGACCTCGAGAGAGACAGGGGTTAGCAGCAGAGCGCCTCCTGGAGAAGAGCAAGTGCTGCGGTGGTCCCCGATCTCCCAGAGGGATAGCAGAACAGTACGCACGGCCTTATTAGAGGGTAGCCATGCGGTGGGCCTAAGAGACCGGAGAGAGAGAAGGCCCAGAGTGGGCATTGAGAGCCCCTAGGCAGGGACAGCACACAGTACTGAGAGCCCAAGAGAAGGGCAAGACTTGATTGTGACATGCCAATGGCCAATACATCAGCGAGGCTTGGGACGTGGTATCAGAGTTTGGTAGGAGCCATGTTTGGCCCTAAGGCCAGGGTGCCTGGAGTGCACCCATCATACAGGGAAACATCCCGGTGGGTCCGGGAGATCACAGGGACAAAGGTCCCGGTACGCCATGCCCAAGGCAATATAAAGGCATCCTCACATCAAAGTCGTGGCAGACGAGAATTGAGGGTGCCTTGGGCCGGACTTGGCATGGATGGAGGGCCTTCAGGAGATCACGGCCCTCCTGTAGGACCCCACTGCGACACTTACCCATGAGCAGCATAGCCAGAGCAGAGCCAAACAAAGCTTATGGGTGGGGAGGATGTAAGCAGCACACTGTAGGGCTCAGGGCTCCCTGCCCTGCAGCCCTCTCCCCAGGGGCCACCATGGACCAGTGGGCAGGACCCAGTGTGAGAGCAGGAAGAGGCTCGGTAATGTCACTGTTGCTGCCTCTACTGCTGCCGGGAGTCCCATGCCAGCTATGCCACCATAGTGAAGCACCCCTTACCTGCCCAGGGCAGGGTATGTATAATCTACTTAGTCTGTAAGGTACATATTTACCATACTTTATGCTTGAATTCAGACTAACACAACTATCTTTTGATTTCAAATGAAAATTCCTACATGGAATGTGAAAATATCTTTGGCTTAAAATTTGTATATTTTGATTTGGAAGAAATCAGGCTTTCTTTCCAAATCAAAACAAAAAAAGAAGAGTTGCATGTATGAGTCAGCTATAATTATAGTAGTTGAACAGTGCTTGTCATGTTATTCATGACAAATGGGCTAGGAAAAAAGAAATAGAACAGTGGCTTTCAAGAGACTCTTTTTTTAGCAGAAGTAGCAATGGTGCTCTCTAGATACCAACAGAGCCCAGGAGGCATTATATCTTTAAATGCACACTATAACTGTGTACTTCTGTATCATCTCAGAATGGACTAGAGTCATAAAGTCACAGCTGGTCTTCATGTTTAGAGTAAGGTGAGCCTAAATAAAATAAAGTTAAACATAAAAAGTCAATTGAAGTTAACACAGAGGCTGGTATTGATTTACTGGTTTTGGAAGTGGTCTGAATTGCAGAAGATATTTTGTGTCTTGATCCCTGTTCCTTTTGAAATCAATAATAAAGCACCCTTGGCCCTCAGCTAGAGTAAAATCAAGCCCTTGGTTAATATAGTGCATCTCTGTCTATGTGGAGCTTCAGCTGATTTTTACATAAGAAATCATAGATTATTGATTAATTCTTTTCATAGGATCAATTCTACAGCTTACAGCATTTTTCTTATAAAAAGATGCCCTCATATTAGGGCTGAACTTCTGGACTGTGGTTAGTAAAATGTTTTAGAATTCCTTTTATAACTCAGTTTGTTGTCCTCTAAGAGCCGAAAACAGATTTTTGTGTAGAATAAACTCTCATAGACTTCAATTTTGGGACTTGCTCAAGATATAACCTTCAGTAGCACTTTTGCCTAGGTAGTTCAGAACATGCCTTGGACTGTGACCTAAACATTCATATGTTGGTCTTCGCTGCTGCTGTTTACCTTCACTCCTATGACTCATTTAAACAGCTTTTATGCCTTACAAAATAAGTAAAGAAAAATATGATTTTCCATGGCTCCTCCTTTTGGAATGGACTATATTTTTATTCACAGTTTAGTTTTCCAATTTAATTTACAATCCTTTTTGACAACTGACATTTTTAGATTTCACTGAGACTTGATTTATTTTTAACAAACAACAATTATGCCATATATTATTTATTATTTTGAGTGCAACCTTTTCACTTGTAGACATTAAGGGAATTATTACTTTTATTGACTATTTTACAGTTGAGTTGCACTTACTCCATCAAATAGAATGGGTCAAAGATTTTCAAAACTCTTTCATTCCTCCAAATAATTTAAGATATAGTTCAGTTACAGTGGCAGATCTGTTCCGGACCTTGGTTCAACATCTAGAGTTTCAAGTTGTTCTTATGGTCCCATTAGATTACTGTATTGATTTGCCTGTCATTGATTTACAGTTGGATCTGCCAGCAGCTATAAGTATACAAAATTTATCTTCCAGCCTTAAAATATACTTCATTGTAGTTCTATACAAGATTTTGTTGTTTTACCAGATCTGTGGTTTTGTTTTCTTTTTAAAAATAAAAAAAGATAATGAATTGTAAATAGTTTTCTTTTTTAAAATATTTTTTACAGAGAAATAAAAGAAAATTCACTTAAAATATATTCATTTCTCTTTGATAAACAGCTTCTACAGTGGTACTGGAACTAACTCATTTATCTTGGCCAGATAATAAATTATTTTCTTGATTTGCACATGCATCAGTTTTCCAAAAGAAATAATTATATTCAGTCTTTTGAGTTTATTGCAGAGCTAATATATTCAGCCTTTTGTCTACACTTATGAACATTACTTCTTGTAATAAATTTGTCTGTCTCCTGTGAAGTTGGTAGTACACAAATGCAGTGAAAATCAGCTTTCTTGCTTACATGATTTCTGATTCCTGATTGAGTTCAGTTCTCCTCTTTGAATGAATATCCAGTGCAGTTTATTTCCTGATTCTGAACTCACTGTGTATGTCTACATGTGCTCTTATGGTGCTGTTGTTGCTGTGTCATCATTTAGTACTTCCTTTTTGCTATTTTTACATTTTTAGCTGCTATGTTGCTGTAACAATATACCATAGTAAGGAAGCATGTTGCAATGGTGATGTAGCTGTGGTGTCATAGTTTGTGCCCACCTACGCTACATCGCTATAGTGTACTGCTACAGCAAAGTATTGTCACATGTAAATGTGCCCACTGTACATCTTACTAATTTTTCCATCAGCTGAAAGATGTGAGGACTTGCTCTCCTTTACTGAAATGGTAGATGTATCAAACCACAGATCCCTTCAGACCTGCTATTACAGTTTATGCCATGTCAAAACAGCTCCTGAAAAAGTAAAGCTATTATAGCCTCTTCCAAGAGCTAGTGTGAAGGGAAAGAAGGATTCAAGTCCATAGCAGGGTATAATGTGCATGTTAATGCTGAATATAGCATGTTAAAGCAGAAAATAAATATGAACACGTGCTGCAAAGTTCAAGGAGAGAACAATATATCAGACGGTAACCTTCTATCCTTTTCCAAAACTTGAATGCTCAGAACACTTGGAGACGGGCATCAATAAGGTGAGCGTAGCTGTAAAATCTGTCACAAAGCAGCCAAGGAGTCGGAGTCGTCTGCCAAGACTAAAGAGTCTAGGCCTATTCAATTTAGAAGAGAGACACTTGGGAGAGGGAGGGCATGGTTAGGTTTCACAACATACTACAGGGTGAAGAGAAAGTAATTAGGGTAAGTAATTTACTATCTCGCACAATACAAGAATGAGGGGGTCACAAGATGAAACTAGTAGGTTGTAAGTTTAAAATGAACAAACCACAACATTGGTTTTCACACAGCATATAATTAAAGTATGGAATTCACTGCCACCAGATATTGTGGAAAATGATAATTTATCCAGATTCAAAAAGAAATTGAACAATTTCTTGGAGTAAAGATGCATCAGTAGTTGTTGATCATGGGAATTAAGAGGCACAGCCTCTGAATCAGAACTCACTAGACCTTAAATGCTGAAGACTGCAAATGCAAGAAAAACTGGAAAAAAGCCTGGTCATACCCTGTTCACTCTTCCTTTCTTCAATCTTTCTTGGCCACTGTGCAACACAAGATATTGGGCAAAATGGATCCATAGTCTGACCCTATAAATGACAATTTGTGCATTCTTATGTTCTTTTTCTGCACTCTCCTAACTAGAGTCTCCAAGCAAATGTCAAGAGAGTTGTTTGGCTATAAAAAGGAATAAACACAAACAGAAATCCTGCTGGAGAACATTACATTCTAATTTTTCATTAGAGCAAATATGTCTCCACAGTATTTGAAGCATTTGTCAATGGAAAAGGAAATGTAAGCAACAGAAAACAGAGACAACCAAATGGCTAAAAGTTAGTCTATAAAGTAAGTAAAGTAAAGTAAGATAATTGCTTGATAATCTATGAAATATCCAGACACACTATTTAATGGCTACACATTTCCTTTGTTTGGTTTTTCTTTTGTTGAATGTCTAAATCTAAGAATTGTCAAAAGCTAGATAGAAAAGTAATGAAGTGCTGTTTTGTGAAGATTCATGATACTGTTGTGAGAGATGTCACAAGGTGGCCTCTTACATGTACCTTTCCAAGTTCTATTTCTTGGCACACAGGAAAATATATAGATTTGAGAAACAGGATAACAGGATATGCTGGTAGTTTGGAGGCTGCCATTTTTTTGTGTAGAAGTAGTGACCATTAAACAAGGGTCAAATGAACAATGTGACAGCCAACTCTTTTCTGTGGTCTTGGATTAGAGTCAGTTTTTAAAGGAGTTGTAGAGGTAGGGAAGATATAAGCATTAGTCCTAGACTGTTATTTGTGAAAAAAAATAGATAAACTTCATGATGTTTGATCACTTCTGTTTTAGAACTGGGATATATTTGGAAATAAACCAGCTTTTATATATGGGAAGCTGGTATGCAAAGCCCAAACCATCTACTGTTATTTGGCAAAGGGGTAGGGCTGTGCAAAGCTTTGGATCATAATTCAGATTTGGAGATGATTCGGATTATTCAGAGGCTGAATCTATGAATACAAATCGAATCGCTGAAAGCTTTAGGCTTTCTGAATCAATTTGGAGCTTCCAAATCTATTCGGAAAAGATTTGGCGATTCAGTGATTCAGCCATATGGTATAACGGGAAATCAATGAAATATATTTAACTTTGTTGTCTTTTGGCTGATTCAGATGAAACTTGCAGGGATGGTAGCCACTGCTAATAGTATGACATGTGACAAGCTTCAAGGTGATAGGTGCAGGGATTTCTGGGAAACTGCACCTCAAATCCTGAAAGCAAAATTCATGTCACATGTGTGTGTTAAACCACAATGGGGTAAAAACTGCAGGAACAGTAGCTCTCGCTGAGGCAACAAAGCTTGCTATGTTTCAAGGAGATGGGTACAAGGGTTTCTGTGAAACTGCACCTCACACTGCTAACAAGGAAAACTCATGACATAGGTGACACTGTGTGTGTGTTAAGGCACAGGCAATGAGAAAACTGCAGGGATGTTATCCCCTGCTGAGGCAAGAAAACATGCCAGCTTTCAAGGAGATAGGTGCAGGGGATTCTGGGTTCTGGGGCCCTGCATCTCTAGCTGCTGGCAGGCAAAACTCGTGTCATGGGTGCTTGTGTGACTGTGTCTGTCTTGGGGGGAAAACTACTGCAGGTCGAGCTGTTAGACCCTGCTGTGCCCACAAAGCCTGCCAGCTGTCAAGGAGATAGGTGCAGGGGGCTTCTGGGGCCCTGCACCCCTAGCTGCTGACAGACAAAGCTTGTGACATAGGTGCTTTTGCAACTGACTGTCTCTGTGTTGCGGTATAAGCAGTTCCCCCCTCTGTAATGATTCTTTCCTCTCCTTAGTCTGTGGTTCTGTAGGTGTTAATCCTTACTCATTAACTTATTATCCTCGCTAGCAACTGTGTATTGAGCTGGTCCCTGGGTGAATCATGATTGATTGGTAACACAGTAGCTTAGCAGGCCCTAGAACCCCAAAGCCCCTGCACCTATTTCCTTTAAAGCTGGCAGGCTTTGTGACCTCAGCAAGGGCTAGCAGGTCTGTAGCTTTCTCCCCTCTGTGATTTAACACACAGTGTCACCCATGAAACAAGTTTTACTTATCCACAGCTTGAGGTACAGTTTCCCCTAAACCCCTGCACCTATCTCCTTGAAACTTGGCAGGCTTTGTGGCCTCAGCAGTGGCTACCATGCCTTCAGTATTCACCACCTCCGCCCCCCATGCGTTAACACATACACACACGTGACATCAGTTTTGCTTTCAGAATTTTAAGGTGCAGTTTCCCAGAAACCCCTGCCCTGATCACCTTGAAGCTTGGTACGTATCATGCTTTTAATAGTGGCTACCATCCCTGGAAATTTCATCTGAACCAGCCAGAAGAAAACAAAGTTATATCTTTTTAATTGATTCCCCACTATACTCTATGGCTGAAGCTCCGAATCGGCTCTGAATTTTCCAAAGCAATTTGGCTGAATTGAACTGGAAAAATGATTCAGCTCTTTGAATCAGAGAAATGATTTGGATCTCCAAATCAAATCTCTGGCATCTGAATCGGCCAAATCTAAATCTGAATTTAATAGTTCCCTATTCGCACAGGCCTACAAAGGGGTGATACTTGCATTGAATGGTGATGCTCCTTTAAAAAAATGAGACCTGTAAAAATAAATAAATAAATAAATCTTTTTTTTTAATTAGGCAAGGAATGTAAACAAATATATGCAAATGGAAGAAGTTGTGCTATTGCTTTACAGTTTTGGATGGCCACCAAAACCTCTGTCCTCTTTACAGCCTGATGGATTCAAAGGAAGAGTGCAATGAAGAATTTTTTTTCTTGCAATATGGTGGATTACATGTGTTCTGTTTTAGAGGGTCTTTATTTTGTGGGGTCAGATGCTATCATTCTGCATTCAAGGTAAATAAAGTACTGTTGTTTTGATGACTTTTGGAAAGATTATTATTATTATTATTATATTGCTCTGTGAATGAAAAACATAACAGAAAACTGACAAAGAAAAAGAAAGAGCAAAGTTAAAAATATTATATATGGCAATGTGGACAGTTTCCAATTTAATGGAACACAGGAAGATTTTAAAATTTACTCAGATTAAAATAATTTTATGTTATTTAAATTATAATATAATTTGCTACATACATGTGTATATATATATATGTAGTGAATGACATAAAAATACAGATAAAAGGTGGTCCTCTTTTGTGCTGGGGGGAAAACTCCGATAAATTCAATGCTGAATAATGTATGTTTTCCACAAAAAGATATAATATTGCTTTTCAAAAACTTGGTATGCCTTCTCAATGTTCTTAACAAAACAGTACAAGTTTTATCTCAAAAAACAACCAGAAGAAAGTGTCTAAATTTTTGCAAGTCTAAACTATATTAGCTACCTTTTGTTTTGTTAACTTGGCAAAGGGGTCCTAGAGATTTATTTATTTATTTATTTTGCAGTAAAACATCACAAGGTTGGGTGATATTTTCTAAAAGAAGAAACTGCTGCTTGAGAGTTAATTTGAATAAGAGTGCTCTAAAAACTAAGTGCCAGAATTTGTAAATGTAACAACTATTGTGCCAGGACTGGGAAGCATGGCTTCAGTGGAGAAAAAAGCAATGACATAGGTTAGAATTTGTTATAGGATCCAAAAAAAAAAAAAGAGATTGGAATTCTATTTTTCCATGATGCAAAGTGTCCTGAAGAAGATAAAATTTTGGATGAGGCAAGATGAATGGGAATGCTTTTTAGGTGTACCATAGCACATGGAAGGATACATTAAGAGAATGCTGCTGTTCCCTATATATATACTGCCAAACTTGTTGCATGGCTATGGGTGAGTAGGCTTGTCTGCCTTCTCATGGGAAAAAAACGTGGTACATTAAAGAAAGAAAAAGGAAATAAGAGTTTTAAAGGAATGGAAAACATCCAGACTCTACTTTATAGTAGTTCAGGCATTTGTAAAGAAGGGAGCATTAGCATTTGCATCCAAAACATTATTAATAGCTGAGAGGAACTATCATAAAGAGTGAAGGAGGTTTTAGGTATCTCGTGTTGAGGGGTTGTTAAGTTTTATCAGTATCTATTTCAGGAAAAAAATTCCCATCATAGATCACAAGCCACTGGGGATAATTTTGGGGGCCAAATATGAATATTCCTCTGATTGTATCATCCAGGCTGCAAAGATGGACTTTGGATCTTAGAAGCTAACCAGTATGACAAGTAGACCATATAGAGCATCCAAAATATGTTAATATAGATTCACAGCCCTGGTTGTCCTTTAACACAGAAAGGCATATGGGAGGAAAGCCTGTATATAGCCCCTCTCTTCTTCAGGGCTCCCTACTAGAGCTAAGGGAATTGCTCTGATACCAAGAAAAATTTGCAGTTTGGTTTAGTAAAAGTCCTACACACTTTTGTGATGACCATATGCATGCATCACAGAATAAGAGTTGTTTCAGTTAATTAAAGTTATCCATTGAGAATGGGTCTTTCCTATGGAGACTAAAATTAAAGACATCTGAAAGGCATACTAATAGCATTCCCTGAGCAGCATTAAGTGGTAGCAAAAGTGCCCGGAATGGCTCAAAATTATTTTTGGTGACAAATGTGGAGCTAGAAGGTGGTCAGAATGACTCCTGTAACATCTGTCAGATATATCGGAAACAGTGTCACATAATTACAAAATCATGGCAACAGCTGCAGAACACATTTAATGGTAGCTGACTAGAAATGGTGTACATGGCAATAGTTTCTGGTCTGTAAACAATCAAATGGGGTTGTAACATGCCTGCCACTTAAGACTTACCTGGGGAGCTTGTTTTAAATAATTGCCCACCATTTCTGAAGAATTGTGGCAATTTAGCAAAAAATATTCTGGATCCTTATGACCCAGCATCAAATGGACTACCAGAGCATTTTTTTGCAGACAATAGGACAGGTAATAAATAAAGATGAAGGAAAAACTGTGTGACGTAGTACTGGATGTTTCCGTTTTACCATAGGTCCATCTCAGAAAGTACTATTCAAAAGATCTGGACTAGATTGTATTTATCAAGATAAAAGCATGTAGATTACTCAGGTTAAAACAGCAAGCTGAAAAATACACAACATCCAATCAGCAGTTTTGTTTTCCCTCTCAACCCACATTGGAAAAAAAACATTGAGTAATTACAAGAAAGGACAATTTCCACAGTTTGTGAAGTAAAGAAGATCATGGGTCCAATGGCATGTTTAATAGATGTGAAATAATAGATTATGAAGAGCCATATCAATCAACTGTTATTAGATAAGAGCTCAGGATGTGGCTTCTTAAGTGATAGTGGTTACAGTGCAAGTAGCACTTGACATGTTGGGAGTGAGCCCAACAGAATCAATAAAGGCCAAGAAAAAAATGAGGTATAAAGTTCTGTTTCTGAAAAACAACATTTCCCATAAGGCTGCATTTGTGATTTGTTTGGTTAAGGTGGGTGGATCAGAGTCTGGGGGTGGGGAAGGAAAGGAATTTTTGGGGGAGGGGGGTTAACTATTTGTTATTTTAGAAATGTACAAGGGATGAGTACGACACGAAGAGAGGAAATTTTTAACGTAATGATAGAAACAATAAGATGAAACTGACTGGAAGACCTGTTTGTACTTGCAGGTTATGATGTGTGTAAGCCTGATTATGATGTGTTGCTGCATAAAGTGCCTCTATTGACATGTACAATGCCCTCATGATGCCCAATGGCTGCTAAACTATATAAATTGATGAGCCAACCCATGGGCAATTTGCACTCATGATTTAGCAGTGTGCTGTCATAACTCTTATGTACAGAATGAACCTGGATGCTGGTTCAAACCCAGTCGGTTACTGAGTGAGCATGCTAAGTTGAAGACCTGCAATAGTAACATGAGTGATGACCATAAAAGTACTGACCATCATGGAGGGCTCTGTAACCATAAAAATCATTAGAGTCCACTCCTGTGAGGCATTGCATAGCAACCAAGTATTAGCAACTGCTAATATTGTCAAAGCATAATCTTTGTAAAGGACAGTGGGAAGATGATGTTCAGAAAAACAGAAAGTGAGATGAGAAAAGTATGCAAGTGTGGGTGTGTTTATGCATATAGGGTTTTATGAAAAACACTCAGTAGTGAAAACTTAGTTACACAAATAGTCTGTAAATAACCAGAAGTAACAGTAGTAATGTGCAAGTAAAAAAAGATATACACGTTTGGGAACAAAAGGTCACTGGATTACTGAACTATGCCCTTGAATGACCCAGAGAGACCCTGAACTGTCTGATCAGCAGGATAAGGAACAAGATTCACTTGCAAGATAAGTAGTAGTGATTTGCGAAATTTCACCAGCTGTTTTGTTTCAACGCTATTTTGATTCATTTTGAGCTTGAAACAGTAAAATTAAAATGAACTGAAGGGCTTTGAAACAGCCTCAAAGCGAAATGAGATGAGTCAAAACATTTTGAAAGTTTCAAAACATTTTGAGTTTCGAAACTCAAGCAGGGCTTCCCTGCAGGGAAACAGGAAGTAAGGAGAGGAAGGGGGAAGAAGGGGGAAAGGATGCTCTCATAGTGACTGTGTAGCTGCCCAGTGACTGTGATTCTTCCCTGAGGTACCTTCCAGCCCCAGTGATCTGGGAAAGAGATAGAAAAACATCATTAAAGGCAGCATTGTTTGAACTGGCCTGCTTTCTGTCACCCACGTCACAAATTTTGCTTGTCAGCAGCCTAAGGTGCAGTTTCCCAGAAACTCCTGCACCTATCTCCTTGAAACTTGGCAGGCTTTGTGAACTCAGCAGGGGCCACCAGGCCTGCTGTTTCCAACCCCTGTGCCTTGTGTCACACACGTGACACAAGTTTTGCTTCCAAGAATTTGAGGTGCAGTTTCCCAGAACTCCCTGCATCTGTGTCCTTGAAACTTGTCATGCTTCATGGCCTCAGAAGAAGCTATCATCCCTGCAAGTTCCATCTGAATCAGGCAAGAACTGACAACGTTATAGGCTGTTTTGTGGTTCCCTGTTATAGCCTATGGGAAAAACATCAAAACAGCGAAACAGTTTTGATGAAATGAAACAGAACAGTGGTTTTGAAACAAAACGAAACTCAAAACAAAACACTGTCCCATCAAAACATGAAAATGGAAGTCAAAATGAAATGTTTTGCACAGCCCTAGTAACTAGTACACTTCTTAACATAAGGATGTATGCCATCTATTAAATAAAACTATGTTTGAGGAATGGAAACTCCTTCTCTCAAGCATTCTTTCTCTCAAAAAGCCATTGGTTTCCCAATCCAAGGTTTTGGGGTAACAGATCCACATAGCCATGTTTGACTCAGGGTGATAAGTTTTGTATTGTGACATTGAGGCTTTTGTCCATTAATGAACAAAATGTTTCTAGGATGCTGATTGTACGGCTTACAACAGAGCATTATTTACCAGCCATCATTATAGTATGTTGCATTTTACAAGTTGTGTGTTTCTTTCCCTGGTGTAGTTTGTTCCTGCATGTTTACTTTAATCAGTGTTCTTTATATTACTTACTTTTTATCGAAATGATTTATCAGCAGATTACTGTATATGAATTTCCATTGGGTAACTTATTCTCTGAACTGTGCATAATGTGTGGATGTGATCTAAGATCAAAACTGGAGGTTATAATTGGGAAGAGGATAAGAATATCTTTTGTTCTGAAATTCAACTGTAGACAAGGGAAACACCTGTTTTTCATCACAGAGAAACTACAAGTATTATTGCCTTTATTGTGTGCTGTCTTATTCAAAAGAGTGGTTATTTTGTTTGAAACACAGAATGACAGCTCTGAGAGTCATATTCCCATCAGCAATACAGCTTGGACATGAATCTTTTTCTGTTAAAGCAGCTTTCCAAAATGCTATGTCTGACTCCTTTTATTCTTGCAAATCAGCAAGGGGTGACCCTTCATGAGAGAGACTGACCTAAACAAGCTCACAATACATGACCCTACTCTTTACATTATTTGTTACTTACACAAAGGCGAGTGTATCTTTACTCCATCTCTTAGAGAGTATCTTTATAATTTCTGATCATTTCATTGGTATGTTGCTGAAGGAAAAGACTAAATTTAAAAACAATAATTAATGCCAAATGTTTTTTTGCTAGAAATATGAAGGTGTTCTTACTCTCATCTACTTTCTCTCTTTAACCCATGCCATGAAGAGAAATTCCTTCCATTATTCCTAGATCCTCTATAATTTAACAAGAATGCAAACATGACTTGCTGCAATTCTGTCTTAAACCTTCCTTGACTCTGTCATGTTTATCCCTTTGCTTATAAACCTGCAAGTCATGCCATCTGGCTAGTTGTCTGGCAGTATCTTCTGATCCATACTAGATCTTCTAACATTTGGAGCAGTGGTAAGAGAATAGGCAATTAGAATGAACAAAGCAGAGGCAATCAGATCACTTCCATAGTGACAAAACTTTTCTCACAGGACGCACTTACATGAGACTAATTCTACTGCGCATTAACGTGGCATGAAAAACTGTGCTAATACACTAATGCATGGTAGAATTAGTCTACTGTGTATCAGTCTCAATTAAAAAGCATGCATCTGTGCTAATGTGCAGTGCTAATTATGACACATTTTGTTTAGTACCTGTAAAAGCAGGTACTAAACTAAATGTGCCATAATTATCGTGTATTAATGCACATGTAGACGTGCCCACAGTTGCCTACAGTGTACCCATAAAACAAAGCAAAGATCTCACCTGACACATACCTAGGAATTAATTACTTAAGAGCTGTTAATACTAGAGCTAAAATAACTATTTGCCTTGTCTTCCTTGATTATATTAAAAAAACAAAATGTAGGGCTATTAGCATCCTTAAATTGCAACATAATCATTTCCTTGTGTATACCTGACAAAATTAGCTCCCTGTTGTCTAATGGACTGCAACACAGCTGAAAAAGGAAAGTGTGCTTAGGTACCATGGGAGTCTGTCTCTAGATAGTTCTTAACATTCATATTCAGGTTTCTGTACTGAATTAGTAAGCCTAAATGACACCTCCCATATTCGTAGTGTATTCTAAAAATACTTGCAGTCTACTCAGAGTCCTATAAATGAGGGTTGTTAGTCCTTTTTTATTTGTCTTCTGGAGTTGTCCCCGCTTTGTGTTCCACTGTAAGTAAGAAGCTTAATTTGAAAATAATTCAATATAGTGCTACATCCAAAAGCTTTAATGACAAGTGTGAAATTGTTTTATCTTTTTTGTTCTTGGTGCTCTCTGCTGATGTGGATAGTATATAGACCATCTGCTACTGAAGTAGCTCCTGGGATACTTGTCAAATTGATTGTGCTCAAAAACAACTGTGACTTATGAAAAAGGGAGTTTCTAATTACATTTTACCCAGAATCTTGTTCAAATCTAGGATGTGGTAATTCAAAAGTAAATAGCTTTGGTGGACATTTTAGGATTTTTAATTAAGAAATTACTCTATTAACACAAACACTGTTTTCCAGGTGAGTGAGATTATTTGCCCATGGGGCCTTTCATTCCATATGCCTGGTATTCCTCCAGCTTAACATATAACACCTTGAAGTGTTCATTTTGATTACATAATGCACGTGGGTATATAATTATATGAAAGGAAAGATCATGTCTATTCCCCACTTTCTCCCCAGGCCGTGCAAGCCTGTCCCTTTCCAAAAAACAAAGTACAAAATTATATGTTCCTTTGGTGGTTGCTAACCTCCAATTTTCCTCAGATTAACTATTTGGCAAAGAACTTGTCTGATATCTGACAGCTAAAAAGTACATAATCCAAGCTTTTTTTCCTGGTGAAAATAGTAAGGTATTAAACATGAGTTCATATAAACTGTTCTCCACCCAAAGCTTATACTTAGATCCTGCAAGAACCTTAAACACAGATGGAGGCAGACTGTTCTGTACTGCTGGCAACGTATCTCTGGATCACAGAATCATAGAAAATTAGGGTTGGAAGGTACTTCACATCATTAAGTCCAACCCCCTGCTTAAAGCAGGACCATCTCAACTAGATCATTTCAGCCAGGGCTTTGTCAGGCTGGTCCTTAAAAACCTCCAAGGATGGAGAGTCCTCTAGGTAACTTGTTCCAGTAAACACCCTTCCAGGCTAAGTACAGACTGTCAAAAAGCCCAAGGCTGAATCAATTCAGTCTTTACAGGTTACTCTAAACTGTAGAGATTAAACTGGGAAACAGTTGGACACACATTTACTTTTGATTCACATGCATGCACTAGCAAAGGCCAGAAGCCAGGGAGGTGCTAAAGCCAGTATGGGCTGCGTGTTTGCTTCCTCTTCCTGCCTCCAATGCCTCTGGGATTTGCAGTCCACAATCACAGAAGGAGGACACTGCAGAGTTGCTCATTACTTCCTCTTCCTGCTTCCAGGTGCTTTTGGAATTTGTAATCAACAGCTGCAGCCAGTAGCAACTTTCAGTAAGTTTAGCAGGGCAGGGCAGCTCTGGACTCATGGGAAGGGGAGCTTAACTGGGAGGAGGGGCTTTTAACCCCTCTGCCTGGCCCCAGACCCCAGCTGTGGTTTACTTGTGGGGGCAGTGCCTGCCTCCCTCCCCCTGAAACCTTCTCTGCTGGAGCAGACAGCACAGCCCAGGGCTGGAAAGTATGCTGGGATGCTGGGGGACTCTGATTTAATTTAAAGCAAGAAGGGGTCTGGTAAAGAAGCCTCATAAACTGGTTTGATCAAAGTCAGGTAATACGACATTCAACCAGGTTTATCTTAAATCAATGTCAGCCATTTTGAAAATGTTTTATATGCACTGAGCTTCTGGGGCCTTTGTACATGCCAACTTTTTTGCCCTTTCTTGCATTGCAATGGTGTGACTGTTTGCCTGAGCAAGTTTTCCGGACTTTTCAAAAGTCTTTCTGGTGCATTAAAATAAAACTCCGTGGACATACTTTAATTCATGGCAAGCCAAACTAAACTGTCGCGTCCATGGATTCATTGTGTGCAAATACAAAGGCACTCAAAAACATGTCATAAGCCTCTTTGTCCACCAGATGACACTCTGACTTTTTTGTAGATCACCCCTTCAAATTTTTTCCACTTTCAAATTCCTTCCACATTTTTTTTCTTGTGCTCTTTGCTGGCACTGTGCAGCAACAGCTGCATGGCAGGGCATAGAGTGGGAAGCCCTAGGCCAGGGGCTTAGTGCTGGATTATCCCACTTTCCTGTGGTGCTGGCCAGGGACCGGGTTTAATTCGTTTGAAAACTGAGTGCATGCAAACACTGATGCGACACCCCAAAATAAACAAGTTTAACTGTTAACCTATTCACTTTAATGAGGTTTAAACCACGCGGTGTGTACTGGTACCCCTGTTCTGTTTCAGGTTTAAACTAGTTTCTGATAACTTAAACCAGTTTATTGTCTCACCTCCGGAGCCTTAAGTCCGACAGGCCCCTAGGGCAAGAACGAATGCACTCTAACTAATTTCTTTTTCCCGCACTAGGCTTTGATTTCCCTTTTATTGGCTGCTAGACAGATCAGATATCGCGAGATTGCCGAGATAAGGTTGC
>JAGPOW010003685.1:49845183-49884180 GCA_030014935.1 Caiman crocodilus
GGCCTCAGGCGTTACTACAAGGGGTTTGATTTCACTACGAGGGTTTGGCCTCTTAGGTGGTGTCATGAGTCACCGCCTACAATGCAATCTGCACATTTATGTGTAACTTTTGTTCCTAGCCCTTGCGAGAGAGTTTTTTCTAATATCCAACCCAAACTGCCCTTGCCACAACTGAAGAGAATTGCTCCTTGTTCAGTCATCTGCCACCATTGAGAGCAGTTTAACTCTATCCTCTTTGTAACCATCTTTCAGGTAGTCAAAGGCTGCTATAAAATCCACTCCCCCTTCCCCCCATCTTCTCTTCTCCAGATTAAATAAGCCCAGTTCCCTCAGCCTCTCCTCAGAAGTCATGTTCCCCAGCCCTCTAGCCATTTTTGTTGTCCTCTGCTGGACTTTTTCCAACTTGTCCACATTCTTTCTTTAGTGGGGGGCCCAAAATTAGATACAGTGCTCCAGTTGTGGCCTTACCAGTGCGGTACAGTGGGGAATCATTACTTTCCTTGATTTGCTGGCAACACTACTATTAATGCAGCCCAGTATACTGTTAGCCTTCTTGGCAACAAGGACATGTTGTTGATTCATATCCATCTTATTATCCGCTGTAACCCCCACATCCTTTTTTGCAGAAATGCTGCTTAGCTAGTTGGTCTCAAGCCTGTAGCAGTGCATGCGATTCTTCTGACCTAAGTGCAGGACTTTGCACTTGTCCATGTTGAACTGCATGAGGTTTATTTTGTCCCAATCCTCAATTTGTCTAGGTCCTTTGAATCCTAGCCCTACCCTCCAGCATATCTATTACTCTCCCCCTTCCTCTGCCCGCTTCATTTCATCAGTGACCTTGCTTGAGGTGTAAACCATCCCATCTTCCAGATCATTAATGAGGATATTGAACAAAACCAGACCCCAGACCAAGCCCTGGTGCTCTCCACTTGATACCAGCTGCCAACTAGACTTTGAGCCATTGATTAGTACCCATTGAGCCTGACAAACCAGCCAGCTTTCTATCCACTATACAGCCCATTCATCTAATCTATACTTCCTCGGTTTGTTTAAAGGAATGCTGCAGGAGAAGTTATCAAAAGCCTTGCTAAAGTCAAAGTATATCATGCCTACTGCTTTTTCTTCATCCAGAGGGAGCCAGTTATCTCATTATAGAAGGCAGTCAGGTTGGTCAGGCATGACTTGCCTTTGGTGAAACCATGCTGACTGTTCCTCATCACTTTCTTGATCACTCCAAGTGCTTAGAAATGGATTATTTATGACCCAATGAATGGGTGAAAGAAAACCAGTATAGATTGACACTTAGAGCCTGAGGCACACATGAAGTGAAAGGTTGCTGCAGAGGCTTAAGGTCAGAGTAAGTAACAAGTGACCATGTTCTTGGTCTTTAAAAGGGTCATGGAGAACAATTTGGCAAGGTGAGTAGTGGCATTTTCCCTCATGAAAGCTTTTGCAGTGGCAAAAATCTCACTGGAGAAACTTAATCACCCTAAGTTAAGGGACTACCTGAACTCAAACATGCCAAATGTTGTCAGTTTTCTGCATGCAAACAAGCTTTGCCATGACTATCTCCCATTAATTACTTTACCTGTACAGTCCACAAGTCCTCATTTTCAGAGATTGAATCCTTCTCCATTGTGGCTGACGAAACCACTGACCCTCAAGAAAAATGTGCTGCACATTTTATTTGTGCCTGGGAGCTGGACAGATTAGGACGTGCCTATTTTTCAAACAGAGCTGGTCTACCTCATGTCTTTCTATTTTTCTACTGTGGCTCAGGGTATAGTGAAGGCATTTGTCAATTATAGCTTAGAATTTAATAAGATCTCAGCATTTCTGTCCAACAATGCCATGTGTATGTGCAAGGCTTTCTCTGATGCGCTCTGTTTAATGATGCTCAATGCAGTTCATGTCACCCACAATGTGCATATTCCATCTTTAGTAAGTGACATCTGGTGCATGTAATTCCCTGATGTGGCTAGTCTGATGTCCTCAGTCAAGAAAGCCTTCAAGCTCTGTCCAGGCTATAAGCTCCAGTACAGGGAAGCCCTTGTCAGTCAAAGTGAGGACTCATGTGCAACTGTGTCACTGCTACCACAGCCTGTGCTTACAAGTTGAAATTTGTGGTTCAGTGTGGTCTGTTACAATTCCACGCACAGCAGTATTACTAGCAGTTTGTGTGTAAGGAGCTGGACATCAAACCTGGTACAGTGCATGTTTAAATTACTGATCCCCTGGAATAGGGAGACATTCAAAATCAAGTCAAGTTTGTGTTGGAAAATGCTACCCACTCATGGAGTTTCTAATGTGGTTTGAAACCTGACATGCTTTGATCCACCACACACACAACAAACTGATGGATTTGATAAGCTAGGTCAAAGACATGGCATCACAAGAATTGTCCAGATGTCATTGTGAAAACCAGCAGAGAAGAGACCTGTTTCATAGCTGGGAGGCTGAACCAGTAGTATAAATGCGACCCACCATTGCCACCATAGTTCAGAATTCCTTTTTTTAGCGCTGTTCACTTTTTGTACCCCTGGTGCCTATTCTGAGCTGTGACTCTCAGCTAGTGAAATCAATCCCTGGATGGCAGAAAGAACATGATGAGGAATATGCTGCTTATGTGCACTTTGTAAAAGAGGACCAGTACCTATTCCTGTATTTTGGGAATTTTGGGAAAACTGTGACCAGTTTTCACTTCTGCACACACTGGCAAAATGATACCTCACCACTCCAGCAAACTCAGTGGACAATGAGCACGTAATGTCAGTTTACAGATAAGTGTTCACTCTGCAAAGACACAGGATATCAGCAGCAACCATCAGTGGATGCTGAATGCTAGCGTTTAACTGTCTCAAGGTTAGCACTCAGCATTGCTAAACTGTTTTACAACATCATTAATAAAGTATGATGATGGTATTAGTTACAATTCATGGTGTGTATAGGTTTAATTTCATAAGACATTTCCATTTAGAGTTTAATTGAATGCTTAGATTGCTTAATAATGCATCGATTAATGGCTTCTGCAGGCTTAATCAGGGTAATTATGCTGCAGTTTCAGGCTTTCTGTGGTAAGCGGTGGGACCACCAGGGCCCCTTGGCCAATCAGAGGAATAGGAGTGCCCTGCTGCAACAAGTCCACAAAAATGGCACGGGTACCACGATTGGCTTGTGGAATTGCCTGTCTGCCACTTCAATCGGGTCAGTCCCTACCTATGCTACATATATATTGTGCTCTGAAATACATTTTGTTAGAATGCGTATCTTACTAGATTTTTTCCCCCTAAGAGTTATGGTGCTAACCCAAGAATATCCTGCCATGTTGCTGTGGTAAACTAACTTACACTTCCTGTTAAAATTTGCACACTTCTGATTGATTGAAAAACAGACACATAATTAAATTTCTAGTTGTTTTACTTATTACCAAAGGATTTCCTCTTTATTAATTCTGCATTTGCTCTGTTGTCAGGTGTGAAATGAAGTAAATCATAAAGTCAAGCTGACGTGTAGAATAAAAAAAGCAGCACATTCTGTGTTGATGGACTATGAAAAAATATGACATGTTCACACCAATGATATGTTCCTGTATAAGGGTTACTTGATTCTACCTGAAAGCTTGTGCTGAAATCCCTTTGGTGCCAATGAGAATTAGGAGCCGCTCCAGTTAAAACTCCTGCAGTGTCTTGCATATCCAGTGTCCCACATTTCAAAATGATAGCAGGGGCACATTATCTAAAGCTTGCTCAATGAGTTTTAGTTAAAGTACCCCAACCACCATTTTGAAATGTGGAGACACTGAAGACACAAGATGCTGCAGCATGCTGGAGTGCTTTGATTTGAGTGCTTCAGAAGATTTCATTAATAGGGGGCTACTCAAATGCTCCAGAAGACTCAAATAATAGGGGGCCACCCAGAAACTTGGAGCTAAGCAGAGCCTGGATGGGATGGTCTTTTCCCAGTCTATCCCCATCCCTGTCCTAGTACTGCTCAGCTCCCAACTCTACACATGAGCCAGGAACCAAGTAGCTTGAGGACTCAGGAGCTCTCTGCTTCCCTATGCAGCCTGGGGCTGGCTGGGAGCTGTTCCTTCTTAGGAAGTTCCCAGTGAGCTCTGAACAGTACAGGGATTGTACTACGCAGCCCAGGACTGGGGAATTATTCCCCTTCTGTTGGGAGCTGGCTAGAAGCTGCCACAGAAATGATGATTCTCACTAGCCCTGGGCTGCTTGGGGAAATCCTAGCACAGCCTACAGCTGGCTAGAAGCTGCCCCAGAAGGGGACAGTTCTTGGCCAACTCCAGGTTGGTCAGGGAAATCCTTGTGTATTTCTCTGTGTAAATCCCTATGTAATTCTCCCTATGTATTTTAATGCACAGTAAACCTTTAGAGAATTAACATGTGTAGATGCACCCAAAGAAAACTAAATTGAGCCTTTTTTTAGACTTCTTAAATGTCACAAACAAACCAATGGACCCCAAACCATGTTAAGAAATATATAGAAGCAATGGAGAAAAGACCAGTTTGGAATGTTTAATTTGAGGCTGAGCTATTAGAAAAGACCACAAAATATGCGTAATTGTAGAGTGGTGCAATCTTTCACAATGGTATTGCCAGCAAGTGCTAGCAATGGGCCTAATTCTGCTGGAATATATAACATGTTACAAGATGCATCTCCCTTTCTCTCTGTCTCTTTTAATATATATTAGGGGTGTGTGGAAAGGGCTATATTCAATTTGGATTCAGCCTGAATCAGGGGACAATGATCCAATTAGTTGATTCAGATCACTGCCCCAATTTGGTTCGGTTGAATCTGAATTGAAGATTTGATGCTGATTCGGAGAACCATGATTCAGCCACAGACACAGCTTTAAATGTTTTTTCTAGATACCTCAAGGTACCAGGCATGGTTCATGAATGCTGCAATACTGGGGAAGATCCCACAGAAGTGTGGGGGGAGGCACCCCCGTGTGCTTGGCAGCAGACCCAGAAATGGACCAGAAGTACTTCCAGTCCACTTCTGGGTCCACTGCCAAGTTCACAGGGGACTCCCCGCCCCCCCCGCCCCCCACAGCCCCATGGCTTGGCGATCAGCTGCAGGAGGACCCTGGGTGCCGAGCTAGGGGGCGGGGCGAGGTCCCCAACACACTCTGCCTCCGAACACAGTGGGGATCCCCCCCCACACACACTCCTGTGGGATGTTCCATCTGCCTCAACATCTCAGGATTCACAAGTTGCCTGATACCTTGAGGTATGTAGAAAAAACATTTAAAGTTTAAATTTAAAGTTGTTTAAATTCAGAGAGATTAAAGGGTCTCTTGATTTGATTCAGATTTGAAGATTTAGCTGCCAAATTGGGCCAAATCTCCACTGAATCAAATCAGCGACTGAAGCTTCACGCAGCCCTAACATATATATGTTAGTGGAAGGGAAATGAAGAGGTACATGGGATAAGTCATTTAATCTCTCAAGTGCTCTTCCGATGGGTAGTATATCTTGTCTAGTTTTAACTCTGTGTACTGTTTAGGGCATGGGTTGTCTCTTATCATGTATTTGTACAGGTGCCTAGCACATAGAATCCTGATCTTGGTGTCCACCTATAGGCACTATAACAGCAGTGAAAAGCCAAGAAGCAGGATTTTTCCAGGCACAGTAGATCATAAGGGGCCTACTTCAGGGAAGGGAGTTGTATGGATATGACAGATGAGCTACTCGTAATCAGGTGCAACAAGATAAGGAGACACAGAAAGTTCAGTCTCATATATTTTTCTCTAACAGATTAGAGGCAAAAATGAGGTGCAGTGAGACTGGTCTGACATACTGTTATTAAAGCATGTCAGAGCTTAACTGAGTCTGCTGGAGCACTGTAATTACCATGCTCTCAGAGCCACTCTAAATAAAGCACCCCTGTCCTGCACTCCCAGAGCACCTGTATAAATGCCTGAAGAGGGCAGAAAGAAGCATGGTAGAAAATGGATGAAATTAAAAATGGTGATCAAGGCCAGTCCAAGTCTTTTGGATGGGGGGATATAAATATAAATACTAAAATAAAACAATACATAATGCCCAGGATGGAGCATTGAAATTGATATTTCAAGCACAATGTTTTGAAGCTAGCTCACATCAGAAATTTTCCACAGGGTTTCAATGTACTAGGAAGTGATTTGAAATTAGGGTGGGCATATCATCCTAGAGGAAATTATACACAGTGTATGTTTGCCTATTTGCAGCTGTTGTAGACCTTTCTCAGTGTTTCTTTAGAAAAGTAAGGTGGTTAACACCAGCTAGAATGAATGCTAGAATACTGTTATAGAGCAGACAAAAAGAGCTACAGAAAAGTTTATTACTTGTGATACATTTATTTTACCTTTTAAGGAGTTTTCATGTGACTGCAACATTTTGTCTGCAGGGAACATTACTATATGATGATGATGATGTTTCAATGAATAATACAACTTTGCTGTAAGACATGGAGTAAAGGATTCTTTAATATGTTTAGATTCAGAAGTGCTGAGAATATAAATGAATGAAGAGACAGTTGGACACACAGACTTCAGCATTTTCATTTGGTCCAGATCTGTGAAACCTAGTTGTGTACATTGTTGCAATGCAGGGGGTAAAATATGAAATAACTTAAGTAAAATGGAATTTCTCCAGTCTCCTCCACTGTACACAAACTCAAGAGTGCTTATGGAGTGATATACCTGCAGGTGCTTCACATTCTTTACCACATATGCAACTGTGTTCCAAGCTCTATCATTTTTCCTCATCTCTGATTTTGTTTGTCATCCTAGTGTCAATTATAAATTTGCCGTAATAAACTTTTAGTCTGTGCGGTTATCTAAAATTAAAGTTTGATATCCTATATCATCTTAATAGTTATATGCTTAAATATAGTTTTGGCAGCCATAAATATGGATTCTTGTCTCCCTTTCCCCCTCTGTTTAGGAATTTGTTTCTTGGCATGAAAACATCAGCAGATGTGATCAAGTGTAAAGAGGCATTTGGCATCAACATGTTAGTGCTGTCACACAGGAGGGACTTCCTATAGAAAAGATGCCACTTTCAGACTGCCCAACTGAACTCGTTCTGCCTGGCAAGCATGTGAAACTGGCATAGCATCACAAGTGTAGGCATAATGCCATCCCAACAGATGGGTATGAGTGTAAGCATCCAGGAGACCTTGTCTGAGCATCAAGTATGTGTGTCTAAGGGCAGGATTCCAAGCCAGGAGTATCAAAACAGACTATGTGCTGAACTTCCATGTCTAATTTAAGAGGATGTGTAAAGAAGTCAACTGTAATTGCCAAGAAGAAGAGGGTAATATGTTCCTATTGATGGAAATAGATCCCAGATATGATGTTCTTGGGTACCTTTGAACTGTAGACCAACCAACCATCACTCAACATTAAAAAGTCAATAGTGCTTGTCTGGGCACTTGCACTGAGGCAAACATTATTATGTATTAACAACATAACAATTAGTATTCATCATATGATTCATTTTGGAACTGGCTTATCTTTGCTGCATCAGGTGTTATGGAAAAAACATAACAAAGTGTACAGTCCTATTTCATTTCCCTTGAAATAGCTTCCAAACAGTGTTACTGGCAAACTATGATTTCACTGAATAGTTGAAATGATTAAACATTTTATCTAGGCATCACTATAAAACCCAAATTCATCCAAATGGCTCCCCAGAAGGCCACCTGGCAAGGTGCTTAAACAGAATTGCCTTACTGGGTGCTTCTACATAAGACACTACATTGCCATAACTCAGTCATTACTCAGCATTACTCAGTGCTCAGTGGGCACTTACTGTGGCACTGCTGTCACTGTGCAGTAGCAATGAGCTATTGCACTGTAGCTCGTTGCTACTGCACAGGAGGGTTGGAAACAACCCATGAGCTGCCTGGATTGCGCAGTACTGGTGGGCGCTACACAGTGGAACGCACATGTAGATACACCCACTCTCACCAATACACTTTTAAAAAGCATACAAACTAAATTCAATCAGATCTGAATGCAGAATAGATATCTGGAATCTATTTTGGGGGTCCTTTGGATATTACACTACTTGAAAACTAAAAACCACAGTACATAGAAGGGTATGTCTTCTAATCAATCTGCCAATGGTAAATGACACCAGGCCTTGAACCACGGCTAACATATATGAGATTCTGGAATAGGACATTTGTAGGGTAGGCTCAGACACAAGCTCTTGAAAAGCCTCTGTGTAATACTGAAATGGCCAGGGGCAATGGACTTTCCTACCAGTTTGCATGGCCCAGGTTCCATGTGACTTGAGGAACCATTCCTTGCTGGTTCCTGAAATTCATCAATATGAGATTGAGAGAGAGCATTGGTAATGTTGCTATTAAAATCAGGAATGTGCCTGGCTCTGAAGTGAGTATTCACTGGCAGAAACCTGAATACAGGTGCTTTGAACAAGTGGGTCACTCCTCTGGTTTTGAAAACTGAATTAATAGTCTATGTTACTTTCTTGTCTGTTGTAGAACTAGATCCATTCATCCTGAAATCTTTTTCCCCCAAATTGGGGGGGGGAGAAGAAGGGGGGGTCAATAACAAGGGAAAATGTGATATCATAATAATGTCCTGTGTGCCCCGTTTCTTTAGCAATTTCTCAGCATACCAGTATCCCTGATTATGGGATACTGGCTTGATTGGAATAGGGCTACAATGCTCTGGGTAGGATTGCACTCATAAGATAAAATATTAAAAATAACTTAAGTCCAGATCACTTTGGTTTTCAGCTGCTTTGAAAATCTGGGCATTAGTTTAGCCTACTTCTCTCATTCAAGACAACAGAAAGAAGAAAGTAGCACCTTCTCCTCCTCCCTCCTCCTCCCCCTCCTTTGTTTGGTAAGAAATGAATGCCAAATAAAAAGATTTCCTTTTAATAATATTTTGATTTAATTACACTGAAATGCAACATTATTTTATATCAGTGGAGGGAAACAATATATTTTTAAATTGTGTAACTCGCAAATTCAATAGATAATTAGCACCCCAGCTTATAAAAAAGAAAAAAAAAACCACATTGATGATATATTTAACTTTCACAGTGAGAGGCAACCTATTATTCTGGCAATGTAAGGGGGTGGGTCTTCTTGTGAGTGCTGCTGCATATTAACATTTCTTTCCCCAGCTATTTCACTACCAGAGTGAAGTGCCAACAGTGGTAATATGATAGCAGAGTAAATGTCACAAGCTAAAGGGACCACAAGAATATATATTTGCTACCTGTAGAAATTGTTCTTTATTACAGTACAATGTAAAATTTATGAATGTTTCTTTAATATGCTGGATATGCCTGTCTGGTAATATCTGACATAGATCAGTGTTAAAAGTTAGGCTCCTGCAACATCATCTCCTGTCTGTTTGCTATACAATTTCTACTGTGTTGTAGAGCTGTATAGGCACAGTAATGCACTGTCAAGTAGAGCAGGTAAAACTAGCTTCTGAATATTATTTATTGGCCTGTGAATGCAGATTACATGCACATTTTATTACCCACTAATTTACCACCTGCTGGCTGAAGGATGGTAAAAGTCTACTATTTGTTTTATAGGAATTCATTATGCCATTAACCTTTCACTCCTAGAGGCCATGAGAGAGAATTTTTTCATTTAAATCACTCTTGTAATAATGATCTCAAAATGAAAACAGTGATTTATATCACCTCACAGAAAGTCTACTAAAAATGAATTATTTCCTAATGCCGTATACATTGCAAATGTTTGCATAAACAAGTTAGTAAAATGAAAACATGGGTCTTAGTTTCTAGAGTCTGTTTTATTAGTCTCTAAAACATATAAGGTAAAATAATTCTTGTATTTGTCTTCTACCATTTCTAGTCCTTCCATGTGAAAACAAGGACATGGGCATAACTTTAAACATCCCTATATTATTTTTTTAAAGGAAAGAAAAGTGCAGTCATCTCTAACAAATGAAACAAGAAGTTTAGGTGTCATTTGGTGTTTATTGTGAAGAATAATTAAATGAAAGCTTATATCATTTTAAAAGCAATTCATAATTGTAAAAAGTAGTAAAAACATCCATAATTTAATTCTATTTTGGATAATTACTTTAGAGGTCACACTAAAGTTGCTTATAGCTAGGTGGTATTGAACACTAACTTTTTGTCTATGGCAATTACTATGCTCCATAGACAGATCTGGTACAATTTGGGGGTTTAGATTAAACAAATAATCAAAGTTTATTTGATTATTTGTTATCAACTTCCAGCCGAGCCTTTGTTCTCCCATTCAGAGCTATCTGCGGGTGGTTTTCAGCAATATTTAGGCTTAAACAGAGTTAACAAAGTTTGAATTTTTTATTGAAAAGGCTACGTGGCTAGATTCTCAGCTGATATATAGCAACATGACTTCACTGGCTTCACTTCATAGAGTAATTGTGCTGTCCTACCAATTTTAGAAGAGAAAATGACTTTGAAAGTCTAGTCAGTGTTTGCATTCCATTAGCTATGGCTTCACTCTGGCTGCACTGTTTTAAAAACCTGAATTTTTGGTCATGTAAATATAAGTTAGGTTCAAAAAGAATATATTTTATTTACAATTCTATTAAAATTCTCCTAAATTTGGAGAACACTAGGCATATCTACATGAGACTCTTAACTGCGCATTAGCATAATTTATTGCAGAGTAATCATGTACATCTACACATGCAGTAAACCTCCTGAATCCCAAGTAAATTTGCTACCTGAAAATGCAAGTAGCAAATTTACTCAAGTTTAGTAATGGTGCAGTAGCACTCATGTAGATGCTTGAATGGAAGCAAATCTACTAACAGTCAGACATCCACCAGGGGGTGAGAGAGAGCTCCTTGTACTTGGGAACTGCCTGCTGCCAGGGCAGGCTTTGCCACAGGAGCATGGGCAGGGACTAACTTACTTCTAGCTGCCAGTGGGGCAGTTAGCAGTGAGCTAGCTTCTAACTACCCCACCAGCAGAACAGGGCCTGGGCCTGGGACCTTCCCTCCCTGCATCTCTTTGCAAGATGCCTGCCCCTGATGGGGGAGCCAGGGCACAGAGCTACCTGCTGCCAGGGTAGGGGGACATTATCCATCCCCCATCAGGCAGCCCCCTCAGGGCCAGGATACAGCTGTCCCCTGCTCTGATGTTCCCTGCCAGCCACTGAGCTATCACCCAGAGGGAACCTTGAGCTTCCTGCCATGGTGGAAAGGGCCCATTGCACGGCTCCAGGAAGTTTGGTGTTAAGAGCAGCAAATCTCCTGCCTAGTCCCTGCATGTGTAGACACTTGCCTGAGAATACTTAATTTGCAGAAGTTTATTCCAGAGTAAACTGATCCTGGATCAAATGCACATGTAGACATTCCCACTGACACTTCATCTTTCATTACTGATTAAACCTTCAAACAAAATCATTGCTGTGTTTTTTACTCAAGTTCTGTATGGGGCATTCTCTTTATGCAATAAATGGCTATTGCTTCTGGATATACTGAATTTTAGAGAAGAGTCAATAACTGCTAAGTCTAAGCTCTTCAAAAGTAATGAAAGAGTAAACCCATTCCATGCTGTGTGTCATCAGCATGGAAGCAATATTTAAGTGTGTGGTAGATAAAGGTGACCAAATGCCAGCAAACTGTGCTCGCCACGTGGGGAACTGGAGGGTGCAGCACAATTAGTCGCACAAAGCATGCATGCAGCAAAATCCCCGGCTCGTGCAGCTCAAAAAGTGCGCGAAAGAAAGACTTGATCCAATTGGCTGTTGGGGCAGCATAAAAACATAGCTCGGGAAGAGGGAAGGCAGGACCCACACAACAATGGAGAGGCCTGATCACCCTCACCAAAGTCCTGCGTCCATGGCTCCCTTTTCCCCTGGATGCCCCCATCGGATAAATTGCATCAGGTACATGCTTGAAGAGCTCTCAAGTTCCTTATGGTGTGAGGTTTTCGATTGTGGAGATTATTGTAAGGGGAACAGCTGGTGTGGATGTGCATACAAGGCATTTAAGTGCTTCGTGGTGGATTTTACGGAGTGTGTCTATGTTGAGTTTCAGTTTGTAAGTAAAGCATTTATTTCTTACATTGTCCTTGGACTCTTTTTGGACGGGAAAAGAGAAGCAGGGCGAAGCGTTCCAGAACCCTTTCATCCCCGGCCTGTTCAAATTGAGGGGTTAATCACCCCCCCCAATTCCTCCTCACAAAGTGAATTTCAGAAAGTGGACAACCAGAGACTGAGACTGAAAAGTAAAGGGAGAAGGAACTTACCTAAGTCTAAACCTTTCCTAGCGTTTTAAATGTAACTCCTAATGAAATTCTTAATCCTCACAACTGAACACAAATAAAATACCTAGATATATAATACTATAACAAAATATCAATATGCCTGAGATTTTCACTTGAACTGTGTGACAACATATCAAGGAAGGTTGAAGCAAATTAAATGTTTGAGAATTTTTCCTGGTATGTTTCCCACAGCTTTCTGTTTGCCTGCATGTTCACTGACATTCTTTAAAGTACTGCCAATTAAAGCAAAAAAGAAAAAAAAAGGAAAACTGTTTGTTCTTCACATAGTATTCAGTTTAAAATTAGTGGTAGGCAACTTGTTTCCTATGTGTGAAACAGTTTTACATGTGATTTGTCTTCTTCAGATCTCTTTCACTATTATGTTTGTGAAAGTTTTCTGTGTGGTTTTAAAGGATGTACTACTTTGGAACACAATAATCGTTGTTTTCTATGAACAAAAGAACTACTAGTTAATAACTAGAATTTAATGGAACTTTGCATGAGGTGGAGATCAACATACTTTAGGAAAAGTTGTTAGCAGCCCTCACAGTGCTACATGTTACTCACTAGGCATGTCTACATATGCTATTAAAGGCTTACTGAACAGTGAAATATTGCACAGTAAGCCTTCCCTGGGAGCACATTTACACATGCTCCCTGTTGGGTGTAGCTCAATACAGGGCTGCTCCTACTTGCTGTAGCCCCCAGCAGCAGCCAGGGGAGCTCCAGACTCCCCTAGAGTGCTAGCTTAGGGGCTGGCAGGAAGCATGGGGCTAGTTCCTATGTACATGGGGTCAGAAGAGGTCTACCAGCTGCAGTGGCAGCTATCTCTTTACCTTGTACACATCAGGAGGGGTCCTGATTTGCATGGGGCTAGGAGACAGCTGTCACTACAGAGCTTTTCTAGCCCTGTGCACATGGGGATAAGCCCCATGCCCAGTGAGCCTTCTCTGTGCAGACCAGGGCTGGCAGAGAGCTGTCCTGCTTCTGAGGCAGCTCCCAGCCAGCTCTCCCCAGAACAGGGACAGTTTCCAACCAGCTCTAGGATGCTCAGGGAAATCCCCATATAGCCCAGAGCTGGCTGGCACCTGCCCCAGAAGGGACAGATCTCAGCTGAACCCAGGCTGCATGGGGAAGCAGGGAGCTCCTAAGTCCAGCGTGCTGCTCAGTTCCCAGCTCCTGTTGGGAGTCAGGAGCTGAGTAGTGCCAGGACATGGGGGGGGGAGGGCGGGGGCAGGCAGAGAGCTACCCAATTCAGGCACTGCTTTGCCTCCAGTTTCTGGGGGGTACTGGAAGCTGAGTAGCACCAGGACCAGGATAGTTTCCCATCCTCTGCCGCCCCTATTGGTGGGGCTGCCTGGGAGCAAACTTACTCCCTGTCAGTGTTTACACATGTGCTGCTACTGTGCGGTATCTACTATTCAGTTAGTATACTATCTGTAAAGACAAGTAGGAGAGACAGGTAGTAGCTAACTGTGCAGTAGACTATGTAGACTCTGACGCTTTAATGAGCAGTAGATTAGTCTACTATGTAGTAAAGCATCTCATGTAGACACCCAATGATGCCTTAATTTGTGGCTTCTTTCTTCCTCATATGATTTTGTTTTGTAATTGGCTTTTTGTTCAGGCTTTCCCCCATACTATTATGGGGTTATTAAGTTACTACTCAGTGAAGGTGTTTGATGAATTTTTCTCCTGTTCTTCAGTTTAAAGAACAGGAGAAAAAATACTTTTTTTAGTTTATCTACAGGCTAAATAAAGTAAATAATAATAAAATACAAGACAAAACAAACAAAAATCCTGCTGATAATATTCCCACCTATTTAAATCCAAGGCATAGAAAACTTAATTTTGAAGAAGTTAAAAAATGGTCTGAGCAGATCTTTTAAAAAGAAGTAGGACAAATTTATATGTTGAATTGCATGACAAAAAATCATGCCAAAACTCCCCTCCCCACACTCCCTCCCATCCCCAAAAAACTGTCACAGGCCTAATTCTACACTATTCTCTGCTTTGCAGAATCAAAATATTGATGCAAATTACTAGAAGATAATGGAGACACTTTATATCCATCACACACTGGTGTGAATTGACTACAAGAGGTAGAATATAGTGGAGAATTTGGCCCAAACATAGAATCTAACATATTCAGGGTGGCTTTCTGAAAATGTGGCTTCTTATTTAGAAGCCTGAAGATGTGTTCTATGCCTAAGTTTAAGCATGCAAATCTGAAAAGGTTGGAGAACACTCAATGTTTTGTAGGTACAGAATATGATTTATTTTAATCCAGGATTTCAATTACTTACTAATGTGCCATTATTAATGTTATGCTCCTTTAGTTTTTTTATCTGTATTGTTGTTGGAGCTAATAATGAAAACAGTGAACTGCAAACAATGTATGTGAACATTATTACAAGCATCAATAATCACAAATTACAGCAATCTGTAAGAAAACAACTGATAAACAGTTATAACCTAAAAGATTATTCTGCAATCTCCCTTTGTTGCAGATTGCAAAACAAAAGTTCTTCTCTTTAAAAAAGAAAAAAATATATATTAATTTCAGTTCCCCCTGGTATTGGTAACAACTTTTCAAGCAACCAGGGGCTGCAAACAAGGTAAGCCGTTTGCAGGCAGTTTGCTGGGGGTGAGAGGAGGAAGGGGGAGAAAAGCCAGGCACCAGGAAGCAGATTTGTCCTAGGGAAGGGAAATGATCCAGCTGCCAGTGCCTTTGGGTTGCTGAGTGTTTGTTTGGTGGGCTGTGCGCATTTGTGGTGTGTGCTCTGAGAAACTGGAAGTGCTGCTAACTGAGTGAATGCTGATTGCTGAATGATTGCTGCCTGGGTCTGAAAGAAACCCTAGTGAGCAGGTGGAGTTGGTCCAGGCACAGCAGGGTATAAAAGGAGACTTCCCAGGTGACCAGGGAACCAGTGACTAGGGAGCTAGTGAACAAGGTAAACAGTTTGCAGGCCATTTCCAAGGCCATGTCATGGCCCCCTGCCTTTTTGAGAGGTTAGCCTTTCAGCCTGATGTGAGGAAGCAGGAAAAAAGGAATCCTTTGGGGACAATGATCAATAAACAGGGCAGCTTCCAGGTGAGTTTGCTATGGAAGGTGTGCTTGGAAGAAGGGCTGTAAGAAAGAAGGCAAATTAAGAGACCCATGGGAATGGCTGGGGGACATATCAATGCCACAGCCACTGCCTCTGCTTGCACATGTGTGACTTCTGTCCAGGCAGGACCACTCACCATGGAGGCTTCCATGAAGTCCAGGTTTGGTGCTGTGGGTACTGTGGCTTGCAGGTTCCTTCCAGTGGTGGCCAGGTCAGGAAATGCCTGTGGTGTGAGAGGTGCCTTTTGATGATGTCTCTTGGGAAAGGGCAAGAAAACTACAGAAGGAGGTGGCAAGGCTCTGAAGCATCCTGCGCCATGAGGAGTCTATTGATTAGATGGTGGAGAAGACCTCCAGGATTGTGGAGGAAGAAATGCCAGAGGCAGCACTAGACAAGAGAAGGGACATGGACACCCAAAAGGGTGGAAGAAGGAGGCTTGTGACTTCTGGCAGCAAGCATGAGATGACTGCTACCAAGAAGAAGAAACAGGTTGTACGGTTGGAGACTCCTTTCTGCAGGGACTGAGGTATCCAACTGCTGACTTGACCTGTTGTCTCAGGAGTTCTGCTGCTTCTCCAGAGCCCAGATCCAAGATATCACGGAGGGACTACTGAGGCTCATCCAGCCAT
Organism: Caiman crocodilus; assembly: GCA_030014935.1. Lineage (NCBI taxonomy): Eukaryota > Metazoa > Chordata > Crocodylia > Alligatoridae > Caiman > Caiman crocodilus. Next base: position 49,861,213 of record JAGPOW010003685.1, read on the forward strand.
CTGATTATTACCCCATGTACTTTTCCATGTGAGCACCAATGATACTCCCAGTGGAGGCCCTGAGTGTATCTAGAGAGACTACAGAGTGCTGGGTGCAAGGATGAGGGGGTCTGGGGCTCAGGTTGTGTTCTCATCAATCCTTCCAGTCAAGAAAAAGGGCCTGGACAAGAACAGATGCATCTTGAGGATCAACACCTGACTGCACAGATGGTGTCACCAGCAGGGCTTTGGCTTCTTCAACTCTGGGATATTCTTTCAAGAAGAATGAACCCTGGGAAGTGAGGGGATTCACCTCATGAAGATGGGGAAGATCATCTTCACAGACAGGCTCTCTGACCTAGTGAGGAGGGCTTTATACAAGGTTCGCTGGGGAATGGAGACCAAAGCCCTGAGGTAAATGAGAAAGTGGGAGACCTGGAGGAAGAGCAAGCAAGAGGAAGCAACAAGGTAGGTGCTTTCATACTTTCTGAGCAATCAGAGCAATCAACTAATTACCCCAGCTGCCTGTACACAAATGCACAGAGCCAGGGAAACGAGCAGGAAGAATTGTAAGTCCTTGTATAGTTATGGAATTATGACATGATTGGAATGACAGAGACTTGGGGGGAGCTCACATGACTGGATTACTGTCATGGATGAGTATAAACTGTTCAAAAAGACAGGCAGGGGAGAAGAGAAGGAGGAGTTGCACTTCATGTAAAAGAGCCATATGATTGTTCAGAGCTCCAGTATGAAACTGGAGTTAGGCCTTTTGAGAGTCTCTAGGTTAGGGTCAGGGGGAGCACAACAAGGGTGATTTATCATGGTGGGGGTCTGCTATAGACCACCAGACCAAGAGGAAGTTGTGGATGAAGCTTTTTTCAAACAGGTAGCGGAAGTTTCCTGATCCCTTACGTATTTCTTAGGTAGAGGAGTTAGAGTTTTTGTCTATAGATGGGGTTTATGTTATTATTGCATGAGCTGATGATATTGTGATTTAATTATTTTAAACACCTAAATCACAAAATAACTACAAAAAACCAAACCAAACAAACAAAAACAACCAACAACCCAGTATAATCCCGCACAAGCAGCCAACAATCTATTTGCATTTGGTACCTACAGTTTGGCCTGCAAGTTTTCCTGGACACCTAGACTGGAGTTTCCCAACATGTGTGAGGACTGCCTGCCTGGCTCCAGTGTGATTCAATGTGATTTCAAAATGGCTGAAACTGGTTTAAAATGAACCTGGTTAAATGTATTATCATACTTAACTGATTTGGGTTAAACTAGTTTATGAAACTTCTGTCCCAAACCCCTTCCTGGTTCAAGTTAAATCACAGTCTTCTAGCATTCCAGCATGCTTTGGGTTGGATTGTGCTATCTGCTCCTGCAAAGAAGGGTTGTGGGGCAGAGGGAGAGAGAGGAGCGGCGACAGGCCCCCTTCTTCCTACGAGCAAACCTTGGCTGGGGTCTGGGGTCTGGGGCCAGGGAAGGGAAGTTAAAGCCCCCTTCACCAGAGCACAGAGTGACTCTGCACTGCTAAACTTACTGAAAGTTAGTGCTGGCTGTGACTGCAAACTACAAATTCCAAAGGCATCTGAAAGCAGGATGTGGAAGTAATGAGCAACCCTGTGGAGTCTTGCTTCTGTGATGCTGGACTGCAAATCCCAGAGACATTGGGAGCAACAGGAAGAAGAAGTGAATATACAGCTTATACTGAGTATGTGCAAGAGAGACCCCCAGCTTCTGGCCTAAGCCACTGCAGACACGTGGCTGCATTTCCAGAATTAAAGGTAAATGTGTGTCCAGTTGTTTCTGGTTTAATCTTTGCATCTTAACCTAACCTGCAAAGACTGAATTGATTCAGGCTTGGCTTTTTGACTGTCCGGACTTAGTCAATGCAATGTCCCCAGAGCACAATGAGATGATTAGGTTCAGGACAAAATAGAGCAGCATGGTCATTTTCAGTGCTGTTGGGATCGTTTCTAGTTTTTATCCCTTTTAATCTGTCTAATAAAGATGCATAAATGGTCCAGGGACCAGAATCCAGGCCTCCTCCTCCCCAAGGTGAGTGCCCAAAGACAAGTTAAGCCTCCTCTTCACTGAGCTTTTATTTTGGACCTATGAATATTTTATGTTTAACTACCCAGCTTTAACAGGAGGAGTGGAGGGTTCTTCTCCCCAAACTATTTTTAGCCAGATGAGGTGTGAATTTTCCTAGGAAATGCAAGATATGGGTTTGAAGGATCTCTACTGACAATTCTAACTGGCAGCCCTGAGTTCAGTGTTTAAACTTTGAAAAGAGGCAGAAATTCAGACCTACTTTTATGTGATAAATTTCATATTAGCTAGCTCCAGGAAGCTTCCCATTCAGTTTACTCTGAATTGCCCTTCAGAAGCTCCTGCTAACTGTATAGGGAACATTGGTGAATACTCACTAAGACACCCTCTTGGGGTAAGGTGCCAATTTAAATTTTGCCCTCTTTGAAAATGGTACTTAATCACTTAGGGTACCGATATACATGCAGTGAGGCTGCTCCGATGCGTTGTAATTACAGAATGTCCAAGCAGAATTGATTAATCAAGTCTTGATTGAGTGGTAATTACCGCACTCCAGCAGGCTCAAACATCTCATATATCAGCATCCCCATACTGAAAAATGGTGGCGGGGGCACCTTAGCTAAAGTTTGTTTGATGAGCTTTAAAGTCTCCCCGCTGCTATTTTTCAGTGCAGAGATGCTGATACACAAGATGCACTGGACACTTTTTAATTAGAGCGGTTCTTGGAACTGCTTAAATAAAATCCCCCTCCCTACTCCTGGAGCATGTGGATAAACACCCTTAAGTGTTATTGTGCTAATAAAACCTAGCATTTAATGGACTTGTTAACAGATTACCCCTTGCAGACAATGCCACTTTTGAAGAGCTCTTATTCTGTAAACTGAATTATGCATCTAGTGGGAGCAGGAATAGCCCGGTAGGTCATGTGGTAAAGTAGGACTTCCAAAGGGCCTGCAGGTTCACACCTCTTATTAATTGACAATGTTACTCCCCTTTAAAATGTCATCTTTGTGCCATCTCAAGGAGCATCTGGGACTGTTTTGGAGGGTATCACTTTGTTACCTGGTCCTGTTTTATACAAATTGGAACATGTCTATGCTTTTCAATACCAATTTCCATACCTAAGAATATCATCCAGAAATGTTAGCTACCCATTAACAACTTCAGTTAATATAAAATTCAACCTAAGATTAATTTTAGGCAGCATTATCACAGTAAGTTACACACAAAATATTTATATAAATAAACACAGGAAGTTAGCATCACATAATGCTATGGCAGTTTGCAAACACTGACAGATTTCCTTGCCACCCTGATGTAGCTAGTTAGCAATTAGAAATGTATTTTTATTAATCTTTTTTTAAACTGTAGAGGAACTTTTTTTTTAAGCCATCTTGATTTTTATGGCCTATTTGCAGCAACTTGTTCTGAGCAGGAGGATAGCTTTCATGTTGCTGAATAAAACTCTGAATTTAAATCTTTGGGATGATAACATCTGAATCAGCAATATTTATTCCTAAGGAAATGGAGATTCTTTGTGGAATAAAGGAATTGGCATTTCCAGAGATGGAGTAAAATCTATATATGTCAGCTTTCAATACCCTCTGTGGAATAGCCTTTTGCCTGCAGGACAAAGGATGAACAACTCAAGAATTTCTATTGGAAGAAGAAAAAAGTTAAGTAGCTACATGTAGGAATGAAATGACAGGCTGATAAAATGGTTGTTTAAAGCCTTGAGATGGATAGTAAAAGAAACAGCAGTTCACTAAAATGTCTAATTTTGCAGCACCACAGTGTAGTGATTAGGTGAATATCTTGGGGTTTTCTTTTTTCCAAGTTTCTACTACATTTTGAATATACAAATTTAACCTGATCTTTTCTGGGATTAGATTTAGACCATGTTTGTTGCCTCACATGCAAATCAATTCTGAATCAGGAACTCCTCTCACTCTACCTTTTGAATGGAGTGATTCTGCAATATTTTCAGGAGAACTGCATATTTTTGGTGTTTTTCCCCGTTACACGTCAGTGCATGGTTGAAACTTTTAATTATTTACATCTCACTGAGCTCTGCTATTTGTCACTATACTTCCCATGGTGCCTGATATTTTTAGTTGCTTACTCCATGATAACACACCAACTGAGTACATCTATACTGAAAAGAGGTTGGATGTCAAGTGCAAAAGGTGGTAGTTCCAGGCGTGCATCTATTTCTCATTTATAATAACAGCATGTTGTGAGGTTGAGAACATTAAAGATTGTGAGGGTGACAGGGTCCATACTAGTAAGAAAGATTAAAACAGCATATTATATCTCATGATATTAAATGAGGACATCGGTGGGTACATTAGATAAGATTTAAAAAATCAAAACAAAACAATAAACCCCCCAAATTTAGAAAAGATATATAAACCAGGTTATAAGTCATTCTGTACCTATACTTCTCTTACAAATTATGCCATACTTGCCTATTTCAGCGTTTTTATATTATTCTCCAAAGTGTTTGTCACTGAGCCTTTAAACAGACAACTGATTTGATGCAGTGTGGCAATCCCTGTTGCCATCTTGCATTGTTATTGTGACTCCTGATAATGGACATGATCGTAACTGCATTTGTTTGTTTTTGTGTGCTGCTTCTATAGGACAGGCTTGAGCTAAAGCAATAAAATGCAAGTAAAATTGGTCATAAACCATTTATGTCTCCCACAAAGTCATGTTATTGGGAGGTATTTTGGGAGAGGGGATGAACTTAAGTATAATTCATGAAACAGCAGATATATGTTTTGTAGAGTAATGTCTAAATGGATAAATTGCTTATCATCTTAGCTGCAGTGACTAAACTGATTGTGCAGATTTGTCTGTAATAAAACACATTTCTGGTAAGTATGTTGACATTAATCTGATATTACATCCTTTAAAGAATGTAACAATATACAGTTGATTGTGGCATTCATATTTTAAACAGAAGATTCTAGGGTTGTGGCAGTATTGTCCAAAACTAAACTGCAGAGTAGAAGCTGATGAGCAAAAGCAATTCAGGAAGATTAGTTACTGGAATTCTTATTTTGCAGAAAACGCAGAAAGGCATTAAAACAGACAAGTACATTAACAAATTTAAAATAAGCTTTTTATTACTTAATATTTTTTCACTAAAATGCAAAGCTTGGCTCTCTAAGTAAAGCTGAAAGTGGAAATCTCAGCAGCACTGCATTAATTTTTCAAGCCTTAATGCGCCAGACAGGGAATAAGTTATTACATCTGTTGCCCTCTGGGAGGAAGAATGAAAAGCACAAAAATGATTCTCCACCGTTAGGATGATATAACTGAATAATAGCTGATATAAGCAGTGGAGTCAAAGAAGAAAAGCTTACAGCAGCTTTTGTGTCATCATTAGGAGTGTACAACTAGTGCAGCAAGATTAGGAAACATGGCAGGGCTTATTTGTTTTTCTCAAGGGGCCCTTTACAATTATGGGAGAATTTCAAATGAGCATCTCATGCACTGCTGATGATAATCTATGTGAGAGATCCTCCTTATTCATGTTGAAATTACAGCTTGTATGCATTTTTTTTAAGCTCCACAGGAGAAAACATAATTGTCCCTGTAAGCTCCTGAGAACAATATGGTAGTGTTTCAGAGCTGGTTAGCATGTTGTACCTGTCATGGAAGAGTGAAAGGTTGGCTCTTGGATAAATTACTGGAGAAAAGGAAATAAATCCATGAAGTCCTTGTCTTTCTGAGAGAGAAACATCTGCTGGGTTCTGCTAAAACCAGAGCCATGCATACCTTTTGTTAACCATCATCTTCTCCAGGCAATTAAGTTATTTTTGTATAAAGCTTCACAATTGCTACAATCATGTGGCCTGGGAAAGCTAACTCTAATCTGGGATGAAGAAAGGTGTGGGACTCGCATATAATCATACACGTACATGGAAAGGGAATGCATATGTGCAACTCTTTTGGAAACTGCTATGACCTATTTCAAGTTAGTTATACAGCCCACCTATTGCACAGTGTAAAGGCTTATGACTTGGCTCTTGTACAGAGGATTTCAGGAATAGCCCTATTATATGGGTTTGAATAACAATCTAGTTATTGGTGTTTCAGATATTAGAAAGTCTCCCATTGCAGCTTCCACATACCGTTGAAATGAAGAGTAACAGCAGAAAGGCAGATCTCATAACAGTACAACAGGGATAATGATCAGGATGCCAGAATGAGGGAGAGACTAAGAGAAGTGCAAATTTTTAAAAAAATGGCTGTTTCTTCTGCAGATTGTTGGACTCAACATTTTTAGAAATCCCTATCCCTTGCCATATGCTACACAAGTATTATTGCCAGGTGAATTTGGAAAGACATCTGGGTTTCAGTAGAAAAGCCTGTTTAGGGTTTCCTTTATTCATGGTTCTTTTTTATTTCAGAAAACTGGAAGAGTGCCTTCAACAGATTTTCATTTTCATCTACTAGTATATATATTTTTAAATCATCTCAATTTCATTTGTAGCAGAGTAAATTTGCTTCTGCATTGTCATTGCTCTGAAATCTAAAGGAAGGTGATTTCCTCTTAAAGGAGTAATTGTACTGTATCCAATTTTTTCACATACACTTCAATTGACCAGCACAAACATCTTAGAGTGTCAGTGCTAGCTCGAGGACCCCATTGAGATCTGCTTGTTTATTGAACAGAAATAATGCAAGCAAATAGTATAACAATGAAGTAAATTTAAGAGTAATATGTAGTTTAAAGTGATGTTGTTATAGTCCCAATGGGAGCCAATAAAATAATGTAAGTTTTAATAAAGGTCAATATAAAAACTGTATTGATTCATTATAAATACAGTAATATAAGCATTGAACATTACAGAGAAACAGCAGAGCACTTTATTTAGTTTTTAATATCTATGGTTTAGTTTAGGTTTTTTTTAATGATCTATATACTTATACTGGCCTTTCTCAGACCAGTTTAACTGAAGATATGATTTGGACTCTTTTATCCTCTTTTTTTTTTATACCCTCCTAAGCACTCCACTTATTAAAGTATATTAAAAATCCCCTATATAGTGTATATGTGTTATATATAGTACATGTAATTAGGGGTGGAAGGAACCTCAATAGGTCATCTAGTCCAGCCCCCTGCTCAAAGCAGGACCATCCCCTAAGTAGATCATCCCAGCCAGGCCTTTGTTGAGCCGGGCCTTAAAAACCTCCAAGAAAGAAGATTCCAGCACCTCTCTAAGTAATCTGTTCCACTGCTTCACCACCCTCCCAGTGAGAAGGTTTTTCCTAATATCCAACCTAAACTTTGCTTGTTGCAACTTCAGACCATTGCTCCTTGTTCTGTCATCATTGAGATCTGGCTAGCTCTGTCCTCTTAGTAACCACCTTTCAGGTAATTGAAAGTTACAGTCAAGTCCCCCCTCAGTTTTCTCTTCTCCAGACTAAATAAGATCAGTTCCCTCAGCCTCTTATGAGAAGTCATATGCCTCTTAACCGTTTTCATTGCCTTCCACTGGACTCTCTTCAACTGGTCCACATCATTTCTATAGTGGGGAGCCCAAAACTGGACACATTACTCCAGAAGTGGCATCATCAATGCAGAGTAGGGGGGAATCATACTTTTCTTGATTTGCTGGCAACACTCCTACTGATACAGCCCAGTATGCTATTAGCCTTCTTGGCAACAAGAGCATACTGTTGACTTATATCAAACTTATTGTCCACTGTAACCCCCAGGTCCTTTTCTGCAGAGCTACTGCTTAGCCAGATGGCCCCAAGCCTGTACTAGTGCATGGGATTGTTCTGTCCCGAGTGCAGGACTTGCACCTGTACTTGTTGAAACTCATGAGATTTCTTTTGGGCCAATCCTCCAATGTATCTAGCTCACTCTGAATCCTACCCTTCAGTGCATCTACCACTCCCCGCAAACTTGCTGAGGGCGCACTGCCTCCCATCTTCCAGATCGTTAATGAAGATATTGAACAAAACTGGCTCCAGGACTGACCCTAGGGGCACTTCACTTGATACTGGTTGCCAACTAAATGTCTAGCCATTTATCACTACCTCTGGAACTTGGCAATTCAACCAGCTTTCTATCTACCTTACACCTTATATATATAACTTTAGCTATATATTTTGGCTAGCTAATTTAGCAGTTTGGGACTGTATTTTAAAAGCTCAATTCACATAAATGGCTAGCTCCTCTAAAGTCAACACAAAGATCTGGCATTATATATTCACCTGTATATAACATTCTGTGTCAAATATATGCACTCTAGGAGGGCATGGGGCTAATTTGTGATAACTCTGCCAAAAAGGTTGCCCCTATTACATTAATGCATTAGATCTACTTTAGATCTACTTTTCTAATAAACTGTCATCTTAGCCTTAACATCGAGTCACAAAAAAGCAGTGAGGTAGAGGAGGATTTCTAGCATAAACTATTTTTCTGGGACTTGATAATGGTGGAGTAGTATTCTACTTCAGTGTTTAATAAGTCCACTTATACACCTAATAGAGTAGAATCCAGCCCCTCATGTATAACAGCAATATACTTGAGGCTATTTATTTGTATATTAACATGCTACATCAAGTATTTTTTATCTAATACCACACCAAATAATTGAAATCTCAATTCATTTATCTGAATGCATGCCTGCAAATATCCCTACGAACTCAAACAGCTAAAAATAACCTTTAAAAGCTGATATACAAATTTAACTCCCACTGCTGAAATGTAGCCACCTCTGGCGTAAACTGTCATTAGCAATATCCAGAAACATTACACAATAATTTAGAAAATGAAAATGTTTAAGTATTGCTCAGAGTAAACCAGTTTATGAAGAAGTGGAAGATTTTCTATTTTGAAAGCTAATCTCAGAGGTGGATTAATACTGACATACCCCCTTAAAAAGAAGCTTCAGGACTGACAGTCATTTGGATTTTATGTATGGAAATCCTGTCAACACCCACACTTCATGAACAATCATGGACTCTTGGCTGCCTGCAATTGCAACCATCTGTTTGGGTGGCAGTTTCCTGTTGAAATACTCCAGGAGCATTTCACCAAGGTTTCATAGATGCCAAACAGAAAACGCTTTAAAAAAAAAGCAGATTGTATAACTCAGAAAGCACTATATCTTCACCATATGTGAAGCCACCTCCAGCACCCCATTTCTGTGAGACAGCAGTGGCATTGCAAGCACCTACATTTGCTGACATCTCTTGATATTTAAGTGTCAGGATAAAGGAGTGAAAAATGAATAAACAAACTTTTGGGGTTCTTGGAGCTGCCAAGTTACATTTCAATAAATGGCTGAACATATACTGTAAAGTTCAGATGTATTTTATATGGGTGTATTCTACAAGCATTCTGAATGCAAACCATGCATGACATAAAACAACACCAGGTTTCAAACTGCACCTCACAATTGATGCCAAAGGAACTGTATAGGTTATATATCTAAGTTATTGCTCAGTAAACCCAAATAGGTTAGCATCTACATGTGCAGGCATTAAGACACATTAACACTGTGTGTGTGGACTGACTTGGGACTATCTTTAGTCTTAAGACAGTCTACACACAGTGTTACCAGGCAGCAAGTTGTCTAAGGTGCGTTATTGCGCAGTAACTAATTGGGAGTAAATTTGATACCTGCATTATGAATGTATTCCTGTATTGTTTACATTCAAGTCAGCATAAGTTGCCATATTTACTATGCAGTACAGGCGTGCTCATGTAGATGTGCTCCCGTGTTGTGCAGTGATTTCAGTTACTGAGCAGTAAATGTGCGCATGTATATGCACCCCTTGTATAATGATCTTTCCCCCATAATTGTCAGTTTTTGGTACTATAAAAATCTTTCTATTCTGAAAAGTAAACAATCGATTTTCAAAAAGAGCATTTCTATCTATTTGCAATTATTCTATCATAGACCTTTCCTGCTGTATCCTATACCCAGATTATTCCTGGGTGCCATTAAGAGATTTTACAACTAGACTGCATGATTAGATGAAAAGCAGTTCCCAAAACTGCTTTACAATTGTAGCTCTCCAAAGCCCAATCAATTCTAACAAATGTTAATGCAGTGTTGCATTCTGTGAGCCACAAGGTTTAGTTATACATTATCAGATCTGATGGCAATGAGCCATGATGAAAGTACCCAACTCTCACTTCTTAGGAGCTTCAGTGTCCTTTCATAATCAATTTAATACAATATACTGTTCATTTCTCTCATGAAATGCAGCAGTCTCAGGGGACTGTTAATATGCAGAGGGATAAAGTGCTTCCTTTTAGTGGCATCAGCAAAATGATGTGTGGTACTGACTTTTAAAAGTTAAATCAGCATTGTGCCTTGAACAACCCTGGAGGTCTCTGCTTAATAAAATAATTACCTCTCAAACTGTTATTATGTAGGGATTTTTATTTTATTTTATGCTTCATATTCACTTTCCACTGGCATACACTATTTGGAAGGAATGAAAGTATGAAGACATTTGTTATCCACAGACCTTTAAGAATTAAGATCTGACAGCATGGACTGCTGTATACTGAGTACCTTATTGGGGCAGCTACGACATGCACTTACTAGGCAGAAAGTTTGATACAGAATAGGTCAAGCGGACAACAATTTTTTTTTCCATGGCCAATTACCAGTGTTTGATTTAGCCCTCTCCCCCCAAAACAAAACCAAAACCCTGTTTTACATTTCCAGATGTAAACAATTGTAGAGTGGTGCAATCTTTCACAATGGTATTGCCAGCAGGTGCTAGCAATGGGCCTAATTCTGCTGAAATTTTTGTCTATATTGCAGTTCTCCAACTTATCAAGTTCTCTTTGTATTTTAATAATAACTGTTAAAACTGATCAAATATGGAAGTAGGTGCTTTTTTAATTTTTTTAAAAGGACTTCATCCTGTAATTTGCTTAGTGGATGTTGGTAATACTGCAATATCCTTAACTGCAGGATGAAGCCTTCCTGAGTATAGAAGAATCATTTATGAAAGGCAGAAAGCTATAGTATTTAGTAGCTGTTGAATTAACTGAAAAAAGTATAATACTCAGCGATGTTGCCTTAGTTGAGGAAACACTAGAATCCATGGATGTGATGAAAGCTGCTCCAACGTATTAACAGCAATAAAAATCTGCATGATAAGCAACAACATAAAGTTATCATTTAACTAGTCAAGGGTAAAAGTTTTTCAGAAATAGTAGAAATGAATAAGAGTCACTTAAATACATTATCTAAAAAAAATCTTACATAACACGATTGGTGGGGGGTGGAGAAGAAACAGAAAGCCAGGGGTATGGACTGCAATTCCGAAAATTTTAAGAAATGCATTTAAGTAACACTACTGAGTAGTCTTATTTAAGCCATCTAGTTAATTTTAGTGAACTTCGTGCTAGGCCTGTACCTAGAATGTATGATTTTAAGCTGTTATTGCACAATCATGTTACAGAGGTCATAAGACTACCATAAGAGTTTTGAGAGTATTCACAGACTCAAGATTTGTTAGCTGACAATTGTCATGTGCCCACTCAACAAAAAGCTTTAGGTCACTCTTGATTACTTCTGCAAAGCATCTGAAGTGCTCCTCCATACTTCTTGGTCTGATAGTGAGCCTGGTGAGTCATAGCTTAGTCACAGTTTGAGCGCAAACCCAACTCTTTCCCTGGTGCAGCATGCAGCGAGCCTGCTGGGTCTCAGCTCTGCCCCTTTGTGGCATGAATGCAGGGAGCCTGCTGATTGTCAGCTCTTCCCCTCTGCCCCCCAAACAATCCCAATTTAGTGAAACACTTGCAAGATTTTGGTCCTTTATTTTATTTCTTTTATTCACTCCTTTTTTCTTACTTTATCCCCTTGCCCATTTACTTCAAACAGTTGTTTTTTTTTCCCCCAAGGCTTTTCTCCTCTCACCCATGGCTCCACTGGGCTTTTGCTGGCTGTGGGGTGAGGGAAGCCACAGCCCACATGGTGGTTTCTCCACCTCCAAGCCACATGCCACCATCTCCCTTCCTCTCCCACCCCAGAGGAGGGATAGAGTCCTGGCTCCTGTCCATGCCTTTGCTCATCATCCTTCTAGTAGCAAGTCACAGTTATGCTGGTCTGAGACAGCATTAAGCCTTAATAGCAACTGCTCAGAAACTTCTAACATAATGATGGCACAACAGTGCACAGATTCAATTTATTTAAAGGTTACCCATAACAGAACCCTTAGATTGAATCATTTTCACAATATTGAAAGAATGGGAATGTTTTTTGAAGAGCATCTATGACAATGCTTGGTCAAAATCTGTTTTAATCAATCATTTATTTGTGTTCACCATAGTATCTAGACACCAAGTTAAATTACTTTTTTTCCTGGATAGAGGTCCTCCATTCAATCCTCATTCTACTTTAACTAGAAAATAACTAGAGCCAGAATTTAAAGCAATGCATGCAGATTTTTTAATGTAGTTGGTTACTGAGGGGTGTACTTGGTTACTGAAGCATTTTTGAATGTGGTTGGTTATTGAAGCATTTTTTGTTTATAATAATTATTTAGTGAATAAAGAAATGTGAGAAGTTGAAATTAATTTTATTCCTCATTCATTATTTAGCCAGCACTACTTGACACACATTCCTGGTCCCACACCTCAGCTAAAATACACTGTTAAAATACAATATTTGATCTGAAAACTAATCCTGGTCTTGACAAGTTAAATCCTTTTAATCTGTAGGTGAATGTCAGTGTTACCACAATGATGCTCTTCCTTTTTCTGTTCTGCTCCATTTCAGCACATAGCTGTTGTTTATTCAAATTTGAATATTGTCCTATCTTTATTCCTCTTTGGTGTCTTTTCATCATATTCTTTCAAAATAGGAACATAAGCACATACAAAATACATAACCCTTCTTGATATTTAATTATTTCAACTTATTTTTAAATCTCAGAGAGCTTTTCAAATGCCAATGGAGGCATGTTTCCATGTATAGCCACAAAAGAAACAGATACAGCTGTATCTGCATATATATTTTTTTCTCCCAACACTTAAAGTGAGGCCTTTAAAAATGAATGCTTGAAAAAGAGCCCATATACAAAACCTCTCTTTCTTTTATTAGACTACTGTACTGTCACTGGGCTTCAGGCCTTTCCCCCTCTCTATACCCCAGGACTTCATAGAGATTCATTGGTAGCCATTTTGTTTTTCTACTTGGTCTTTAAAAATCATTTTCTGTGGCAGCAATGTTTTGATGGCTTAGTTCTTTGAATCAAGCCTTTTGTCCTGCTCTTGCAGAAAGTGGTCAGTGTTCCTGCACTGAAAAAGAGCTTAGAAACATGCAAGATAGGAAATACTGATGTCCACTAATAGCTATCAGACTACAGCTTTGAGGCTTTTGCCACTGAAGGAATGTGACCTACTGGATACATCCACTTAAGATCAAAAGTAATAAATCCCATATACAGAAAACCGGGCAGTTTCTGCTTTATATGGTCAGCAACAGGGCCTGATGAGAATGGACACAAACACATGGTTTCTGCTCAGGAATTACGGAAGTTATGTAAGCATAGCACTAATATATGCACTGGTGGTGGGTATAAAACACAGATTAGACATGGGACACCAAAAACTTATTTCAAGGCAGACTCCTTTTAATGGACACTTTTATCAGAACCTTTGAGCTTATTTTAAAAGTAAATCCATTCTACCAAATGTAACCCAAGTTACTGCTTGGCTTCATATAGGTTAGAGCCACAGAAACCATATCTTTAGCAACCCAAACACTTGTCACTCCCAATAAAGATGATGAAATTTCATCTATGTAGTCAGTAGGGGAATGCAAATACTTAGCAATGACAAAGGCTATATCTAATTACTTGAACTTTGGCCTCAGTCTGTCATCATTATTATAGTTTTACAAATCAACTTATTACCTACTCTTTTTTCAGTTACTTCTATTTCCCAATAGATCAGAAACTGTTTCTAATATCCCTAATTGTGTTATTAGTTACTTTAGGTACCCACAGTCTTTACAGACTCTTAATAAAATTTATTGATAAAAATCTTTATGAATGAAGATTCTCATGACCTTCTGAAGCATTGACAGCAGCAAAACAGAAACTTTAGGAAACCACTAGAGGTTGCAATTTAAAAAAAAATTATCTGCATTAACACACTCTATATTCCCTATGTTAGTTACAGTTGAGTTAAATAATAAAAGGATTGGCTGAAGAAGCATCACAGAGTTATGACTCTGGTATAATCTGATCTGTGGGGTCATGCACTATTTCCAAAGGGAGAATATGATTATGTGCATGATGGAAACGTTGGGCAATACTTACAGAATAGACTTCATAAAGACTCTGATGCCTGTATGTCAACATTGTAATTCCTGGTTTTCTTGAATGGCACAAGATACTAGGCCTGTATAAAGCAGTTAGTATTTACTTCAGATTCAGATTCAGCCATTTCAGGGGACAGTGATTTGATTCGAGGATTCGCTGTCCCAGCTTCAGCATCCCTGCTCTTTAAAAAAAAAAAGCCCTGCACTCACCAGTTGCTGCCAGGTGGAGGGTTGATCCCCGCTGCTCCACACTGTATGGGGGCTCTGCCATCCCTCACCCACTCTCTTAACCCCTCCCCCACAGCTGCGCCACCCAGCCCCAGTGTCACAACTGTTTAAAAAAAAATAAAAGCCCTATACTCACTGGCTCCTTCCAGGCAGGGGGTGTGATCCCCGCTATATCCCACTGCCCCATGCTGCATGGGTGAGCTCTGCTATGAGACCCAAAAGCCCCGATGGCCTCTGAAGCAGCTGATGAGTGCTGGGCATTTTTTTTTAAAGAACCGGGACACGGGCCGGATATGGTAGCCATTGACAGGACTGGGAGAGCAGGCGGGGTTGAGGGCTCTCAGGGAGGCTGGGGGAACAGGCAGGGGATGGGGCCTGGCAGTGTGGTCCTCTCCCCAAGGTCCTCTCCCCCCTCCTCCAGACCTCCGCTGCCCCCTGCTTACTGGCATGAAATCCAGGTCCAGCTCCCTCTGGCGGTGAGTGAGGACAGCCCAGATATCCAAAGCTGTCCAAATATTTTCTGAATAGATTTGGAGAGCTTTGAATTGATTCAGACCTTTTTATTGGTTTCATAATTCAATTCAGATTTGGAGATTTGGCTGCTGAATTGGACTGCATCTCTGAATCAAATCAGCACCCAAAGCTTCAGACAGCTGTACAAGATACCACTGGATAACCATTAGATTATCATAGAATCTTAGAAAAAGTGTGTGTGTGTGGGGGGGGGGAATTTTTGTCAGTGAACTGTTGCTTTTCTGTTTGTATTTTAAGAAAATGGGAAATGTTTTTGTAGGAGTTAGAGTTCTTTTAGGCAGTTGTTGTTATCATGTAGATTTGCAGCTGATGTGTTATAGTGGCTAACTAATGATATATATATAGAATGCAATATGCTTCCAAAGTGTACCCCCACCTGCCTTCTGTACACTTTGTTATAAAGGATGTGTTAATGACCATGCTTTATTGTCTTTGGAGAACTAAGTTGCTGTCTGGGCAAGGATAAGTATCGCTGTGATGCTCTATGTCCCCAAAGACTAGGGACAGAAATTACACCTAAACCAGTTTAAGTAATCAGAAACCAGTTCAAATCTATAAAACAGCAGAAGTTCAGTGCATATAAACTACTTTTAAAATGGCTGAAAGCATTTTAAGATAAACCTGGATGGATGTAGTATCAAACATATTTGATTTAGGTTAAATCAGTTTATTGAACTTTGGTGACAGATCCCCTCTAGATTCAAGTTAACTCTCAGTCCCCTAGCATCCCAGGATGCTTTGTACCTCCCCAGCAAACCCCAACCCTGCTTCACAGGGTGGGTGGGCTAGCCTTGGACCAAGCTGGCTGCTCCTAGGTAAAGTTCCAGATAGGCATTGTTTAGCGCCCTCCTTGGCTTCTGGCCTGGGCCACTGCAGGCATGTGGGACATTTCCAGAATCAAAAGTGAATGCCTGTTCACTTGCTTATCTGTTCAATCTATGCAGTGTAGACCAATTTGAAGCTGAATTTATTCAATCTTACAGTCTTTTTGACTGTACATAATAAAAATCATTAGTTTTATTCCATGTTGATTGCAATAACTTTGAACATGTGATACCTTGCCTTTTTCACTCCTGTCCCACTATTTCCTGAAATATGTGACACCTCTAGCAGTGTTTCCCACTTCTGTTCCCCTTCTTTACCTCATTAAGTCACTATCACCTTAAAAGCCTTAAAGATGTAAAACATAGCTGCTTGTTGCCCGATTCCCCTCTGCTGTCAATACATGTATCATAGGCAACATGGTTAGACATTTCATAGGGAGTACAAATTATACACTGTGCAAGGTCCTCTTCCTCTTCCTAAATCCCCTGCCTTAGGCAAGATTCTCATTCTTGTCCCAGACATAACTCCTATCCTTCCCCTAAACCACCTAAGCCTGTCTCTTTCAAGTGGCTCCTCTGCACTACAGCCAGTCTCCATCCATGTAAATATATGTCAACACTTTTACTCATTCTGGAAAAGTAGGTTCCACAAATCTTTAACTTTGTGTTAACAAAGTTTAGGTTTATTTATTTGGAAGAGGAGAGGAAAGGCAAAGTCTGTGCTTCAAGTCTATGCCTACTGTACAAGAAGGGGCTCTACAGTAGGAGTTCTCAACCTTTCTATTCTCAAGGCACTTTGACAGGGAACCCCTGTCCCTGTTACTAGGAAGGGGTGAGTGTAGCCTGAGACAGGCTGCAGAGAGCTTGATGGCAAAGCAGCAGCAAATGTGAGCTGTTCACATGAACTGAGCCATGGGCTGAAAAAGGACAGGCTGCTAGTGATTGAATCAACAGCACCTGTGCTGTAGTTGTAGTGGATAGGCTCACATGACCAGATTAGGGGCTGGGCTAGGGGCATATAAACCCAGCCTCTGGTCATGGAAGTCTGACTCTGGTTGCCATAGAAGAAGGATCTTCCAGTGGAGCTGGCTGCAATGAGGAGATGAGCCAGCCCAGAAGAGGCACCTGGTAGGCTGGAAAGGTGGAAGCAAGCTTGCCTAAGTAGGATGGCTTGAGTACTGGAGACCTGAAAGGATTTATATATGAATTAAGACTGATTAGGCTGCTGCTTTTTGTTTGAGTTTGACCAGAGCACCAGGTTGTGGCTGTAGGGGTGGATTAGAAGTTATATAACACTGTGGCCTAGAGCACCCTGTGTGTCAAGCCCAGGCAAGAGGCAAAGGGAATGAGGTGGGCAAGGACGAAGAAGGCTAAGGCCTATGTACAAACTCAGAGAGATGGGTTGGGGCCAAATCCCACAAGCTGGGATCCTGGATGGTGGACCAGGGATGAGGACTAAGCCAGAGGAAAGGGGGGCCATCGCCAGGACAAGAGCCTCCTTGACCTCTTCTCCCCTCTTCCCCACCCAATCCCATTTATCTCCTATCCCTAATCCCCTTCTATCTGCCACAGCCCCAAACCTCTCTTTCTCCCACCCCACTCTCCTCTTATCTTGCAGAAGATAAGATTCTGAATGATAGCCAGCGTGGCTTTATCACAGTCAGATCTTACTTTTCCAACCTCATCTCCTTCTATGATCAGGTAACTCGCCACCTGGACACAAGAAAGCAGGTTGACATTCTGTACTTTGACTTCCAAAAGGCCTTTGATCTAGTACCCCACAATGTCCTTATGAAAAAATTGGATGATTGTGGGCCTAACTCTGAGACAGTCAGGTGGGTGAGAAACTGGCTGCAGGATAGGACCCAGAGAGTCATAGTGAATGGATATGTGTCATCCTGGAGAGAAATGAGCAGCGGTGTCTCACAGGGGTCAGTGATTGGTCCAGTACTTTTCAACATCTTTATTAATGATTTGGATTTGCGAGTGAAGAACTTACTAGGCAAGTTTACGGATGACACCAAGTTATGGGGGAGTGTGGCCACACTTGAAGATAGGCTACAGATACAGGCAGATCTAGACAGGATAGCAAATTGGGTTGAACATTGAGAAATGTAAAGTGCTCCACCTTGGGACAGGCAACCCCCAACACACCTACAGCCTTGGTGGCACCAAACTGACAAGCACCATGAATGAAAGGGATCTGGGATAATAATAGATCATGATTTACCTTTTTTAGCATGCCTTACCCACAATAACTCCTGGGAAGCCACACTTGCTGGACACTCTCTGTTTCCAGGGGGACTTGCACACGGCTAAGACCCAGACCCTTGCAAGGGCCATCACAAGACTGGTAGTTCTTTACTGTAAGAATTTATTTTCATAAGTTCCTGTAAATGAAGTGCTATTTCTATACAAGAAACCTCATACCATTCAAATACTGCTAGCAGCTCATTTGCTACTTCTTG
Organism: Caiman crocodilus; assembly: GCA_030014935.1. NCBI lineage: Eukaryota > Metazoa > Chordata > Crocodylia > Alligatoridae > Caiman > Caiman crocodilus. The sequence goes on from JAGPOW010003685.1 coordinate 49,879,633, forward strand.
AACAAACTGCAATGCTCAGCCAATACCTGTGGCTATGAGAGGATTAACACAGGCCCGCACCTCTTCAGCTTCCTGAGCTAGGTGCAAGCAGCAGCCAACTTGGCAGATGCTTGGCATGCTTGGTACCTAGAGGCTTGCTGCTTTCCAGCAAAGAAAGCAGTTTCCCTACTAAGACTCTCCTCTCAAATTTGGGGAGTTGATTTTGGGGAAAAGGTGCGTGCCATATGCAAGAAAATATGGTATTTTGTTAGTATTTTCAGTGTCACAGAATTTTCATTAGAGGCATAACTCTTTTTTGGTGTCTTTAAAATACTGCAAATGTTAGTCAGTGATCTTTCCTTGTCTGTTTTGGACAGATTATTGTTTTAAAGTAGCACATTCTTCTTTTGCTTGGTCAGTCTTTTCCAATTTGTCCTCCTCTCCATTTGGTTCAAAATTCAATCAGTCTTTCACCAGCTTCATTCATCTCACCCAGACTCCCCAGTCCTAGAGCTTCTGTTACCTGGTACCCCTCTATTTTCTTTGTCTTGAAGTTACTAATTGCAAAAAAACCCTCCACGCTTTGAAATAAGCCGATCTTTTCCAATGAAATAAGGTCACTTAGTTTTTTTTATCTGATGCTTGATTTGCCAGAGCAAATCCCTGCAGCATGGATGTATAAACCAGTATAGTTTTGAGTCTCATGGGGCCTTGTTACACATTAATTTAGGCAGCTTCTTAATGCCTGGATTGTCCACATGTTGGCACCTGAAACAAGTTGTAAGCACAAGTTTGGTCACTTAAAGTTACACCACTCCAGGACAGGTCTATCTCTGATCTGTGTTAAATAGCTTATGTTCCATTAATGTGTGGCCACTCCCCACAGATGAGCCACTAAAGTTGCAGTCCTCCAGCACCCCAGGATGCAGTGTGACTGTGAGGTAGTATGCCTGATCATAGTTTTATGAAAGTGTATCTTATCTGTCACTTTCAAAATTAAGTCACTATTTATAATCTGATTATTTTTTTCTCAGATTTACTTTAGTGGTGGTCCTGACTCTCCTGCCATGTCTTGATTGAAATATGTTTTTTTTTCTTTTATCAGGAGGGATGGACTTAAACACCACCAGATTTTTAAGTGGAATATGTTGATTTACTTTTTTTAGCATGGAATTCTTCGAAACTTCTTCAAAAGACCAACCAAATACTACCTGGTCTATTATAAAAACTCTCTGGCTATCCTAGATTTACAGAGTATTAACTCCATAAGTGTGGCTCCTGGCAAGATCTCTTTTCTTTCACCAGCTCTTGCTCACTCCCAGTTAATATCAGGATCATTTTCTTCTTTCCTTTACAGTGACCATCATCATCTGTTTTGTGTGGACAAACTTTCCAACCCCTGAACTCTGTTGCCCAGTGGATGGTTCTTCCCAAATCCCACTCCCAGTCCCTGGATATTTGACCTTCCCACTCCCAGGGATGCAATTCAATACTAACAGCTTGCAGAGAACATGGTAGTTAGCCAGTTCTCAGGGAGCAGACAGGTCTGGGAGTGGAATCCTAGGGTGATTAGTGGGGGTGAACAAGGTAGGGGGACAGATCAGGTCCCCATGGGCTGGGCCTTCCTTCTCAGGGCAGGAGCAGGCGAAGTAACTCTGCTTCCACCCCCCACCCCCACTAACCTGTCTCTCACACACCACCACTTACAGCAGGGATAGAAGCCTGTCCTGGCTCACTAGCTCTCTAGTGGCAAGTCACATCTATATAGGTAGGGGACAGTCAGAAAAAGTTTTAAGCTTAAGGTACTATCATTCCAAACTCAAGCTAGCAGTAACACTGGTCAAGATTTGAGCAACTCAAAGTTCAATGTGTAACAAGACCCACTGTGATTATTTTCTCTTTAATCAGGTTATATCCCAGAAGGTTTCCTGACAATTTCTTGCTCAACCAGATTTCCACACAAGTCTATTCTTTTTCCAGCTGAATTATCATGTTGCTTCTCTCTATTTTTGCTCCATTCTGGCATACCTCATTCGAACATTAGTCTGATCTAGTTTCCATTTAAGCAGGGATAACTTGTTGCACTGTTCAGACATTCTTACATTACATATTGTGATAGATTTCCTCAGTGCAGTCCCCTTGTAGCCTTCTTAGGTTGGCCAATTGCAAGATTCCCAGCAGAAGCTGATTTTGGCCTTCTGGTACACTCACTAATGTAACTGACTTCTCTATCTCTTTTTCTTGAAGCAGTGTGTAGGTTCATTATGCCATCTTGATAAACATAGGGTAACTGAAGATGCTTTCTGAAGGCTTATGGATCCATTACTCATTTACAAGTAGGTGAAAGCTAGAAAACCCAGGCATGTTTGAGGGAGTATTGCCATTACCCTACGGCTGTTTATAGAGAATTGCTGAATGCCATGTATCTGGCACCTAATAAATAAATATACTATTTTATTTTGGATTAACTGTGAGTAATAGTGACAAAGTATTTTACCAGCATATACAAATAACTATATACTGGTGAACAGGCCTGGGCAACAGAGATGGCAATCAGAAAAGAGCATATGAAGTCTATACACCAAACAGTTCACAAGTTCCTTTAATGATCTCTGGCAAAAAAATGAAATGATGGATATGCTTTCCTTAAAATTTTAATAGGCTTCCATGGAATCAAAATTTAACTTTGCCAACATAGGATAGAAAAACTCCCTGTTGACTGGAAGGAAATCACGTTGGGATATATTAAAGCAGCTATTTAAACTGTCAATAAATTTAAGAATTATAAGGAAGGAAGCCAAGATAAAATGACTGCAGATTTTCTCAAGCCAAGTAGCAAAAAGAAATTGAAAATGCTTCTTTAAAATGTTTCTGAATATGGAAGACAAAATCCCAGAAGAATGGAAAAAAGGAATCATAAAAATGCATATGAAGGGGGATTTAAATCATGATAGCAACAACTGCCATAGGATTACACCATTGTCAATTCAAGGAAAACTCATCTGTACAACTATTCTGAACAGAATCTGCAACACAGTAGACAGCAGATTTTTTTAGAAGACTCTGATTTTTCATCCCATTTTTATACTGATCATATTTTCATGCTATGCTATTTTGCTGAACAAAGCAATGAATGTCAGTTACCATTGAAAGTGAAAGTTTTTCAATTACTTTCTGAAAGTCTTTGCCTATATAGACAAGGTTTCTGTGGCAGATAGTAGAAATCTATGGATTCCCTTGTAAAAATATCTAGGTTTTCCAACATGCTAAATGGGCTATAATTTCCAACAGTGAATTTACAGACTAGTTAGAGATTGTCATTAAAGTTAGGCAAGAGTTTGACCTCTCTACTTTATTGTTTGGTTTTTGCTATTTACTTTGTACAGGCAAAACCCCCCAGAATTCCATGAGAACATAGAGTGTTTCAAGAACTGAATATTGCTTTTGATATCTGCCTCCTAAATACACTGTTGAAGAAAATGTAGAAAAAAAACAATAGTTAGCATAGTTAGGACTCCAAAACAATAATGTCCATACCTACAAGTAAAAAAGAAGGTTGATAAAATTAATTGGAGGTGGTGGTGGCAGTCACTTGGAGTCAAAGATGACTTCCATCAGGCTTAATAGCTCCTCAGGTGACTGATGAGTCTGATTTAGGACACACATATTCTTCCTATTCTGGGGGCACCATTTCTAGCTCCCTCCTCTTCAGAGTGAGCAGAGGGTATCCTAAAAAGACTGCTCAGTTGTGGATGCAGCTGCCGAAGGACACCCCTGTCCCTACACAGGTACCTGACAACTGTGTGAATTTAGCACCATCTAAATGAACAAGTGCGCCCAATCATCATGATCATCATCATCAGCAGCAACAGCAGTAACACAAACAAACGGGAAGAGGTTTTCTTAAATATCAAGACAGTTATTTATGTACCTCAACTTATCAGCTGCTGAAGGGCCCCCGTACAATTTATAGCACTCCGAACCCCCGTGACCTTCTTGATCCACCGTCTTCTCGCCCGCTCTCCACCGATTACATCTTCCTAACGACTCTCCCACGTAACCATCGTAATTCAATAAATGTTATCTCTACTTCGCTACACAGCAGAACTCTGAAGTAAGTAATTTACGACCATTACGCTTATTTTACTGTCAGCTGGGTACACAGGTAACGAAGCTGAGCCGCGCACGACCTTGTGCCTAGCTGCTTCACTAAAAAAGAAAAAAAAATCTCAGCCAGGCGCAACATGGCGTCACTAACAGGATCCCTTTATTCTATAACCCAGCTGATAGAAGCCTGCCCATGGGGACACGGCCATCGTTCAGTCACTTCCATTGACCACTTATGGGCACATATCATATATCATCAAGCAGGGGGACTAGTAACCGACCCTGCCCAAGGAATCTCCGGCTATCTGTCCCTTGATTCCACCCAAGCGGCCCCAGGGGGGAGTGAGGATGCATGTAAGGAACGGACGGTCTCCGGACTACACCCGGCGGCCTTGGGATGTCTTTTACGTTCCCCCCGAGTGCTTTTCCACCCTCCCTCAAGCATTCCCACAGCAACTATCT
>JAGPOW010003685.1:49884280-49905413 GCA_030014935.1 Caiman crocodilus
GCCCAATCATCATGATCATCATCATCAGCAGCAACAGCAGTAACACAAACAAACGGGAAGAGGTTTTCTTAAATATCAAGACAGTTATTTATGTACCTCGACTTATCAGCTGCTGAAGGGCCCCCATACAATTTATAGTGCTCCGAACCCCCGTGACCTTCTTGACCCACCATCTTCTCACCCGCTCTCCACCTGTTACATTTTCCTAACGACTCTCCCACGTTGTAACCATCGTAATTCAATAAATGTTATCTCTACTTCGCTACACAGCAGAACTCTGAAGTATGTAATTTACGACCATTACGCTTATTTTACCGTCAGCTGGGTACGTGGGTAATGAAGCTGAGCCGTGCATGACCTTGTGCCTAGGTGCTTCACTGAAAAAGAAAAAAAAAATCTCAACCAGGCACAACAATAACCATCGCACATCTGCTGCCTGTGTGCAGGTTCTTGGCTGGGGACCTCCAGGTACCACAGTCCTGTCCCCATTGCCAATCCTCCATTGCCATGGGGCTTTTGAACCTGACGGAAGCCTGAGCGTGGCATGTTGGGACTCTAGTGTGTGGTTAGGCGCACACGATCTTGGTGGTTAATGGCCAGGTTCAGTGAACCACGATGACTGGGGTCACTTCTTCATTGCAGCCTTCTTCCGCCTTCACAGCCATTGAGGCCACAGCTTTCTTCTGCTTGCTCCACCGTTGAGGACTTCTTGGATCATTCTTTGTCTGGAACCTCCCCCTTGACCTTGCCAACATAGGTGGCCCTACCAGGAGCATGAGCTGCAAATGGCATCACTCTCGGGGTCATTGGAACATGCAAGCCTCTTCACCACAACAAGGTGACAATCCTCGGAAAGGGTTGGGAAACTTAATATGACCATGTATGATTCTCTAGCTTTGAGTATTTAAACATATTTATCTAGACAGGAATTTTTCTATGCTGAAATAACATCTCAAGGGGAAAAGATACATTCTGGTTTTTTGGAAACTTTTCCCAGTGTGGAAATCTAACACCTTAATCCTTGTCACAAAACTGTAAATCTTTAATAGCTAAGTCTTTAAGCATACTTCTATATGGATTGGAATCATGACAAATCTGTCCTAGGGAAGTTAACAGCTTTCAGGTTAGATACTTAAACTAGGTTTCTCAGAGTAGAGTTGTCAGATAAAATTAATAACTACATAAATAATATAAACACAACAGTAGAAAATACCAAATTAAAGCTTGCCAAACAAGACTTGTTTGGAAAGTGTCAAAACAAAAGGAAGGGGGACTGACCTACCACAATTGTCCTCAGCACACTGAAGGTTGAATAAAAATCTTATGAATTAACAAATTAAAGGGACTAGGCCAAGATGGGCTGTTGGTACATAATGACATGAGATATAGTTTATATGAGATGAATGAGAAGTTAGTTTCCCATTCTGCTATATGTCCTTATATTTATTATCATCTTCTAACGTAGATGCAAATATTAGTCTAATCCTCACCCAGAGGTGGCAAACATGGAACACAATTAGAGAGAAGAGTCTGGGAATATACAAAGGCATTTTCGTTTCCTTGTTTTTAAACTATTCTTGTAGTGGGTTTTCTATTTGTTGACAACCTGCTACATGTGGATAGTCTTCCCTGCTACATGTGGATAGTCAACCTGCTACATGTGGACAGTCATCTTGAAACCATTCCCCAAAACTTTCCAAGCAACATTCAACAGTGATATGGCAGAACATGGTCACTCTGCATAGTGGAACATGTGTCATTGAAAATGATACCAGAAGATTTAGGCCTGACTGGGTTCCCACTTATAACAGTTTGAATCTTGTTTAATTAAATCCTTTTATACTGTTTATTTACTACCAATTTTCATCATGTTTAATATTAAAATTAACTCCTTATCTTCAGAAGAGGAGCTATTTTTGTTCTCTTGCCTCACCCTTCCCCCCCTTTTTACTGTAGAATTTAGTCTATTCACCACTGGATAGTAATGGTAATTACAGCTACTCAGAAATATTTTCCATGGCATATTTTTGTTTCAGAAATATTAAAAAGCAATTACAACCTTGACAAGAAGGGCAGAGCACCATTACATGCCATGGATGATCAAACTACAGCTTCAGACTAACCTTGAGGTTCCAAACTATTTTGTGGGAACAAGTTTATTATGCCTTATGATATCATAAATAACACCATTCTAGCAATAGACAGACAGATGCATGTGTCTAGAGGGTGATCCCATTCCTATAATGGGGACAAGTATATACCCAGAGGGCTCCTACACAATAGGTTAGTAAACAGAATTAAATTGAAGCTCCACTTTGATCATCCACAACCAAATAAATAAATACATAAATAAATAAAATTCTGTCCAAAGTATCTAAATTACTTTGAGAAATAGTTCAGTTTGAATTTTTCAGAATAAAACAACTTTTCATTCCCCTCCACCTTCCGCCTGTAGTAAGTATAACTACTTATTATTGTGAGATAGGCAGCCCTAAGGATTTGCTCTGAGGCTATGATCAACATAGAAGGCCAAAGCTGTCTTTCTTGAGGGGAAAAAGCATGTTATGCCTACTGAATCAAGTGTGTTATGCCTACTTCACATCTGACCTCCTACCCAGAGGAAGTTGAGGAACAGCTCTTGCTTACAGGCATATACTTGCATTTTAATAGAATAAATTAAACATTTAATTAAATACATTCTTTCAGGAAATCACTGCAAATTGCATGTGCAGTCATAGAATATAATCTTTAATGAATGATATATGTATATGCATATGCATACACACACAAATGGAGGCTGTAATATAAATTACTATTCTTTATTATTTCACACTGGTAGTACTGTGTAAACAGGAAGGAAGATGCCAAGGACCAAGATGTTGGTCCTGAGGTGCTCAATATGAAAATAATAGATGGAAGAAGACTGTCAAATGATTTAAAAACTTGATTGTGATTAGTTGCATGATTAAAAAATTGGTCGCAATTAATTGTGATTTTGATCACACAGCTAAAAATGCAAAGATATACAAAATTATGTAGGTACTTTATATGGTTGAGGGGGGTGTGGGGCATGTGTGGAGGAGTTGTGAAGGTGTGGGGGGCTGTGGGTGTGTGAGAGGGTGTTTAGAGCCTGAGGTGGGGGGTTCCCATATACCCTGGCAAGATGTGGGGTACTGTGGATCAGGAATGAGGGACAGCAGCAGGGCTGGGGGGTGGGGCTGTGGGTTGGGAGTGAGGGACAGACGTGTGTACACACACACACACACACACACACAGACACAAAGACACCACCCAGCATGTAAGTGTGTGGGAAAAAGGGGCATGGGGAGGAAGAGGCGGGGGACAGATGGAGGCTCTCATAGTGAGGGAGAGAGTGGGTCAGGGGCAAAGGCTGGGGCGAATGATGCCCCAGGGCTGGGGTGGGTTGTGAGACAGAGGCATGGGCAGCTCATCCTGGGGCACAGTGGGGCACAGGTACCACCACTGCACACACTCAGGGGAAGGCATGAGGGCATATACCCCCCTGGATTTGTGCATGGAGCAGAAGCAGGCTGCCACTGCATGCCGGGCTCTGCATCCTATTGCCATTTCCCCAGGAGCTGTGCAATGCCGTGCTGTATCTCTTACCACCAGGTGGGTGAGGAACACAGCACAGCCAGTGAATGGCTCCCAGGGTAAAGGCAGCAAGGCACATAGCCTCAGCCTGCAGTGTCAGCTTGCCTTTGCCCTACACACAAATCCAGGCAGGCACATGCCCCCCATGCCTCCCCTGGGTTGCATGCAGCAGTGAGAATCTCCCACTCCCTTGGACAGGCTGCTTGCAGCTCTATTGCATGACTTGCCCTGGCCCTGGGGCCCCATTCACCCTGCCCCTGTCTCTGCCCAATTCCCTCTCTCACCATGGGGGTCTCCATGTGCCTCCTATCATACATTTCCCCTCCCATGCCCTTTCGCCTTTACAGGCTTGCCTGCTGAGCACTGCTCCACATGCTGCCAGGATGTGTTCCTGGCCATGTGCAGGCTGAGGCTGTGTGTCTGTGCACATCCCTCCCCTCTTGCTGCAGCCTGGAGCACACACCCAAGCTGCCCTGAGGTCCTCTGTGCTAACACTTCTGCCCTGAAGGTTGCCCTACAGGCAGCGGTTATGGCAGTGGAATGGAGCCTGGTCATGGACTCCTAAACCATGTGCATGATTAAATGCAATAAAAAAATTAATGTGAACAATGATTAGTACGTTAACTGTGATTAATTGACAGCCCTAAAAAAGACATATTAAAGTAAGCGTGTATATCATTGCATGGGAGAGGTGATATCTTTTACTGGACCAACTGCATGGCTGAGATAAAGTTAGATGAGCTTTCAACTATCATCATTTTCTCCAGACCATAGGCACAGCTGTGGGCAGAAAGATGGGTGCTCAATATGCCAATCTCTTCATGAGCCACCTGTAAAAGAAATTTCTAGAAAACAGTATCATCAAACCTGCATTATACCTGAGTTACATAAAATGCTATTTTCATCATCTGGACTGAACACCTACACTCTACCACAGGTTTAACAGCTATCGCCCTTCAATCATACACTCTCTACAATATTCCTACACTAACATCAACTTTCTGGACACCATGATCCATATCCAGGCTGGCAGCCTATATAGTGCTATGTACAAAAAAAGTGGACCATCATACTTATGTCCACATGACCAGCAATCATCCCAGGCACACCAAAAAAGCTGTAAACTACGTCCAGACCACTGCATCTGTTCTGAGGAGAACACTTAAGATGCCCACCTGGTCAGCCTGAAATCTGCCTTTATTCAACAAGAACGTTTCAGTAGAGAAATAGAGTGCATCTCTGAAAGAGCCAAATACCCCATAGTGACATATTATAAGAAAAAAGAGCTCCCCCAGCCCTGTGACTACACACTGCTGATGGTCATGTACCACCCAGAAACACACATACACTATTAAGAATACATTTCTCACAGAACAACCATTTCCTCTCTGACCTAAGTATCTTCATATTCAAGGAAAATATATCTAACACCTTCAAAAGGAAAAGTTGAAAATGAAAATTCATAAACTGGCTGACCAGTAAGAACCAAGTACTTAACCGTGATATTGGTTTTATGGCATATTATAATCATTGGAGATCTGTCTCTATGCAAACCAAACAGCAGAACAGTAAGACACAGGGAATCTTTTCAGGTTCCAAATATGTCCATACTTTCATTGTTAGAAGGTGTAACAGATGGGTAAGATACAGCATGGCTGGAACTACAGAGAGAAGAAAAGGAAGTTACTGCTCTTTATTTTGAACAGCAATGCTAGAACTTAAATGCTTTAAATTATTATTTAACAATATTATTTTTACTTACCTGAGCTAAAAGGATATTTTGAACAGGCAGGCAATAGGAGGAGATCCCTTGTTTATTTAATTCTTCACCATTTTTCCTTGACTATAATATATGAAACTAAGCTTTGTAAAGCTAGATATATTAAGCTTGTGGTTGTTGTTCTCGCTAAGGACTATCTCAAGCAGATTTGGGCAGTCGCATTAGGCACAAACTAGAGCAAGCAGCACCACTTCAAGGAAACAATGAAAGGGTAATGAATGAGACCCTCTGAAACAGTTTCTTTCCTGTTTATTTTAGCTCCAGCAGACTAATAGTTTGATGCTGGCCTATATCTTTCTGTCATTCTCTCCCTTCTTTGCTGACGCAGCTCATCATTTTATTGAATCAGGAAGAAATGTTAATGTTTCCCCAAAGCTAGGAATAGGCAATGTATAGCATCTGCCTATGCCTATATACCTAGACTGAACCTTCTGCATAAGTGGGACCCCAAATTACACCTGAGCCTGAAGCATTAAAAAAAATATGTTCAGTCTACATTGAGAAGCCAGAAACATAATTGGCAAGTTTTTCTAAAACAGCTCTTAGCTGGAATATCTTAACATTCTCAAGTCAGAAAGAGGCTAAATGTGCCTAAATATATCTTTAGGATATATCACACTTTTTATCAATGAATCATAGAGAGGAGGCAGATGACTCTGTGGATTCCAATGTCTGGATCTGCAGGAGGCACAATGACTGTGCTGGATTTCTTAGGTGAGCTCACAGAAAGCATCTGGAGACAAGTAGTCCTTTTGTTGCCTGCTGACAGAACGTAAGACAGATTTCTGAATTTCTCCAAGGCTTAATACTAGCAGCTTTTGGCATTTTGTGATGGTTCTGCAATATCTTTGAGATATTATACAGAATGTAGGATGGTTTTTGGTATCATAACATTTAGAGCAAATGTCTATTTATTGTTTAACTTTCTCCGTAAGGGTCCTTGTGAACCCTTTTCTCCATTGGTAAATAGTTACTTGGGTGGGTAGTTATACTGACTTCAATGGGTCTATCTAAGTAATACCAGTAACTATTCATTCTGATGAGTAAGTCTGGCTTCCAGAGGTTAAGCACAATACTTATACAGTAGTAAAGACTTTCAGGTGCCTCAGTCTGACTTAACTGTATTAGGTATAAGACTAGAAAGGGACAGTATCAGTATGGGCTGTTACAGCCTTGTTACATGGTAATTTTAATGGCCCTGAAGCTCTTAACATCTGGGTGTACATACATTAATCACTTAAATTAGTTCTAAGCACTCATTATGCATCTCAAAGTTATGCTACTCCAGGGCTGGGTTATCTCTGATCCCAGGGTTTGTTACTTAGCTGGTGTTATTCTAAGGTGTAGCTACTCTAGGCTACACCTTAGTCTAAATACCCCACCAGACTCCTTCCCCTACTGGCCCAGATTGGGCTCACTGCCTCTTCTATGCTCCTTAGCACTCCAGATACCTGCTCACTGCCCCCTACCCCTGCTGTTTTGCAGCTGCCTATGCTGTCTGTCCTCGAAGAACAGGCAGGAAAGGGTTACCCTGTCTTCCTAGCCACTGCTAGGATTCTGCTTTCTGGGTGGGCTCTTGTAAGGGGGCTGGGGGACCATGCAAGAGACAGAATTTTGAAAATTATACAGTGTTTATTTTGAGTGAGATGGAAAACCATTGGATATCTGTCTTTATGCTAATCAGACAGCAGAATAGAAAGACACAGGGAATCACTTCAGGTTTCAAATATGTCCATATTTTCAACTGGACAATTGTTAATTGTTCAGCCCAGAGAAGAGTAGCAATCTGGCAGTGGTGGCAGTGGGAATTGGGCAAGCAGATTAACGCTTCCCTGCTTGCTCCCTTGGACAGATAGTGCAGACAGCCACAAGTAAGTGACAGGAGGTGGGAGGTGGCATGGGGAGGAGTCCTGGGGAACCACAACTGGCAGGTAGCAGGAAGGAAGCCTGGAATGGGAGAGATGAAGGGATTCTTTTCTTTCAGTCCTCCAGGTCCCTGCTGTCCTGAACGTGTGATGCCTCCAAACTCAAGTTAGCACTAACAGGATCAACTTTAAGTGTGGCTCACAGTGTAAGGTGTAACAAGGTCCTTACTTCACATGAAGTTAGACTCAAAGACAGCTATACTTCATCAGCACCCTCTTTGCATGTGCTCAACATGCTTCCAATTTTGAAAGATAAAACATTCTAACATTGGAAGGAGACCAATATAAAAGGAGAGTAAACAGACACAGGTTATATATTCTTCAGCCTCGAGCTGCCTCTTACTATGTTTTCATTCAGTGACGAAAGCAGTGGAGACCTCATCTTACTAGGGCCTTGTTGAACTGTAACTACTAACTATAACTACTGACTAATTTGAGCTGCTTTAAAATATTTTAGTGTTTTCAATGAAAAGTCTAGATTTTCTAATTAATATTTTGATTAATCTATTTTCCCCAATTTTTCTATGAGGGTTTCCTCAAAATCAGTACTAATAAAAATAATAAAAAATGAAGCTATGAGTAGTATAGGCTTAAAATGCAGGAGTACTGAAATAAGTGCAGCCTTTTTTTACATTAGAAACAACTGCAATGTTGGCGGTTTGGTGTTTGGGTTTTTGTTTTTGTTTTTTTTGGGGGGAGGTCCCCTTGATATAACCGGTATGCAGAATGTGGTAACTTAATTAATAATGCTCACTAAAATATACACTGTTCTGTCTAATGACAAATATTATATACTGAATTTTTCTGACTTTTTTGATAGGCAAATTGAGAGATGGAATGTTATGTGTTTATTGCTGTACAGGAAAAGGAAGGGAGATAGTAAGCAAACAAGAAATGATTAAAAGATACATTCACCTATTGAATAGAGAAAATGCACAACTAAAATGGAATATTATTAAAACAGCTACTGAAAGAGGTACTATTGGATATTCGTTAAGTGGCATTATCTGAGGGGCCTGATCTCTAGGCTTATGTTGCCAAGGAGCCAAATGAGGCTTGTGTATTATGGCACCCTGTATGCATACAGTGAGGTAATTTTGAAGAGAGACTTATTTTTTTCTTACACATCTACACACACTCAGTTTCATGAGTGTGGACCCATTTCTCTGTGGCTGTGCTGGGACTAGGAACTATGGCTTCACACTGCAGCAAAAGAAATTTAAAATGGAGATTAGGAAGAACTTTTGGACTCTGAGGGTAGTTAAGCATTGGAACAGGCCACTTAGAAAAGCTGTGATTTCTCCATCTTTGGAAATTTTCTAGAGTAGTTTAGACAGATACTTGACTGGGATGGTTTAGTTAAGGATGATAATGCCTTGAGCAGGGACCTTCTGAGGTCCCTTCCAGCCCTACTTTTTTACGATCCTGTGAGTTTTGCTCAGCTGCATATATTTTTGTAGGTTCTTGGCACTTAATTTGATTTAAAAGATGTAGTAGCAATGTAGACAATAGTATGTGTTATTACTTAAAAAGAAAGAAAATATTTCTGAGGCCAAGGTATATGTTCTAACACCAAATTTAGTTATCAGCTATATCTACAAATCCTGACAAGTGCTATTTTCCTGGTAATATTGTATATCTGAGGAAATAGTCAATATTTCTCTTTAGTCATCTGACAAAAACTAAGAAATTTTATTTATATTAATACCATTTGTTTGCCCTGTGGGGTCAGACCAATGCTCAGGATCTCAATATTGTGCTGTTAGACAGGAAGGCATGGTGTAAAATTGCACATATACAAATATACAAATCAATTAGGTGCATATACACACACACACAACCAACTCAGGCACATCTACATCCAAACCAGCCTAGGCATGTGCATACCTATCACTAATTCAAGCACATACACTATACACCCCAAACGTTAGACAAAGATCAATTGTCCATACCCACAGACTCAGTACACATACACAGATGACTAATTCGTATATCATGCATACAATGATATGTATACACACACTTACCAGTTCAAACATACTCAAGCCACCTACACACACACATAGGTAAGTTCCTAACTTGGATGGTATGGTATGTATGTGTGTGCTTGGGGTTCCTGGGATACTTAGGTGAAGGTTCAGGTGAGAGAAAGAGAGATAAAGTATAGGGAGTGAAAGTTACCAGAACCAAAATCAGAACCAGTGGACTAGGGAGAAGCTGGCTGAGGAACTGAGGCTTGGGTTTACTTAAGATCAAGTGGCTCCAAGTTTACTTGAGGTCACTGATGCAAGGGAAGAAGCCCAGTGGCAAGGAGGAGACAGCCAGGAAGGGGGTGCTTTGGGCTGAAAACTGAGCCAGACAGCTGAGATATTGAGGGGGGGTGCAGATAAGTGATGGCATGGAGGAGACAGCGAGCAAAGAAACTGAGGCAGAAATCTGGGAGCTCATGGGAAAAGGCAATAACAGTGGCAGAGATCAGGAGAAAAGGCAGTGGAGACAAAACAATAGCAGTGGCAGAGAACCAGGGACAAGGCAGTGGGGATAAGAAAGTGGCAAAGAAACAGGGGGTTTGGAGGCAGAGAGGAGCTCAGGACAGGTGCTGTAGGTGGCAGTGAGCCAGAAGCAGGAGAGGGAGAAATGAGACAGAAGTTAGGGAGGCGAGGAGCAGAGATTGGAGCAGGGCCAAACCATAGTAAAGCAAAATCCAACTCAGTGGTCCAAATAGCAGCTTTTTATTAAACAGGCAACACACTACACTGCCCCATGAAGTTATTGGTTCTCACACACACACACACACACACACACACACACACACATGCATGCATTTTACTTGCAATGGCAGCAAGAGAAAGAGACTCAGTGGAAGGGTTGGAGTCCAGGTAGAGAAGAGAAACAGAGTCCAAGTAACTTGCTTGAAGATGGGGTGGGGGGTGATAGCTACCTATCCAGGCTGGAAAGGGGTCTTTGTCCAGTAGGTGTTGTCCAGAGGGGGGTTACCGGCAGGACCTCTGGGTGGATAGGTGGTGTGGCATGGTGCTAGTCCAGATGGAGAGGGCATCCAATGGAGTCAGTCTTCGCTACCCCTTTTATGGGGCAGACTACCTCTGATCTCCTATGGGGAGGGCCTGTCCAGGCAATGCCAGTCCTGTTCCAGAGGTCTCCATGTGTTCTTACTGAGCATATGCAGCCTTGGAAAAATGGTGGGTTGACTCATCTTTTGTTTCTTAAATGCTGAGAGTGGTTCCAATAGCTGGGTCATTGGTCCAGGTATTGGTGTTAATGGTTTGGTTATTCAAAGGGATCTATTTTTAGACCTACTGCCATTGTCTCTCAAGCACCCTCATTCATCCCCATTCAACCAGGAACCAAGTTACATAGGGAGGTAGATATGAGTCGTAGGTTACACAGCCGTGCTTGGGGACAGGATGGAGACTTGACAAACAAAATGGAAACTTGACATGACTTATGCTAACTTATATATGGATGCCTAAATAATATACTACCAGAAAAAAAACAGTAATATAGAACAGTAAAAATCAATATAAACATAATAATTATACAATATGAAGGAGAAAAAACCAGAACAAATACAACTTGCTACCAAAATAGAATGCTGAAGCTTATCTTATATCTTAGCTCACTTATACTTATCTATAGGGAATAGAGAGGGAGAGAACAAGTCAGAGATGGTTGGGGAAGGGGAGGGAATACAATTTAAATTAAAAAAAGAAGATGAAAAACTGGGGGTTTTGCTACGCCATCACTCCTAGAAATATTTTTTTTCCAAAGCAGTTATTTTCTGGATTTTTAAAATGCATTTTTTAGCTGTAATACTCTATCTTCTCTTTAGAAAATGTATAGGGAAATACTTCTGAACTGAAGTCTTCATATCTTATATAAGGTGTGCTTCAGGATAAAGGTGTTATAAACAGGGAAACGGTAATAATTCATAAGGGAATACTGAGAGAGAGAGAAAGAGAGCCCTTTTTAATCTTCTCACTATGTGCTGACAAAGTATATGCATCATCCATTACAAGACACTTAAAAATGAGTCCCATTAAAATAAACAGCAATTCTCAATGGTAACAAAACACAGACATTATATTTCTGTAGATTGCCAGTTGAATTATTTTGTTCAAATCATATTGTCTAATGAGACCTGACACTCAATTTCAGTGCATGGTACTATGAATATCAACATGCACATGCCCATTCATTTCATACTAACAGACAAATTCAAATTTAATCAAAGGAGGAGGTTGATTTCCTTCTTCTACTCTTTTGAAGTATAAAAAGAAGAAATGCAAGAGAAAGAAAAAGTTCAAGTTAAAATGCTAAAGTTGTCATCTTATTTTGCTGTGTTCCAGGCAATCATCATCCTGCAAATAAAATGTACCAGTCATAATGCTGTTATCATTTTTATTTCTCAGAATAATCTCTTGATAAGGTCTTCTTAATCACACACACAACATTAACATTCTACATGGATATAAAGCATTTTCTAACAACCCCTCTTTTCTCGCTGTGGATGATACTACTGTGTTCCAAGCATTAATTCCTAGGAACATCTGTTATAAAGTCCAGGGCTGAGCAATTTGGAATGCTTGAGTTTCCTGATGTGAAATCATTATTCCCTCTAAAGCTCTAATTGTCCTCATCACACTATAAATCCCAAACAAGTTAACTACAGTTTATTATTTACAGTTTGGCCAACATTCTAGATACAACATTGAACAAGTAATGGAAAAGATGTTTATCACTAGATTCCCACCACTTGCAGAATGTCAACTACACAGCATAAATGAGAAGTTGGAAAATGTCAGTGCTTAGTGAGATACAACCAAGAAAGATGGAAAAAAAGGCATTTTTAAGCTTAGTTTCAGGATGCTCTTGAAAGTCAAGGATAGATAAGATGACTGTTTGCAAGTACAATATAAATGGCAAATCATACTTGAGGCTTTTCAGATCATATTACTGACTTTCTTTTTATGTTAGTAGCTGTTGCATTACAGGGGTACTTGACAAATCATATTAGCAGCTTCCTATAGATTTATTTTATTTGTTTCCTCAGAGTGTATAAAGGTTTCACAATGAAGAAAGTACAGATGTCTCTGAAACGAATGAAAAGGGTGCAATAAGATGCTTGAAAAGATGCAAACAAGATTCACCCCTTTTAGAAGGTATTAACATTTTGATATTCCTTAATGTGATTCTTCACATAAGAAGCACTCCTGTCAATAAGACTGTGCAGAACGGAGTCTATTTATTTATACTTCTCTAGTACTTTTAGGTGACACTTTTCCCATGGTTTATCAGTGTAACTTTATGTACAGAGTAGTGACCTGGGACACAGGAAACATTTTTATAGTCCTGGCTTTCGTTCTTGCTTCCTTGGTAACCTTGGGAAAGTTATTTCTAGATCTGGTCTGTGGTTTTGTTTTGTCTTCCCCATGAGAAAATGTTTCATTGAATGATTCTTAGGGAACTGCATAATGGAGCCGTTCTCCAGCAAGTCCTGGGGCTTTATTTGGCCATCTGTGACTAAAAATAAGAGTCTGTATCCATGTTTGTATTGCCTCCATGCCAAACTCAATACCACTGCTGAGAGACAAGGCCTACCAGCTCACTACCACTCCATGTATCCAAAGCCCAATAATTAGGTAGCATAAACACTGTCTCTCAAAACAGAGCAGTCTCAGAAGGACTTAACAAGTGCTCTTTGGTACATGTTCAGGACACCTGCAAGCCAATGACACTACCTAATTATTAGGATAGAATGGGTATAGAGAAGCAGCAAGAAAACTGGGCCTGTTTCTTGGCTATGATCCTGGGTTTTGCAGGTAAGGCTTACATACAGGGCTCATGACGCCCTGTATGTAAATCATAAACAGGTTCATAAATCAAAAACAAGTTGGGTGAAGATCCCTATGTAAGATGCTGGTTATTATTTTGTACAAAATATTAGTCAAAGTGTAGCCACATCTACATTGCTGGCTTAAATTGGCAATACATATGTAGACTATGGTTTTTCACAATGAAGGCGGATTAAAACATGTATGTTATTTTCTGACTAGTTCTAACCAGCTGGAAAATTTTAGCAAATACTATAGTAAATTTTGGTAGGAAAAAAATGGGAGAAAATGATGAAAAATGTCAATAAAAATGTGAAAGATGAACATCAGATTAATTTCAACTGAGATTAAAGAATGCCACCTACCAAATATCCAATAGTATTCCTTTAGCAGTTTATTTTAATAGTATTTCATTTCAACTGTGTATTCCCTCCATTTTGTTGGTCAATGTATCTTTTAAACGTGCCTTGCTCACTTACTATCTCCCTTCCTTTTCCTGTACAGTAATAATATACAAACAATATCAGAATTTAGATTAAATAACCTATAACCTTTTTATATACATAAGTAAGATGAGATTGTGCTCTCATTTTCACTGAGATCTACATATAGAATATCTCTGCTAAGGTAAATGGAGTTTATGTGGTTACTTTGCTCAAAATCATTTCCATTCTCTCTTTGTCTAAAAGGAGATTCCAGATTCCATCTCCTGATTTGCCTGGTCAATTGGACAAATTCAATATTTAATATTTGTCATTAAACAGAAAGGTGTATATAGCAGTGAGCATTATTTATTAAGTTGCCACATGCTGCAGACCAGTCATAGGTTATAGGTTCACAGATGTTATATGTTCACAGATTTCTTCTCTTGGGCTAAGTACAAACATTCAAAAGCCAGAGTCAGAATTGATTCAATCTGCATGGGTTTCTCTAAGCTGCATAAACTGAATCTGGAGTGAAGAGATCTCACATTCACTCTTTGAGGAGAGCATGCAGATGCCTGTACTGGCTTTCCACCATGCCAGAGATTCCAGATGACAGATGATTGCAGCTGAAGAGGGACTATCCCCGACTGTCTGCCAGACACATTTTCCCAACCCACTGTTATCACCACGGACCCTCCCATGCCTAGCGCTAAGCTTCCAGAGTGGGTCTCCATCGCATGTCTGGTAGGGAAAGCAGTGGCAGCAAGCACTTGGCATGCGTCCTGCAATCAGACTGGGCCATTTGCTGTAGCTCCAAGGGCTGGAAGATCATAGCCTCCCAGCCTCAGAACTGCCTGAAACCACCAAGGCAGCGAGACTGCAGTAACTGCAATCAAGCACCCTTGGGGTTTCAAGCACTCCTGGGGCTGGGAGATCATATCCACACCCTGCAGCTGCTGGGACCCAACTGAATCTTGGCATTGAGAGGCATGCTGCTGGGACCTAACATCCACACCTGTAGGACTATGGATCTTGGCAGCTGTGGGGTACTGCCAGGAGAAAGAATTGGCAGCTTCTGGGGTGAGAGTCCCCTTGGCTGGGAGACTCAGCTGCTGAGATCTCCCAGCCTCAGGGCTGTGTACAACTACTGTGTAAAACTGCAGTAGTTGAAATCTTCCAGCTTCAGGGGGTTCACATAACCCCAAGGCTGGGAGACCGGAGCAAGCTGCACTCTCCCAGCCCTCAGAGCTCTAGTTAATAGCCCTATGCAATTATAGGAATCATGCCAGATACCTGGTGCTGCATGCCTGCCATTCACCGGAGCTCTGAGGGACCTGATTCTTCTTTCTAAGAAGCATGCATCACCCCTGCATAGGAACCTTTTATACAAAAATATCCTGAGCCACTGACCTGTGACTGAGAGCTCAGAGCTGCCAAGCATGGCCAAGGTTAGAGAGTCACCCTTTGAAGAGGGGAGCTGCAAAAGTGCCTGGTCTGCCAGGGGACTGAAGTCTAACTTGAGTCAGAAGGGGATCTGGTACTGAAGTGTGATACACTGACATAACCTAGATCAAGCAAGTCTATCTTAGACTGGGATCTTCCATTTTTAAAGCAGTTTATGTACCCTGAAGTGTTCTGTTACGTGTATACACCAGTTTCCAACCAGCTAAACTGGAAAAATATGATGTCTGCCTGGCCTTGAAGAAAGAGAAGTAGTTAAACAAAAACATTATTGTATTTTATTTTGTTTAATTTTTGCTTCTAATTTGTTTTAAGAAATGATTTAATACTAAATTACTATTTGTGCTGGTGCAGTGTACATAGAACATTGCCTTTGAGTCATGAGTATGCCCTATATATCTTTGATGTGACTGAATGTGTTTTGCAAATTTAGCTACCCCTGATATTTAATGCAGAACAGATCATTGTATTGCAGTCCATCTAATGGCTGTACATGAAGTTGACTGAATTGAGATCTTATCTAAAGGCACCATCCTCAAAAGCATTCAAGACCAGAATCTTACACAGAATGCTAAAGACACATATACAATACAAGCACAGCACCTGTCTGTAAATATAAAAAAAACGTAAGAAATTATAGTTTCATAGTTGGTAGGGTTGGAAGGGACCTGAGCAGATCATCAAGTCTGACCCCTTGCCATGGGCAGGAAAGAATGCTGGGGTCAAACAACCCCAGCTAGGTGATTATCTATCCTCCATTTGAAGACCCCCAGGGTAGGAGTGAGCACCACTTCTCCTGGAAGTTGGTTCCAGATCCTAGCCACCCTGACCGTGAAGTAGTGTCTCCTGATATCTAGTCTGTCAACTTATTATAAGCAGTCGACTTATTATTATCTCAGTCAACTTATTATAAGCAGACCCAATGAATAGATGGTGAGCATTAATAGGTAATATTGAAACAAAGCTGTACTTTCAAGTGGCTTCATTTTCTTGTTTTACTCATCTGACTATCATGTTTACTAAAATGAAGAGTAGTCCATTGAAAGACAATCTCTAGAATGCAGACTTCTGAAACCTGAATATTCTTTTACTAAATCCAATCAGTCTGATTCACTATACAATCTGCAGTAATGTTTTTCTTTTTGTTTTGTTTTTTGCAAAAAATATATTGCCCCAAAGTAACAAAACCTTAGATTTTTAGACTTCTTAATGGATTCAGTAAATCAATGAAACACTAAATCATTTAGTGTAATTTGAGTTATATGCTCAGTTAGTGGCATAATAGTGTATGTTCGCTGCATAAGTAAAGGAAGTTTAGTGGTGCCATTAGCTCTAGGGAGAAAGAATATCTTTATATTTATCTCAGACTTTTCTTCTGCCCAAATACATTTTTAAATAAATCCCACTTGTTATAGTCACAATATGGAAACACAGCTGGAATAAGTAGAAATAGGAGGCCATATTCTGGGGAGGATATTTATTTTAATCAGTTCACTCTTCCCCAGGGTAATAGAGTAATCTGTAGCTAAAAGTTCTGTTTGTGTCAAGGTTTTTAAAGTATCAAAGACTGTTTAATTTAAATATTATTGACACCTATTACATTTGTGTCCCTTTGATATCTACAAATTTTGAATATGATATAAAACCAGTATCTTGACAAAGAACCACAAATTTTTTGTATGTGGAGTGAAAAGTTTCTCTACAAGCTGCTGTCCAAACTCCATTTTGGATAATTATATATTGGGTGTATCTACAGGTTCATTATAGCGCTGTGGTTAAGATGCAGAAGTTTAGTGCTTGGACATCTGAGTACTAAATCAATGCACAGTAACTGATGCTACTGAATAGTAGGGCCAGAGCACAGCTTTTAGTGACACTAACTGTGCAGTAGAATTGGGCTGATGAGCAGTTAATGTTGGTTTGACATGCTCCAGATCAACACTAGGGATCTCAATATTGCACTGTTAAACAGGAGGGTGTGATACAAAATTACACACACACACACACACACACACACACAAGCTACACAAACACTCTAGGTGTTCATACAAAACTATATGCACATATCAGATACAAACACACACTTTTGTGGTTCTGTGTTAACACTAGGGGGCATTTGGGGTAACTTGCTGCTCAGGGTTACTTGAGGTTAAGTGGCTCCTGGGGTTAATTGGGGTCAATGTGCCCCGGGGTTACTCAGGGTCACTTGGGCTTGGGGTTACTTGA
This sequence comes from Caiman crocodilus, assembly GCA_030014935.1. NCBI lineage: Eukaryota > Metazoa > Chordata > Crocodylia > Alligatoridae > Caiman > Caiman crocodilus. The sequence continues at coordinate 49,901,565 of JAGPOW010003685.1, forward strand.
GGTCAATGGGGCTCAGGTTTACTCGAGGTTAATGATCGAAGGAAAAGTTGAGAGGTGGAAAAGCAGAGGGGCAGTGCCAGGGAGAAACCAGCACAAAATCCAGGGCCAGAGCTGGAGTGGAGAGACTGTGGAGGAGCCAGGGAAGCCAGGAGGTACAGGGAGCCAGGAACCTGATCATGAAGTTGGCTGGGGAGCTGAGGAAAAACTGAGGAGAGGCTGCGGGGAAGTCAGAGACTGGATCAGGGAAGCTATGGGTGCCGGGAACTGGAGCAGAGAAACTGCAGGAGAGCTGGGGAAGCTGGGAGGTATGAGGATAAGGAAGCTAGGGCCAGGGTAGCCAGGAACTGAGTTGGGGAGCTGGCAAAAAGCTGGGGCGAGGCTTTGGGGGACTCCAGGTCAGGGAAGCTGCAGGTGCTGGGAGCCAGGTAAAAGCCAGTAAGGCAAGCTGGGAAATCAGGGACACCACAGGAGGTGCCGGAATTTGGGAAAGAAAGCCGGGAGAAGGTGGAGACAAAAGGGAAGCTGGGAGGCAGTATGGGGAAGGAGCCAAGACTGGGGGGGAAAGTCAAGTGATAGAAGGAGTCAAAGCTGGGGAAGGAAGCTAGAAAGTGGTGGTGGCAAGCCAGGGGGTTGGAAGGCTGCAGGAGATGGTGGAGTACAACAGGGGGAACAGAGAGAGACAGGGAAGATTAGGGAGAAGGCAGAGGTGGCAAGACACACAAGTGGGAATGGAGAGAGAGAGAGAGAGAGACAGAAATCGGGAAGAGAGGGCAAAGATGGGGAAGGTCAGGGAAAAGGCAGAGGTGGTGACACAGAAGCAGAAACAGAGAGAGATACTGAGGAGAGAAGGCAGAGGCAGTGGGACATGAACAGGAAGCTGGGGGTGTGGAATCGGGAGACTGCAGGAGATGGCGGAGTACAATGGGGAGAACAGAGAGAGAGAGGGAAGGTTGGGGAGAAGGCAGAGGTGGCTAGACATACAAGCAGGAGTGGAGAGGGAAATCAGGGAAAGAAGGCAGAGAGAGACAGGGAAGATCAGGGAGAAGTAGAGGTAGTGAGACAAGTGGTAGTGGAGAGAGAGAGAGAGATTGAGGAGAGAAGGCAGCATGAACAGGAACCTGTGGGGATCAAGAGGCTGTAGGAGGTGGTGGAGTTGGGCTGGAAAGACCGGGAGACAGCAGGTGAAAGCCAGGGCCAAGGGATATAGAGGCAGCAGAGAGGAATGAAGCCCAAAGGGAGGTCAGAGATATGGTGGCTGCAAGGGTAGGGTTAGTCAGGAGCCTGCAGCAAGATAGAGACCAACTCAAGGTAAAAAATATCAGTTTTATTAGACAGCTTGATTCCTACACACAGCAGCACTCACATGCGCGCACACAGAGAGTGGTAGGAGAGGAAAGGCTTGGTGGAGGGATTGAAGTCAAGGTGTTTAGGAACAGAATTCAGGTACTTTGCTTGGGTACGGAAACTGGGCGATAGCTACCTATCCTGAGCTGTAAGTTGATCCTCAATGGCCAGTCAGGGTCTTCTCCAGCAAGGTGTTGTCCAGAGGAGATCACTGGCAGGGTGTCTGGGTGGATAAGTGATGTGGCATAGTACTGGTGCAGATGGAGAGGGAGTCCCAAAGAGATCACAATCTACCGCTCCTTTTATATTCCTTTCATTCTCATTCATTCAGGAATCAATTTACATGAGACTGATTAGACATGAGTCATAGTTACAACATACTATACAATAGGTTATACTCGGGCAGGAGAAACAAGATGGAGGCTTGACATACAAAATGGAAACTTGACATTAGTTTACAGACACAGGCCTAAATCATATAAATTCAATGTAAAACAGTTAAAATCAATACAAACATAACAGAACACTATATAAAAGGGGCTTGTTACTATAAGGGAGTATAAGAATTTATCTTAGTTTACCTAGTACTACTTGTACTATTTGTAATTACTTATAAGGGATAGAGAGGGCAGAGATAAAGTCAGAAATGGAATGCAACACACCATTTTGTAGATATGAATCTGAATATTGCAAATGGCCTTGGTCCTTACAATTGGTTGAACCAATGTCCCAAATGCAAACAGCCCCAAGCTGGTTTCAACTTGCATTAAGGCAGGTTTGCATAGCTCTTACTAACATAGTAGAAACAAATAATATCTTCAATTACATCTTCTTTTATTTTTTTCAATGCCTAAGGGCTTCTATCAAGAATCAGGCCACCTTCATACCAGGTACTATACATCACACCTATACAAACTCAGATAAATTATTTCTGATTTTCTTTGTTCGTTTAATAGCAACTATGTTTAGATGCCTACTTTTCTTAATTCAATTTATCTTGTCATTTAGTTTGATATTAATTGCCAGCCATTTGAATATAATTACTTGTGACATTGTGGGTGTTATCAAGTAGCTGGGTTTTGTTTTAAGCAAATGAGAAAGTTCATAAAGGTCACAGCAAATACTCTAACTTAGTTATTGTTTTTGCTAATTTTTCTCCATGTGGTTTTCATAAGAACCAGATCAAATTGCCACGCTTCACCCTGGAAGTTCTTCATCTCAAAAGTGACAGTACTGTGCGCTGGAGAAAATACAGTGTGCCAGACAAATACAGCTTCAACTGCATATGCTCCAAATGTTAGGTTCTGAACTAACTATTAAGGCTCAGGAAAAAGACTTTGGATTCTTGTAGATGTTTCTCTAAAACCATCAGCTCAGTGTGCAGTGGCAACCAAAAAAGCTAATAAAATGTTGGGCATCATTAAGGAAGTAATTGAAAATAAAAGAGAACAGCATCATCCTGCTACAGAAATCCAAGATGCATGCATATCTTGAATACTTTGTGTAGTTATGGCCCCTACATCTCCAAAAGAACATAATAGAATTAGAAAAGGTACAGAGAAGTGCAACCACAATGATTAGGGACCTGGAGCATCTGTCATAATTGGAGAAACTAAAAGGGTTGGGACTATTCAGTCTGGAAAGGAGAAAGCTGTGGCATGATATGAGAGTGATCTATAAGATAAGGAAGGCTGTGGGCAAAGTGAACACAAAAATGCTGTTTACCAAATCCCACAATATTAGACTTAGGGTGTACTCACTGCAATTTGTAGGTGACAAGTTTAAAACTGACAAGAAAAACTATTTTTAAATATAATGGATAGTTAATTTACAGAATTCATTGCCACAGGAGGTGAAGACAGATATCATAGCCACTATTCAAAAATGGACCAGATGAATTCATGGATGCTATATCTATTAATGTCTATTAAATAAGATGTTTGGAGATGTTTCTTTTGGCATCTGTAAACCAATAATGGTGCATATCAGGGCAAATAGGTAATAGAGGATAGATCACTCTAGAGATATCCAGGTCAAAGCTCTCTTTCTATCATTTTCACCAATTTCAGAGACAGAAGACTTGCTTAGATGGACCAGTGGTCTGACCCAGCATGGCACTTATGTTTTTATGGTCTAAGAGAATAGGAGGTAACTGACTACCTTCTGAAATACTTTAAGGAACTTTGTTCATTAAGACTGAGTACAATTTATGTACCTGTAAGGAGAGGGGGGCAAATCAGTTGCGGGGGCAGATTCCCAGGTACCTCTCACTCCCCCCCATCCCAACCCCATTCACCTAACTCCCTGCAACCTCTTCTTGCCCATTGTATTCCTGACCCATTTTGCTAATGCCCTCAGGGGCAGTAACGTGGATATCCTCTTGCCAGTGTAAGGAATACCCTTGATAACCTCCACCCAAACACGATAAGGAGAAGAGACTGTTATGTAAAGAATGGCCATCTGTGATGATAAGGAGGAGGCATTGGTAACTGGGTGAGAGAGACT
>JAGPOW010003685.1:49914253-49931961 GCA_030014935.1 Caiman crocodilus
CACCAGGTCCCCCCTCAGCCTCCGGTTACTGAGGCTGAACAGGTTCAGGTCCCTCAGACGCTCCTCATAAGGCCTATCCTGCTGCCCGCATATCAATCTGGTGGCCCTCCTCTGGACCCTCTTGAAGCCGTCCACATCCCTCTTGAAAAGTGGCGCCCAGAACTGGACACAGTACTCCATCTGCGGCCTGACCAACGCCGCATAAAGGGGGAGAATCACCGCCTTGGACCGGCTCAAAATGCACTGTTGAATGCACGCTAGGGTTCAGTTGGCCTTAATAGATGATCCTATTAAAATAAATTTATTCCTTTCTGTTTGTCCATCTGTCTCCTCCCCCTCTCTTAGATAAGAGTATTAAGTTCAGGGGGGAGGAGGTGTTAATCTTAGAGTAAAACTTCTTAACTGAAATACAGGACTAATTACAGGTCATATCAATTAATCTTTGTACATAATTTGGATACTGTTATGAAGCTTTGAATCTAACCAAAAAGGTTGGTCTCTCTCAGTACTGCTTTTCAACTCCTGTAGTTATTTAGTGTAAGTTCATAATTAGTCCTTAATTATAAGTGAGGGCAGATGTTCCCTTCCTGACCTTTTTTAGTCTTAATTGTATTTCACTCTTTGAAGCTAAGGCTCAGCAAGAATTCTCTATTTCCTTTTTCTTCCATTAACTAAGGATAAGTTGAGTAAAGATTATTTTATATGATAATGCTCACCCAGTGGCTGTTCTTCACATTGAGCCTTCAGTATATTAGTAACCTAAATTAGGCTTCCTAAAATAGAATTTGAAATACAGGCACCAATCAGCAGTCACAAATGGTGCACCTTGCTGTGGTTTTACCCTGACTTATTCGTTCATCTGTGTCAAAAAAACTAAATAATGAATTACATATGTAGCTCTACTCTGTTGACAACTCTTATGATCGAGTCATAAGGGTGAGTTGTCATGAGCTTAATAGTGAGTCTTGTATTTGTTGTTTTTCTCAAAGCCTGTTCATACATGAACATCTCAAGGTTTCTAGAATTCACAGTGTCTAAAGAAAACTGAAAACTGAGACTGGACTGTACCTTAAACACTTAAGATCTCATTATTGTTAAGTCAGTTTCATAATTTTAAAGTCGTGGCTCATGATTTGTTGAATATTTGTGATTAGTCAAACTGTTATACAGAAAGAGCTTATTAAGTGGAATTTCATGCAGGAGTTCTGCCTCAGGTAGTAGTTCTCCCTCATGTGATGAAACAGAATTGATGCTACATTTCTTCAGTGGATAGAATGTGTTTTCCCTTCCTTCTCCTCCATGAACATGTTCAGCTTACACAGATGAAGCAGGCTGTACTTTCCTCAACAGACAGACCCAACTGTGACAGTCCCTTGTAGGAGGCAAATCATGTGAAGGGTGTATAATTCCTGACACATTCAGTCATATAAAAGGCAGTCATAATATACATAAGAGGCTGACAATCATAATAAAATACAAAATGAAGCAAAATCTCCCAAATAATTTAATTACTTTTACAAGTATACCTCAACTTATAAATTTGCACCACAATTAGAAATTGTGCCAATGTTACTATAAAGTTCTACTCCATCCTAAAGTAAAAATAGAGATTGGTAGGGCATTGAATTTTTAAATAACATATTCCTCCTAGAAAGCATTGCCCCAAACATAAAACATTTCTGCTGTAGAGCTGTTATCAGTTTTCCACTCTTCCAAAATCAGTTCCTAGCCTGTTGCTACAAACCCATTACCTTCCCTTTGTAGGAGGATTAAGGATACTACAAGCTATTAGAGCTCTATCCTTGTTCTCCAGCATGTTTATTTAATACTTTGTCTTCAGTTCACTTTCATTGTGATGAATTAGAAATTAGCTATTGTAGAATGATCATTTTACACTTGAGTTTGTCACCTGGAGGCTCCATGAATTAGCTTAGCATAGAATGGGATTTTTTTCATGGGTACCCTCTGTTCTCTGCAGTTCTCAGTAATTCACAAATCTTCTGAATTTTTCAAACAATAAGGAGACTTAGCAGGTCCTCACATACTCACCAGTGCAATATTATAATCACTTCTAGAAAAAAGGTGTGGATGTCCTTACAAATCATCAAGGTATATAAAAGCATTTATGGTGGTTTCTTCATGACTACAGAAGAGGTGCCATGGCTGGTACCACAATATGCCCCTCTGGCCAAGCTTTGAATCTTCAGCTTTGAATCCCCCAACCAAATGGCACCTAGACTGATGACCCAAAGTACAACAGTTGTACATTCAAACAATGCCTCCTAAAACCCATTCTTTTGTATGGAAATACAATAGAATTTACTCTTGTACTCCTATTTCCACATATTTGAATGCCAGGAGTTGAATGTCAAGTTCTGTGGATTTTCATACAGGACAATGACATAAAGTAGCTGCAATAATGATTTTAACCAGTTATTGGTCTTACCCACTACTTAAGGCCTTGCCCTGGATGTAACTTTTTCCTATCCTTTTACTAAAATTCTTTCTTTCACATGCAGATAGATCCATTTATGTGGTCCCACTCTGGTCCCATAGCAACCAGCTTAGAGCTTCCTCACTGCTGTGGCCCCTAATTGATTTTTTTCAAGGGCAACTGACTACCTGCTTGGGTGACACAATACTCTGTCCATACATTTGGTCATTTAATACAAAAATAATTTTACCTAGTATTTTGCAAAAGTGTGTAGGAAATTCTTAGAGTTAGGTATGGAAATAAGTCTTCTCTACTGTCCATAAAACACATTTTGGACCTCAAAGTTGGCAGTAAATCAATTTTTATATTCTTTTTTGTCCAGATGCTTGAAGGACCCTTGTTTCACCAGTAGGTTAAGAAAGTTTTCTTTTGCAGAACACATAGCTGAGGTCTACTTTGCTCCCCCTTTTTTTTCCAAAGTAATGCTTTAAAACTTTGTCCTACAATGCCTGGAATTACTTAATTACTCCCAGGTGAAGTTGTTTGGAATTCATTTGCTGCCTATTTCTGCTGTTAAAGATAAGTAATAATGAACCCTTTTCTTCCATATATTTTAGTCATACTTTTAGTTTGTCATATATGTGGATCAGAAATGGATTTGTTGGTGTTTTTATGAGTAAATAGAGTTTACTTGTTCTGAATTAAAAATATAATCGATCCTTGAAAAAAATAGAATAAAGCTCCACAAAATATGTAAAAACTTTTAAAATACCATTGATTTTTATTGGGAAAACAATCTAATTAAGGAAATTAAGAAAAGGTATCAGAAAAGAACAAAGCTGGTGGATGGTGGGGTGAAAAGGAAACAGAGCTTTTGCTCTGATTCAGAAAAGCACTTAAATGTGAATTCACATGGTGAGGTGCAGTGCTGAACGTAGAGAAAAGAATTATAAAAAACTTAGTATAGCTATATAAAGATATGGACTGATGAAGAAATTAATAGCGAAAGGAGTAAACTTGCTGCGTGTCAACTTCTCCATAGTACCTATTTCATATTTTTCTCCACTAAATGGAAGCTAAATTTAAGGAATGGACTCCTCTGTCAATCAGAACAAAATGAATGTGGTTTACATCCCACTTACAGCAGAATAGGAATAGATGCACGAAAGAGTTACTATGGAACAAAGGGTCCATCATCTCTTTTTGAACTCAGTGCAGTTTCTTCATCTGTCCAAGCCCTTTTCACAATTATGAATATAAAAAAGATCCTGTGTTATAATACTTACAAAAGTGATTTTTATCTAGTTGTACTAATTAGTAATATTCTCTAGCACTAACTCCCAGAACAGCCAATGGCAGCCTTTCCTTATTACTTGCAAGCCACAACATTTTACATAGTTTAGACCATCAGGCTGAATACTACGTCTTAACTAGTGGACTGTCGTTATTACTTGCCTCATCCCTAATAAAGGGTCTTCATAAAGTCCTTGTGCACTTTTAAACTTTAATAACTTAGGTAGTAGGTATGATGGAAACAAGTTGTAAATGGCATTTAAAATCAAATTTACTAAAGTTTTAGGACAACTAGAGTGCACAGTGCTAGACCTCATAAGTAATAATGAATTTATTCTTATTTCAGATCCTTTGACAAACTAAAAATGGCTACTGTATATGAGAGAGTAAACTGTCCTATGGCTAGGAAAATTGAAGTCCATATTAGTTGTGAGAAGAAAATGGTGGTTATGTTGAAATCTAACATTGTGTACTCTAGTTGTCCTAAAATTTTAATACATTTATTTTTAAAAGTCATTTACAGATTGTTTCTATCATACCTACAACCTAAGTTATTAAAGTTTAAAAGTGCACAAGGACTTTATGAAGCCCCTGTATAATCACTGGTAAAGATCTTGTAGGTAAGGATCAGTAATAATGATAGAGAAGCACATTAATCAGCTTTCCAGTATTTTTTTAATGTTGAAACAAGAAGAAAAAAAATCTTTAACTTTTTAAACTTCGGAAATAGCACATTAGTTTTCCCTAGAAAGCAAATGTAAATCTATGTATTTTCTCCTATTTGGTTTCCGAAAATTTGATTAAATGTTCTTGCCAGCATATAGCTCTACATGCAAGATATAACTGTCACATAACTCATATTCTTAATTCAAAACTTGTCATCAGTGTTGTTTGGTCTGACTCTGTGCAGTCAATGTTTATGGTCTAGCCAATATCCTCTGACAGCTAGCTCCAAGTATGGCACTATATACCATATAAACTGTAGATGTACTGGCACTTGGTACTGGACACATCTCATGCCAGAGATACTGCATGTCCCTTTTTACTTTCTTTATGGTTTTCTACCGTACTATATAGTAGTCCTTTTGGATTAATGAACTGAAGAACTATTGATGGGAAAGTTTATTGCAGAAATGAGATGACTGATGATTTGGTATCCTTTATCATATGGATTTCAAAGTAAAGATTCTATTCCTCTTTTAGGATTCAGCAATTTTAGCTTTTGTGAATGTATTGTGCATACAAACCAAAAACTGCATTTTTTTACTGTAATAATGTTTTCCACTGACACTGCTAGTAACCAATCCATCTATAACATTATCTCTTTTAATTCACTAATTCCCTGTTGCCAAGTTAATTTAACTATGTCTGTCTTTCTCATGGCAACAAAATCTCTTTCCAGTTTCCTGTGCCTCCTCTTACTCTAATGATAACCCTCTGAGAACCTCTTATATTTTCTCCTTTTATTTACTTTGCTAGAAGAAAGTAGGATGTGTGGGAACTTTGCATATGTAAAAAAACAATCAAAAGATCTTTTGTCCTATGAATTGTATGTGGACTTTACTCAAGTCAATGAAAATGTTGCTCTGTGGGGTCAGGCCAACTCTCAGGATCTCAATACTGCACTGTTAGACAGGAGGGTGTGACACAATTGCACATAGACAAACACACAAATCAATTAGGTTCATATACACACACCTCCAACTGGAACTGGGATTAGAACCAGCAGACTAGAGAAAAGCTGGGCTGAGAAACTGAGGCTTGGAATTACTTAAGGTCAAGTGACCCCAGGGTTACTTGAGGTCACTGCTGCAAGGGAAAAGGTGCTGTGGCAAGGAGGAGATAACCAGGAAAGAAACTGAGGCAGAAACCTGGGAGCTTGGGACTGGAAACTGAGGCAGATAAGTGGTGGCAACAAGGAAAACAGACAAAAATCCAACTCAGGTTTTCAAAAATAACAGGTTTATTAAACAGACAACACACTACACAGCCCCTTAGAAGTTATTGGTTCACTCACTCACACACACACACGCACTCATATTGGAAGCAGGAAAAAGAGACTCAGTGGAAGGGTTGGAGTCCAGGTAGGGAAGAAAAACAGAGTCTAAGTCCTTGGTTGAAGAGAGCGTGGGGGTGATAGCTACCTATCCAGGCTGGAAAGGGGTCTTTGTCCAGTAGGTGTCGTCCAGAGGGGGGTCGCTGGCAGGGCCTCTGGGTGGACAGGTGATGCAGCATGGTGCTGGTCCAGATGAAGAGGGCATAGGTTATACAACAAGGCATGGGGACAAGATGGAGACTTGACAAACAAAATGAAAACTTGACATGACTTATGCTAACTTACATATGTACACCTAAGTCATATAGTATCAGTAAAACAGTAATATAGAGCTGTAAAAATCAATATAAACATAATAATTATACAATATAAAGAAGAAGGAAAAACAAAACAAATACAACTTGCTACCAAAATAAAATGCTGAAGCTTATCCTATGTCTTAGCTCACTTATACTTCTCTATAGGGAATAGAGATGGAGAGAACAAGTCAAAAATGGATGGGGAAGGGGAGGGGATGTATTTTAAAATTTAAAAAAAGAAAAACTGGGGGTTTTGCTACAGAATAAAGAGTAAATAAGGATACTGCATACTACAAAATATGTGACTTGTCATATTCTGTTTAGTACTGAGTATTCCTAGCCTAAAATAGGCTTTTATTAAGGTATCCTGATACTTTCCATTACTCCATTGTTTCTAGCTGTTTATACCTTTGCCAAACTTAACTACTTAAACTACACTTTCCATGTTCAGTATGCAACAACTATAGCTGGATATTTACAACTCTGAAAGATATTAAAAAACAAAACAGTACTTTACTGGAAGAGGCATCATGTTAGTTTGACCCAGCTCACCCAACATTTGTATAGATTGGATGCTTCAGAGGGACTTTTTGGCACTTTTATCTAAAGATAAATGAACTATTAGGGAAAAAACACCAAAAAGCCCTGGTGAAGCACCTGATCTGTACAGAAGTTGGGTGAGCTGGGTCAAACTAACGCAGTGCCTCTTCTGGATATACGCTGCACTTAGCATGGGGGTGCATCAAGCTGAAAGTTTGTTTTTGGTTTGTTTGTTTTTTTCACATCTGTAAGCAGACATAAAGAGCTATATAATTCTAGGTAGTTTGGAGTTGTAAATGTATATCTCTTTTAACATAGGCCTGAAGATTTTTGACTCAAATAATAGATTTGGCACAGTCATTTACACGTGGTGCTCTTACAAACTGTATCATTCCTCTTGTATGAGAAAGGTGATGCTGTTTGGTCAGCTTCTTCCAAGAAAAAATGCAGTAGCCTTCCAGATGTACACTGTTACACCCCGACTCCATGTGGCGCCCAACGACTAGGGAGACAACGGTCCAATTACTCATGGATCCTGTTACTCATTAACCAGAGCAGAGCATGGAAGCGTACACCAGCACACATTGCTTGCAACAGCTTTATTCAGAATGAAGACAGCTTTGGGCCAGCTCCCAGACTGATAGAGAGCTGCAACAAACAATAGCTTTTTCCCATATTTATACACTTTGTTTATACTCATTAACATTCACTTTACCTCAGTCCTGCCTTCTGTTCCACCCATTTCTCCTCTCAAATTAAGCTCCAGTTACGTGTTTTTTTTCACATTCCAGTCTGTTTTTCTGTTCCATGTTGTACTATCTTCCACCTTTTTTGAGGCCCCTTTACTTTATCTCATTCCTCACTGTAGCTGCTTCACAGCACACAGACTCACACAGATTCACATGCTGCTTTTCTCTCAGAAAATAGTTGACACAGTTAAGATGATTACTTAGCATAAGCAAATGGCTGACTTAGATATCATTCGGCCTTGTAGTCAGCAGCTCTACTAGGCCACAGGTAAAACCTTTGTATTCAGCTGCAAATCCAGTGCTCCTTAATAATCCAAATTATTGTCACCCTGACATACACATCCATGTCCAAGGAGAAACCATGAGTACATTTTATCCACCATACTTGAGGCAGACTTAAAATTGGATGGTAGTCTTGGAAGCTGGGACAAAAGGCTTTTTTCTAGGATATATGCCACAGTCTGAAAGATCAGATCCTAGGTATTTCAGATTGGCCATAAATAGTTACTAGATAATGTTAACCATTTGTTTCTCTCTGCCTCAGTGCTCTTTCTATAAAATCAGTACAATTCTACGCCCCTCACCCTGCAGAGCTGTTGAGTACTATGATAATGCATGCTATACTGTGACACATGTAGGCCCCAGTTTCAGTCAGATGTGCCACCTTCAGGGGTGCCTGTCAGCCCCAAATGCCTTTCTTCATTTGCTGTGTGACCACTGAGAACAGAATGAAATGTCGTAAGAGTCACCACCCTACACTATGGCACCTCCGCTTTACCCACCTCACCCAAGTTTTGTCAGTTCTTCACAGCACAGGTGTTTTGCTGGTCAGAAATTACAGTTTCCTATTTCTGTAGAAAAGTCCTGCTTGTATAGCCAAATGCTCTGAAATAAATAAGTTATATAAGATAACAAAAGAATGATCATAAAAACAAGAACAATTGTAAGGAATCAGTAACAATCTGTTGAGATACATAAGCAAACAAAAGAAGACAACTGAATTATGATTTGTCCTTATCCCTCTATCTTAAACATAAGCTGTAACAGGTTAGAAAACAGCTGTTGCCTTCAAACTTATTTTCAAGTCTTCCTCCAACTTCTCATGTTAGCCAAAACACTCTATCTGCTACCTGAGGACCTAAAGTCATTTCCCATGCCTGGGAAAAAATTAAAGACAAACATTTGCTCCATGTTCCCATGGCAGACTTTAAGTATGGTGTCTTATCAGGCCATTTAAATAAGACTTAAATGGAAATGTCATTACTGATAAAAACAACTTAAGCATTGGAATGAACACTATGGAATTTTAATTCCAACGAGACTGAAATCAATGTGAAGAGCTCAAAGGATTACCACAGTTCAAAGTTATGATGGGTTTACATTAATAGATTTGCAGAAAGCCATTGAATTGATTCCTGGGGACAAGGCATAAGACAATGACTATGCCTGCTGAAATCTACAAATGTGTCAACAATGAATTACTTCAAAAGGTTCAAGGAATCAAAGCCCATGGCAGAAGTGATGTCTTGTATTAGACTAACAAGATGCTTGCAATAAAAGTCTTCATTTGCAAGTTTTTGGGCACAGGTATCTTTTGTCAGGCACAGATTGTAAAAATTGTAAAAGTTCTCTTATGTGGAAATGAAAATTCCTATTTCACAAGACAGCTGCAGGTGTGGTAAAGTCTTCTGTTTGGAACAATACATTTTGTGCAGATTAGGCTCAGAGAAAAGTTGGAAAAGATTTTTTACCTTGAAGCTGTCTGGTGGTAAGCAGGATGTAGAATCATATTTCTTTCTGGTTATGATGTTTCATATGTCACAGAAGAGTGGAAAGATGGAATGCTCTTCTGGGCATGAGGAATCTCTTGTGGAGAGGTATCTCTGTGCTCTGTTGGAATGCAAATTAGCTCAAACAAAGGCCAGTATCCTAAGGATATCATGTCTTACTTCTCCCAGTTGTGAGTAATGTCCGTTCTTGAATAGCCGTTCCCAAATATCATTCGTGCTACAGGTCTCATCTTTTCAAATGTAAATTTGTCATTGTCTGGAAGGGACTGGCTCATGTGATCACATCCCATCCATAAGAACTGACTTGGCTAGCCATTTAACATACCCATGTTAGATGCAAATTCTCAGTAACTATTTCTCTGAAGTGTGAATAGAGGAAAAACACTTAAGTTAATTATTACCATGATAAACAGTCCTGCAGAAAATTTAAAAGATAAACATTACATTCATATCAAATACCACAATTCATACAGACATAATAATGATAATGCTAAACACAGCTTAACATTACCTATCCATAGGCACCACACATGCCATGTTGGTAAAATAAATTCAAGAAAATGTGCATCATATTCCATTAACATCTCAAAATACTGTGGGTTTCTGACACAGAAAAGCTTATGTAAAAATGAATAATTTTATCTTCAGAGGAGAGTTTGAATAATGTACAGCCAATACAGCTTCACACCAATAAATGGACAGGGATGCTAAAACAAAATCTGTAGGATAACTTCATAATGAATATTATAACTAATGATTAAATAAAGTAGGGTATTTTCTGTCTTAGTATACTATTCATTTAAAGTTCTGGTTTTCTTATTGTGTGGCATTAGTTTTATTAAGAAAGACTAGCAAAGTGCCCATCAAGAATGACAGGCGGGCAGCAGGGATGGAGTGTCACCACCCACTGCCCCACGCTGCCACTCTGTGTCCATCTACATACAACCCTCCTCTCTCTGTACACCCACCCACCCACCTGAAACACCCACACCCAGCTGCATGCCACACACACCCAGCCACATGCCACACCCACACCCATCCAGCCATGTGCCACATGCTACACACACACACACACACACACTCAGTTGCACACCACACATACCCAGCCACATGCCACATGTTGCATACACACCTACCCAGCCACACACACCCCCATGACCCACACATGCCACACACAGACCCATCCACCCATCCAGAAACATGCCACAAACACCCAGCCAGCCAGCCAAACACACACCACACCCATCCACCATTCACCCACTTGCATGCCACACCCACCCACCTACACACTGCATGCTGCACACACCTAGCCACATTCCACACATCCACACACACCACACACCCCCATCCAGCCACACACCACACCCAAACTCACACCCATACACACCCTGCCACATGCCACACACACATGGCCACACACCACACACCCACTCTACCAGTCATACAGCACATGCACCCAGCCACATGCCACCCCACCAACTTAGTTACAAACACATGGCCAGCCACACACTGTATGCTGCCCACACCCAGTCATATGCCACACACACCCACACATACACCCACCCACCCAGCCCCATGCCACACACATGCCTCACTGTCCATCCTGGCCCACAACAGGATTCACAGGGTGCCACTGTCAGAGCAGGGGCAGCAGGCAGGGAGCAGAGGCAGAGTGGAGGGAGCGCCCCTGCCCTGCCTCTTACTTGTGTACAGACCAGGGACCACTTGCCCCCCTGGGCTTCCCAGTGCCACCTCTGATGGAGCTTCTGGCCTCTGAGTGTCCCACGGCCCAGCCTGGCCAGAGCTGCATTCACTGTGACTGGGGCCTTGGCCATGCCAGGTCATGGCGCCATCAGAACCACATGGCTTGTTCAGGGGGTGGTGCCAGCCCCACTTCCCTGGCTCCACCATGGCGCCCATCCACACCCCTGGAGGAGCCCACCTAGCCCTGCATCCTGGTTTAGCCTGAATGTTGCCCCCTCCACCAGGATCATCCTGATGCAGCCTCAGTCCCAGCCTCGGTCCCCCCCGGCCCTTCTGTCAGCAGCACCAGTGGGCCACCATGACTCCCTTTTCCTTCCCACCCTCCATGCCAGCTCCCCACACAGCACCCTGTGGCCATGCTCCATGTCCCCCTGTGTGCCCTGCATGTCCCATGGTTGCAGCTGGCAATCACTTCCCATAAGAGGGGTGGGGGTGCAGTGAGCAGGTAGGGGGCATACCCTGCCATGTGACCATGTGCTGCAGACAGTGGGCATTGCCCAAGCAGCCCCCTCACCTCACCAACACCCCATACACCTGCATGCCATGCCCCCCCCACCACACTCTGAGTGCCATGTGGCCACATCCAACAGGCACTCCCTACATGGGGGGGGGTGTCTTGCAGCCATGCAGGGATGTGGGAGGCATGGCCACAGGGTACTGCACTGGGAGCAGGTGGAGGGGTGCCCCATGATTACATGCTGCATCCAGGCTTTACCTGCACACCTAATGCCCGCTCCATGCACCCTACACCCTAAAGTAGCACAGCTTTTATTATATTAGAGTAAAATATTATATATTTTATTATATTAATGGTGCATTATAAAGGGGCCATTAAGGATCCCTTTAAATATAAACACTGATATTGCATAAACCTTTCTATTCAGGTAAGCAATGCAAGGTAAGCTTCTTTTCTTTGAGGTTGATTATATTGTTTGTAGAGGTAGATTTATCTTCTTGTGTGCCAGTTTACTACACTAAGGAACAGATTAGTGCCTTCATCTGTCAAATTTTTCAGTAACACAGATTTATTTCTGTTGATCTCTTGCACTTGTAAAAGGGGTATCATTAGAGAAACTTGATTAATGTTGGAATTATCTTCAGAAAGAAGATGAAACTATTATTTTAGGATGTTTTGACTGAAGAGTTTTGGCAAACATGAACGAATAAAAGTGTTACTGAAATTTTTTAATTCTACATGATACATTACCCGGAGTATTATTGCAGTTGTCAGGAATATCTGGTTTGAAATCTGACTGCTGGAAACAAATCTTTTGTTTGGAGTTCAATATTGTGTAGCTTATATTATTTGTACTAACTTGCAATTGTTTCTTCCGTTAATTGCTCTGGATGTTATTAGCCATTTAATTGTACATTGTACAATTCAGGAATCACTATTTTGTAAAGGTTAATGAAGCCTTTAGCTAATTATGATCTTTACAATAGTTCCTAACCTTTTTGAAATGTCTTGTTCCTTTAAAATTTACTATGGACAATAAGTGTTTCTTTGAGAAAAATACTGTCTTTATGAATGCTGGAAGCAGAGACAGGCAAATGGAGGATAAAATAAAATAGATTATCATGTTCATGGTGTATAACTTTTTTGGGGAAAAAATGAACATTTAAAGATATGTTCATATTTCATCTAGCTTGCTTACCTAAATATGCAGAATATATTACATATTATTGTTTTCTTCAGGCTGTTTCTCTACCTTTTTGCTCCCTTTTTTGCTCCCACTGACTGCTAATTAAGTGAATTATTATTACTGGAGAGACAAGTTCTGCAAATACTTATGCCTATGGGTAGTCTTCAATGCCATTAACAGGGCAACTCATACACTGTCAAATATGTGCTTAAGGGTTTTCATGAGAGGCAACATTGCAAAACTTTCTGAAATAATTATTTATGAAAAAGGTGGAAGTGGCAGAACCAAAATTCCCAGAATGTAGTTTGCTAGAAACCTGTACATTAGGTATAACTTATCAAAAATGCAGCTATACATGTTCTAGGTAAACACCTCATTCTTTTAATAGACCTAAGGAAACTTTTAGGTCAGAAACACCACAGTCTTTATGGGGATAGGAATCTGGGTATAACTCCACATCTTTTATCTCAAACTCTTTCTGGTTGGGTATAGTGCAAATTAATATTGATAAATAAATTAAAACCTATTTAATTAAGGGATTGTGACTACAAGTAAAATAACACCTTGATCATCTCATTCAACAAAAGATTGCTATGGCAAGTGCTATTTATCACTCATTTTTAGTGGGTCCCATAGCAGCCTTGAGATGAACAGGAACAGTTTTAGGGGACCAGTGGACCTAAAGATGTGTCGAAATGACTAGGGAATGATCATATGCATAGACGAAAACTTCTCTGATCCTTTCAGTTGCGTGAGAAATAGAAGGCATCCACAGAAGCCAAACCAATCACCCAATCTAGGAGAGGAAAATCATTCTGGGATGGTAGATAAAGCACTAGTGAAAATGAATATTTTATTGGAGGTAGTTGGGACACTGTCCATACGGCAAAATTATACTTTTTCTTTCTTTAGACTTCCTGGGTGAAATCATCATTTGATTTAAAACTAAATTCTAATTGGCTACAATGAGGCCAAAATGTATTCTGTCTTTTTAGGGTTCACTTTCCTAGACTGTATATAGTCCAAGGAAGGAGGTAAAACAAACAAACAAAAAAACCCTAACTATAAAAGCAGGTAGTAACCATCAAGGAATAAGTAGTGTTTCATATAGCACATCAGGGGCCCCCCGCCAAAATATTCCTCTTAGAAGCACATAAGGAGGAAGTAGTGTTCTTCTAACTTCTCTAATTTTTCTCTCTTCTTTTTGTGTTTAAGTATTTCCTTCTTGCTAGAATCATAATAATGATGCATGTAGATGAAACAATCCTTGGCCATTCACAGGCAGTCTTGCACTACTTGTGCTTTATTCATAGAAGACACAATTAAATTGAAGTTATTGATATGCAGTCTCATACGCCTTCAGGGCCCACACAAGGAGCCATATGCTGATGTGCAGCTAAGAAAATAAAGGTTAAAGTTGGGTATCCATAGAAGTGTCTTAAAATTCCTACTTTTCCTTCCTTCTGAATCTGCTGCAGTTCTGTCCCACTCCCAGCTGCCAGGACTACAGACCAGGGTCCTCAGCCCCTGCCTCTGCTCCTCCATGCTGAGGGCTTGAGTGGGTCGGCTTCCTGCCACTGTGCATTCTCCTGGAGGGCAGAGGGGACCTGCACCCCCCAGATCTGTACCTGTGGTAGGCTCAGGCTTCAGGCTTGAGCTCCTGCCCTCCTTCCACCCCCTGTGGCCTCTGGAGACTGGCAGGCATGATCTGGCATGGCTGGGGACAGCAAAGCCATGTGGAGATCTCCTTGCCACTGCTCTGCCCCCTGCTGCTCTGGCGATATGCCTCCTGTACATGCTGCTGCTTTGAGGGGAGCAGCCCTGTGCCACTGCCCTCACTGCAGCCTCACATGCAGGAAGCACATTGCTGGGGCAGTGGGAGTGGAGGAAGGTGCAGAAGCAGTCAGGATATCCCTGTGCAGCTTCGCTACTACCCTCTGTGCCAGGTCACGCCCACTGCATAGGGAGGCACTGGGGGAAGGAAGCAGTGGGGCAGGGAACAACAGCTAGCAGGTTCGTTGTACTGGTCTCACCACTGCTTGCCCTCTCCCCTACTACTTTGGCAACGTATCTCCTGCGTGTGAGGCTGAAGTGAAAGCAGTAGCATGGGCCTGTGCCCCTCAAAGCAGCAGCAGGTGCTGGAGGCATGCTGCCATGGCAGCAGAGGAGGGGGAGTTAGGGAGAAACAATGTAGAGATCCCTGTGTGGCCCTGCTGTCTCCAGCCACACTGGGTCATCCCTGCTGGGCTGTGGAGGGTGGAAGCAGGGTGGTAGTCTCAGCCTATAGCCTGCACCTGCCCTAGAAGACATGGGTCCCGCCGGCCTTTGGATTGTGCATGGCAGCGGGGAGCCGATCCTCCCCCTCCCGCAAATGAGTCATCCATAGCTCCATCCTGCTCCTTGCTGGGGCCCTGCAGCCACACATTGTGGCCCCAGGTCCCAAGCCCCACCCAACTTGGCAGCAGCCTCAGCCCTGCCCAGATACATCTCTTCCAACTTACTGCTGGAGATGCTCTGCAGGCTGCCTGGAGCCATGTGAATACCCATGCACATGGTGCCCCCATCTCTTCGCTTTCCTCCTGCTCTCTCCCAGCTCCCTGCAGGCCAGCAGAGTTCCTGCCTGCAGGGAGCTCATTGCAAAATGGCAAAATCCATGGGTTTCTCTTGTAAAATGAGAAATCCACGTTTGCCTCTGGTAAAAGGTAAAATCCACAGTTTACTCCATTTTTCTGTGGGAAACAGAAAACCTGGATCCCTACAGTAAAATATCACCATGTACATGTGTGGTGATTTTATATCAGAGTAAACTAAGTAACTCTGCTATAAGGTAGTACTGCAAGACACACATACTGTCCTAGGGTGGAATTTGTCCTAGGGTGGAGCTCTGCCTCAGCTCACATGTAGATGTTAACAGGACTGGCTGGGTCACAAGATTGCTTCAGTATGAGGGTTGCCTTCCAGCTGGCCATGTGCTTTATCACCCTCATGCCACAGCCAACCCTTCTGCAGAACACTGAGTTGGGTTGGAGGAGCCCATGTCTGGCAGGCTGACCCATGGGACCCCCTGTCAGTTGGGGCTGTACCACCCTGGCTCGATGTGCTGTGGTCCTGCATACACATGCAAATGCTGAGCCCAGAAGCAAGAATCTTTGGTGTTAACTGCACTGGAATTTATTAACTTTGCATTAACAGCATGTGTATATATGCTCACTGAGCTACAAAAAGCCCCCCAAAATTGAGGAAAAGACTTTTGAATATGCAGTTAGTTGGGCATCAATGTAGCAAGCAGACAGCTGTTTTTCCCTGACCATTACTCATAGCCCTGACACTGATACTGCAGATAATGAATATCATAAGAACCCCCATGTTGATCCAAATTCACCAAAGCAAACACTCTTCATTGTGATGATCTTCCCTTGGGGGTTCTGATGGGATAGAGTGCACATTCCGCAAATTCATGGATCACACCACAAATAGACTGGAAAAATGGTCAGCAATCAACCAGATGAGATTCAAGAAGGACTAGTGCAAAGTTCTACACTTGGGACAGAATAACCACATGCACAGATACAGACTGGGGAATGACTAGGTTGCAGTACTGCAGAGAAAGACATGGGGTTATGATGGACCATTAGCTAAATATGAGCCAACAATTTGCTTTTACTGCAAA
The DNA here is from genome assembly GCA_030014935.1 of Caiman crocodilus. NCBI lineage: Eukaryota > Metazoa > Chordata > Crocodylia > Alligatoridae > Caiman > Caiman crocodilus. The sequence continues at coordinate 49,930,492 of JAGPOW010003685.1, forward strand.
AAGAGCCAACAGCATTCTGGGGTGTATTAACAAAAGTGTCACTTGCAAATAAAGGGAAGTGATGCTTATGCTCCATTCAGCACTGGCGAGACTTAACTTTCAGTATTGCATCCAGTTTTGGGCCCCACACTTCAAAAAGGATGTCAACGGTTTGGAAAAAGAGTTCAGTATAGGGCAACAAAAATTATCAGGGACCTGGAAGATGAGACTTGTGAAGAAAAGCAGGAAGAAGTAAGGTTTTTAGCCTAAAGAAGAGAAGACTGAGGTGGGTATCTGATAACAGTCTTCAAATTCCTGAAGGGTGATTATAGAAAAGATAGAGATGGGTTTTTCTCTATGGTTGTACGGGATAGGACTAGGACTTTCAAAAGCAAGTTAGACACACTTGACAGGGATAAGCCTGCCTTGAGCAGGGGCTAGACTTTCAGCCCTACTCTCTTATGATTCTTGGCTATTATAATAATAATGTAAAACCAGATACTGCCAGTGATCAGTCACAAAACACAAACATCATTCTTTGTTTTAGCAGCTTGGGTTAATTACCATATGTAGAAATAAAAATTTAGAGAGGGGGAAAAAACAATCCCCGAGTCACCTAACTTAACGAACAAAATCTGAGCTGCAAATGTCTAATTGGGAACTTCAGAAGCTAATATAGTACAGAATTCAAAATATACTTCGCAGATTTTTCAAGCATTTGGGATTTTTTTAAGTATGCTTAGCCATAAATCTTTTGTTTTCATATGGTAATGATGAGTGAATGTAAAAACTTCATGAATTTGAATAACCAGTAAAGCATTAATTCAAATAATCATAATAATGTGTAAATTAAACTTTGAAAACAAAAATCATACAGCAATAGTGAATTCATAGGAAAACTTTGGAAAATGGAGCTGTTGGCTGAGGAGGTAATATTCATCCTAAGAATGCAGATTTCCTATAGTGACAGAAAATAACAGTTTGGTACGGGCCTACTAGGAAATACCCTTAATTGAATGGTCCCAGTGATTTTATTCTTTCTTCCCAATTGGTGCCTATGTTCAAGTGGCTGCTCTTCCCACATTTAAATGTTTCATCAGAAGTTCTTTCCTGCCATTTTTGGCCTGCTTTTCGAATGGGTCTTCTCTTTTTTTTAATCTCTTTTGCTCATAAGTGAAGATACAATTATTGTAACTCTAGAAACACAATGCATCTGTTTGTTTTTATTAATGTAAAAAGAAACCCTATTGGCAAAATAAAGTAAGCAAGGTGTACATCAAAGATGCTTGAAACTTTATTCTATGGGGCTGGGTACAGTCATGTAGGGAGGTTAGGAGGCGTTAGATTGAGTTAAAAATAGACACCCAATTTAAGGTAAGTCAGGATGGGGGAAGATTGTGGGGGACAAGTAGGTATGGGGGGAGTTCAGGGGTTCCATGGGAGGATGGGGGGGCAAGTGGAATCTGCAGGAGATTTTGGGGGGGCAAGCAG
>JAGPOW010003685.1:49936783-50008952 GCA_030014935.1 Caiman crocodilus
TTTAGTATTATAATGAGCCCCTAATGAGCCCTTTCACCTATTTCCCAGTGTATTTCATTGTTTTTCTTCGAGGCCCCTTGCCTGGTACAGCTATCTCCCGCTTATCGTTGCAGATGGGCATTATTCACAAAACAGTCTCTCAGTCTCGCCTTTTATCCTGTCTTGGGAGGATGGCTCGAGGCCATTTATCATGTCTTTGGGAGAATGGCTCGAGGTCGTTCTCAACAACCTCTTGGCTAAACTGGCCAACTGTGGCCTCAACCTCACCATGATCTGCTGGCTGGGAATTGGCTCCATGGTAGGACCCAGATGCTAGTGGCTGATGGAAGCCAATCATCTTGGTTTAAGGTCACCAGTGGGGTCACTCAAGGCTCTGTCCTAAGGCCTATACTATTTAACAACTTCATCAGTTATGTGGACGTTGATGTCAGAAGAGGACTGGCCAAGTTTGCCAATGACACCAAACTCTGGGATAAACCATCCACACCTGAGAACAGGAGGGTGATCCAGGCAGATCTTGACAGGTTCATGAAATGGGTGGATGAGAACCTGATGGTGTTCAACACCGAAAAATGCAAAGTTCTCCACCTTGGGAGGAAAAACCTGCAGCATGCTTATAGGCTCGGCAGTGCTACACTGGTTAGTGCTACAGATGAAAAGGACTTGGGGGTCATGATTGACCACAAGATGAACATGAGCCTCCAATGGGATATTGCAGCTAGTAAAGCAAGCAAAATGCTGGCTTGCATCCACAGATCCTTCTCAAGCAAATCCCTGGACGTCATTCTCCCCTTGTACTCAGCTTTGGTGAGGCCGCAGCTAGAGTACTGCATCCAGTTCAGGGCTCCACAATTCAAAAAGGATGTGGAGAAGCTTGAGAGAGTGCAGAGGAGAGCCATGCACATGATCAGAGATCAGGAAAACAGACCTTAATATGAGAGGCTGAGAGCCATGGGACTCTTCAGCCTGGAAAAGCACAGGCTCAGGGGTGATGTGTTGGCCACCTATAAATGGGGTGCTCATCAGGATCTGAGGAAATGTCTGTTCATCAGAGCACCCTAAGGGATGGCAAGATTGAACAATTACAAACTCTGCCGCAACTGATTCAGGCTGCAAATAAGAACTTCTTTACTGTCCGAACCCCCAAGGTTTGGAATAGACTGCTGCCGGAGGTGGTTCAAGCACCTACTTTGAATGCCTTCAAGACACATTTGGATGCTTATTTTGCTGAGATCCTATGATCCCTGCTGACTTCCTGCCCGTGGGGCAGCAGGCTGGACTTGATGATCCTCTGGGATCCCTTCCAGCCCAAATGTCTATGAAATCTATTAAATCTATGAAACTCTTGTGGTAGAGGTGCTATCTTTTATTAAACCAACTAGTTGCAAAAAAAAATTAACAAGAAAGGCAGCACATACAAAAAACTAGAACTCTTGGTTCCAAAATGATACCTTTTATTAGACGAATGGGGAAATCTCAAGAAAATTGTCCTTTTCTGCAAGCTTTCAGAATCCAAGTCCCTTAGTCAGGCTCTGGGAAAAGTGTAGATGGTACAAGATGGTAAAAGTCCCCATAGGACAGGCAGGGAGGTAAAAAAAACTTCCTTGTTGTTCTGCAATGAAGTTTAAAATCTAAAATTGGCTAAAATTCGGCATCTGCCATGTTTGTATGTCTTTTTGTCTCAGACCAATACGCCAACCAAGTACACCCAGGAAACGAAGTAAAATTTAACATCCTGCTTGACAAGAAAGAAACAAAATTCAATACCCTAAGACCTCAAAGCAAACACCGTGCTCCAGTCCTTTGTTTGAGCTGAATTTGCATGCTCACAGAGCAGCTTCTGCACAACTGAACTTCTCTGTCTAGGAGAACCATTACATCCATCAGTTCTCTGCAATATGAAACAACTTAGCAAGAAAGTAAGCAAAATTCAACATCCTGCTTGCCATCAGACACCTTTGAGTTAAATAGACTGATCCAACTTTTATTAGAACCTTATATGCATAAAATGAACTTTTCCACTCAGGAGATCTTATAGTATTGTCCGGTTCTCATGTGCAATATGAAGTATCATTTCTACCATGGAGAAATTTGACAGTCTTTTCATTCTCCTTTGCCTGAGGAAGAGCATGTGAGCCTCAAAGTTTGCAAATAAAAATATATTGCAACTATCTAGTCAGTTTAAAAAAAATATCACCTCTACCACAGGAGTTCTGATTGCATGTAGGGGTTTGCAAACTTAACAATGCTAGTATTTTGTAACACTCTTAGAAGGATCTCATAGCATCCCAGGGTACTGAAGGATCCTGGTTAAGAATCAGTGGTCTAAGGTGGAAAAAGCAGCAATAGCAGAGGGAATAGGAGAAAGAAAAGAATTATAGGCTCCTTTCTGGGCCCAGGACATAATTCTCTGGGAGAGACCACAGGTGGCAGGAGTGCCAATCAACTCCACGACTGCAGCAGAGACAGAACTGGGGTAAGATCCTTTTCCAGAATCTGTGCCACAAGCCAAGATTTCATTTTCAGCCTGGAACAAAAACGTTTTCTCATTGCCAGCTACTAGAGATAACATAGCTAATGGCATTCAGGTGGGTAGCAGTCTTTTTTGTAAGCCTAAAACTTCAGGATTCAAACCTTGATGATGAAAAAGTATTGTTACAGGTCTCCAAAACAGAACTCTTCTTCTTCTTCTTCTTCTTCAGGGTTGTTAGAGTTCTCAAATATTGTACTTTTGAACAAGTCCATAAAACATTTCTTTTTGTAGTTTTCTGTTATTGGGGCAGTATGTTCAGAGCTAAAATGTGAAGCTTTAGGGAACCTAAACCTGTTGTGGTTCTTACTGCATTCAACATGATTCTTCCAATCACTGAGAATAACACTACAGTGTGTTAAAGCTAAAGGTTAATTTAGTTGCTTTATCAAGTTGTCCACTTAAAATAAAATAATCTATATATCCACAACAAAGCATAGCACCTGAATGAACCATAACAGGAAGACAATTTGCTAAAATATTCACTAAAGTAATAGTTAAATTCCATTTATTGAAATTCTAATAATAGCATGTTTCTCTTGAAGCAGCAGAGTATAAAAATTCGAATAGTCAAAAGTAAGTAGTGATATAAAGAGAGGTCCTACTAGAAAAACAAATCTTCACATCATTTATTTTAAATTTTGCAAATCATAATTGAAAAGTCAAAAGTGGATCAGATCAAATTGCAGACATCAAACTTTTTTTCTCCATCTTTTATATTCAATAATCTTATTGTTCCCAAATTTCCAGAACAGTACCAACAGGGAATCCAGATCTTGGGCCTACCTGCATAGAATGTGGGTTTTGTATCTGCTTTCTCCCTTTCTAGAGCAAATGGATGAGAAATTAGCAGCACCTTGTCAGTTCTTTCCTATTTTCTGATCAGAGCAGCTGAGAGCTTGGGAAGGTAGTAATTTATTGCTAGTATTTCTAGAACAGACAAGGTTATTTGGGTAAATGTGATATCTTTTATTAGGTCAACTAAACTATATTGCTAATATTGGTGCACAGTAAATGCCTAACAGCCAGGAAGAATTCTCTCTCTGAGTGAGTGCCTTCCAGATCTACTCCTGAATCTGGTCCTTTGTCCTGATTATCCCCAAAACGACAATCTGTCTCTGTGAATGAGTGCACATTTACTTAGAACTCGTAAAAAACATCCATTTGCTACTTTTGTTTGTATATTTATAGCTGCACCTACATAACTTTGTGTGTTGTGTAGGATAGTGGGGCCAACCTTTTGGCAGCTGTGCCACAAATAGCCCCACAGCCACCTGATTTCTTTCCCCTGTCTGACCTGCTGCTCTGTCTTCTCTTTCCTGCCCTGTACTACCTGTACAAACTGCTGCTCTACCTTCTACTCCCTGCCCTATCAGCCACTGTGTTGCTTATCCCTTCCCTGATCTGCCACGTGCCACACACAGAGTCCGCCCATGCCACTTGTGGCACATAGACTGTATTTGGCCACACTACTGTATACAAGACCATGATAGCTCTGTAGTTAACATTTGCTTTATTGGAGACAGCAGAGAAGACTGTTAAAATAAATAGTTTGAATAAATAGTCTGCATGTACAAAATAAAAGTGGAAGAAAACATTTCAGAGAAAAGGGGCATTAAACAACAGAGAAAGAACAAGAGAAGATATAGTTTGAAATGGTTACATTTAGCATCTCTCATATCATGATATTATAATCCTCTATCATCTTCTGTTTTACATCTGCCCACACACTTAGCAGTATCAAAATATATTGTATGCTGCATTCTTTTGACTACAGTTAAGAGTTTCAGTTAAACCTAAAAGACATAAAAAACTAGAACTCTTGGTTCCAAAAAAAGACTTCTAGTTTTTTTGTGTGTCTTTTTGTCTCAGACCAACACAGCTACCAAGTACACCCCTGAAACATGGAAGATGCTGAATTTTAGCTGATTTTGGATTTTAAACTTCATTACAGAACAACAAGGAATGTTTTTTTTTACCTCCCTGCCTGTCATCTGACACCTCCAGGGAAGGAATTGTATCTGATCAACACATCGAAGAGCTACTCAGCACAGCTCACAAAGACACTCTTATGGACCCAGAAGGACAGCCTTCCATCTTCAGCTCCCTCTGTGCAAAAATGAAGTGTATTTCCTACCTATGGGGACTTTTACCATCTTGTACCATCTACACTTTTCCCAGAGCCTGACTAAGGGACTTGGATTCTGAAAGCTAAGTTGCTAAGGGTTATCAAATAAATCTTCTAATGTTCAAGTACTCTTGAACAAGTACATCTAATTCTGTGTCCTAACATTTTCCTAAGCATCTTTTTGTTCTATACTTATTATATTTACTAGTAATGCTAAGATTCTGGGTTTTTCATCATTGGATAGTGTCTGATAGCAGACACTATGATACATATGATACATATATACTGATATGATTACATAAGAAATCATGTCTGTTAATATGCAGTCACATGGCTAAGGGGTATGGTACTAACTGCTTCCTCATCCACCTACCTTCAGCTGGAAATGTCCTATAACCCGCCCCCCCAGAGAATTCTTACCCTAAAACTCATTTTACTGCACTTGTTAAACATGCTGCATAAGGAAAACAGCATCTTTTTTCAAAATATGGTGACATAAAAAAATATTTAAAGTGTTTTGAAAAAGACTGATGCTCTTGATGTTTCCAGTGTATTAACAGTATTTTTATTTCTATAGCATATTCAGTCTTATGATCTCAAAGCAGGTGACACATTCTATGATTATGACTCACTGTTGCCTCTCTTCTAAAGATTTTATGGTTGTGGTTATTATACCCTTTAATGTATCACATGCCATCTATTCTAAAGCCCAAGAACTAAGATTTTCCAAAGAGGCTGCTTAAAGTTCATAATTGGGGACCTAAGATCAGTCCAATTTTCCAAAGAGCTAAGCACACAGTTTCAACTGCAGTTTTCTTGTGAATGGGGGCGTATTGTCCCTATGGGAGTATACCTCTACACCGGCCTCAATGTGTATGTCTATGGGGCCTTATCTACCAGCTTACTTGTTCCCAAACTGAGCTCAACAACCACCACTGCCATCACTTCTAATTTTTTCCTAAAAAGTCAGGGTTTCCAGGGAATTTCAATACAAGAATATCCAACCATAATTTTCTTGCTCATAGTTCATAGATTGTAAGGCCAGAGGGGACCTCAGAAGATCATCAGGCCCAGCCCCTGCGGTAAGCAGGAAAGATAACTGGGGGTCAAGTGACCCCCACAAGGTGACTGTCTGGTCTCCTTTTGAAGATTTTCAGGGTAGGTGATTGCACCACCTCTGGAGGGAGTTTATTCCACAGGGAGCTGGACACCCAGACTATGAAGAAATTTTTCCTAATGTTAAGCCTCAATCAGTCTTATAGGAGTTTGTGGTCATTACTTCTAGTTTTCCCCTCAGGTGCTCTGGTGAACAGTTGCTCACCGGGCCCTTGATGTACCCCCCCCCCCCAGTGTAGTGGTAAGCTGTTACCAGGTCCCCTCTCAGCCTTCTTTTCTTCAGGCTGAAGAGTCCCAGATCCCTCAACCTTTCCTCATATAGCTTGCCATGTAAGACTGATCATATGGGTGGCTCTTCTTTGGACTCTTTCAAGCTTGTCCACATCCTTGTTAAAGTGTGGTGCCTAGAACTGGATGTAGTACTCCAGCTGTGGTCTAACCAGTGCTAAGTAGAGTGGAAGAATCACCTCCTTTGTATTGCTGAACATGCATCCATTGATGCTAGCCAGAGTACTATTTGCCTTACTGGCTACAGCATTGCACTGCCAGCTCATTTCATACCATGGTCTATTACCCACAGGTCCCTTTCATTTGTGGTGCTAGTCAGTTTGATTCTGCCAAGCCTGTAGGTGTGTTGGGGGTTGCTTGTCTCAATGTGGAGAACTTTACATTTCTCGACATCGAACTTCATCAGATTCTGACCCACCCAACTTGCTATCATGTCTAGGTCCGCTTGTATCTGTAGCCTATTTTCAAGAATGACCACGTTTCCCCATAACTTGGTGCTATCTGTGAACTTGGCCAGTGAGCTCTTCACCCCCACATCCAAATGGTTAATAAAGATGTTGAAAAGTACTGGACCAAGCACCAACCCCTGAGGAACACTGCTGCCCAATTCTCACCAAGATGACATGGATCTGTTCACTATGACTCTCTGTGTCCTATCTTGCAGCCAGTTTCTCACCCACCTGACTATCTCAGAGTTAAGTGCACAATACTCCAATTTTCTCACAAGAACATTGTGGGATACTAGATCAAAGGCCTTTTGGAAGTCAATATATACAATGTTAACCTGCTTTCTCGTGTCTGTGTGGCAAGTTACTTGGTCATAGAAGGAGTTGAGGTTGGTAAGGCAGAACCCACCTGTGATGAAGCCATGCTGTCTATCATTCAGAATCTTACCTTCTGCAAGTTTATCACAGATAGACTCCTTGATGAACTTTTCTAGGATTTTGCCTAGGATGGAAGTTAGGCTGATTGGCCTATAGTTACCCAGGCCTTCCCTTCTGCCCTTCTTGTAGATGGGCACAACATTGGCCCTCTTCTAGTCCTCAGGGACTTCTCCAGAGGGGAAGGGGTTCCACAATGACTTCAGCCAGTTCCTTCAGCACCCCTACATGAGGATCATCTGGTTTTACTGACTTGTATATGTCTAATTTTTTTTAATTGGTCATACACCAATTCTATGGTAATAGTAGGTAGGTGATTTTTCATATTGTGCTGATCCTTTACCTGATGTTGTTTTGCCCTTGGTCCAGTGAAAGAGGGAGGTGAAGTAGTCATTCAAGAGTTTAGCTTTCTCCTGGGTGCTAGTAACCAGCTCTCCAGAGTTCTTAAGCAATGGCCCCACATTTCCATTTGTTTTCCTCCTGTTCTCTGTGTACCTAAGAAATACTTCTTGTTGTCCTTGATTCCCATTGCTAATCTAAGTTTGGTTGCTGCTTTAGCCTTTCTTATCTTTTCCCTGCAAATGTGGGCCATCATGGAATAATCCTCCTTGGTTGCTGATATAATCTTTAAAACTGGTCACTTTTTTAAAAAACAAATCTGAATGTTCTGCCAGCCACAAATACATTCTGATTTCTTATATGCAGCTGAATCAGTATTCAGCCTCTTGTTCATTGCCAGCAACTAGTACCACAAAAACTGAGGCAACACCTTTTCTCCAACTATACAAGACTAGACAATGATAGGAAAAAGCAAATATTCACTACTTTTACTATATGAAGAACTGGTCTCATTCAAAGCCCACACTCTCAATGACTTCTCAGTGGATTTGAATGAGGTCAAGAGAGATGACTTGCACAAAATCATCTAGAAAGTGACCAAAAATGTGGGAATTAAAATTCCTAAATCTCACAAAATCGACCTTCCATCCATACGTAAAGTCTTTCCAAACTACTTGTGCTTAAGACTTATTAGCACAAGCAGGTGATTGTGTTTCCCAAAATGGTACACACCCAATTTCATAAGCAGAAACAAATGTGCAAGGATATCCTACCATGCAAACTGATATGCCACAGTTGAAAAAATAGCCTAATAGATTTTAGATATAGGATGATGATAATAATAATTATCTATGCATTTACTAAAATAAAAGTTCTATGGATATTTTTTCATTCATTTATTGGTAAGATAAAGGCTTCTGTTCAATTCTACTGTGGCCAGTAGAATAATATCTTTAGCTAATTCAGATATTATCTGTTTCTAGTAAGTAGGACATAAATAAAAACATAAAAATTCTGTGATGTTACTTTCCATACTGGATCAGCAGGCTGAAAAGATTAAAGTCCAAAACATTGAAAGGAATCAATAAAAATGAAAAGGTAAGTGGCACACACTTATTTTGTCTTAGAAAAGTACTATTGATAAAAACAATATCTGTTTTAACCAAGACAATGTAGAGAACAGGAGCATCACCCATGGAGATAAATGGCTGCAGTGCTGTCTTCAAATTATAGGCCAGCTGTCCAGCACATCTCTTCAAAAGATTAAAACTGTAGGCTGAAAGTGAGAAATCAAATTGTAAATCTTGAAAGCATATCACTAACTGGTCACACCAACCTTTTGTTTCAAAAACTATATGAAATGCCGTATGGGATTCAATAAAGAAACTTTGAAAAACTGTCACAACATGTTTAAAAAACTTTGTTTAGTAAGGGTTTGCAGCTGTTTTGGAATGTATACTCATGGGGTTGTCATAAGACTTTATTTGCTTTTGTTTTCAGCATTTATGTGTAGAAAGAAAAGTAAATCCTTGAAAATAAGAAGAAAAGTAGAATAGTATTTCAGTCTGGTGGTTTAATGAATGTTTAATGTACCCAGCATATCCCTAATTTTCCTTTTTCATATTGGGTGCATCAAAGCTGAGTATGAGCTTTAGACTGGTGAGTGCGTAGGAGGCACAGCAAGCAGCCTGGTATTAGGTGTTCATGTTATGCAAGTAGCTCTCCCTGGACCAATGTTCATGGTACTGGAGACAAATAATCTTAAGATGCAAAATTCAGGCCAAAGTCTAGATCAAGAGTTCAGATATCAAAAGTTTGGGATGTGGTGCAGGCTCTGTTAGGCTAAGTACAAACAGTCAAAAAGCCTGAGGCTGAATCAGTTCATACTTCACAGGTTAGTCTAAACTGTGTAGATTGAACTGATAAGCTAGTGAACAGACATTAACTTTTTTCTGGAAATGCAACCACATGCCTACAGTGGAGCAAGCCAGAATCCAGGGGGTGCTAGAGCAGGCCTTCCTGCTCAGCTGGAGCAGACAGGTTGGGCCAAGGCTAGCCTGCCTGCCCTGCAAGGAGAGGTTTGCTGGGGAGGTGCAAAACATCCTGGGAGACTGGGGAAGTATGAGATAACTTGAATCTGGAGGTAATCTGGGACAGAAGTTCATTAAACAAATTGAACCTAAATCAGTTACGTCAGCTACTATATCCATCCATCTATCCATAAGATATGCAATACCCCTTTCCTCAGATCTGTCCCTGCTGAAGGGCAACAACAAAGGAATCCTTTGAGTACTGTTGTTTGACAGTTTGACATCTGGTTGCAGCCATTTTGAATGTGGTTTATGTGCACTGAGCTATTTGTGTTACAGCTTTGAACCAGTTTCTAATCACTTATACTGGTTTGTGTGTAATTTCTGTCCCTATCCTCAGAATGAAGTGTCAATTTACAAGATTTGAGTCTAGATTTTAAATATTCCTGATGTTATAGGTCATTCAAGGCCACAAATTTCATTTGGGTTTGCCTAATAGTCAAGTTAAAATATAGACCTATTTTTTTAAGTTTATGGGGAAAGCTGAAGCCTTTGAAGATCACAATAATGTAAATCAGTGTATCAAGTGATTTTTTTTTTGGTTGGGCCAATATACTTATATCTATACCAGTACAGTTTTGCCAGTAAATCTTTTAAAAGTGACAAAATATTAGTCACCAAGATTTCACAGTGGCTTGTAGTGCTCCAAATACAGCATTTGGCCAAGATGTCTGATTAGGCTGGATTAAGAACAACACGATGATAAATGCTACTGGTATTTTGCCTTAAGACGCTCATTTAAATGTTCCTTATTTCCCAGCCTCCCAGAACAATGCGTAATGCTCTATGTGCTTGTTATTGCAAGCCTGAGTCTTGGAACTCCCAACCTTTGGCTACCATTAGGTTGCTTTATGACATGACCAGAATCATTAAAAGGAAATTCAAAGTGAACTGTGTTCACAGAGCCTTACATCACTAGAAATCAGCTCTCTACAGAATGTCTGGCTGTTTATGCAAATTAAATTCCAAGGTTTCAGATTTCTTCATCCCAAGTGCCTGGATTCTTTGATCTCAAGGATTCAATAGTCCTGTCTATTCTCCCCTGCCAGCTGATATGTATCTCTCTGACTCCAGACCACAGCAAGTTGCAGTTCTGTTAAGAGCTAGGTATAATTGGCCAGTAAAATAATAACTTTAGCTAATCCAGATACTATATGTTTCTAGGTAGTAGGGCATAAATAAAAACATAACCTTCTGTGATATTACTTCCCATACGGGCATTATTGAGCAGTAGCATAACTAGGGGGTGGCAAACATGACAGCCACCCAAAGCACCAATTTAGAATGGTGGCAGCTGCAGCAGTTGGGTTAGGTCCAGATGAGGACGCACATGCCATTTGTGGGACCTCAAAGCTGTTAGAAGCATCAAAAACCTCACATGGCACATGTGCACCCATTTGCCCCACTGCTAATTTGCAGCGTGGTGCCAAAATTTGACACCAGGAGATCCCAGTGTCAGGAAACTCCACAGCAAAAAAAAAAAAAAAAAGATTGCAGGCACAGAGGCTGGTTCCTCCAGGGAGATGCTCTGGCTGACAGTCAAAGTGTCTCACCTCCTCTAGTCATCCCCTGGCTCCTCCATCACGATGGGCACTCCCAGCATGTTTCTTCAAAGCAGGGCATTTTGCTCCAAACCAAACCCCACATGCTGAGGCATAAGCAGTGGCAAAAAGCAGCAAACACAAATTTGTGCTGTTGCTATTTTTGCTGCAACAAATGCATGCCCCTACACATGTGTGATTGTCTGAATGCACCCTGGGGCTTTCCATTTCTGGACTTTCTCTCATTCCTCATTGTCCAGAGGTTGGCATCTTGCACACAGCCTCCCCCCCCCACACACCTTTCTAGTACATGGCATCTTGGCCCACAGCACACTTTGGCATCTGTGCCCAGATTGCCAAAATTACTAGCTACACTTTTGTTACTGTATTTCATTTAATTTGGAGTTGTAGTTATAGCTTTATACTGTTTTTTTCCCTTGAGTTCTGATCAGTCCAGGTAAGTTTGAATTTCTGGGATGGAGGGAGAACAAGTGAACACAGTCTCAGAATAAGTGTTTCCTAAGCTATTTAAAACAGACATGTAGTTCAGGAAATTGTTTGGAGATGTGAGAACAGAAGTAGCATTGTCAGCACAGATGAAACACAAAGCTGAAAATCCCATGGGGGAAGATAACACGAAGCACCTCTCAGAAGAGTGTTTGCTTGGGGCTGTTGTGATCTTGTCTGGTCTCTGAGAATACTCTTTGAAGTAAGCCCAGGTTTGTCTTTTAGAGCAATTGGGAAGTCCAAGATCCTTCCCATTTTGAGACCCAAACCTTTTTATCTCTCACCCTCATCTATGCCTCTAATGCAAAGAGATAGCCTCAAGTTTTGGGAGGGAGACTTCACCTCCTATTTGGGCAACCCAGTGTAAGCCACAGGTACATCCAAACAGCACAGCAGACAGTCTCTTCAGTAAAGTCATTTACTGGGGCAAAGACCAGCCAGGCAGAGGTTCTCTGGCCCTTCCAAAGGGGCTAAGCCATCTCTCTATCTTCAGTCCTGCCCACACAGCCATAAGAATCCCTAAAAATACTCAGCTGTTCCTCTTCCAGTTTCTTCAGGTCCCTAAAGCTTCACTTCTCCCCAGTGTCCATAATCTCGTGGCCAGAAGCTGCCAGGCTGCTCACTTCTTCTGGGTGAGAAGGAGAGATGGTGTGCATAAGGGGAATACAAAGATGAAAACACAATTTTTGTTTACTTTTACGGAGACATTTGAATGGGGTTTGGAAATGAGGTTGGTTAGGAAGGGGTTGCTATCTTTGGTCAAAGGCAGTAGTGTGTGAGGAGGTCAGAAGGGCAGGATTGCTTTTGGTTTTTTTCCTTGCACCTTATTTAGTATTTTATTCATTGCAGGCAGGCTGTTAGTGTAAGCTACCATGAGCCTTTTTTTTTTTGAAGGGCAGAATATAAATCAAATATGTAAATAAATTGTTTAGAGCTATTCAGTGCAACTTCTGTTTTAGTCTGTATTCCAAACAGAATAAAACTCTTCTTGAAAGTATATTTGCTAGGTCTGTTGTTGCAAGGATATCATGGGTTTTGAATCACTGTTTGCCCAATTCTGCTCTCATTGAAGCCAATGGCAACAAGAAAACTGACTTCAAAATGCCAGGATCTAAGCCTGCATCTTAATCTTGAAGCATAGCCCTTTTCTTCCCTCCCCACAAAGCCTTTGAGACAACATATAAACCCAACTGATAACAACTGCCTAGTACTCCATTGCGATGCTTATCTAAATTATCTATCTAAATTAAACCAAGTACTTTCATGAATTTCATTTTATTGTTTGGATGAACTATGTTTTCTGCTTTCCATATAAAACGCTTCATATTTTTTGGGCCCTCAGGATTTTTATCCCTTACCTCCATCAACTGAATTAAGTATGAAATTCACCAACCATTGCACTGTGCACTGCTTATATCCCACCAAAGCCCTCAAAACAAATTTTATAGGGGTTTTCCATGGTATATAGTTTCCATGCTGGTTTTCAGCCAGCACTAAATGCACATGCCTTGGGCCCTTTCCTATTCTTAGCTATCTGACTAGCACTGTGCTTTTGTCATAATGTAATACACATTCGTTTCAGTGCTTCAAAGTATACACATATACACACTTCATTCACATGTCCATAAAGTTCAGGTTTATAAGCAGAATTAAAAGAAAAACTACTATAATACTCGGTCCAGGAAAATATATATGCATGCCCTTATTATTTGCCTCTGGTCTATAAATCATATTTTATTACTCAAAAAACAATTTGCAGAAACAAGCAAATAATAAAATCCTTTGCTTATAAAGGAGATCTTACCATGCAGATAAGTAAGGTTTTCTGACAGCTGGGCTGTTCTTAGTGTATTTTTCATTAATATCTCACCCTTGTTCCTGTTTGAGGAATATGAGGATTAAAGATCGTGCATCTTCGAAATTTGAGCTGTATGCTTAGCTGGTATAAACTGGCTGAGGTTCAAGAATGGAATTCTGCAAGTTTGCATTGCAAGTTTGGTCCTATATTTTCAATTTCTATCATTATTTCTGTTGGTAGTGATGTTATTTTGTCTTACAGCATTAACAAAAATACCACGGGTGCAGCAAAGATGTTATTGACTCTGGAGCTAAAAAATACCAGGCCATTTGATTTTAATGTACTTTATAACCATTTCTACTTTGATGGAACACACTATTTAAAACGGGGCTGAAAAATTTAAAAAGGTGTTTTTATTGATTCCAAAACAAATTTGTTACAGTTTGATATAATTCATGCCTCCAGATTCAACCTTGTACAGATTCAAGAAAAATAAACAGAGCTGGTAAATAAATAAACTAAGTTCAAACTGCTCTCTCAAATCACTTTCAAGACATTATTGCTTGGATGAATCTTTCCAACTATGCTAGATCTCCACCTGTGATCAGTAGTTTGTCATTTTGTCACTATTTTAAACAATGTCATTTTAAATTATATGATAGTCACAAAGTAAGTTCCTGATGTGTCCAAATGATGAACCGCCAATCCCTGCCAAAAACGATGAAATGGCAACAATTATTATCAGCTAGGTAAACCACTTCACTTCTATAATACATTCCATTTTTTTCACAGCTGAAAAATGGCAGATTACCACCACAGAAGCATTTACAATCTTGAAGTTTTCCCTCACTATTTACAAATTGAATAGGAATAGGAACAGTTGGAGGCTTCTAATCTCTGTATTTTTTCCAGCATTCTCTCCTAGTGCTTTACAACCTAGTTTCATTCGTCATTCATGGCTATTTAACATGCACCTCTAAAAGAATTGTGTACTGCACCATCTGCACAAATGTTACAAATTATACAGACGGAGGAAACAAACAGGTGTTTGTCTGATCATTCCACTGAACATTTGAGAGATGTTTGGAACAACAGCAGCCCATCATCTGTGGAAAAATGCATCATTACAGATAGACTCAATACCAATGACATTATAATATAAACCATGAATAACTGATGTGGAACACATGTTAATGATATGCAAAGAGAAAGACTTTTTTCGTCCAAGGCATAAGACCTTGGAAGTCTCCTATTGGGCCATCTAAGTGAAGAATGAAAATGTACAAATTTCCCCTAGCATAAGTATAAATGACACACCGAAAGCACTAGCATGGCCATAGTAGTTCTCAGGGAATCTTTATCACAAGTATAGGTTATTACATTATTTGAAAATATAATACCAGCTTAAGTTTATTTAATCACATTTCTGCAATTATGGTAAGTTATTTTAATTACTACTACATGCACTTACAATGCAACTTCATCACAGTGCTGGGTGCCTTTTATTAAAATGGACCTTTAGCATATTCCTATGTTGTGTCCAATAGTGTGTGTTTGGCTAAAAGCATGAATACCAGGAAGACAGCAAGCCTTGATTTGAAATGGAAAATCCATCATTTCCCATGGAGCATGTTTCAATGTTTAGTCACTGTAATTGCTAAAAGCATGTTCTCACATGTCTAACTGTTTACTTGCCTATACTAAAATGCATTCTGTTTGATTGGGCATATTTTTCCAAACAAACCAGCTTGCTTGGCGTGGCTGCCTTGTCCTCCTCATTATTAATCATTCCTCAAACCTCTATGTTATCTAACAATGTATTAGCTGCTATTTTATATTTATTATTGATTTATATGTTTAATAGCATCATGCCAATTCTCTATCCCTACAGAATTCAACTAGAAACACCTGCATCTGGGATAATTTCCAAAATGATAACTCCTTTTTTGAGATCTGTTAGCCAGTTCTTAATCCATTTAAGGCATGCTTAATTGGTCCACATTACACTGTACTTCCAGGCACGGAAATGTCCAGTAAAGCAAAGTTTCCAAATGCAGATCTTATAGATTATAGAGGTATAATTCTTCTCAGGTTAAATATTTTTAAAATTCCTTTAAAACTTCCTTCATATGTCTTCAGTTACCGGACATTCTTATATTTGGATAAAAGATACTAATTCATCATAGCATCAGCAATACTTTATGAAGTCTCTAAGGTACAGCCTACAGTTCATTAACTATATAAAATAATGAATTAGGCAATATCTCGAGCTTATGGTTAGAGAACAGATAATTTTATAATTATTCACCCACTCATGTAAGGAAATTTGCATCTTGTGAGTACTCACCCTCAGAACAGTCAAGTTAAGGACTATTAGTATGGTTCTATCAATTAATCTAGTATACACAAAGGAGAAACATCTTTCAAAAGAATGACTTGTGTAAATCTGCTTCAATGGATTGAGCCATTAGAGCCCTCACATTTCTAAAAGAGGATTGTTGAAACTGATAGAATTGTTTATTTGAGGTTTTAAGCCTCTATTGGAACTGATAAAAGGACATCTCCCTCCACCTATCCACCAACCCACAAACACAATCACATCTGCTAATAAATTGCCAAATAACCCAATACCATATTTAGTACACAAACCCATCAGTTTAAGGTTCCTTCTGCAGTGCTATCTAGAGAACCTTGGAGTGCTGCTGATGGTGGAGATACAGGATCTATAATGTTATGTATATTATGCAACTAACTCATTAATCATGCAATAAATTTAGACTGGCCACACTTGCAACATAATTACCACATTATAAAAATAACTATACAGATATAAAAAAGAACCAACTGGCTACAAAGTTAGTGCTTGGAAATGTGTAATAACTCTATAGCTGATTTCTATCCAGCCCTAATTTGAACATGTAGAAGGTCCTGAAGTGTGTACACAGTTTAAGTTGGGAAGTAATGATCTACAAGATACTTTTTGAGAGTTTTATATAACCTATTAGTGTTCTGACATATCTTCACAAGGTGGTTCAATGTATCAGTGGTAAACTGAAATAAAAATTGGACCTGCTTTGTTTAGATATTTCAGAAGACTCAAGGTTGCTACTGCCTTTAGAATGTATTTGATGGGGAACCCTTCTTTGATTAAAGGATGTTTTCAGCAATAACTTTGCCTCAGACCTCTCTCTGTCTTAATGTCATGTGTCCCCAAGTGGTGCTGTGAACTTGTCTTTATCCTATGACTGTTCAGCTTTGGCCTACTTCGCCTGCTGGGGTCCAGAGCAGTGCAAAGCTGTACCATGGCCTCATCCTCTCTCTCAGCTTCTGCCCCACCTTAAGCACTCACTTCCTGTTGGGTTCTAAACTCAGAGTGACTTTCAGGCACCTCCTATGGCCTCCACATCTTGTCCATAGCTACAACCCAGTCCTCCAAGTGAAGTCTGAGGTTTGTCTTCCTCTAGGCTCTCCTCACCGAGATATAACTCAGGGTTGCTGTTCCCAGGGTCCTTCCCTGATTCTGTCTATGAGATGTCTAACCTGGGATTTGCCTCCAGCTGAGGCTTCTCCCCAGTTCTGCCTGCTCACATCTGGGTTTTCCTTCCTCTGTTCTCTCAACTCTACTTTGAGAGCAAGATGCTTTATCTCAAAATGGGCTGCTTCCTAGTTGAGGTTGTCGCACCACTGAAGTTGGTTGGAACACCTTGCTACAGTAGGCTGGAGAAAATGCAGAACAGCAATGGATTTAAAGAATTCAATTTGTTTAGCTGATGAAAAAGAGATTGAGAGGTTTCCTTAATTACAGTATGTAAGTACCTTCACAGGGACAAAATACTAAGTGCTAAAGGGCTCTTTAGTGTATCAGGAAAGGATAAATGAGAACAAATGGCTAAATGCTAGAGATAAACTAATTCAAAGTAGAAACCAAGCATAGTATTTTTTAAATTTGATTAATCACTGAATAAACTATCAGGGGAAGTGATAGATTTCCCCATCTATTGATGTCTTTGCCTCAAATCTGGATGCTTTTCTCAAAGACAGGCATTAGACAAACACAGGTTATTAGGTTCCATACAGGGTTAATAAATGAAGTTTAATGTCTAGAAATAAATCAGATTAGATGAATTCATGACCAGATTTAGTTTTAAACTGTATGAATGGCCATATGAATTCCAGGGGGTTGCTGAATTATTATTATTATCATCATCTTGATATGTATAAAAAAGGATAAATGTAATGGTCACTGAACACAGAAAAAAGTACAATAAGTAAATTACACATCAGTGCATTAGGCAGCAAAAAAAACTTCTTCAATGTTTTATTTTTCTTGTCTATAATCAGTGCTGAGAAATTCTTGGGCCAGCTTCTATTCTACCTATCCAGTGTGTAAGTGGACTTTGTTTAATTTTCTTCCATCCTGAGTGTGTCCCTGAAAAACTGTTAAAACAAAAGGTGGGTGAGTTCTTCTCTGTCTTGCTGATTTTTTGTGCCTTAACTGCAATTGTTTGTAATATTTTTGGTTTAAGCGTGCTTGTGTTGTAACAGTGTTGCATGCCTCAGTTTCCTGGATCAGTTTGTACAGGAGACACAGAAGGGTTTAGGAGAGACTGGAACCAGAGCTGCACATTCAACATCAAACCACAAGATAGCCTTGTTTACACCTGTGGTAGGTTTGGTAAACATGCTTTGGAGGTGACACTCAGGGAGACAGTGAGATAAGAAAAAACATTGCTGGAACAGATTAAAAACCTGGATGTGTGAGAGGCTAAAAAAAGAACAGCCAAGCTAACTTTGTAGTGCTCAGAAGCAGAGCAGGCTGTTAGTGTTAATGAACAATGGTTATTGCATTGAGGTTGCCCACTAAATGCCTTTATTGAGGACCTGACTGCTTTGCAGCCTGAGACCTTGGTACCTTTCCACTTGGAAGAAGTAAAATCCTTATCTCAGGAACTGAACTACAAGATATCTCACTAAGGGAAAATCACAGACAACCAGATAAGGTCAGGGACTGAAAGGCTGAATCTTTGGGCATTTAAGCACAACTAAACTTAACGCATATTAAGCAAATGCATGTTAAGCTATTTTTGGCAAGTGTCTACAACTGCTTGCCCACCGTGCTTCTCTGTGCCAGGGTTGCTCCAGCCCCTTCCCCTGTCCCTACCCATGGCAATGATGCTCAGGGCCCAGCAGCTGCAGCCCAGCCCCTGCAAGCGATGACTAGCACCCCATGCTCCTGTCGGCCATGGTGTTGGCCCTGCTGGCCTCAGCACCCCTCCCCCCAGGCCCCAAACCAGCCATGCACTCACCAGCAAGGGCCAGGGCACTGGTCACAGGAGTCCCTGTCTGTCTCACTCCTCCTGCTCTCCCCACTTCAGCCCACCTGCCCTGCCACCCACACACCCCCATCCCCTGCCCACCCCCAGCACCATGCTCAGGACATGCACATAGTTGAAAAAAAAAATTATTACCCTCATAACACCCACCCCCTTCCTATACCCCTCCCATCTCAACCAACAGAGCCCCTCCATCACCCTCCCCACTTCAACTTTAAAAAAACTGCTTACAAGTGGAAAACTATATATAGTGATTTAGGTCTTCAAGCCTAGAGTGGAGGGCTGTGAGGGTGGGCTTGTGGGGCAGAGTCCTGGGGCAGGCGCCCAACACCCCAGCCTCTGGATGTTCCTCTGTGGGTCCAGGGGCCACAGTCACCCCAGCAGGTGACAGTCTCATATATGGCTGGGTCTTCAGCCATGTTGTGCAGAGAAGAGTGGCAGGGCTGTGCTCAGGCAGGTGGTGGCAGGTCTGGGGCAGGGACCAGGCCAGGGGACCTGGCAGGCAGGAGTTGTCCAAAGGGCTCATGCAAGGGTCAGGCAGGAGCCTGCACCAGGGCTACATGTGGGACCCAGGGGCTCTGTGGGGGGTCATGGACATGGCCACCAGGGCCAGGATGGTGAGGAACTAGAGTGGGGCAGGATTAAAGTGGCTACCAGTGGTCATCACAGCCTGTCTCAGGGGCTGGTCCCATCACAACCCACTATCATTTTTGTGGGCCCTTTCTGCACCTTCTCCAATTTTTCCAATACCTGTTTAGTGTGACTAAGTATGCCATAGTTATTTCACATTTTAACGTTACAAACAGAAGTAACACACATGTCCACACTCTTATTCCTGCTCCCCTCATTATCTAGTCAGGAATCACACTAGCCCTTCTTGCCTCAGCATCAGACTCAGATCTTAGAGTTGCTTGTCTACAGGGAATCCTAAATCCTGCTTTCACAGCTTTCCAGGATGTTATTCCCTGTTCTTTTGCTTGTGCAATACATCCTTGTTGCTAGGTTCATAACTTGTTCCACCTATCAAGTAATCTAGATCTCTATGAATGCCCTGTCTTTAGCAGATAATTGATATAGCATAAGTCTTAGGAACAGTCCCTACAGAATGTGAAATAAGAAGTCAGTTCATAGAGGGGGTTTTTAAAGTAACATCAGCATTGTTAAGCTTAGTCTTTGCATAGTCAAGCTAGTACTAGCCACTCAAAAGCAGCCAGCAGATCCATGCTGCTGCTGGCAAGAGGCCCAAATGGGAGCTGGGGGAAGGGAGGACTGAGAGGTGAGAAGGGGCTCCCTGACGCTCCACCCAGGCCTCTTGCTAGAGGTAGCATGTTGCTACCAGCTGCTTCTGAATGACCAGAGGTGGGGGTGGGCATGGAGTGAAACAGTCCCCTTGCCTTGTGAGCCCTGCCCAGCTCCTCCCAATACCCTGCAAGACAAGGGGACTCTGTTCCACCCCTCTCCCCCCGCACCTTGCAGCTCTGGCCATTTAAAAGTAGCCAGCAGCTCCATGCTGCCACTCCCAACTCCCGCTCTCCTTCCTTCCCCCACTGAAAGCCCCAACCCTGCACAAAAAAAGAGAGAAAAAAAAATTTGGAGGGAACATAAGTTCTCCAAGATGCTCTGTTTAAAGTGCCTTAATCTAATACTTTATTTGAAGGTTATTTTTTTGCATGATCAGCCATTTTAGAAGTGCTCTGTAGCATGCACTTGTATTATGTCACAGCTGTAGGGTGTTTTCAGGGGCCTGATCATGCAAAAACTATCACATATGTAAGCACCCTTAGTGTCCTTTGCCACAGATGCCACATTGCAGAGTCACCTTTACTACCATGGACGATTTAACCAAATTCACCTCGCCATTTTTATCCCATGTGTGTATTCTATCAAGAGACTTATCTGGTTTACTTCTTAATTTGTGCTTGCAGCTCTTTTTTGATACAACTTATATACAGGCATGTGAAACTTCAGTTTCAAAGTCAAATTTCAGCTCATGTCTGTCAAGTATTCCATTTACATTTTCTAATTTATCCAAGGAACTTACCTTCTTTTTTTAATTAATTTACAGTTTTGGATTAATTTGCTGAGGCTAAGAAAAATGGAGTTGTATATGGTCAAATGTCCTGCTTTAAAAAAAGTATGTATATGTGGAAAAAAATAACAAAACTGGACTGTCCCTATTGCCAAAAGAATATATTTTGTTGACCTTGTTAATAGCACTCTTTGAGACAAAACTGTATGAGAATTAAAGCTATGAGGAGAGATTAAAAGAGCTATGATAATGATACAGCCTATCTGTTTATGTTAATTTAGGTTGGATGACCAGTGCTATGGGGTCAGTATATCAGTACAATTTGTTCTTCTTATCCTCTTCATAAACCATAGGGCAAGCCTATTATAAATTGTCACTAGGTGTTTACCAACCATTAACTTAAAAGTGGCTATAATTTCTCAGGTTGTAATTAGTTATGGTGACTGATTCAGATCAGGCATCAGCCCATCAGCTGTCTCAGATTATGAATGCAAGGCATCTCTCCTTCTCTCCCAGTCATGGCAATTCATTAGTTCTGCTGTTTGAGAGCAGCTGTATCATTTGAGATGTAATTTATTCAGATTTTCTCAATATTATTGCCGAAGCGTGGGAAGATAAGTGATTTGATGAGGCTATGTATTTACTGTCAGATAACATTATAGGTTGGATGTGTGGTCAGAAGTGATAGGAATTTATGTTTTGTCAGAAATATTGCCATTTTTAAGGCACAAGATTAAGTTAGATCAGGCAAAGGACAAAATCCTCGAACATATCAGTCATGTCACAAGTGGTTATCCATAAAACACTTGAAAGAAAACCTTGTCAATGTCATTAAAATTTCACCTTAACATCCCTGCTATTGACACATTTGGTAAAAGCAGCCATGCTATTTAAACAAATTCAGAGGGGAGGAGGAGAAAAACGGTAACTTGTTTTGCCTTGCTAGACAGCAGGGAAAGATACAATAATCTAAATTCTATTTTAAATTCAGAATGGAAATTGATAAATCTTTCACTGGATCTTTAGCATGTTCAAAACGTCATGCTTTAAGCAGAATATCAATGAATATATTCTGAATGGTGCTGGAAAAAGCCAATATCTGTACACTTCAGAACCTAATTCTATATCTCACTCTTTTGACAATAACTGCAGATGTACTCATGAGTGTGAGTAAAGATTATACAACCTGGCTTATAAGGTTAATTTCAGATTCAGCAAGCAAATGGGACAGTTCTTCTGGTCACCTCACCTCCATTTATTTTCAGTCTATTACAATGATTTAATGTAGAGCTATTGCTTTAGATATTTAGGCAGTCTGAGCCTGGAATAAATTTATATTTTTAAAAATAAAAACAAAACAAGTAAAATAGATCTTCATAGAGTTCTTCATTAATTGTTCACAGTGCTATAAAAGGGTTTGTTCCTATGATTTTTAATCATGCTGAGTAGTATTCAACTCTGAATATATATATATATATATCAAGATTCTGGTCCAAATCCAATTGACGTTAAATAATATTTTTCTATAGGCTTAATAAGGTTTAAAAAGTATTTGTAATCTATTTGCAATCTATTTTGAGAATTCTAGATTTATTTAATGTTGCTTTTCTCTTAAAAACAATTTAACTGAAAAAAGTCTTTATTTGGCAGACACTTTAGTTCTTTACTATATACCCAGATACTTCTTATTTGGTTCTGCCTTGGGGTGCTATATTTGCATACTATAAAAGAACCGGAGGGGAAGGCAAAAAAACCCACCTTCTTTCCCCAGAAGCATTTTAATTAGACTTTTAAAAGGAAGTATGGCTGATTGCAAGTTTGAAAGCCAACTCCTCCCTCAGGTAGGCAGTTTGAATTCCTTAGCTTCAAAGGGCCCATCCTGATGATTCCACATGTGCCTCTTGCAGCATCTCAAACCCCAAGTTTACAGTGCAGAGGGAAAATTAGACCCCTGGATATCCAGGGGTAAAAAAAAAATGGAGCTAAAAAAAGTGGGGTAGGACACAATCCCAAACCATGCCCTGAGGCAACCAGAGGCTGGGTTCTCCACAGAGACACTCTGGCTGAGAGAGCGTGTCTGTGGTGGCTATCACCCTGGTGCTGAAGCACACTTCCTGCCCATACAGGGCAGGCAGCATGCCAGCATCAGGGCTCTAGTAAGGGTAAGGAAGGGGTTGGGGGAGCTGGGGGAGCTTGGGGTCAGGGGAGGGGACTATGGGGGGGACCCTTGCTGTCCCCGCCTGCTCTCCTAGCCCCCACAATCCCTGCCCTGCCCAGCTCCACCCCCCTGCCCCCAACACCCCCAATCCCTTCCCTGCCTGGCCCCATCCCCCACCTGCCCCCCAAGAACCTCTAATCTCTTTCCTGCCCAGCCCCAACCTCCACCTGCACCCCAAGCCCCCCCAAGCCTGACCCCACCTGGCCCCATCCCCCCTTGCCCTCCAACCCCCCCAATCTCTGCCTTGCCTGGCCCCATCCCTTGCCAGCCCTCCAAGGCCCCCGATCTCTGCCCCATCACCCCAGCACCCGCACAATTAAAAATACAAACAAACAAACAAACCCCAGCACTTACCAGGAGTTCAGTTCCTGTCTGGGTCACTGGGGCCGCCCACACACTGCAGGGCATGGTGAAAACCCCAGTGGCCCCAGTCCTCTCTCTATATAGTAGCCTTTTTGTTTTAATTGTAGAAGAACATGGATTTGGGGGTATTTTACAGAGTGACTTTGGGGGTTTTTTATCAGGGATTTTTCAGTTTTCAAAAACGGAACACTAGAATTCCTGCTAGGGAGGCCAGTGGCAGGAACTTATGTGCTCAGAGCTGGCACCTTGGACCCAGCTGGAAGTGGCTGACCTCCTGGCCAAATGGGGCCAAGAGGATATGTTTTGGCTGCTCAAAGCAGGCCACCACACTGGGAACATCTTTCAGGTGGTAGCTGCCCAGATGGCTGGGCAGGGGCACACTTGGCTGTAGTGCCGCACAAAGGCCAACTCTGCAGCCACAGCCCACTGGCAGCTGACCCAGAAGGGCAGATGCCTCTATTGGCTGTGCAGTCCCATCTGGACCTGGCAGGTGTGCAACAGGTCATAGTCAGGCAGCAGACTGCTGCCATGGATAGAGGGTGCAGGGAACTCTCAGGGCTGTTTCACCAGTCCAGCTGGCACAAGAGGTAGTGTCCCCAGGTACCAAGTGGCTGGGCCCCAGAAGCTCCTGAGAGTGAGTACCCCTGAGCTACTTGCCTGGACAGCTGTTTATACTGAAGGGGGTAGGCCAGGCTTTTTATACTGCTGGGGACAGCCCAGGTGCTAGCTCTAGGCTCTAGCTCCCCCTGGGTGCAGATCCAGGAGGATCCAGGCAGGGTTATTTTGCCCCATGACACAATTTGCTCCACAACAAAGTGCATGTCCAAGCATGTGTGCTGAGGTAAAAAGTCCCAGCTCAAATTCACACTGCTTCTATTTGAGCTGCTGCAAGTGCACATGCTTGCATGTGTGCACGTGCCCAAGAAGTCTACCAAATTTATACACTCTTGGATAGAAGCACAAGTGAACAGATCTTCATCTGGGGCATTCCCTGCTTCACCCATACTTTCTTTGTAGGGCTGTGGCTCCAGAGGCTTCATCAGCTGGTGGCAGCACAGACTCCGTTCACTGCTGCTAAGTGATATGTCACCTCATTTTTTTGCCACAGATATGCATGTTAAGCGAGCAACAAATACTGTTTTTTTTCCAGGTGGTGCTGCCCACCACTATATAACAGAACAACATTTTCCAGAATGCATGTCAGATGCTGACATGCGCTAATGCACTGCTTCTTGCTTCTGGGGTGGAGCAGGAAAGTGCAGGAGGAGGTGAAGAGTGGGTACAGGAGGGGAAGGTGTCCCTCCCCTCTGTTATGGCACTCTCCAATATGCAGCACTCCAGGGCTTGTGTCCCACTCACTCATGCATCTTATGATTCACAGAAGTTTCAGGCTGGAAGGGACCTTGTGAGATCATTGGCTCCAACCTTCCTGCTCTGGGCAGAAAAGACTGCTGAGGTCAAATAACCCCAGTTAGGTGTGCATCCAGTCTCTTTTGAGATCTCCAGGATAGATGCCTGCACCACCCCCACTAGGAGTCTATTCCAGTGTTTGGTCACACAAACCATGAAGTTTTTCCTTATATCCAGTCTGAAACCTTCTTCTAGAAGTTTAAGACCATTGCTTCTGGTTTTCCCCTGGGGCACTTTGGTGAACAGTTGTTTGCCTAGCTCCTGATGCTCTCCCCTGATATATTTGTAAGCTGCCACCAAATCCCTGCCAAAGACTTCTCTTTTCTAGGCTGACCCATATCTTGTCAGCTTTTCCTCATATGGCTTATTCTTCAGCCCTCTAATCGTATGAGTGGCTCTTCTCTGAACTCTCTCAAGCTTCTCCCCATTCTTCTTTAAGTGTGGTGCCCAGAACTGGATGCAGTACTCTAGCTGCGGCCTCACCAAATGCTACCGGGCTTGTACATTTTTCCATGATCAGAGCTGATACCATGGTCTCGATCAATCCATTTCTCTCTCCGTGACCACTCTTAGTATCTTGATTTGGACCATCTGAAGGGAACAAAATAATTCTTCATTTGTTGACTTTCCTCTTCCTTTTGAAAGAATCAGAATCAGAAGCTCTATAGAGAACTTGCCATTTCAAGACAGTGCCTAACACAGTTGAAAACAATCCGATAATCTGTAGTCACATAGATCATTTTATGCCAAATAGTTCGACAAGTGTGATAAATACAAACCAAGGAAGCTTTTCAGAAATATAAGATTGCCATTGAAAGTCGATGGTTTTAGACTCACAAATTGCTTAAGAATACCCATAGATTTTTGTAAACTTTGCTTTGAAGTTTATTTTGAATATCAATAAATAAGAGACTTGATATGATATGTTAGCAAAAATATTTGTGACTCCTGCCATATGATTCTTGACCAGATTCTGGTCAAGATAAATAACTTAGATGGGTCAATGATCTAAAAGGTTTTTCTATGGTTCTGATTTAAATCAGATACGTTTCCTCATGTCCAAAATATTTACACACACATTCAATAATCTGACTCCTATTTTTGCATCTCTCTAGCAACAAAATGTCAAACATTAGCATTCTCTTAATGCTTTTAAATTGAACATCCTTCTGGTATTACTGACTCCAACACTTTAATCTGCTCTTTCAGTAATCTCTAGTTTGTATGTCGGTTCCTGGATTAATACCAGATAGTCTTAAACACATTTCAAGATAAAGACTTGACAGATTGTCTCTTATGCAAAAAACATGGGCTTTAGTTTTGTTTTTCACTTATCTGTACAAAATAGAACAACATACAATTTCAAAGACAATATATATTGAAGTGTCATCTCTTCCCCTCTATAGTATGTTCATCTATATTTCATACATACATACGCAGACATTAATTTGAATAAGTGAAAGCTTAGCTGAAATACTAATAAAAAGGAGTTGTTATGCGTGACATTTCATTTATGGATATAATTGGGAAGATTAATGCCTGAGCCTACAGCTTGTCCATTACTATCTTCAGCTATCCAGAAATGAAGCTTCATGCATGACAACTCATTCTTCATTGCCTGAATGAAACCCAGATGCTATTTCATTCTAGCCCCCAGGGTTTAATGATAAAATAATGCTAATTAAAATACGAAACACAAATTTAGATACTGCTGAAGAAGAAATTCAGAAGGATTGCTTTTCATAGCTTTTTCTTTAAAATTAAGACTTTAGATGTTTTCACTTTTTGTGATGTATATGATGAATTATTTGTTGCAAAACCTCATAGTAAATAAATGTATCTGAAATCTACTACTTTAAATTATTAAAGATTAAATCAAGTGATTGCTTACTTTTGAAAAATGTATTTGATGATTGTTGCTTTTATGGATCCTCTATAAGCAGCTAGCTACTTTTCACCAATAGAGTACAACCCTTGTACTGACTAAGCTGATCTTCCTGGCACCAGACAGACTAGTTTTCTGGCCAGAATCTTTCAGAAGAATAAAGTAGCTACTTAATGTCAAAATTCCTGATCCATTAGAAATGACAAAGGCAAGAAAGAAAACAATATAATCCCTCAATTGAATTAATTTAAAAATTGGACTCAACATCCATGAAGAACATTGTACCATCTCCACTTGATTTTGATATTACATATTGGTAAATAAATACCAGCATTAGATTTTTTAGAAAGGCCTCAGAATAGCTTAGTAATTGCTTTGAATGGAAATGATCACCATGAGAAAATGTTATGCCAAGTCTTCTCTTTGAGAAAAAGTTCTTTAAATTATGTAATGAAAGGTTTAGACTGAGAGCTTGTCGATTCTCATATGAACAAGTGGAAAATTTGTTTTCTTTTATTTTCTCTCCTGAGTAGCCACTCAGCATGGCGTGTTCTTCTTGATGTGGTGACTCTTGCTGAGAAATTACATTCCCATTCAAAAAGCATAACCCAAGGGGGAAAAATAATACACAATTGAAGTTCAACCACAATCTGCAAACAGTCGTAGATAGAGTCCATTATAATCTCAGACAATATCACATATATTTCAATTAACTGAACTATAACTGTAGATTACTATATCAGAGAGGACATTTAAAATTGTGTTTCATCTGAAATGGAGCTTTAGCATTTTTCAAATTTCACTGTTGGGAAATAGTATTTTCTAAATGAATTGTTCCTGACATCTTCAACAAAACTAATACCCAAAGGAGTACAATTAACACCATCCAGCCATATACCTATGATTCAAATCATGTGAAGTATGGGTTATGAGGAGAACAAGGGAAAGAAGAATTATATTAGTTAGACATTTGATTTTTTAAAATTCTTTGGCAGCCTTACACTTACTGTGATTGAATCATTTAAATCTAAGAAGGCTCAAGCCAAAAAGGTTTCAAACATGCACCGTTCTTGCTATGGTAGGAGGTTTAAATGAAAAAAAAAATTAAGCTTTGAATTTTGATAATGGCCTCTAATTTTTTTATTAGATCAAATAAACCCAAGGTTTCAAAACAAGAGGTCAGATTCTATTCTGAGTAAATAATTTGTAGATTAAGGAAAGTGGCCTCGGTCCAGTTAGCTCTTTACATTGCAGATTCTGTCCAAAGAGTCAACATGACTTCCCCAGGAACACTCAGTTCTGTAGTCTTTCAGTGGTGTAGATCTGGTTTAGGTCTGAAGGGTTCAACCCTTTTCTGATACTAAAAATTCAGAAGGCATTGCTGTAGAAAGGGTATGTGGTTAGAGCTTCTCTATGATCTGCTGAACCTGGCTACCAGCATAATTTAACAGATTTTAGGCTACTTTAAATTACACAGGGAACCACCATGGAACATGGTCCATTCAGGTCTGCAAGAGTGCAAATGGCACTTCCTGAAATTTGCTTTTCACTTCATTACTCTAGACATGTATCTAGACCATTTTTTGTCAAGAAAATCAATACATTTTAATGAATAGGGAAAGATAGCTATGTTACTCAGCCTTGGCAGACAAGCCCATCCTGGCTTACAGGTAATGCCCCTTACCTCCCCTCTCACCCTCAAAGGAAGTTTCTCCATCAACAGTCTACGAAACTCTTAGTCTCACAAAGGCATCAGACCTTGTAGCAGACTCAGATGTCAGCTGTTCCCCTTCATCAAAATTGAGCATACCATCAATGAACCAAGCAACACATATTTTACCATCCAGCGTTCATTCATTTGCTACTTTACCAATGTCATACATTCCATCACTTGCTTACAGTGCACATCTACTGTCTACATTGGGCAGGTGGGGAAACCCCTGCATGAAAGAAGGAATGGTTACTGATCTGACACAACTTCCAGAAAGGCATAAAAGCCTGTGGCAGAACACTTTAACCTCTGTGGCCATTCCATCACAGACCTCAGAGTAGATGTTCTTAAACAGCAACACTTTAAAAACCAATTTGAACATGACATTGCAGACCAGGAAATCATCCACAGATTGGATTAAGTATGGTCTCAAAAGAGACTCTGGATTCTTATCCCATTACCTGTACTAGATTCTATAATGTATGTCCCTCAATGGGTTAAATGCTTTGATCGTTTCAGCTCACCTTTGCTTCTGTCAGCAGTGCCCCTTCTCTCCTTCATTTTCCCCTATTTTTGTTTTTGAATGGCCTTACTCCTTTCTGTTTAATACCTTATTCTCTGAGGACAGTTTTTTCCTGTCATAGGGAAACTATCCGAGGCATAGAGGGGAGGGGGTGCCCTTTGATTAGTGAGCCTCATTATTTAAAAGCACCCAATTGTCATAAATATCAGTGTGCCCACACTGAAAAAAATGGCAGCAGGGTGTTTTGAACTAAAGCTCATTCAAAGCATTCCAAGGCCATTTTCAGCATGGGGATGCTGATACATGTGACACTAGAATCTGCTGGAGCACATTAATTTCTCTGCTCAATTAATCGAGCCTGTTCCAATGCACTAGATTTCCAGCTTGTTGAAGCAGGCTCCCTGAACATACATAGGAGCCTTGAAAGTCTTTTTATACCACCTGATGAAGTAGGCTAAAACCTATGATAGCTCATGTCACTCTAAATAAATGAGTATATATGGTACAACACTGTCCTACATTTTAATGGCTATTTTGATGCATAATGCTTCAGGTTTCTACCATACCAGAACTTTCTATTTCTGGAAGCAAAGAAAACAGGCACGGAGGCTATTTTCTGACTGAAGGGAGAAACAAGAATCTGAAGGTAAGCCTTAGCTGGTGTCTGACATTCCCTGTTTTTGAAAAATGAGATTCAAGATTGGTAATAGAGCGATCTTGGTCTACTTTAAAAAGCAAAATAACACAGAACTTTGAAATATTAGGGTAGCTTCTTTGGGGATGAAGATATTTCTTCCTTTGGTTATGAGAGATACCACAGTCCATATAGGGTGTTGCTTTACACTCCATGATTAAGGCTGGATAACCAAAATTGACAGACAGGACTGGCTGTTGCTCTTGTTTTTGTTGCCACAGTAGTAGGAAGACTATTTCCTCCATGGGTGGAAAAAAAGTGTTTGTGGTAGTAAGTCTAGACTAGGATACAGAGGAGCCACTTTTCCAACTCCAAACATGTCAGAGGGAGATTGGAGACCCAGGGAATGTTTTCTGATGGATTCAAAATGGTTTGTGGGCAGCAAAGCCAGTCTTGAGATGCTTATCTTCTTCTGTGATAAAGTATGAAAATATACAGTTTCATAAATCTGTTTTGCTATAAAAATATAAGTATCCTACAGAGGTATGACTACACATTTATAATGTGGAATGTGTGTCTCTCCATTTGGCAGCCAGTGAGTAATTACTTTGTCACCCCTGCAGGCTTTGAACCAGCCACTGCTTTTGCTGCTGATCCAACTGAAGCAGTAGCTGGGATTTTGGGACTTCCCCTTCCTACTACAGCCTCCATTTCCTGTACTCACCCCAGCAGGCAGACGTGTGTAGCATAGACCATGCTGCTGGGGGAGCCTATAGCTAGAGAGATGAAAATAAGTCCAGGGTGCGGCACACATGCTTCAGCAGGGTTTTATGGGAAAGAGAGTCGTGCCCACATGCATTATGCAGTGGTGGTGGGGGGAAGGGGTGGAGATCGCACTCATATACATACTGCAGCACCTTAACTTGGACAGTCTGGGCTTACAACAAAGACTAATTACTAAACCCTAGGATATAAATTGTCATGAAACTTCAACTTGCAAATAAATAAATCCCTAGTTATTTGCGACATTATTGTACACAGAGATGGCAGTGGCATCTATTACACAACAGTCCCATGATAAGATACTCTTAGTGATTGCTTTACACTGCTCCAAAATTGAAATATCCCCCACTGCTAAAATCAGCCAAAATGCAGCTGTTTCCAAGAACTAGGCTAGAATTCATTCTTTTGTTCCTGCAAAAATAAAATTCTTGACAGCTTTTCTTTCAATTATTTTACCCTCAGCTTTAGTTTAGGGACTTGAAATCTTGCAACACATTGGCCTTTGTGTCATTGATCTACCTTCTGTCATCCCTCCAAAATCTATACAATTGCATAAAGTATAAAGTTATAGTATTTTGAAAAAAACAAAGATTGAATAATCTTAAAGAAGACTTGCTGGAATTTTACACCTAAAAACACAAGATTACATATTTACTAAGCATGGTCAATCCTCTCCAAGCTCCAAGGAATGGCTAGAATGCAAGTGATATTCCAATGAATGATGAGCATTCTCCAGCCCATGGGTAGATCTGGATTTTCCTTGTAATGTCTTATCTCACCTTCTTTAAGGTTAATGCCAAAACTCAGAGGAGAGAGCCTACCTCTCTTCTGCATTAAATAACATCCTGTATGGCATGTGCTCTGTGTGGAGCAAAGGATAAAAGCCTCATAAGGGGATAGAAAAAGAAGTAATTTAGAAAAAGGAACCTATTTGGAACTGGACTGAAGAGAAAACAGCTATAAGTGGAAGATGGATAAATACTTATTTTGTTGAGTGAGAACACTGTAACTGGAGGAAATTTTGCCTGGCTGCAAAATTGGGTGTGATGTTTTGGGTGTGAGAGACAGGTACAAACTTTGGTTTCTAGCAGGTGAATTGCTGCTCTCCCAGTGGAAACCAGGAGCGTACAAGTGTTTGTTGAATTTCTTTCTCAAGAAACATGCCTCATTTGGGAAAAATATTATCCTCATTTAGTGAGAAAAATCTTGTCTGAAGGAGTTTCTCATATAGAAATGAATGTCTGCATGCTTTCCTATTGATCCACTCTGATAGGGAGGAGTTGAGTGGTGAGGAAATGTTCCCCAGGGCTTTTCGAGACCAGGACATTCCCCAGTCTGCAAAATGTATGGGGACATTGCTGTCTGCAGAACATGCAGGGAGCATTGTCCTGCTGCTCCCTCCCCTCCCAGAAATTTCCAGAGCTAGAGATGAATGCCTGTCCATATCTTATAACCAGGAGCTTGGAGGGGGAGTAGAGGAGTTGGGACTGACTGGGCAAGGAGACTGTGGGGGCCGAGAGGGTCTGGATGGAGCCACTGATGGAGTGGAATTAGGAACAGAAAGCTTGTCAGTTGAATTCAAAAAGAATTTTACTTACAACTGGAGTATAGTGCAGGCATGCTCCGTGAAGTTGCAGAAACAAGTGAAAAAAACAGAAAAGCAGAAACCAGGTGGCACATCGATGTTGTTCGAGCATGCAGGGCACAGGGTACATCAGTGGGCAAACTCCTGGCTGAGAGCAGTGCTCTCCTCACTCAGCTTTGGTCCGGCGAAGTGTTCAATGCCCCCTTCCTCTCGGGGTCTGAATAAAACCCGCTCACTTCCCATCACACATCCAAATGCTCCGGAGTGGAGATGTATCTCCCACTCTTTTGCAGCTCCCTCCTCTCCCTCAAGTGAGAGGTAACCACTTACAAGTCTTGCACCCATTCCACCCGCTTGATGGTAGGTGATGTGTGCGCCTAACTCCACGGTGTTGAGCACATGGCGTTTCCTGCTGTGCCAGGGACAATTCTTAACTGATTCCAACTCCATTGCATCTTCCCCGGATACCGATCCTGTTCGTGACGGCATGTGGGGGCCGAGAGGGGCCAGATGGGGCCGCCAATGGAGTGGAGTGGAGTGGAATTAGGCACAGAAAGCTTGTCGGTTGAATTAAAAAAGAACTTTACTACATTGGAGTACAGTGTAAGCACGCTTCGTGAAGTTGCAGAAACAAGTAGAAAAACAGAAAAGCAGAAACTGAGTGGCACACCAATGTTGTTCAAGCATGCAGGGCACGGGGTACATCAGGATTTTGGTAACGGGGAGCCATGGGTGGCTGATCAGGCCTCCAAGTCCACTCCACGATGCACGTGAAAGTTGCTTCTGATGTGCATGTGGAGTTCTCTCCAACTTGGGCAGAAACTTCCCAAGCCTTTTATGCGGCTAGCGAGCCAATTGCCAGCCGCCACATATGAATAATTCACATTAAGCCAATCAAAAGCATGCCTGCAAACAGTGCAGATGCAAGCTTTGGCGGGACTGATCATTGCACCAAGGGTTTTTCCCACCTTATGGGGGAATCCCTTGCAACCAAACACTTGCATTGTGCTGAGAACTCAGCTGTGCCAAGGCACTTTTAATCACTCAGCACAGACAGAGACTAGAATTGAAAGCTCTTATGGTAAGACTGGGATTGAAGGCAGTTAGGAAAATGTTGGATATTTGAGAGACAAGACTAATGGCAATAGATTAAGAACGGGAAGAAGGAGAATGACTAGTAATGACTGGAGAAGGAAACTTGGGCAAAAGACCATTGAATAAGGAACTGTGTATAGGGAGAGGAGAAAAGTATTGGACAAGAAACTGCACTGGTGTCAGGAAAAAATGGAATTAGCTGAAGAGAGCCTGGTGATCCTGGGCTGTAAATGAGAATATCAACTGGGATCTGTTCAATATCAAGACAGAAACTAGGAAGGTCAGGGACACCACAGGGAGACCTGAAAATCTCACCAGATTATCAAAGGTGAGACTGGGACAACAGCAGCATATTTGGAGTGGATATTAGGACTAATGGGATAAGGAGGCTGGGACTGGAAAAAAGAAGCTTGAGGAGTGGAGGCTTGGACAAAAAAAACTTAATAGAGAAGTCAACACATGACTCAAGTACTGAATGGTGGGAATGGAGAGAAGGCTAGATAACCAGTACTGTCTAGAGCACTTCTCTGCAGCACTATCTAGAGAACTTCTCTACAGAACTTCAAATGGAGTCCAAGATGATCTAGTGGTTAAGGAAATTTAGTGCTTCCTTGGAGAACTGAATTAAAACCCAGTCCTTGCCATGGTATTATGTATGATGCTAAATTATCACCTAAAGCAAACTTTCCACAAGAGACCACTAAATATGTCTCTTTCATTTTCTGGTTGTCCTGAAAGTCTATGGCCCAAACTCACAGTTTCAACTGAAGTAATTACAAGCTCTGTAGTGAATGTAGGAAGTACTAAATAGAAGTCAAACTCTTAAAAATCAGGTTCCAGGTGTTAAAATATTAGGCACTCAAAATTAATGGAAAAATTTGCCTTACTCGTCATTTTTATCTGTTAAACGGAGATATCACAATACCACTTCATGTGGATGTTTGTGAAGATAAATCAAGTAACATTTGTGAAGCACTTGGATACTACACATAGTGATAAGAACCACAGAAAAGTCCAAAAGAAAATTAATAATTCTGTTTTCAGAAAATGTTTTTAAATAGCATGCACTAAATGAGCTTTCACGTTTCACATTGAACAAGAAAAAGAAAACAAGATATTGACATGGCTTATTCAGCAGTTACTGTACAACCTGTTCAATGAATGAAACACTGTTAGCTGGAAAAAAATATGTAATATTGTATAATTAAAGATGTTATCATAATATATTAAAAATGAGCTAAATTAAGGCTGCACTGACAACCTTAATTCTTGTACTTTTTAATGCTTATTTTTAATTGGCCTTGAAACATGTAAAGAGTATCATCTTTTGACATACTGCCACCCCATTTAGAGAAATTAGTCTTCATACTAGAGATGGTTCCAAAATGATGACATTTATATTTAAAATGTGTACATTTTTTCCACAGAATTTTAAAATTATAATTGTTTCCATGTTTCTTTTCTTTCTGTGGTCTTCCCCACATTTGCTCAGTTATTGATCTCTCCAGAAATGGCTCCTAGACCATTATTGTAGGCTTGTTGTGAGTTTTATGCTTTTTGGATAATGACAGTACTACGTCCACTTAACTTGAACAAGACAGACTACCAAACAGCATCAGCTATTAATGTTTGTTGATTGCTACCATTCTTTCTGAATTTGAACTGGTAACCTGTCATGCACTAGATAAGAGTAATCTTTTATCCTTTCACTAAGGAAAGTCGTGGGCAATTGTTTGTCCGTGTCTAGAAATTGTTCATATTGTTATTATGTTCTCTTTTTAAAAATAGTAGGACTACAAAAAAATACAGAAAGCATTTACCCTTGAAGACTAATAAGTAAAATAAAAACACATATATATTACTAGTTTAGGCTCTACATGACATTTTTATTTGTAAAGGTTTGCATTTTATCTCTGGAGAGTTAGCTATTATTTGATATGATGGAAAAATATAAAAATGGAGATAGCATAAAGCGGGAGTATCAAAGATCCAGCCCTGCAGATCCAGCCTGCAGAGCCATATCATCTTGTCCCCTGTATCCTGGGACCACCTCTGCATACCAAATCGAACACTCACTCTAGCCCATCTAGGATATGGGCCACATGTGGCCCTTGCTCTGCCCAGTTCAGGACTGGCTAAAGTTGGTGCTGAATCTAGTTGCTGCAGTAGGGTGGGGAGAAGGCATGCTTCTTGGGTCCTCTACCTGCCTGTGTTCTAGTCTGGTTGCTATGAGCACGAAGAAGGGTCCTTGGACTCAATCCAACCTGCAGGGCTGGCTTCACTCTATTCATTCAGTACAAAACTGGTCCCAGGCCACTTATCTGCCCATGGAGTCAGAAGAATTTGATACTCCTGTTTAAAACATTATGTGATATGGAAGAATACTGCATCATTCAGAAAGCAACAAGAGTTTCTGTTAGGGTTGTTTTCATATTTGATATTAGCATGTGATAATATCTCAGATTGTTTCAGCTGAAGTTAAATTGGTCACATGTCACTATTTACCTAGGTTGACACTTCAGGGTATATAAGATACTGAATTTTTTTTTTCCCAAATTCTATCTTGCACCTTCAAGTTTCTTTGTGAATTTCTGATTGCATTAACTAGAGCTGAGTGCCCATTCACTCCAATTCATGTGAGGTTTCTGTTCCCGTGCAGGATGATATTCTAAGCTATTAAAATGAAAGTGATTCAAGAGCACATTTTCTTTCACTATTATCTAGTTTCAATCAGCTGGAAATACCACAACTGCTGTTTCTTGTATGGACAGATTCAGATACTTTTCTTCATTAAGAATACTTTTCTTCACTGGATACAACATGGCAACTAATGGAGTAAGGTAAATAATGGAGTACTAAACTGGAGTGGCAGCATTGCCCTATCGTACTTTTTACTTTCTATGGCCCTGGAGGAAAGTAGTAGCAAAAAGGGTAATCAGACTGCAACAAACCACAATAATGAAATGGTGTCAATTTTGTTACAAGAATTTAGAGTCTCTTATTTTATGTAAATTTGTATGCATGCTTATTTGTTGCAGAATTACTTCTAAGGGGAAAATATCTATCATTTTAATGTAAGTTTATCATATTTAAATGCCTACATGGAAGACTATTGTTTCCATGGTAGAGACAGAATTGGTAGAAGATTTCAAACATATGTATTTGTAGTCTATTATAAAATGTTATTGTAATCACTATTGATATTTCCAGGCTGGGAGATGTGACAGAGCATTAATTATGTTCCTGATTTCTTGAGCTATGAATAAGCAAATTAATTTAGCTGAACTTTCATTGACATCTTGCTAGGGTATATGTTCATTAATATGATTTGTCTATTAGAATCACATTTTCAGTTGTTAGTTTAATACTTAAATGCTAATAAAATTTACCTATATAGTAATTGGTGGGTCTGAGCTGACACAGAAAGGAAATTGTGACTTACAGTTATTGTCACTCTGGTTTAAGGTTATATAATCCATAAATAAAGGGAGCATAAAAATAACTGTAATCAAAATTAATATATACAGCAATATATTTACCTAAAAGGTTGGAAAAGAAGATCAAGAAAAATCTCTTGATAAATAATGGATAGAGTTGTAGGTTATATGCAGAATGCTAGATATGCAGCTACACTTACCAGTGCA
This sequence comes from Caiman crocodilus, assembly GCA_030014935.1. NCBI lineage: Eukaryota > Metazoa > Chordata > Crocodylia > Alligatoridae > Caiman > Caiman crocodilus. Next base: position 49,973,215 of record JAGPOW010003685.1, read on the forward strand.
ATGTTAGGATAAACAGACTGACCAAATCTGTAACAGGAAGGTATCTATGGATATCAGCAAACATCTTGTACAATGGACATCAGTAAATAGCTCCCAAAACATACAAAATGAAATAAAGCTGTCTAATTTCTGATGATTCAGTTACTGAAAATACTTCAGTATGAAAATCTGAGAGGAATTTTCTGATGCTTAAAGCAGCATAATGGGGTGGACTGAGAATCAGGGGATCTGGGCTCTTTTCTAAATTTTGTCACCAAATTACTGTGTTCATTTAGAAAGGTCCGTTACTTGTTCTGTGCCTCAGTTCATTTATTTGCAATAGCAATGTTAATAGTGTTTATTCACTTTAATATTGCATTTTGAGATAATTTTTGTGGTGGAAACCGTGGGGGTGATTAACCCCTGGATCCAAGCAGGCCGGGGACGAAAGGTTTCTGGAACGCTCTTTACCCTGCTTCTCCTTTTCCAGTCCAAAAAGAGTCCGAGGGCAATATAAGAAATAAATGCTTTACTTACAAACCAGAACACAATGTAGGCACACTCCATAAAGTTCACCACGAAGCACTTAAATGCTTCATATACACATCCGCACCGGCAGTTCCCCTTATAATAATCTCCAGCAACCAAAACCATAGGGAACTGGAGAGCTCTTCAGGCATCTATCTGATGCAATTTATCTGATGGGGGCGTCCGGAGGGGAAAGGGAGCCGTGAAAGCAGGACCTCCGATGAAGGTGATCAGGCCTCACTGATGTTGTGTGGGTCCCACCTTCCCTTTTCCTGGGCTTTGTTTTTATACTGCCCCAACAACCAATTAGATCGGGTCTTTCATTTGCATGCTTTTCGAGCAGCATGAGCTGGGGATTTTGCTGCATGCATGCTTCGCACGACTAATTGGACTGCATCTGCTGTTTCCCCACACAGCAAGCACAGTTTGCTGGCGTTTGGTCACCTTTATCCAGACACACTGGCGTTTGGTCACTATTTATTTATTACAATTTTGAGATAATTTTATTCAGTAATTTTATTTAATAATAAACAATATGCTGAGTTCAGCACCACTCCCACTGAGATCAGTTTCCAGGAAGCAATATATTACCTGCATAAATTACAGATAAATAGGGACTTACTGAAATCGAGGAGGCAGGCAGCCAATTTCACAGGCAGATCACAAGCCTATTGTGGAGGTATCCTCCCATGCCTATGATCGGCCAAGGGTCCCTAGCAACCCTGCCTCTCCCAGATGATTGACTGAGGGCTGTGCATCATGTGTCCTTGCCCCTTACCACTGATTGGCAGAGAAGGGTGGGGCCACATGTGACAGGCAACCCTCTCAGCCAATCAGTGGTGAGGGGCAGCTTCTATTTTGGCTGCTCAGCTTTTTGCACCCCCTCCCTGTGGGCTGTGTGGCTCGGCTATTTTTAGTGAGGGATTTTTGGTGGGGGGGTTTTGGGGTTTTTTAAGGACTTCATGGATATCACCCAATTTTGCAAACAATGCTCAATTTTGCAATTTTCACAAAATCTGTGAAATTGCAAATTGAGTAGATCCCTAAATACAAAGAAAAAAGAATGATATAAATTCTGCCCAAAATTGTCAAAAAAAAGTCATTCTTCAAATCTTGTTATTCTGACTAAAACTACCTGAATTCATATTTAAGAGAAAAAGTTACATAAAGAACAAGAGACACTAGGAAAATAAAGTGTATAACAGGCTTATTTTACCATGTTGAGCCTGAAGCAATGTACCAACAACTAATTAATACATATAAAAGTATTTCTGATGCAATGGTTGCTTTGAGCACTCTTAAATGTCAGTTGAAACGTCAATAATTCCCTTATTAAACTCCATCTGTTTTGGGATTATTTAGATTTGTAAAATTTGGTGATCTTCATTTTGTATTTTGTTCAGGACCAAACATATTATGAGAGACTAAGCAATTAGTTATCATGCATTCACTCACCAGGTTCAGTTTATAGGATAGTACCTCAACATGAGAGCCCTAGAAGCACCAAATCTATTTTCTGTTGACAAAGTCCCTACTTTCTTGAATAGCATTATGCTTTGAGACATTCAGTAATAAGTATCAACTATAAATCAAATATTTCCCTTGTAAAAATACCAGGTAATTCCTCATTTGATTTTTCTCTTAAGTATGAATATCAGTGTTGAAAATACTTCAGTATGAAAATTTGAGAGGAATTTTCTGATGCTACCACTTTTTAGCTCAAAGCGCACCACTGCCATTTTCTCAGCCCAAAGTCATATTGTGCTGCTGATACACCAACACAAAAGGCTGCCAGAGCGCATCAGTTTACATGCTCTAGCAGACTTGATTAATCATGTCTACTCTGACATGCTGGATTTCCAGTGCATTGGAGCAGTCACCCTGCATGTGTAAGTGCCCTATTTTTCTGTTCAAGTCATGAACTCATCCTCCTCAGATTATGAAGTTTCTTTCTGAGGATCAGTGAGTAATAGTGGTAATAGTTTAAGTCTATATCCAAGAAGGGAGAAAGCTGGTATAAAAATTAGGTTGACTGAGACCTTCTAAATAACTAGAGGACCACGATGAATAGATATGGTATAATTCATCCTGAATATTAAGTTGTGGAATTTTGGACAAAGATGTTTAATAAATAATTGCCTCTAAATATTTTTCTCATTATTCCAGAGATAAAAATCAACTTCCCTTTAGTCCCAACTTTGTCCTGTGGACACCTTCTATAAGATAAAACATTTATGAATATATTGCTCTGAACCCAGTTGCCTGCTATTACAGGCAACTATCTGAGATAATCGATTTAATATATTTTTACCAAGTTCCATTTTACACTTATTTTTTTGTTTATTTCTCCTACTAAGACACCATTCCAGAATGGCACATTTTTGATGATATAGCGCCTTCTCCTAATTTTCAGCCTAAGCATATACGCAGTCAGTTTATACTCATTTGTTCCTGAACCAACTCCTGTCCTTTAGCTTAACAGCAGCCTTGAAGATGTTTCCCTGAAGTATTTATGGAAATAATAATCAGCACATGCTATAAAGTGTTCTCTATTCCATTATCTTAATTCTAAATGAAAATATTAAATAGAACAGATTCCAGACTGATCCCTGCAGGACATTACTTGAAATGCTATCACAATTTGACAGTGATTATAATTCATTTTAAAAAAAACACATGGGCTGCCACCTTATGATGATTTTTTTCTAGGCCATATTTCTAGTGTACCAAAAAGGCACAATGTATCCAACTAAAATGCATGCATTCCTAATGTTCTTTTCCAGTGCAAGAAATTGCAGCCATGTCAGAGTGAAATGAAAATAATAGGCAAATGGCAAGGCAGGTGTGGGTTGCCTGTCTATACATGGAGGAGAGAAAATGAGCCACTGCTTTACTTGCTCAAGTGAGTGAAATTCTGTTGAGCTATTGCCTGTATACAAGAACTAAAGTGTTGATGTCTGTTGTACTCCGCATGCAAAAAAGTTGAGAATTCCAATTTTTAGTAATGCCACATATTGTCTTCTATTTAAAATTCTGTACTAATAACTAAGTGAGCTGTCACAAACCTGAAATATTTAGGTTCCTAAGTTAACAACTGGTTTAAACAGTCAACATATTTTTAGTCTGAGATTTAATGAATATGTTTCAAGTATCTGTTATGATTCTTACTTCAAGTATCTGTTATGATTCTTACTTGAAGTGGATATTATCTTCCAAAATTAATCTGCAGTTCTTATGTCACTAAAGAGTATATGAATATTTATGAAAGTTCAATATATGGAATAGTAACCAGAGGTGGTGCCAAAGGAATTTTCAATAGAATAAAGATATGAAAACAAATAAACAAGCAATTAAACACAAACAACTTTTCACTTAACTTATATCTTAATGTACTACATGGTAATTTATTGGATTTTGAATTCCATAATAAAAGTGATTCAGGAAAAAAAACAAGTTTATTTACACATATTGCATGCTCCAGCACACAAGGATAATTAAACTTAGTAATAACCTTTTTACCTGTTTCTTCCCCCCCCATTATTTTTTTTAATAATCTAATTAATAAGAAGGGCCAGATCATAATCTTTTTATTTACTCCATAATAATGGAACTGAGATCACCAGAGAGGCCATATCAGCATATTCTGAACTCTATTATGGAACTAAAAGAACTCATAAATTCCCGGGCCCTCCCTGCCCTGCCCCTTAGTAATGAGGTTGAAGCCCCTGTAAGAGTTTGTGCATCCTCTTCCAAGTATCTTCACTGGATTTCTATGTTGGCTTTCAAGTAAAAGAAGAAGAGCTAAGGCATTATCCAATTCCTATCTTTTTTAGCTCTTCCCACCTACTCTGAAAATGTGGAAACAATGACATAAGCTTAAAAATTCCTCTATGTCAAGACTGAAGACCTAAGTACCTGTGCAAGAATGAATGGGGAGTTCTTGCATCTTCATGTGTGGGAGTATATTTGAAGTAATATTTTTTTTTTCCTTTACAAGATATGCTGGTCTTTCTAGCTAGTTATAGTATTCATTTAGATTGTGTACAGCATGGCCAATATTTGCATTCATGATTTAGGCTGTAGATTTCTGCTTAAAAATGTCACTGCATAAAAATGTTTCCTTTCTCTTCCTTTCTTTTCTTTCCTTTCCTTTCCTGTCCTTCCTTCCTTTCTTTTCCTGGACTTCAGATTATTATGTTTTAGGTTTGGAAAAGCAAATACAAAGAAAATTTAATATTAAAGAAAAAAGTAAGCTTGATTTTCATCGTTTCATTTAAAAAGCTGTAAATTTTTACATGATTATGATACCAAGCTATAAATCACACTCTTTACTCAATGGGAATTTTATGCATATGTATTAAGGCAGAATTTTAGTGTGTATGTGTTGAGTAGTTATTTATGCATATTTATACCTTTGGTACATTCCATATATTATAAATCTTACTTTCCCTACTACTATATCATTTTTATGACTTCACAGTTTAAGGCATACAAGAATTTATATCTTTTGGAAAATGATCACATACAAAATGACAAATCACTATGGGCCAGGTCATGCCCAGCTGCTCAGTAAACATACAGTGTGGGGAGGGGTTGATGTAAGAAGTCTCTCCCTATCTTTTGTGCTCATATGAAGTAGTTGGTTACAAAAGTGAACTTTGTGTTCTAAGGACTTCTTTTTAAAAAAGGTGTTAGGATAAATAGGGCACGTCTATATGTGCATTAATGCACTTTAATGTGCATTAAATCTAGTACCTCAATTGTGAGGTATTAGGAAAATTCACATTAGCCTGTCTTAATGTGCATTGACTAAAAAAGCACAGGGCATTTTCACATGTGTTCCTGGATGCAGTACTGCACATTTAATTAGGAATCAATGCTAATTAAAAGCACCCACATTTCATGTGTACCAATGTCACCATGCATCTTGGCACTGAAAAAATGGTGGTGTGATGCTCATCAGGCATCTTTTATTTCAAAGTGCACCATTGCCATTTTGTCATCATGGATATGTGCGGTGATGCTGATACACATGATGCATGAGGCAGCCAGAGCGCATCATTTTCCTTGCTCCATCAGACTCAGTTAATCAAGTCTGCTCTGACATGCTGGCAGTGGTTAGGGGGTGCACATGCACCAGTGAGAGTGTGAGAAATAAGTGGTAATAAACAGTGACCAAACACCAGCGAACTGTGCTCGCTGCAAGGGGAAACAGCGGGTGCAGCCCAATTAGCCGCGTGAAGCCTGCATGCTGCAAAATCCCCAGCTCATGCAGCTTGAAAAGCACGCAAACGTAAGACCCAAGCTAATTGGCCATCGGGGCAGTATAAAAACAGAGCCCGGAAAAAGGGAAGGTGGGACCACACATAGCATCAGGAGGCCTGATCACCCTCACCGAGGTCCTGCGTCCACGGCTCCCTTTTCCCCCGGATGCCCCCATCAGACAGTCTGCAGCAGATAAGCGATAAAGAGCTCTTGAGTTCCCTATGGTTGAGGTTTTTTTCGGTTGTGGCATTTACTACGGAGTTTAAAGGGAACTGCTGGCATGGAGTGGGTACGAGGCGTTGGAGTGCCTCACGGTGGAGTTTTGAGGAGCATGTCTACGGTGTATTCAGTTTGTAAGTAAAGCATTTGTTTCTTACATCGGCTTCAGATTTCTTATTCAGGATGGGAAAAGATAAATAGGGCGAAACGTTCCTGAACCCTTTCATCCCCAGCCTGTTCAACTTAGGGGTTAATTCCCCCCCCATTCCTCCTCACAGAGGGCACCAGTACACCCCCTGACAGGACGTGCTCCATGCTTAGATGCTTAGGCGATGGGTGGGGGGCAGGTAGGAGCGCTGGTACTCCCCCTGCAAGGACTGGCTGGGGAGTGAGAGTGCTGGGTGAAGCACCATGACCACTTCTGGGAGTGCTGCAGCTTCTTCCCTGTCAGCACGCTCAGCCATGGGGGGGACCCCATCTCCGGTCAGCGAGATTGGTCATGGGGAACCCCACCCCCAGTAACTGACTGGTTACTGGGTGGGGGCATATGCCCCCCTGACTAAGATGGCACCAGTCACCCATGCATTGCAGATTAACAGTGCATCAGAGCAGGTTCCTCCCATGTGTGTAGGAGCCTACAGTTTTTATGTGATGCTTAATGCACATTAGCCTATTTTCACTAAATAGCAGTTTTTCAGTAGCTCTTTAATGCACATTATTTCATAGACATTAGGGATGGAAAGGACCTCAGAAGATCAAGTCCAACCCCCTGCCCCAGAGCCAGGAAGTCAGCTGGGGTCATAGGATCCTAGCAAGATAAATGGCCAATTGATTCTTAAAGGAATCCAGAGAAGGTGCTTGCACCACCTCTGGTGACAGTCTGGTCCAGGTTTTGGAGGCTTGGACTGTGAAGAAGTTCTTCATTATATCCAACCTGAAATGATCTTGGAGAATTTTGTGACCATTTGACCTTCTCATCCCATAAGCCTTCCTCCAATATTTGGGCATTTCACCTGAGCACCATGAGTTCCCAAAGATCCATGCCAGTGGTTGAACTATGATGCTTGCCAGCTCCTTAAGTACTCTAGGGTGTAAGCTGTCTGGACCAGCTGACTTGAAGGTGTCCAACCTCTCAAAGAGTTCCTTCATGTGGTCAACATTGATGTGGGGTAATTGTTCTCCCTCACCCTGGCTGTTCCATACCGTACTGGGCATGGCCACCCCTTCATAGAATCAGAGAAGTAGGCTCAGGAGGGACCTTGTAGATCTTCAGGTCTGACCCCCTGCCTGGGCAGGAAGAAAACTGGGCTCAAATGACCTCAGTCAGGTAGGCATCAAGCCACTTCTTAAAGACCCCCTGGGTAGGAGCCAGCACCACTTCCCTTGGAAGTCGGTTCCAGAACCTGGCTGCCCTAACTGTGAAGTAATTCCTATGGATGTCTAATCTAAACCTACTCTCCAACAACTTGTGGCTGTTATTCCTTGTTATCCCGGGGGGGGTGATAGGGGAAACAAGGTCTCTTCCAAAACCTTCTGGTCCTTCTGAGTTTATAGACGGTAACCAGGTCCCCCCTCAGCCTTCTCTTGTGAAGGCTGAACAGGTTCAGGTCCCATAACCTCTCACTGTAGGGTCTGCCCTGCTGTCCCCGGATTGTGTGGGTGGCCCTCCTCTGGATCCTCTCAATGTTGTCCACATTCCTCTTGAAGTGGGGTGCCCAGAACTGGACACAGTACTCCAGCTGTGGCCTGACCAGTGTCACGTACAGGGGGAAGATCACCTCCTTGGACCTAATTGAGATGCACCTGTGGATACATGATAAGGTCCGGTTAGCCCTGCCGAACGTGACCTTGCATTGTCGGCCCATGTTCATCATGGAGTCAATGATGACTTCAAGATCCCTTTCTGCCTCCATGCTCTCAAGCAGGGAGTTTCCCATCTTGTAAGTGTGCTGCTGGTTACTACTGCCGAAGTGCAGCACCCTGCACTTGTCAGTATTAAAACGCATCCTGCTTTTGATAGCCCACCCCTGCAACCTATCCAGGTCTTTCTGCAGTCTTTCGCTCCCTGCTAACGTGCCCACTTCACCCCAAATATTGGTATCATCAGCAATTTGAACAGGTTGCTTTTCACCCCATCATCCAAATTGCTGATAAAAAAATTGAAAAGTGTGGGCCCAAGAACCAAGCCCTGGGGGACTCCATTGCCCACTTCCCCCCAGGTGGAATATGACCTGTCCACCACCAGCCTCTGAGTATGACCCTGCAGCCAATTTGTAATCCATCTGACTGTGTTGGCATCAATGCCACAGTCTCCTATTTTTTTAATGAGGATGGGGTGGGAGATGGTGTCAATGTCTTTGCTGAAGTCCAGAAAGACTACATGCACAGCGACACCTGCATCCAATGCTTTTGTGACGTGATCGTAAAAGGCAATTAGGTTAGTCTGACATGACCTGCCCCTAATGAAACCATGCTGGTTGCCCTTGAGTATCATCGCCGATGCCAGCCCATGACATATGTTTTCTTTGAAGATCTTCTCAAAGAGTTTTCCCAGGATTGAGGTAAGACTGATGGGCCTATAGTTGCCCAGGTTCTCCCTCTCTTTTTTAAAGATGGGGACCAAATTGGCTATCTTCCAATCATCTGGTATCTGGCCCGAGCACCACTAGTGCTCGTAAAGCCATGCCAAGGGCCCTGCAATACCCCTGCTAGGTCTCCCAACACCCTGGGGTGGAGAACATCTGGACCTGCTGATTTGAACATGTCCAGCCCCTCCAGGAGCACTCTAACCCAGTCCTCCTCAACCTTAGGTCTTGAGGCGTTCCCCTTGCGTCCATCTTGAATCATGGTGGGGGAGCCCAGTCCCTGCACAAGAAAATGGAGGTGAAGAATTTGTTAAAGAGGTCTGCCTTTTCCTCTGGCGCAACCACCAGATTGTCCAGCGTATCTTGCAGGGGCCCCACATTTCCCAGCGCCTTCTTCATCCTCCCTATATATTTGAAAAATGACTTTTTATTATCTTTGATCTTGGATGGTAGTCCTAGCTCTATGTCCGCCTTAGCTATCCTAACAGCCCCCCTACAGCTCCAAGCAGTGGAGGAATACCCTTTTTGGAGATTGCACCCCTCCCCCCTTCCACTGGTTGTACACTGCCTTTTTGGCAACCAGGCATTCCCGGACATCCTTGGTGAGCCAGGGAGGCTTTTAGACACTCTTGCCCCCCTTGCTTCTTGTTGGGATCATTACCTCTTGGGCCCTGAGTATTGTCTCCTTAAGGAATGACCACTTATCTTGGGCACTGAGTTCCCTTGCCCTTGAGAACCCCAGAACCTCTCCCACCAATCTCCTCAACTCTTTTAAGTTGGCCCTCTTGAAGTCTAGGGCTACTACCTTGCTGCAGGCCCTTGTCACCCTGTACTGGATGATGAATTCCAGCAAGTGATGATTGCTATCACCCAGGTGGTCAAGGACCTAGAGCTCCCTTACCAGATCATCGCCTGTGGCCAGGACCAGGTCCAACAGGGCATTTTCTCTGGTGGGACTGTGCACCTCCTGGGTTAAGTGAAGGTCCTCTATCTCAACCAGGAACCTCCTGGAACGGTCCAACCTGGCTGACTGCTCCTCCCAGCAGATGTCCAGGTAATTTAGATCAGCCATGACAAGTACATCTCTTGCCTTAAGCGCCTCTGCAAGCTGGCCCAAAAATTCCTAGTCCAGCTCCTCCCCTTGGTTGGGGGGTCTGTAGTAGACCCCACCGTTAAATCCCTCTCCCCATGACCGTCTTGTATCTTTACCCAAAGCACTTCAGCTTGCCCCTCCTCTGACCCATTTTGCTGGCAGAGGATGTGCCTCCTGAGCTTGTCTAAGTCAGTTTTCCTGAAGTCGAGGACTTCTGCTTTGCTGACTGACCTGCCTACTTTATAGTAGATGGTGAAGGTGATCAGCTCATGGTTGTTGTCTCCCAGCTTCCTTTTGATCATTAGGTTGTGGATTAAGCCATCCCCCGTTGCCAGTACCAGGTTGAGCAGTGCTTTGCCGCTCAGTCCATAGACTTCTTGTGTCAGTGGTTAACATAGGTTAATGTACATTAAACCAAATGTAACTGACATCCTGGTTTCATTATGAAGATAAACAAGTAGTAACATCTGAAAGGAGTAATTTTAAGGTTGAGATTTCTCAGACTACTTACCAGCATGTAATATGGGACAGAGGAAAGGGAGAGGATGGATAAAAGCAAGCACTGGAAGCAATGTTAGGATTTGCTACTATACAGATTCTCTTGTCCACTTCACTTATAACAGATGGACTTGGGATCACTCAGTCTTATAATTGTTCCTTGGGTTTAGGGAGAAGAGTTCTTTCCCTTTCCTTATATCTATATCTACAATAGGTCCCAAACTAAATATTTGAAATTAAGACTTAATAATAGAAGTTAAGTGTGCTATTGTACATCAAAACAGAATGCAATTATTATATACATGGAAGATACTGATGCCAGAATACAAAGGAAAAGAGATACTAAGGATAATTCGAATCAATCAGGAAACAAAATGATTTTATAAAAAAGTGTAGTTTAAGTAAAATGTAAATGAGTGCTTGAAAAAGCACTCAAACAGTTTGACAAAAGACTCCTGCATGATATGGCATTGTTTAGAAGTGTTAGCAAATGAAGTACATTCCAGAAAGAAAATGGTCAAATAGGAAATACATTGTATTTTCATACAAATTATTTAACAATCCATGTTCAATATAAGGTGTTTCTGATGATTGTCCAGGAAGTCTTAACCAAAAGACCAAGAAAAAAAATTACCAACCAAATTAAATTTATGGAGAATTTAATCACATCCTCTTTCAATGCGTTAATATAAACATTTGCACACCTTGTGGGAAAAAAAATCCCATTTTCTAACAGGAAAGCACAAGAAAGAACTTCAAGTTTCTATATATAATAATTTTCATTTTATGTCTTAGTTATCAGCAGAATCATAGGATTATAAGGAAGCTCTAGGGTTATCTGGCCACACTGTCTCTGTGAATATAGAGATGCTATTCCTAGCTTATCCCTGTAAAATGCTCATCCAGCCTCCTCTTGAAAACTTCCAGTGAAGGATATTTTAAAATTTCCTTTCGTTATCTTTTCCAATGCTTTATTGTTCCAACAGTAAAGAAGTTTTTTCATTTTTGTTTTTTGTTTTCCTGAGATCTAATCTAAATCTACTTTGCCACAATTTAAAACCATTTCTTTGTGTCCTGTATTAGGCAACAATGGAAAATAATTGTTCTCCCCCTTCTTTATGTCAGTCTTTTAAATATTTGACAAGTGGTATCATGTTGTCAAATTAATCTCCTTAGGCATGTCCAAACATGCATGGATGTTTGGTTGTCTGGGGACAACTAGCAGTTGGCATACCTTGAGCCACAGTTGCTTGCCCTGGGGGATGTCTGTGCCACATGCACTTTGACAAGTGACAAGTTACCCCAGGGGCAGTAGGAATGCTGGGGCAGCACTGTGTTGGCCCCAGCAGCCCTACCTGGGGACTTGGGGGGCCTCCTGGGGCTGCATCCATGATGATTCTGTGGGGCAGAGACTGGCTGGCAGCTGCAGTGAAGTTCCAGACAGCCCAGCTCTGCTTTTCAGCACTGCATGCTGCCCAAGTGCGCACAGCATTGTTTTTCCTATTTTTCACAGATTTTTTTTTTTTAACCCTGGATATCCATGGGGTCAAAAAAACCACAGGAAAAAAATGGAGCAGCACACACTCAGTCAGAATGCCCTTGCAGCATAGAGAACACCAGATTGTGTGGTATGTGGCACCGGAAATGTGTTTGCAACACAACATACTGCACAGCTATGCTCATCTGAATGCACCTCTTCTCTCTTAATGTACATATTTCCTTAACTTTTCCTCATACTACTTTTCTTCCAACCCTTTTATCATGTTTGTCACCTGGCTGTAGATCTTCTCCAACTCTGCACATGCTTCTTAAAATGTAGAGCTGAGAGCTGCACACAGAAGAGATGAAGCCTAATCAGCACTTACCAGAGTGCAAAAAACACTTCCTGGAAACTGTAAATTAACCAAGGTATGTTCAAAATGGATCAAGATTGGTTCAAACTATGCCCAGGTGTTCTTAAAAATTAGTTGTTCTACAGAAAATTTGTCTCCTGCAGCTTGCCTTGATGGAATGAACCAGGAGGCCAAAATAGTTTAAAGGCAATTTCTGCTTTTATTCTAAAAGTTTCACAGAGAAAAATAAGAACAGTCAATAGATAAGTTTGGAACATATTGCTTGGAAAAATTCTCTTTTTTTCAGTTATTGAATAGTCTCATCATGCAACAGGCAAAGACAATATATAAAATGAAAAAAGTCATCCCTCCTCCAATTAAAGCTTTCATTATCCATTGGAATATGCATAAGAGGAAGCCACTGCAATTTGCAGCATCACATTGCTCCTACTATCCAATGCAGTCTTTATGTTGAAACAGAAACACAATAGGTGAAATGGATAAAAGAGAAAATAACATAACATAATTACTTAACAATTTTTTAGTGAAACAGACAGAGAGACAGCTTGAAAAAAATTGTGCCATAACATCAAGGACAAAAAGGATCAAGTTGGAATATGCAAACAAAACAAAACAAAACTCCAAGACCAAAAAAAAATCATTGTCAGCAATGTTTGATGAATTATATATTACTGCATTTTCTTGCATGCACCCTAGAAGAAAATATGCACCTTGTTTTTGAAAGGAAGAATGAAGAATGGAAAATATGTTTTTCCTTCTAAGTCATTGAGCAGCAGCAGCTAGGGACCTTAGCTTGCTCATTGTTTTGCTGTCTGTGAATTGCACGCAGAGTTTATTTTCACTTCTGCCTAACCACACCTTAAGCAGCAGTTGTTAAGTGCATTTCATCAGATATGATGCATACTCAAATTTTCAGAAGCTGGTTTTAGGATAAAATGGTTATGGGATGTATGTAATAAAATAAGGTAGTCAGGAAAATAAGTAATTCCTCATAAGTAGACTGGACTTAGGGTCCATTATATTTCAGGGCTGTCCAGCTGGTAGCCTGTAGCTACATGCACCCGTCCAATCAGTTACCTTATCAAAGCAATGCAAGGCTTGTACTGTTATTGGGCAGTCTAAGGACAGTTGAAGTAAAAGGAATCTGAGTGGCTATACATTATCAGTATCATTCAGAAACTATAAATTAGCTGGAATATCTGGAAACCATTCAGAAGGAAGATACAGCTCTGTGAAAAGGATTAGTTAGCTGTTGCCTGGATCAGTGAGCCCGTGGAACTTGAGGAGCCCAAGAACTGCATTCCAGGGTCCTTCCCAGTGCCCTCTGGATGGCACCAATCGGGGATGCCTGACTTCACTGAATTTTGTGGAAAGAGAAACTTGCTGTATATCAGGCATCAGAGAGGACTGCCAATAAGTTGCTGACATGAATTGCTTTTTTCTGTCATTGTTTGTTTTGTTACTATGCGTAGTTGTGTTTTTGTTAAGTCAATAAATCTTTCTTACCTTTCTACTCCTGACAATACTCTCAATTTCCGAGCCCTCTGCAGGTGACTGGGACACAACCCACCTCTGCACCATCATGGCCTCCATCACTGGGCCTAAGCAGAGCTACTGTGTGCTGGGCAAGACCATGCAGGACAACCTGTTCCTGCTGCACAACTTTCTCATGACCAGGAAAAGGCCTTTAATTTTGGTGGGCCATGCCTACTTCTTCCAGACCCTGGAGGCCTTTGGCTTTGGGCCGCTTCACTGGGGCCCTCCAGGTCTTGTACCAAGACACCTTCAGCCTGCTCAAGGTGAACAGCATGCTCTGCACCCTATTCCCCACATACAGGGGTATCTGTCAGTGCCTCCTCTTGTAAGGCATGCTCTAAACCCTGGCCATTGAGCCACTGCTGCACACACTGTGGCATCGCCTGACCAGTGTGGCCCTGGAATCAAGCATGGGCCCATCCATTGGCCCTCTGCTCTAGCTGTCAGCATGCGTGGATGATGTGACCATCTTCCTCAAATATCAGGAAGAAGTGTGGGCCCTAACAGACTGCCAGCAAGCCTATGAGCACACCTCCTTGGCCTGCATCAACTGAGCCAAGAGTGATAACCTGCTGCTCAACACGTGGGCCAGCACAATCCCTCTGGATTTGCCAGGGAGCCTCACCTGGTGCCACAAGGGCCTCAAAGTCTTGGGCATGATCCTGGGGCCACTGACCTTCATGGCAAGCAATTGGGATGGCCTTGACAGGGTGAAAGCCTGCCTGCAATGGTGGTGCAGGTGCCTATCCAGTATCTCCCACTTTGGACATGTTATCATTGCCAACAACCTGGTGGTGGCAACTCTGTGGCACCAGTGCACATTTGTGTCCCACTTTGACCCAGCTGCCTCGATGGCCTGCCCCTTATGCCCCAGGGGCATTGAGAACCCCTTTCACACCTTCCTTGACTGTCCCCACCTGAGGACTCTCTTTGTCACCCTTGAGCCACCACTACAAGCACTGGGCAGTAGCTTCTTGGAGACCACCTATGTTTGCTCTTACCCGTACCAGCCAGCTGAATGGAACACCATCTGTCTGGCCACCTTTCTACTGAGTCACGCCAAGATGGCTGTCCTTAAGAGCCGCCGCAACCGGCTTACTGGGACTGGCTCAGATGATCCCCTGTGGCTTGTTGGCCTCCTGGTGCTGGCGCACCTCTCATTGGAATTTGAGCATGCTGTGCTCCAGTGGGTGGTGTTAGCTTTGAGGCATGCTGGGCCTTTGAGGGAGCGCTGTGCCACATGGAGGATGGCCATCTTCAATACGCGCTCTGATGTCATGACCAGACTGGGTGAGCAGGCAGGCTTGGTGTTGGACTGTGAGTCTCAGCTCATGCTGCACCCTGGACCCTCGCCAGGCTGCTTTTTGCTTTTTATTCTGTGTGGGAAGTTGAAGGGTTTGCCACCTGTATGGTTGGATACAGCATGGTAGGAATCATTTGTTTATATAGGGCTTTGGTCTGTACAACCATGTGGCCAGTGTCCCGATCACATAACGACATGTTAGGCATGATGTGTAATTCAGCGAAAATGTCTGTCACAGTATGATGTTATGAATGTAATGACACAGTGCTCTTGGTTTGAAGGTAATTTGTTTGTCTTTGCTTTGTATATTAGACCTGGACCCTGGAGGGGCCAACTTTTTGTACTCCAAACCACTGAATAAAGTAGTTAAAAAGTCAAATTCCTTCCTTACTTCCTTCCGCTTTGGACGCTTTGGACCAGGCTCGCTTGGAGCTGCGTGGGGCGATCCTGAGCGTAAGACTCCCCGGCTTCCTATCTACTTTCTTTCTTCACTCCCACCTGTCTAAAGGTCTCTAGCCTCGGTTGATTTCGCTTTCTGACTCTTTTCTTGCTTTTCTGCAGCTTTTTTTCTTACTTTTCACTCTTCTCTCTTCCCTCCCTCTCTGCTTTTGTCTGCGAGTTGCTTCTTGCAGCCTTCTCTTTTACAGTCTCTTTCCCTTTCTTTCTCTTTTTTCTGTTTGCTATTTGCGGGGAGTTCCTGCCTTCCAGAGGTGCCCTTAATTACCCCTCCATCCCCCCCTCACCCCTTTGTTTTCCTTTTGTAACCCCCCCACCCCCTCCTCCCCTTTTTGTTAACCCCCTCCATCCTCCTCCCCCTCTGGGGGGAGGTCTCTTATCATTTGCTGCTTGAGGGGTGCATTTTTCTTTTCCCCCACCTTTTTACTTTGCTCTATCCACGCTTTTCTTTCACTCCCCAATTCCCTCCCCCCCTCCCCTCTCGGTGGCTTATCTTCATTCTCTGTTTTGGCTGCATTCCCAGGAGCTCAGCCTTGAGCTCCCGTGTTTAAGTTTTCTTTTGTTCCCTTAGTTTTTTTGCTTTGCAGTTTAACCCGTTCCTAGTGAGAAATGCCTGCTTCTACACCTAGCAGCTGGCATGAGGATGTCTCTCGGGACCTCCCACTGACTCATGGCCTGGGGGTTAATACCCCTCTCCATGTGGGGCTCGAGGTTTGCGTGGAGGATCTGGCTGCGCTCCTGGGATGGCGTACCATCCGCTATGCGGGTCGTGTGAACACGGTCCTAATGATTTACTTGAGCACTCCCGCTTTGGTTGACCGGGTTTGTGCGGAGGGCCTAGACATTGTGGGCATTCATTACCCTGTCACGTCCCTAGAGACTCAGGCAGTGAGAGAGGTGATCTCCAACGTCCCACCACACATTTCTGATTGGGAGCTGGCCAAGGGACTCCAGGCCTACAGGGTTCCTACAAGTCCTTTTCGCTGACTGCCAGTGGGAAGCAGAAACCCTCAGCTGAAGTACATCCTGTCTTTCCGGAGGCAGGTCTTCATGCTCCTCAAGGTGGACCCTCAGTCTCTGCCTCGCTCTCTGAGTCTCACACTTGAGGGTCGGAGGTTTATCATTTATCTGTCGGTAGGGGAGATCACGTGTTTTAAGTGCAGTGGCTTTTCCCACCTGGCAGCTTGGTATCCTCAGGGCAAGGCGGCCGGACCATCGCCGCCTGCGGCAGCGCCGAAAAATGGCGCATCAACTTCTGGGGCACGTGGCAGGCCCAGGGAGGCCGAGAGCTCTTCTTCCCAACCTCCTTCCACACCTATTCTATCTCAGGGGACTGGGGTTTCTGGTGAGAAAACATCATCCAGTGTAGGGGCTGGTGTTACTACCCAGGCCCCACCACCACCTCCCACATCTGTGGCACCCCCTGCCCTCAGTGCGGGAGCCCCACCAGGTGGAGGGGCGGATGCCTCCCTTTGCCCCCTGCCTGCCCCGGCCCAAGTGGCTGGGGTGGCCAGGGACTGCGGTGCTGGAGCCTCATCGGATGATGGGGCTCAGGCCTCCTCCCAACCACCTGCTAATGTGGGGCTGCCTGGGGCGGCTGGCCCTGCTGGGGCAGACCAAGAGTGGTCTGGCCCATTCCCGACACAAGGGGAGCTGCCTGCCACCACCACCAAGAAGAAGACGAAGGGAAAAGAGAAGAAGGGGAAGGGGGCCTCTCAGGACGCCCCATCCCTGTCAAGACCCTCCTTGGCTAGTGCCGAGGGGCCTCCCACCACAGATCCTGACCCCACTCCGGATGCTATACCACCCGCCCCATTGGATGTAGCCATCAACGAGGTGGACTTAGCAGGAGGGGAGGGGGCTGGAGGGGTCCCCTTTCCCTCACCTGTCCCCCAGCCACCAGAGCCGGGCGGCACAAGGATAGTGGCGAATGCCTTTCTTCTGGGGGTCTGGCCTCAGGGGTGGCGGGGGAGCCTGCTACCCTCTTGGTCACGCCCCAGCCTAGCGGATCAGATGGGGAGGTTGGCGAGATGACGCCAGCTCTCTGAGTCTCGCAAGAGACGTCGTGAGCGGGACGGCCTCTCCCCTCCTAAGAAGACAGGGTATGCCCTCGTGGAGCTGGTCCTTGACTCGGACGATGAGAGGCAGCTGATGTGTCTGGACATCGAGGATATGGATGCCGCAGTGGTGGGCAAGCTCCCGCCGGGGGTGCGGCCTCGCCGCTCCTCCTTGGGCAACATCCATCCCAAGTTGGCGGAGCCCCCCTGGCTCCCTCCTGACTATGGGGGACTCCCGTCCTTGTTGAAGCTAACCAAGGGGCAGAACAATGTAGTGGGATGCATCACTCAGTGGTGTGCAGACCCCAAAATGTTTGTCAAGGCTGCCAGGGCAGCAGCTAAGCTCATGCAGCAGGATCTGGGCACATGACAGATGGCCTACTGTTTGTAGAAGCTTGCCCAGAGGGTGAGAGTTGAGTGGGGTCTGGGCAGGTCCCTCGACTAGAGTAGGGCACAGTAGGCCTTCCTTGACCTGTCTGTATTGCCTTGCTCTGCTCTTGGGTGCTCGCTCTTCCACCCGTGCTTTGCTTTGCTCTCCCTCTCTCTCACCCACATCCATGGCAGCCACAGTCACTGGCACCTTCAACATCAATGGCTGTCAAGACTCGGTGAAGTGTGAGGCCGTCCTGGAGCTCCTGCGACAGAAGAGGCTGGCTGTTGCCTTCCTTCAAGAGATGCATTCTGACAGATTGAACCAGGCGGCCTGGCAGGCTGCCTAGCGAGGCCAGGTGTTCCTGAGCCATGGCACCAACCTCAGCGCTGGGGTTGCGACTCTCTTATCACCACAGCTGCAGCCTGACGCAGCAGTGCTGCAGGAGGTCATCCCTGGCCCGCTGCAGACCGTCCGCGTCACCCTCACACACCGCCTGCTGCTCGTCAACTTCTATGAGCCTTCCGATGGCCAGGAAAGGGTCATTTTCTTTGAGACCTTGGCTGCCCTCCTGCATGATGCCAGTGAGGATGATGACCTGCTCCTCCTCGGTGGGGATTTCAACTGCACCACGGCCCCACGGCTCGACCGCACAGAGCCTGAGCCCCACCTGCCCTCCGCTCGCAAGCTGCAATCTGCCCTGGAGGGGGCAGACCTCGTGGACGTTTGGCGAGCCCTGCATCCTGACGCGCTCCAGTACACCTGGGCCAGGATGGGTGCCGGTGGTCTCACCATGGCTTGCCTCGACCGCCTCTATGTCACCAGGCACAACCTGCCGCTCCTGCGCAGCAGCCACATTGCTCCCTCAGGCCTGTCAGATCATGGCCTGGCTTTCAGAGAACTGAGCCTGCCGGGGAGAGCCTGTCCACGGGCATCTTCTTGGTGTTTCAATGTCAGCTTGCTTCAGGACTCCTATTTCCGGGATTGCTTTGCCCAATTTTGGTGGAGGTGGGAGGCTGCGAGACTGAGCCACTCCTCCTGGAAGCTGTGGTGGGACGTGGGCAAGGTATAGATCCTAGCCTTTTGCCAGCAGTACACCCAGCTGGCCGTGGACAAGATGCGCCGGCGTATCCAGGAATTGGAGGAGGACGTGTCGGAGATCAAGGGTGCTCTGCTGGCCGCTGGCAGCGATGCAGCACTGAGTGAAAGCCTCCGGTTCCACAGGAAATGCCTGCGCGACTTGGCAGAGAGCGCGGCCCACCGTGCGAGGATCCGCGCCCGCTGTCAGGAGCTGGTGGTAACTGACGCCCTGACCCACTTCTTTTTCAATCTGGAGTGGCGCAGGGCAACGAGCAAAGTCTTGGATCATCTCAAGACTCCTGAGGGCCAGTTAATTACAGAGCTGGGCGAAATACGCGAGCGTGCCGTCGCTTTCTATCATGACCTGTTTGCGGCTGAGCCAGCATGCCCTGAGGCCACACGGGAACTCCACAAGGGCCTACCACATCTGGATGCCCTGGAGGCCGGAGAGCTTGAGCGGGACTTGTCCCTGGAAGAGCTGGCAGCTGCCATGGCCGGCCTTGCCACCGCAACGCCCCGGGCCTCGATGGGTTGCCTGCCAAGTTTTACAAGCCCTTCTGGCTTCTCCTCGGCCCCAGCCTCCTGCAAGACAACCTGTTCCTGCTGCGTGACTTACTCACAGTGAGTGAGCTCTTTGCTCTTTCACGCCTTCCTGGGCTGTCCCCGCCTGCAGCTGCTCTTTGCCACCCTCGAGCCACCACTGCGGGCACTGGGCAGGAGCTTCTCGGAGACCACCTACGTGTGCTCCTATCTGTATGGGGCGGCCGAGTGGGGCGCCATCTGCCTGGCCAACTTCTTGCTGGGCCAGGCTAAGGTGGCCATTTTCAAGAGCCGCCACAACCAGCTTGCCAACACCGGCTGAGACAATGCCCCGCTGCTCTTCGGCCTCCTAGTGAGGGCGTGCCTCTCGCTGGAGTTTGAGAACGCTGTGCTCCAGCGGGGGGTGCCCGCCTTCGAGGCCCTCTGGGCCCTTGAGGGAGTGCTGTGCCATGTGGAGGACAGCTGTCTCAAATACGCGCCCTGATGTCTTGACCGGTCTGGATGACCGGGCAGGCACGGTGGCGGACTGTGGCTTCCAGCTTGTGCCGTGCCCTGGGCCCTCACCAGGCTGCTTTTATTTCCTCGGGGTGAGATGTGGCAGGTTTTTGCACATGTACCATAGGACAGGGAAGGGTGGAACTGTTCGTCTCTCAAGGGCTATGTATATCTGGCATGTTAGACATGACATGTATTAATGCGAAGGTGGTTGTCACGGTGTGATGTTTTAAATGTCCTGGAATGGTTTTTTCTTTGGTGTGGTTTGATGGTTTTTTGCTTTTTGTACCTGATCTCTTGTGAAATAAAGTTGTTTAAAAGTCAAAAGTTCTTCCTTCCTTCCTATAAACTCACTGTTAACTATGAAGAAGAATGAAATAATCAGGAGTCAACACTGTGGCCTAATTTATGAATAATGACTGGTTATTTGGTTACAGTGTATAGCTCCTAAATATTCCATTTTGGAAAAAAAGTGTGTTTTTCAGGCTTATTAGTAGCACTGTTTAGTTGTGCAGCCAGCTTTAACAACTGCTTTCCCCTTTTTTTTCTTTAAGATGTAAAGAGTCTTGTGTCAATTATTTGACTAGCTTCAGCCTTTTGCCAAGTTTTTCTCCTGTCAGAGTTCATTCATGTCAAATGCATCAACATTTCTCAATACATCATTTTTCAGACTGAATATGAGGGGAAAACACTGCAAAAGGTGTCTACGTGGTTTTTGTAGAAAGTGTTATCAAAACAAATCAACCAGATGATAAACTATAATATCATCTAAATAAATCACAAAAAATCTGCATTGCAGAGGACACTTTTATTACACATTGTATAAGATACGTGCATAAATACTCTACATCTGATAAATAAGATATGTGCATAAATACTCTACATCTGATAAATAAGATATGTGCATAAATACTCTACACTTGTCCATTACGTAGCTGAATGTCCTTAGAAGTGATTTGCTGTCTTAGAGAAACCTTACCTCATGAAACGTATCCATTTGAAATTGTTACTTTGGAATCAAAGTAACAGTTCTGTAGACAATTCCTAACTAGCTGAAACTTAGTTCACTTTCCTTAATCCATGGTACCTACATCACTGTTCTGTGGGCAACTGTAGGATTTCTTTAGGCCTAGAGAAAGGAAAAGGGATAACAGGCTTTCAGTGACATCTTCAGACTAGCTACTGTGTCTCAGTATTCATATCCTTTCTTGATGGGTCTTTGAACAACATGCAGTTACCAGACAAACAAGCTTTAAGCATGCTAACATGGGTACTTGCAGAATATAAGATCCTCATTCCAAAGCAAGATCATCAAAATAAATATGATGGCACAATAAAGATTAAGTTTCATAAAATACACCCAACTGATAACTCATTGTACAAGAGTGTAAAGTTATGATGCACAAAGACTATTTTATAGGCCAGTTATGGTGAACTTTTTTTTGCAGATCTATACACGGATTTGCTGTATCAGTATTTTCCCATCTGGCAAAAGGTACTTATAGATTATCTGAAAGGTCAGAGTAGGAAACCATTCTTTAGTAATCAATGCTGTAACTAATCAACAATTTTGTTTTTACTATCTCCAAATTATTGAGCTTCAGTTTATTATATACCTTATTTCACATTAATCCATGTTTGGCAGGTGACAGACTCCAGGTACATAGGCTGATTTATTTTTCCAATACCTTAATATATCTCAGGACTGAAAACAATACAAACCTGAAGAGAATAATAAAATATAATATTATTAATAAACTATTATTCTTGAGTTGCATAATATTGCCCATGGAAATGTAATAAGGACTGAAGTTAATTTACTTTTTATTGAATTAACATTTCCAGTAGAATACATAATTACCAAGATTCTTACCTAGCATAAGCTTGGCATGTACTTGCATCCTTTTCTTCCTCTTCCCTAGCTTTCTCATAAGGTTCTTCCTTCCTCTCCAGTTGAATTCATGAAACTAGAAAGAGCATGCAAAGCAGTTTTAGCAGGTGTTCAAATTAATTTAGAATTTACAATACAAACACCAGAAGCACAATAATTAAAAGTACTGATGCAGTGGTGCCCAACCTTTTCACTTCATGAGCTGCATGAGCTGGATGAGCAGTGCCAGATCTAGCTTGTGGGCCTGATCCCACTGTGCTGGCTAGGACCCAATCCCACTGTATAGAGTCAGGACCTAATTCTGCCATATGGGGCTTGGAAATTTGCAGCAGGGGACAGATGGCAGTGTTAATAACCACTGCTCCTTCACTGCCAGATAAGGCCCAAAGGCCAGGGGTTAAAGTTTCCTACACTACTGACTGCAATCAAGTATCAATAAAGAAATGATAACTCAGTGAGAATGATACTTTAGTCTAAACAAATGAGCTTCTACAAACTTACTTAAAATGGACACGATTTTTGGAATGAAACAATGAGTCAGACAATACCATGGAGGTGTTCCTAAAGAATTACAGGTAATATGGAAACATGCCTGGTTAAATCACAAATAGAGATAGAGCCTCTCAAGCAGCCAATAATCTGGTGTTCATGACATTCATGAGGACTGTGGAGGAACCAAATTCAAGTCCCTTCTGTGCCTTTTTTGGAACATGGAGCTGGTTCTCTAGTTCCAAGATAATGAATGTCTTTCCTCTAGTAAAACACTTGCTCTGTCTCTGTTTCCCTACACCACCCACCCACACACACCCACAACCACACACACACACATATGGCTGGTTGGGGGCCCATGATATAATACTATGTAGTACTTAACTTCAATATGCAAAAAAGTAGTACATATACATGACATACATTCCTATTTTGTAGTAAATCATTTCAATCTACAGTAAAATTATCCTTAGAAACATGCAATAACTTTATTTCGCAGTAAAATACCAATGTACTGTGTATAAGAAAAGTAAATTTATTATGCAGAACACTTTTTGTCTGCTTCCCTTGTCAATTAATTCTACCCTAGTTGTTTGTTCAATGAAAACTTGCTCTCTGCCGCCTAGTGGAAAGAAACTGTAGTACTTTCTACTGCAAGTAGCCATCTTCAGAGAGCTAGTTATATATTTGATCCTTGCTACAAAGTAAATTTACTATGAATTAAAACAGGAATACATTTTTTTTAGTTTTGAACTAATGTTTTGAACCTTCCTCTTTTTCTCTCACTCACTCATTTTTTCCCTGCAAAAAAACTACAAGAGGTCCTCTGTAAAAAATGATTTTTTTTTAAGTCTGTAAAACTTTCATGGGATAGAATACATGAGGAACTCAAATGGTTATTTCAGTCTCTTCAGGGAGACTCCTTTCTCCTGCTCACATATTGAGCTCAGGCTTACCCAGCAAACAAGACTAGGCACTGTTATAAGATTATAAGGAGGATTTGTTTCTCAGTGATTAAAGATTTATGTCATATGAAGAAGCAGAAGCAGAAGCAGAAGCAGAAGCAGAAGAAGAGATTGTGTATCATTCAATTGTAACATTATTCACTCTTTCTTACTAATAATAAAACTGGGTTTTAATGTTATAAGGAAAAAAAAAACAAGTATAGTGAAATGCATCAGACTGTGAAAAGTGAGGATTTTGCATCATACATTAAATCACTTCATCTCTTTCCTCAGAATGGTCTGGCTGCATTTAGAAGCTCCCATTAGGGGAGCAAGTATCACATTCCTGTAATGAGTGATACTTCTCTGTATTCAGTCATCCATTCACTGAGTCAGGAAAGTATACATTTCATTTTTCTTTGTCTCTATGTAATTGGAGAACTTATATACTTTTGGAAATCATTCAGTCCTTTTTGTGTTCTACATGGGGAAAAATATATGCTGTAATTCTTTGTGGTGGTACTACATGCAGTGTCCTGTCTCTGCCACAGACCCCTGTAGCTTTTTGTGGTCTGAAAGTCAAACAATTGCTTTCCTTGATATTCACATGGTGAGATATATTCTAGTAGTGTTATTTTTTTATTTGTTTGTTTCATTCTTTCCCTTTTCTGAAACACCAGAGAGTAGTAATGTATTGAGATGAGATACCAGAAAGGCAGGACTATTTTTCTGAGGTGGTATCTTTCTTAGATTTATATATTTTAAGTCCAGAAGAGTCCATTAGTTCAATTCACTTGATTTTATTTTTCAGTTGTATTAAACTCATTTGTATTCAGCTCAATTGCTCATGTTTAACTACAGGATTTTTTTAGAAGGGCTTCCAGGCCAGATTTAAAAACACTGAAAACTGGAGAATCCACCATTTCTTTTTGTTATTTGGTCCAATGGCTAATCCCTCTTACTCTTTGTTAAATATTTGTGCTTGATTTTAATTTGTCTCATTTCAACTTCCAACCAGTGCCTCTAGTTACGCCTTTTTCTCCTAGATTCAAAAGCACTTTTGAACCCATTATTTTCTCCCGATAAACAGGCAAAAGGGTGAGAGGAAGCATATAGATTACTGTAAAAGGGTGATAAAGATCTGTATATATGTACTTTGATGTTTCTCAATTTACAAATTGTAATAAAAATCCCTGTCTCTCAACCAGATCATTTGCTAAATTTATTTGGCATTGGCAAGCATAGGTGAAGAAAGCACTTTCATTGCTGCCTTCCCTATTAATTCAGGATAACTGGCATAACATAGGCTTCTGTCACATGTTACAGTTATGATGTGATTAATATGTTAGTTGCCATGAATAGTAACAGCACTACTGATTTTTGGTGCCAAAAAGTGGCAAACCAGTAACAAAGATATTCCACAAAATATATGGAATATCTTTGTGGCTCTTTTATTTAGCATCACAAAATGAATGTGTAGCATTGCAGGACCCAGGCTGATTGCTTACCATCTTTGGCACAGCTTGGGGTCTCAAACCAAACCTGGGGTTGTCACAGGGCCACAACTGACATGCAGCTTATTGTCACCTTAAGTTCTGGACAGTCCCAGGTGTCAAACTGGATGCCTGCTGTCCTGGAGAGCCCCACATCTCCAACCATCTGGCATAGCAGGAGGCACAATGTTTAGGATGGGCATACAATTTCTCTGATCCCAATAATGCCATTGCTTTAACATCTACTAGGAACCATAGTCTTAACTTTGGGCTGCTTATTAGTATAGTGGAAACAACATTAAATGAATGAAGAAGAATGGCAAAGAATCACCTTTTCTTTCTAGCTCTGCCAACTATTAGCTCATGAAAGCTGAAAATTCTGGCCATTGTATCTGTTTGACCATTTCTCTTCCTTAATCCCTAACATTAAACTGATTGAATTTGGGTCCCTTATCTGTACATTTTGATGGCTCCTGGCATTTAGCTTTCTTATTGGAAGCTTACCTTGTCAAGTCTTCTGGGTGTTATTAGTAATGGAATATATTCTCTCTCTCTCCCTCCCTCTCTCTCTCTGTCTCTCTCTCTTTCTCCATCTTTTAACTACATTTGTTTGTAATTTAAAGTCTGTAGGTCTAGTACCATAACAGCTAAAAATGGTTTGGGTACATTAATGGATTTGGGCAATTTTCTGGCTCATCAAGTATACTGAGATATTGAGTTTTATAAATTCATTTTTTAATATGTAAAAGATAACATAAGATCAATGTAAAAATATTATGGATTCATAGCAGACTAATCTTGTTCCTTTCTATGACCAGGTCACTAAAAGCTTGGATGCTGGAGTCAAGGTAGATATCATCTACTTGGACTTTAAGAAGGCCTTCAACATGGTATCCCAAGGTTCAGTTCTTGGGCCAGTATCCCAAGACTCAGTTCCTGGGCTGATGCTGTTAAATATCTTCATCAGGTACCTGGATAAAGGTGTGGAAAGTACTCTGTCCAAATTTGAGGATGACATCAAACTATGGGGTAAAGCAAACACACTGATGGGAAGAAATTGAATCCAGGTGGACCTGGACAAGTTAGAGAAGTGGGCAGAGAACAATAGGATGCTGTTCAACAAGGAGAAGTGCAAGGTGTTGCACCTAGGGAGAGGGAATCACCAGGACACCTATAGGCTGGGGGATGACCTTCTTAGCACTGTGGTGGAATGAGATGTTGGAGTTGTTGTTGACTTCAAGATGAATATGAGTTGTCAATGTGATGAAGTAATTAGCAGAGCTAACCACACTTTGTCCTGCATTAGTTAGTAGGTGCATCGTGAACAGATGAACAAACAGGTGCATCACAAGAGGTGATTCTCCTCTTCTATGCAGCACTGGTCAGGCCACAGCTAGAGTACTGCATCCAGTTCTGGGCACTGCAATTCAAGAAAGATTTGGACAATCTTGAGAGGGTCTAGAAGAGGGCCACTCATATGGTTAGAGGCCCACAGGAAAGGCCTTATGAGGAAGGGCTGAGGGACCTGGATGCTTTCAGCCTCTATAAGAGAAGGCTGATGGGGGATCTTGTGGTAGTATACAAATTCACCAGAGAGGGGTGGGTAGAGCAGCAGGCAATAGAAGATGCTTTGTTTACCAGAGCACCCCTTGGAATAACCAGAAACAATGGCCACAAGATGATACAGAGTAGATTTAGGTTGGACATCGGAAATAAATTCTTCATGGTTAGGGTCAACAGAATTCTGGAACAGATTTCCAATAGAGGTGGTGCTCTCCCCTACCTTGGGGGTCTTCAAGAGGAGACTGGACAAACAGTTGGCTGGGGTCAGATTACCCCAACTCTTTTTCCTGCCACTGGCAAGGGGTCGTATTTGATCCCTTGAGGTCCCTTCCAACCCTAGCATCTATGAATTTATGAATCTATATACATACCCAAACCCAGCATTAATTATTCCTATTGCAAATTGTGTGAGAGTAAATACACATACCATTTGATCAGGTATCTTTATGTAGTAGACCTGGATAACTAAGTATGTGTTTTTTAATGCATAATTAATATAGTTCTTATATAAAACAGGATTATTTTCCAGAAATTCTATTCAATTTATCTGTGTGCTGCCACAACCAGCTTCTAGCAAGCTGAAATCTCTTTGGAATTGTACACCCATAGTTAGAGATTCCTCTTTTCTGGTGCTCACACAGCAGTGCTTGGCTCTTCTTTTTTTTCAGCTATAGGATTTCTCAGCTAGGTTTTGTTCATATTATTTCAGATTCCTTCAACTAGATTCAAATCAGGTGCCTCTGTTCACAATAAACACTTGATATTTAATTTTTCAATACATTTTGTATGCAGAATTATATCACACTTTTATGGAAAAATCAATCTCTTACAAGTTTCTTTCCCAATGGGACTTCATTTACTACTCCAGTCCTGCCTATTATTTCAGGAGTGAAACTCAGGTTGCCTACACTTTAGAAGAGACATAGATACCACATTGCCTCCATCATTCTGAACAATAGGAACATAGTTTCCTTTTTAAGGCCTTTCCCCCTTATTCTTGCATCTAATAGACAATGTGTATTGCATTTTATCTGATTATAAGCTTTATTTTTAAAACTTCATCTTTTCCATATTGTCTTGGCGATGTTTTTTAATGTAATTGTTTTCAGCACCAATATCAGCTACGGCTTCTTAAGAGATCCTTGTTTGTTCAACCTGCCCCCCTTACCAGGTTGATTAAAGCACCTGACCCAGACTTAATGAAAATGACTGGAAGCTTCTCCTGGGCAGCTATGGAGAATGGATCAAAACTAAATTTTTTCTATAGATACATGCAATATTTGTTTTCCTTACCTTTTAAGTTCTTTTGCAATCCATCAACTGATATATATCTCCTGTTTTACAAAACATTCAATATATTTCATTCCTCTGCCAAAGGAAATCATGCCAGTGCTGAGATGTACTGTTAAAAAATAGCACTGCATACATCTTTCTTTCAACAAGGAATTAGTCTCTATACCAATGAGTCTCTATCTCTTTAGCTTCAATGCACCCCTCTATAACTTTTCTGAATTTGGTGCATCCCGTTTGAAAATCACTGACATAGATCTAAATTGAAATGTGAACTATCGTGAGAAAGATAGTGTTAGAGTGAAGTGTTCTGCCAATTTTAAACCAGAAAAAAAGTGTGCCCCAGACATCAAAAGTTTGGGAAACACTACTCTATATACCAACTTTCCACACCAGGATGACATTCAAGCCTGCCTTACGTATCTACAAGAGCAAGATTACAAGTCAGAGTACAAACCAACAGATATTACAGAATTTATACACTTTGTTCTCATGCGCAACTTCACTTTCAATAAACAACACTCCCTCCACTCCATGGGCACAGCTACGGGCACCAAAATGGCCTCACAGTATGTGAACCTTTTTATGTGAACCACCTGGAAGAAGAATTCCTCAAGGACTCCACCATCAAACTCTTGCTATAGTTATGATATATTGATGATATCATCATCATTTGGACTGGAAACCTGCAATCTCTGATTTTTATCAGAAATTCAACAATCATCACCCCTCCATCAGATTATCTTTTGAATTCTCCAGCACCAACATTTCCTTTTTAGACTTGATGGTTATTACCCAGAATGGTAAAATATAAACCACCATATACAAAAACCCATGGACCAACATATATATGTGCACAGAATCAGCCATCACCCTAAACACACCAAGAAAGCTGTAATATACTACCAAGCCCTCCGATTCCGCTGAAGTTGCATTAAGGAGAATACCCATGATAGTCACCTCACAAATCTCAAAAGGGCTTTCACTAAATAAGGACCCTCTTCTAGAGATATAGATTGAACTTTTGAAAGAGCCACCTGGATAGCACATGAAGAATTGATGCAGTACAGAAAGAAACCCCCCATGGATCATACACCACTGGTTATGACATATCATCCCTCCCTGGAATCTATATGAAAAATCCTCAAACAGTTGCAACCCATACTAGAAGAAGAACCAGTTCCTAATGAGATCTTCCCAGAACCAGCCATGCTAACCTTTAAACAAGCACTGAACCTCGCCAACATCACCACTAGAAGCAAACTTCCCATGGCCCAAAGTACATCAAATGGATACAGGCCATGCCAGAACAAAAAATGCTGCCAACACATCTCCACCATTCCCACAATAACTACATCCCAGAACAGAACCATCACCATTCCTGGATCTTACACCTGCACCTCCAGAAATGTAACATATCTCATCCAGTGCACTAAATGCCCTGATGGAAAATACAGGATAAACCGATAAACTGTGCACTAGAATGAACGTACACCAGAAAAATATGGAAACCTGTGGGTGCACACTTCTCATAAGACTCTCTCTCCAACTTCTCGGTTCTAATCCTCAAAGGAAATTTACAAAACACCTTTCATAGATCAGTTTATGAACTTCACTCCATATATCTACTGGATGCAAAACATCACGGACTATAGTTTTTTAATATATATTTCTTCCTCTACACCAATACGGCTGCAACCTAGATGACTGGCACATGGAAGATATAAAATTTTAGATAATTTTTAATATGAAATCTTCATATTTTCCTAAGCAGGTAGCAGTTATGACCACCTGAAACCTGAGATCCTGCTCCTACCTTTGTTCCAAGGTAATTTGCAATATCACAGAACTTCAAAGAAGGTGAAAGACTCCATACTAGCTATGAACTGACTGCCTAGAGTAGTCTTCCATCTATTGATTCCTCTGTAAAATCCTACAAAATATAAACTTTCATTTCTGCCACGGAGAACTTTTGCAATCTTTTCTCCAATGCCTGATGAAGTGTGTTTGTGCCCGAAAGCTTGTAATTAAAGTTTTTTTTTTCAAAAAATCTTGTTGGTATAATAAAAGATATCAACTCTACTTTGAGTCCTGATTGCTTTGGAGTAAATATAGACATTAGATTTATGACACATTATAACCTGCCTAACATCTAACTCCACAGGGACCCTCTCTACTTTTTATCAGCTATATTCATTCCCCTACCTTCCACCCCACTCTACCCTGTCTTTTACCCATTAACTACCGAGATTGCCATTTTTCCTGACTGGCTTTCTTGCATGCATACTGGCCTCTGGCTTCTTTACTATTCCATCCAGGAAGAGCACAGACCAAGTGCAGATCCTTCCTCAGCCTGATGAAGGGTATTTGTACTTAAAAGCTTGAAAAAAGGAATGTTTTTAACTATTTGAGTTGGTCTAATAAAAGATACCAGATTTATCCAAAGAAGCTTGTTTGCCTATGTCATTAGACCAACACATATATCCTCGTGCACAAGTAAGGCTCTGTTGAAAATTATCCAACTAAAAACAGTAAAATATCTGTTATCTGGCATCCCCATGGTAAGGGGACTGCCAGTTATGTAAAAACTCTGTCATAGGGCACTAAGATGTGCCTGCTTCTTTAAGGGCAGACACTGCCTAGAGAGAGGGTCCTAGGAGCCAGGCAGATCCCCACAGGTGCAGGTTGCTGTGGCAGCAGATTAATGAGGGAATTAGCCTGCACCTGCACCCAGTCAGCTGACTGGAAGAAGGTAGGGCCTTGGGCACATATAAGCCCCAGGGCTGGGACTGAAGACAGTTAAGGCCCTGGCAGCTGCCAGGGGTGGGTAGAGCGTCTACAGAAAATCTCCACAGAGATACCTGGGTGTCTGTTCTGCTGCTGGTGAGACTAATGGGCTTTAAGAGCTCCTAAAGTATCTGAGGCTATCAGGCACACATTGTTGAGGGAGAGGCTGGCCCTCTAAAAGGGGAAGAGTGTGATCTCTAGCATTACGGTTACTGTTATGTTATAGTCCAGGGGCTTGTATTTGTGTTGTTGCTTTTAATCTGCTGGACTGGGCTGAGAATATTGGGAAGGAGGAGGTGTCATTGGGGCACACCACAGTGTGGAGAGCCCAGCACCAGTGAGGGCACAGTGACAGGGGCTGCAAAGAGACCAGCACCAGTGAGGGCAGGGGCCAAGGGCCCAGTGATGACAGGAGGCTGAGCTAGATCAAGGCCTCAGAGGGCCTTAACAACATTTCAATACCACATGCAAGGCATGGGGCATGGTCAAGGTGCATTTTTGGAGCCACACATCTAACACATAAGGCTCAGGGTGTCTCAAGAGGCACAGACTTGGAGTAAGTCATGGGCAGCAGGATCTAGTGGGTTTAAGCAGGACCATGACCACACAATTTCATGGGCAGCCTCCCAACTGATTATTTCAAACAATGAAGCAGGAAAGACTAGAAGGTGCCCACAGGGCGAAGCTGGCACAGTTACAGGGCCCTAAAGGCACCATGGCCATCTCTAAGGATCCCACCCTGTGACACTCCAGTTATCTGAAATAACCCAGCAGGGTTTTCAAATAATGCAGAACTATGGCAGGGGGTTGTGGGGGGAAACCCGCACATGGAGCAGTGCAGCTGCAGGGTGCAGCATGGAGAGGTGGCAGAGTGGCACTCAGCAGAGAGCAATGCATACAGAGTGACAGCAGTATAGAGGTGGAATGGAGCTGCAGCAACACAACCACTGCATATAAACTTTCCCTCCCCCCACGTCCAGTCACTGGGGCAGAGGTGGGAGGGGTGTCAATGGTCCCAGGAGGAGCAGCTGCAGCACAGGATGGTGGGTGGCAGTGGTAGTTACTGCATCCAAGCTTTCCCCTGCCCCCTTCCTCTGTCCAGCTGATTAGTAAAAGATTCCGGATATTTAAATGCCAGATATAAGAGATTCTACTATAGTAAAACAACTTAATGATTTCAGCACTTGCTCTTTGAATTATACTCTGTACAATTTGATATCTTCTATTTTGTTTGGAAACATTCTTGTCCTATGGAATATTTGGAAAGTGTTTAATAAATTTGAAAAGAAGTACCATACTTTTATGTTCTTGAGCCCACCATCCAAAATACTACAAAATAGTATAATTTGATATTTCAAAATAATTACAATAGCATCCACATGAGACAATATGAATATTTCAGGACAGCATGAAATATCAAAATAATTACAATAGCATCCACATAAGACAATATGAATATTTTAGGACAGTATTAAATATGAATTATGATTAATCAATTCTTTTGTTGGACTAAGTTTATGCTGTATTGAAGCCAAAGAAAAGGTAGCAGACAGCAAAGTCTGATAATTTGTGTTCAAGTGAAAATTTCCCTCATTTTTATCCATAATCTGTGCTCTCATGGTTTTTGTTTTGCTTAATGTATTTAATTCATATGAATAAGATATAAAGGTGCTCTACAGATTTTAAAGGATGTTAACATCATGACATCTTTATCATTAATTAATTTTTCCATCTGCAATTACATATACATAAATGTTTAATAGATGATATGTTTGTGCAATGTATTTTGATATTTCAGCCTGACTTTCTCTCTCTATATCAGCATAATAAAAGTGTGCAAGTAGTTCCTATTTCTGTTTCATCATCTTACTTGATTCCATAGGTGCATTGACAATACTTGAGATAAAGATTTTAAAAAGATGGTCTGTAAACTCACGTAAGTACTGATTACTGAGAGCCAAATTATTAATACATCTTACAGCTCCCACATGGTAGAACACTCAGGCCTTTATGTGATCTTTTAGATCATGGAAGATGGATCAATGGGCAAGTGTGTACAGCTTTAGAAATTTAGTTTGGGTAAGTCAGCAAAGTTGCCGTACATCTAACACTTTGAGCACTTCAATTCTTTTTCTCTATTTTTTGGCCTCTTTTCTCCTTTCCTCTTTGATTTTTTATTCTCACTCTCTTTTTGGTGATTTTTGGTGAACGCCAGACCCTAATCTGTTCCTCCACACTGTAGTCAACCTGAAACCCCTCTTCCTTTGCCAAATTTCTCTTTTTATGTTAGCTGTGACTTCTAAGGGGAAGAAAATATATTTTGTCTGCTGCAACTCTTTCAGGCTTCCTGTTTCTCTCTGTTTTTCCTCCAAGGAGTCAAAAAAGGCCTGAGAAGGGAATTAAAAAAAAAAATTGGAAGAAGCACTAGACTTCTGGTAGAAGGGGACCAAGAAGAAAGGAGGTATTAAGTGATATAATGACAGATTAGGTGTTATTAGGCACACAAGTGGATGTGGGCACCTATATGTCATCTTATTCCACTCTACTCAAGTCCCTAAAAACAGTTAATGCAAAATTTGGGTTGGTCTTCCTTCTTGTTGCTTATTTTGTGACTCAGTCTTAAGGGGAAGATGATAGTGTGTTTAAAAAGCAGATGCATTAAAGTATTTTCAGGGACTGGAACAGGGAAGAAGGCTCGCATATAAATGCTTTATATGTAGGGAAGGATCTGGATACTATTCGCAAGATGGTAAATGAGAGGAGCAAAACCAGTTCTGAGTTGTGCAGACCCAATATCTCACTAATTGACACAAGGTTACAAGGAGAGATTTTCTTCCCCTTACTCCCTTTGCAAGGCTTATATTCTAAGTCAGAATCTAGTACTAAATGAGGTGTAGCTGGGGCCCCTAGAATAGCCTTCTACCTGGTATACGACAGGATACTAGATGGAACATTGGTCTCTTTTTTGTGTAGAATTTTTGCACAATGTAAAGTTGAAAACTTTATACAGATTTGCAGAAAAGCACATTTTATTATTCTACTAAGTTTATGTGCACAAATTGGGACTAAAATGGTTACTGTACTTTTGCATATGCCAGATATTAGTTCCTTTAGTCATCAAGACAGATCGTATTTCACCTGTCAGGCCCCTACATGAATTTAGGCTGTAATTTTATTCTACCCTGTTCAGGCTTTCAACAAGACAAGTCATTGTACCCCAGTGAGGGTTTAGCTTGGACTTGCTTAGCAAAATAGGCAGTGTTGCATGGGGATGGGGAATGACTAGGCTAGTGAGGAGCTCAACACAGAACATTTCCTATGGAGTCCAGATAGAATAAATCTGTTTTTCCCTTTGGATTCCTTACTGTCAAAGGAAATCTATTCAGAATATTTTAATTTTACTAATATGCTTTTGAACAGCTTGTCTCTTTGTAGCAGATCAAGAGTTTAGCCACATACTACACTATGAGGTTTTTTTAAACCATAAACATTTGTACTGCCTTCAGTTGTCAGCTTAATAAACAGAGCTACTGCATGCAATTTATTTTTAATCCATCAATTTGTATAGAATCAAATAGAACCACTCACACCCTGATGGACTTATTCCCTTTGGCTCTGCACACATGGGGTAAACAAGCTGTCCATTAGTTTGATTCATGAATAATGTACAAAGATTAGATTTTGAACTGGCA
Organism: Caiman crocodilus; assembly: GCA_030014935.1. Taxonomy (NCBI): domain Eukaryota; kingdom Metazoa; phylum Chordata; order Crocodylia; family Alligatoridae; genus Caiman; species Caiman crocodilus. Next base: position 50,007,221 of record JAGPOW010003685.1, read on the forward strand.
GGTTATTCTGTGTCTAAGCACAGATACGTGGTTTCTGTTTGATCCATCAGTTTGTATAGCATGAAATGCTAGAGCCTTGTAAACATATACCCTCTGGCTGTACACATAAGACAGACATCTAGGAACCCACTAGACATCTAAAGCATAGGAGTCAGCCATGTCCTAACTTATATGATCAAGGTCAGGGGCTGATCGTGTTTTACTTGGACACCTGTGTAGTGCTCCCATTGTATGAATAAGGCAGGATGTGTGTGCCTTGGGAGATGCAACCCATTTTATTCAGGAGATGCAACCCATTTCTCCCATAGCAGCAACAATGTATCATGTTTACTTTGAATTCAAAGACACTGGCAGCACTTAAGAAAACTGCATTCCTGAGAAAGATAGATTCTCTCATGAAAAATGGAAGTCTAGTAATTTTTTCTTTATGCCTACCTTGGCTGAAATGTGTCTGTCTGGGCAACACCGGTATAAGGTACAAAGAACTACCTGCAAAAGTTCTGTATCCACTTGCAGGGGCAGATCCTGGGAGGGTGCAGTGGCACACATGTATCCCCACTTTCAATCAACCATACAATGTAAACAGAACATAGAGACATTTTTAAAGCCCCTGAAGCAAATACGTATCCTGTTTCCTTTTACTTTAGTGCTCAGCAGTAGGGCTGTGCAAAACTTCGGTTGCTGATTCAATTTGGTGGACATTTGGCCTGATTCAGTGGCTGAATCTCCAAATCCAAATTGAATCAGAAAAACTTTTAATCTCTGTTTTAACCTTTTAATCAAATTGGAGCCCTCTGAATCAATTCAGAGTGATTCAGAAAGATTCAATGATTTGGACATAGACATAGCTTTAAATGTTTTTTTCTACATACCTCAAGGTACCAGGCAGCTCATGAATGCTGAGATGCTGGGGCAGAATGAGCATCCCATGGGAACTTGGTGACTGGTGCCTCCCAAGTCTGAGGGGGCACCAGATTGCTGATGTGGGGCTCCCCCCAGTGACTGATTGCCAATGGAGTGAGTCCCCCAGCAGCCAATCTCCAACTGGGGGGGTTCCCCAGTGGGCGATTGCCAAGCCAGCAGCAAAACCAGAAGAACACTTCTGGTTTCACGGCTGGCACTTCCATGGGGTGCACCCCTTATGCATCAGCAATGGCAGGGGAGGTCCCCATTGTGCCTGGTAGCAGACCCAGAAGTGGACCTGAAGCACCAGGTCCACTTCCAGGTCTGCTGGGGAGCATGTGCCCCCCCTCCCAGTGCCCCTCCTAGATCAGCGACTGGTGCCTCTTGGGTCTGTGAGGGCACTTGGGGTCCCCTTGTGGCCGAGATGCCAAGCTGGGGGTGGGTGTGCAGGGGGCTCCTCTACATGCTTGGCAGTGGACCTGGAAGTGGACCAGAAGTACTTCCAGTCTACTTCTGGGTTTGCTGCTGAGCACACAGCCTCCCCTTCCTCACCCTTCTGTGGGATGCTGTACCCACCCCAGCATCATAACATTCACAAGTCGCGCCTGATACCTCGAGGTATGTAGAAAAAATATTGAAAGCAGTGTCTATGGCCAAATTGCTGATTCTCTGAATCAGCATTGAATCTTCAGATTCGTATTTGGCCAAATCAAATTGGGAGCAGCTATCCCGTCTGAGGGACCTGAACCTGTTCAGCCTCATTAAACGGAGGCTGAGGGGGGGACCTGGTGGCTGCCTATAAGCTGCTGAGGGGTGATCAGCAGGAAAT
>JAGPOW010003685.1:50009052-50060227 GCA_030014935.1 Caiman crocodilus
GGAACTGGCTTCCTAGGGAAGTTGTTCTTGCTCCTACCTTGGGCATCTTCAAGAGTAGATTAGATAGGTACTTGGCTGGGGTCCTATGACCCTGGCACTTGTTCCTTCCATTGGCAGGAGGTCAGATTAGATGTCCTGCTTTAGGCCCCTTCTGACTTTAGATACCATGATACTATGATCTATTAAGAGTGCAAAATGAAAAATAAAGTGAAGTATTCATATACAATGAAACATTTTAATTATTACCTCATAGAAGAGAATGATGAAATATATACTTGGAAATTGTTAAGCCAGAAGTTGGTTGAACCATATAATAGATATTGCTCACCTTGGCTTATGGAATACCAGTGTTGCTCTTCAGATATATTAGTAAAATATAAAAGGTCTGATTTTTTCTCATGAATATTTCAGGCTGAAGAAGATCTAACTCCAGAGACCAGTATGGTTGCACCTAATTTACTTCCACATAAGCAAAAAAAACAAAGAAAGTAGAGGAATTAAATTTATGTATTTTTGCCTTATTACATAGTGCTTAGACAGATTTAACACTTACTTAAAATGACTTAATGTATTACTGACTGGTCATTCTAACTTTCATACCTGAGAAAAGCATATCAATCAATTTGTAAGCACTTAGATGATAACAAGGATTTGTCATGTGGCTGTCATGGCTTATCACTGTAGTTGCTATGCCTAAGCAATATGATTTCTATGACAAGGTAGCAGGCCTCATTCCTATGATTGAACAGTGGATGTAATATATCCAGACTTTTTAAAGTAACATTTCTGACACTGTTTACTGTAATAGTCTCATAAATAAGCTAAAAACATAGTATAAATAAAATTACTATGAAACAGGTGAATAACTGATTATCAAGTGGGTTTCCTGAGGGGTCCATCCTGGCCCCAGCACTATTCAATATCTTCATTAATGTCTAGGGGAATGGACTTGAGTGGGCACTTAAAAATCTTGGTGTCACTAAACTGGGTGGGATGAACAGCAGTAGGATTCAAAAACACCTTAATAAATTGGGAAAAAAATGGTCTAAAATAAATAGGATGACGTTCAGTAAAGCCAAGAACAAAGTGGTGTGCTAAAGAAGGAACAATCAAATATACAAATACAAAATGGGAATGACTGTCTAAGTGGCTGTGGTACAAGAAAAGAACAGAGGTTTACAGTAGACTACAAGCTGAATATGAGTCAACAAAAGGTCATGGAGGGAACTTCTGCCTTCACTTATAATTAAGGACTAATTATGAACTTGTGCTAGGTATGTATAGATATAGACACAGAGATTAGGTACAGACATTCAAAAACTCCAAGGCAAATTGGTCTAAGTTGTATAGTTTTCAGTAAATGGTGGACTTTAGATTGGTAGCAAACAGAAAACACGTTCACTTGGGAGGAGAGGAGGTGGGGAACAAATCTTAGATTGGGTTGTGCCATTTTTAAACCAATCTATGTGTGCCAAACTTCTGTTCTGTTACAGGTATAGACTCCCTTTTTGTGTGCCAAACTTTTGTTCTGTTATGGGCATAAACTGGTTTCCAATCAATTATACCCATAAAAGTGTAATATCTGTATCTGGCTAGAAAGATTGGGATGAAATAGAAATTCTGGGACAGCAATGAGAAAAAGACTTCATATCCTTCCTCTTCTTGTTTTATACATTAATGCTATTAACATTGATTTCAGTTATCATGATAATATTCTCTGCAGAAAAAATAAATAAATCTCTCTCACACTGTATGTAACAATATGAAAATGAAAAACAAATCCTGACAGGATAGGGTTTACGTAGGATAGTTCTTTTCTATTTCATGATAGGAGAATTTGAATAAACACTTATGTAACTTTCAATGAACATATCCATTTTCTCCTGAATGCTTCTTGTTCGGCTGACAGAAGTGAAAGTACGCAAAGCCTGAGTGATTCTATCTGAGACCACATATAAGCTGAAGCACTCAAGAGATATCATTATGTTATTAGGTGTGCACGGTAGAGAATTTTTGGGCCAATACCAATGGCTAATTTTTAACGAGCATTATCAAACAATACCAATCTGATTCTGATATGCAGCTGGGCAGCTTGGAGAGCAGTGTCCAGCTGGTAAGTCTACTGTGGGGAAAAGGGGGGCGGAGGGAAGAGCCATGGTGGGGGCAGATCAAAGCCTCAGCAGAGATGGAGGGAGTGAGGCTGGAACAGAGGCAGGCAATGCACAGCTGGGCCGGAGCAGGGGATGGAGACATGAGCAGGTTATCCAGGGGCATGGGGGCAGGGGGGTGGCTCCCACCACTGCTTGTACCCTGGTAGAGCATAGAGGGTTGTGTGCCCTGAGATATGTATATGTGGTGAGGGTGGTCTGCCACTGTGGGCTAGTGCTTGGGTAGTACTGGACTCTTCCTGGCTCAGCCAGGTAATGCAATGCTGCAAGTAGAGCTATGGGGGGTGGGCTGTAGCCATCTCAAAATTTATCATAGTCCCCTCCAAGCCCCTTCGTAGCAGTGCCACCACCTGCCCTGAGTGCAACCTGGGCCAGCCCCCTACTTAGAAAAAAATAGGTGCCACCCTGGACTCAGCTGGACTCAGCCTTCAGCAACAGCCTACTCTTGCTCCATGCAGATCCAGGGGCACATGCCCCTATGCCCTCCAGGAGTGCATGCAGCATCCTCCCTCCCCATGCCCCCTATTCAAAATTAAGATAATTCCATCTCTTCCACTCAATTTAAATAAATTAGCTCTAATAGCTATAATGGAACAATCAGAAAGGTTTTATAGAACTGCAAAGAAAAGTTATTGTTTATGCAAATTTATAGAGAACTTGAATAAAATATTGTATTTTTTCTTAATGTTTCACATGAAGAAAGGTGTTGTATTAATATAGTACTGTTCTAATAGTCATAGCCTATAACTAACATATGGTCACACCTGCCCAGGTAATTCAGTGAAACTGACAGAAAATCATCAATGGTCTTTAATATTTATTTATACAGTATCATTTTATTTAGCTACTTTTGTTCTTTCATTTGCTTCAGTGAACTTTTAATCATGTTCTTCTGTTATTTGATACTATACAGCACTTAAGAACCTCAATCCTGGTGGTACAGACACAAAATATTAAGATGGTCCGTGCAAGCCTGGTCCCATCCCCCTTCAGTGTCTTGGAGGAAGACAGTAAATGTTACTGTAAACACATAATAAAAATAACTAATACAGAAAGAAAATAGAATATAAAACTGATCAGTTTGGTGTGTAGAAATAACTTTGGCCTTTTCTTACTCAGACATAAAGCTTACTACTGCCACAAGTACTTCTGATTGAGGAAGACAAGGTTCTTTGCGTAAATATGATATGTTTTATTAGATCAACTAAATTGTTTTCTGATTTCTTCTGACTGAGGATAAATGCAAAATCAGAAACATCTAGCTGATTCAACTGCATGCATTTTATTGTTCTTCTAAAAAAAGTGGGAGGGAGTTATTTTTCCTTTATCAAAATATTATCACTAAAATTATTGGCAGATTTTATATAAATATTTGCATAAAGCATTGTTAAACTGTCTAGCATGCACTAAATCTAAGTACAAATGTTCAAAAAGCCCCTGGCAGAAGTGCTTTAAGTTACTGTACCTTACTCAAAATGCTATAAGTTAGAGTGGGAGCCAACTGAAAAGATGTTTGCTGTTTGGTGGGGGGGGTAGGGCGGTTGGGGGCGGCTTGTAGCCTGCCCATGATGCCTGTTGCCTGCATGACTTCCAGGAATCTACCAGAGTCACCCCTCTTCCCAGCCCCACCCTTCTCCCTCAGCAGCTAGTTACTGTCAGCAGTGGCTGGTGGGAAGTGTGTGTGGGGGGAAACAGAACCCCTCTGTTGCAAACCTCTCCCACAACTTACTGGTTGGGGCCAGGGGAGCAAGTCAAATCTGGAACGCCCCCTCCCCACCCCAGCAGCCTCAACCAGTCGGCTGTCTACCATTGTCTGGCCAGGTCTGGAGCAGGAGAGATCCTAGAGCCCTTTCCCACAGCAGCCCTGGTGAGATAGTGGTATGCCACTTTCTGGCTGGGTCTGGTGTTGACGGGAGAGACCTGAAGCCTTTCCCCAATAGCAGCACTGGCTAAACAACCCAGAATCCCTTGCAGCACCCCATCCACACATACAGGCTGTGGCACACTGCAGTCCAGCCAGGCTATGCATAGGTCTGGGATCAGAGGCTGTCACTGAGTCAGGTCAGTGATAGCCAGGGGGAATGACAGTGCAAGTACAGCAAATGAGCTCTGCCCAGGGTTAAAGCACAACCCTGTGCAATGCCACCTGGGATGGCAGCAATCACATTCTAAGTTAACCCTTGATGGGATCTAACACAGAAGTTCAATAAAACTTTGTAACAGAAAGCTCTTTAGGTTAGTATACAACCGTCCAGGGTTAATTTAGAGCAGGATCCACCATTTTTAAAGCACTTTATATGCTGTGAACATCTGCTCTGCTATAGTTATAAAGCTATTTTTTACATGCTTAAAGTGCATTAAGTGTAATGCCTCTACCTAGCCTATGCCTCTAATATCAAATGACAGCCTGACACCTTCTGCATTCTGCATAAAGAATGGTTCTGTATAAGGCTAGTTAGAAATGATAAAATGTTATTAAAGAAAAATCACTGTAGAATGAATAATTTTATAATTTCAAATCCATGATGATATGTTTCTTTGGCTTCTCTATTTTTAGATGATGCATCAGTTGCAAACATCAGGTATTTATTGTTCTTTCACATAAAAGCATTCTTTTTGGAATAGTGAAAATGATGGACACCTGGTAGACACCTCACATTGCACCATTTCTTACCATTGGACTTGTCTTTGGTAACAAAAGAAAAACTCATCTGAGCCAGTTTTTCCACTGGGAGCATTTGTCATCTCTCTGGATTTCACATTTAATGTGTTTGGAGAAATCAAAGTAAAGAGACTGACTGACATTCAGATTTCTTGCCTGTAAGAATCTCATAACAAATTTGTAATGTCTGTTATCCAAAAGGGAAAAAAATGGTTGCGCTGACATCAGTATATATAGTTTTTTACTGCAGCAGGGGATCCTCCTGTTAAATAAATCTCCAGAGATTAAAGAGAGAGAATTCAAATGAATAATTATTTTTAGGAAAGGGATACAGGTTGTAGCCACATTGGTCTACAGGCAAAATGAATCAGAACTTGCAAGCTTTCGGCACACTCACCCTTCTTCAGGCATAGATTTTTAATTTTTTTTCCCCAAAAATCTAGTTGGTCTAATAAAAGATATCACCTCTACCATGAGTTCTGATTATTTTTAGGAAAAGCTATTACACATAGAAATCAAACAACAATACTTAGAAAAACTTGCTCATCAATAATGTCTAAGATATATGTGTATATCTGAAATACAGATTAGCATTTGCCTCTACTTTCCACCTCATGTTTACAAATAAGAACAAATACTTTGTAGATGTAAAGCAGATTTCTTCTGGCTGTTTTCATTCATAACAACTCATGAAAATAAAGTTTAGTGAGTATTGCTTATATTAAGTTTTCCAGTTCCTAATTAACAAAGAAAAGACAAATGGGCAAATGGCTCTTTTCACTGTTTCCTGGCCATGCAGTCATTTCAGAAGCAGTTGTACAGCTTAAGCAATATTAATTTAACTGAATGCTACATTCAAGCACACAGACTAGCCCATATTGAAAAGTTAGTAAAGTTGAGGTGCAGTTCGTAGTCAAGGAGATAAAGTATCTATGGCTTATTGGACTTATAGGGCACTTGCTATATGGTTGCCCATCTGGACAAAGAACCAAATGCATATGGGAAAAGAAAATTAGTTAAGTGAAGATGGACTCTGGAATAACAAGAAAATAAAATGCCAGCAGGTGGCAGTAATTACAAGGCAAGCTCAAAGAAAATCAAATGTGGTAAGCCCAGGTGATTTAAAGTAATTTTGGGAAAATTACCAAGATTTAAAAGACTTTTTAAGCGGGGATGATGTGATATGATGAAAAGGTATGATTTGGAAAATTGACATACCTACTCAGGCTAGGCAGTGGGTAGTCCCACAAGAAATCAGGAATTAATTAATACAACTTGTGCATAAGCAAGGACACCTAGGGTAGAAAAAGACTATGGACATAGTCTATCAAGCAGGATGGTAGGCCTCTGTTAAAGCTGAAATAAAGAAAGTAGAAATTCTGAGGGAGAAATTGTCCCTCTAAAAGAAAAACTCATTTTTAAAATGGCAATGTGGTTGAAATTGTAACAAGGGTATTGGCATCCCACACTCTCACATTTAAGAAAAAATTTGGAGGGCCCAACTCCAATTGCCAGAATGGTGCAATGGGCCATTGAAAATGATTAAATAGATATGGATAATCCTCGTTGTTTAAAATGTATAAAAGACACACTCCAAGAATTGCAGCAATGTGCATATTGACACTGCACATGTCAGAACTGTAAATATGAATAATATTTCATTGTGAGGAGTTTCCCTTAGTGGTTTTCTGTGTTTGTTTTCTTCTGCAGAAACCTTAATGTGAAAATTCAATCCAGAAGTGAAGGTGGCTGATGGACCACGGATCGTTGGTCGGCAGTCACCAATGTTTCCTTGTATTTACCGTGGCTCATCTGCTGTAACAATTGTTTTGTTTGTTTTGTGTTGTACATCTGTGTTATGTGGTGTGTTTTGTTTTTGTGACTTAGATATGTATGAATGTCATGTGAATATTGTCAAAAGTGTTGGTAGTATCCCCGTCTGAAAATTGAATTTGCCTGTGGATCCCAGATCAAGATGCTTCCATCTAGCTTGGACCGGAAAGTTGTCCTAATATTTGGAACAAATGTCAGCAATTCACATGGGAGTTTCAGGTTGGGAGTTTCACTTGCTTAGCAAAATGGCATTTATCAAAAGGTAATGGGTGTATTTCTAGCAAACCACCAGATGAAATGTTTCCAAGGCTATCAAAATAATCTTGTTGGTATTTAGATGCTGTTTATGACACCAACCTATCAGAATATGTGTGGAAAACTTCACTAGCCCACTGTTTTAAAGGAAGCAAGAGCCTGCAGAGTTAATGCTTTCCTAAACCTGGGACTTCTACACCTGAAAGATGCTTGGAAATAAAGTTAAATTTGGCTCAGTGATGGTATAATGTTATCTGGTTGACCACAGGAAATTGAAAGATAGGTCTTCCTGTTGCAATCTGAATTATTGAAGGATTTATTAATTATAAATTGGACAGCATATAGGAAAGAACCCCTTGGTGGTACATATTCCACCTGGAGAGGTAAACAAGTTATATGGTAAATGTCAGACACAATCTTGGTAGTAGCAGAAAACTGTAAATGTGTATGTACCCGTAATATATTTGGTAATCTGGAGATGGACCTGTTCAAGAGCATCAAGCAATTTAAACTGAGTCATATTTGTAGGGGCAATGTTATTTTGATGTGTGAAAAAGGGATTCATACCACTGCAACTATTTGGAGTAATTATCACCCCTCTTTCCAAAGTTATTCTTTTAATTTTTCCTATTTCTGAGTTTCACTTGACTTAAAGAGCAGCTGAAGGTAGCACACCTCCTTACCATAAAGCTGGACGATGGTGTTCAGTAGTATTAATACATGTTTTTGGTTGGATCTAATGAGTGGAAGTAACATAGCGTATTGTAATAGGATTGTGGGAATCACATTTAATTTCCTTATCAAAGAAGCTCTTGTCCAGGTTTTTGTTCCAAATGGAAACATTTCCTCTGCCACCTTAGCTTGCATGCAGCAGTCTTGTTAATTCAACTCTTTCATAGAAAGTTATTTGGGTCCTGTCATCTACTTATCTCACATAAATCAAATACAGTATCTGTGGACCTCACAGGGTGTTCAGTTTTTATGGTTGCGTGGGAAATGTGTGAATGATTGCTAAAAAGCGTGTCCCTTTTTATTGGCAAGTCATCAGGGTTGGAGGTGTTGGCTGGATCTATGGTATATTAAAACTACACAGGTGTATACCTACAGGTCAAGAAGAGATGTTACAGTAACTGGCCTGGGTGAAGCTGCAGTGGGAGCAGCTGTCTTGGAAAATATTAACATTGAAGTCTTAGCTAATAAACTAACCTATGCCACGGCTGAGATGTAAAGAATTGTAAAACTCTTAATAAGTTCATTGTCATGCCTGGGAATTGGGAAACAGCTAGTGGGAGACATCCTGCTGGTACTTCAACAAACTGAAGAAGACCACCAAATTATAGTTGCAGTAATTGATAAATTAATTCAGTACAAAGTTTCTCTAGGCCTGGCCTGTACGCAAGGTCAAGATTTAATCCTGGTCATAGTCACTCAAATGTTCTGCTCTGGCTTTCAGCACAGCTTAGAAAAAATGTTTAAAACAATGTCAATCAAGGAGAAAAAGACCTTTCCATGTGGTGGAAGTCAATATTTTTTATATACGGTGAATTGAACTAGTGAATTGTGGCTCATGTGGTTAGTGTTAGTGCCTATTTCTGTATTACTATATATCCACTGTTGTCTGTGGGCCTTGGAATTAATAAAGGTGTTGTGATGTACCCTCGTAACCATCATCAGTGGGCATTTAAGTAAAAGAGTAGATGAAGGACCATTAATATCGAGGCACGTCTAATTCATGACAATCTGGGGTATGTGTGTGAGGACCAGAATCTTCAAGCATGAGATGAACGCCTGTATAAACAACATGAAATTCAACACACTACTTTTAGTTTGTGAAAATGATTCTGTTGTTGTATATATTGGAAAGGGATGTATTTGTGTATGTACTCATTGTCCATATGCCTTAATTTACTAATAAAGTCTGTATCTCATGATGTTTTTAATAAATTAATGTTTTTGTAATGTTTCATTGTTTAGTGGTTGTGATTTTATGTATTTTGTGCCTTGGTGGACTGTACAATCTATCCAAGTTAAACTATGGCTATAATGTGATATAACCCCAGTGCCACTAGGATTATATTTGCATCTTTTGCAACAAGTTTTATCTCACCCTAACCTACAACCTGTACTCCAGTCTATTAAGAAATACAACCAAGAAACTGTGGTTCAGGTTAACCATAAAAAAGGTAGTATTAACACTATTAGAAAGGGTTCAGAATGCTAAACAGCATTCTTTGTGGGAAACATAACTTAGATGAAGCCCAACTGCAATGGGATTTCTTAATCTAATGCTACATCTCATTCTTATTTTTGCTTTTTGTTCAAAAGGTATAGTTTGTGTTTACAATTTTATTGTGCTGGAGAATGAAATGGATATATTTTACACTAAAATTGCTATCAAGCTCAGCAGCTGCAAAACTTATATTATGACAAGCTCCTTTGATAAGCGGGATGTCAGACAAGCCTGGGGTAAGATGATCACATGCGATGTAAAGAGCTGGGCTGATGGCTGTAACCCATACAGGCCTTGAGCATCAGGAGCAGAGTTTCATTATCAGATTGACTTACATGCAGGTGAATCTAGCCATTAAAGAGGGAATTGTAAGAGTAGCTTGTGACATTTAGATTTAGTTGTATCTGCTTGACTGTGAATTAAAGCATTATTTGAACGTTTCTTTTATATTTAGCCAATATTATCTATAGCTTAAGTTTTTATTTAGCCTCATGATTATTTAAACTTTTCTTTTTCATTTTGCTAGCGTCTGTTATCAGCTAGCACTGAGCTCACTTTCATATGCAGCTCATGTTCCACTGTTATCAACATAGATGTATGAAATGTAGGCCTTGTGAAATGTAGGACTAATTTGAGCTGACCAATCAGCTGAAATTAACTGAACTTGGCACTAAGTGACTGAATCAGGGGGATGACATGGTTGGATATGTTAATGAAAGGTAATAAGAGGGGACCAATTGGAGAGCGCTCAACTGCAGAGCCCTTGGTATTGACAAACAGACCAAATTAAGAGTCCTGGGCATGCCCAAATTAAGAGATCAGTAGAAGACCAAATTAAGATGTGTGCATTTGATGAGTTTGTTGGAACAAAGGAATATGCTGACAGGATAAAAAACATGAATAACACAGGGAAACCAATCAATGATATCCGGAAATGAAGAGTCACCAGAGGAATAAAGTTAAAGAAAATGCAACACAAAAAAAGTGAGGGTGGCACAAAGAAGTTGGCTGTGTGCCATCATCCAACAACATCTAGCCTGAGAAACAGCCATTACCAACAAGCCATCACACTCTACTTTCAGGACCTGATTGGTCACCTTCTCTGTGAAGTAGAATAACATCTGGGATTGGTAAAACCATTTAACTGTTTTTCTTTATATATATATATATATATATATATATAGATAGATAGATAGATAGATACTATGTATACATTTAAATAATAAATAAAGTTAGATTGTAATTAAGTTGAATGGTGTGAGGTATATTCCATGTTCACTCTGGGTTGGTTATGCTTTAGCAGCGGAGTTGACAGGTTTGTGGGGCAGGATTTGTCCATCTAGGGTTGGGGGATGTAAAATAACCCAGTCACAGTGCAGGGCGGGTGGTAAGAAGAGCATAGCCCCAAGGCCGTGGCAGGCTTTTACAGCCTCCGGTCTGCATTCCAAATACATGCAGATGTTCAGTAGATCTGGCTAATCCATTCCCAATCTAATTTAGTTCATTTTCTCAGGTAAACTAAGTAAGATTGAATAAGTCCTTTTTTGCCTGATCTAACTTTCCTGAACATCTGTACATGTTGGTGCTTAGACTGACCTAACCCTACTTAGGTTGATCTAAGTGTAACATCTGCATGTACTTTTAGGGCACCTATACATGAACATGGAGGCTGCTCCAATGCCCTGGATTTCCAGTGCATCAGAGCACATTCAGATGAGTGTGGTTCATGTATCATTCCTGCACTTAAAAATGGAGGCTGGGGAGCTTGTGCTAAAGCTCATTGAGTGAGCTTTAGTTCAAGCACTCCCACTGCCATTTTAAAGTGTGGGGACACTGATACAGGAGATGTGGCAACATTTTAATTAGAGTGTCTCCTAGAGCCACTCTAATTAAAGTGCTACTTCCAGTACTCCTTGAGCACATGTAAATCTGCCTTTAGAGACTAAATATTTCAGAAAGGCATAGAGGGAATATGAATTGCTCTAGCAATATTACCTGATTGTATCATGCAGTTAAGGGGACTGTATATTTTATACTATAGATTGCCTTTTAAGGCCAACATTGAGAGCTGTTTTTTGTTTTTGTCCTTTTTAGACAAAGAGGTAATTAAGGAATGTCTCTATACTTTTTTTCCCTTCTTCTTCCTGCTGGATCTGGTGTTAAATACACTCTGCTTCCCAGCACCTGGCAAAGAGCAATAGCACTGATACTCCATTCTCACTATTTTTTGGATCAGAATAGAAAGAGGCATGAAAGAGGAAATAAGCTACATCCTTTCATGGGCTGTAGCTACTTGTTTGGGAAAGAGGAGAGAACATGAGATCTGCAGGAAGGAAAATATACCTCAGAAACAAATCTTTAAGGAGGAATTTCTTCTGGACTTCCACAATTTATGTACTTCCCTGCTTCAGAGCTCTAGCTATAAAAGTGTAATTATTGGTCATTATAATTACTAAGGCTCAATCTACATGTCATGTTTTAGGTTTGATTAACCAGTTCATCATGCCTTAAGTAGTCACTTAGCCACACATTCAATAAATTAATGGTATGATAAAAAGAGGAATAAGCTACATAGTTATTCCACAAAATATGTACAATAACTTTGTAGTGGCTTTCTATCATGCCATTGATGGAACATGTGATAGGGCTCCCTATGTCTGGGAGCCCCATCAGCTGATCGGAGCTCCTAACTTGGGTTGGGGGCATGTGCATCCCTGAACTTGGGAGCTTCTAGCTGACTCTGGATCCCAGCCATAGGGGCATCACATGAACCCCCATAAATGGGAGATTATATCAGCAGATCTGTGGTCTCCCTTCTGTAAGGACCCCTGGAGCCTCCCTGAAGTTGGGAGTCCAGGTCATCTGGTGGGGCTCCTCCCTGTAGGAACTTGTTTTTTGCTGGTGCAGGGGGAGCCTGAGATTGATCCTCCTGACAATAAAGCACACTGGTATCTGATTCACAATCCCACAATCACACCTCCGGTCATGCCCGTGTGGCATGACCGGAGGTGTGATTTTGTGGATCGTGCATTAGATTTCTTTGTGCCTTTATTTGTATATTTACAGGGCCCTAAAGAACATTTAGTGCACATGTTTGTACTGTGGTAATTGTTAAGGAACACAAAAAATAGGGTTCCCTTGTGTAAGACTATAGTGTAACTGCAGTAGGGCGAGTGGGGCATCTGCTCTTGGCACCAAAACAACAATACCCAGGGGCCTCATGCAAGTGAAGTAATAGAGTGAGGAGACATCTGAACAGCAGCAGCAGCTAGGCAGTGAATACAGAACTGACTCCAATCCCTGCAGCATAGTACCAGAAGCGGTGGGGTCCCTCCCTCTCCCACTATGGAGTGGGACCCAGAGCCCTGTATACAGCAGGGAGTATGTGTAGAGATCTGTCCTAGCCCCCTGGCAATTGTAGCAGAAGCAAACTGACTATGCAGAGCTAGGACCTAACTGCCCATGGAGCTGACAGTGAGCTGAGAACTTCCCCTTCACTCCTGGCAACTGCAGCAAGAGAAGGCTGCATGGGGAAGTAAAAAATCCTCCATGCAGCAGCACATGAAAAGATCTGCCCCCTGCCATTCCTGGCTATTGTGCCTGTGGGGACCTGGGACCCATCCATCTGTTGAGCAGGCAGCATGCTTGGAAATGTCACCAGCATCAGCCACAGGGAGACACAGAGGACAGGGAATTGTACCCCCCGCCCCAAGTACAACCAGGACCATATTCTGCTTTCAAGATGTTATGACTGAGATATAAAGGGAGCCATGGTCCAACCAGGACTGGCAGCCAGTTACAGAATTACACCAGGTGAGGTTTTGTTCTACAAGTTGTAATGGCATCAGTGAACAAAAACACAATTTGTCCTGGCATTACAGTCTTATGTATTACAAGCACAATGGGATGTGTTAGGGTAACACTAAGTGGACTTTTGGGGAGCACTGGGTTTGCAACTGAATACAAAGGATCTAATCTGTGGCCTAGCAGAGCAGCTGACCACAAGGCAGAATGATATCTAAGCCAGCCATTTGTTTATGTTAAGTAACCATCTTAACTGTGTCAACCATTTTCTGAGGAAACAGCAGCAAGTGAATCTGCATGAGTCTGTGTGTTGTGAATGAGGTGACGTTTTAGGAATGTGGAAGATGGTACAATATGAGACAGAAAAACAGACTGGAATATGAAAAACAGCACATAATTGGTAACAGAATCTGAGATGAACGTATGTGAAAAGGTGAACGGTAATTGGTGGAGAAGCCTCCAGAAGCTTCTAAGTTTTGGTCAAAGTCCACCCACTGACGAGAGAAGTCAAGGTCTTAGACATATGCTTATAGCAAAAATACATGTAAATGAATGAAATGCATAGGCAATCCCATGCTAATGATGTGAACAGTAAACAAAGGTGGAGCTTGAGATGGAAGGAAAAATAGGTGGAACATAGGAGGAGTGAGGGTAGAGTGAATGTTAATAAGTATAAATCAAAGTGTATAAATATGGGGAAAAAAAACATTGTTTGTTGCTGCTCCCTGTGTTCATAGACTGGCTGTCTGTGAGGGAGCTTGCCCAAAGCTGTCTCCATTCTGAATAAAGCTGTTGCAAGCAATGTATGCTGGTGTTTGCTCCCTGTCTGTTCTGGCTAATGAGTACCAGGATCCATGAACAATTGAAACATTGTCTCCCTAGCTTTTGGACACTGCATGGAGTCAGGATGTATTACAATATTTAACAATAGCCTAAAGCTCTGTGATCATAGAGGAAATTGATAAACTAAACAGTAGAAAATCACCTGACCTGATGGCATTCACCCTCGTGTCCCTGAAAAAGCTCAGATCAGCAATTGTGGAACTCCTAATTGTAGTGTGCAACCTATCATTAGAAACCGCCTTGGTACCAGAGGACTGAAGTGTCGCCAATGTGACTCCAATATTTAAGAAGGGCTCTGGAGGTGGTTCAGGGAACTACAGACCAGTGGTTCTAACTTTCGTTCCTGGAAAACTGGTATAAACAATAATAAAAACAAAAGTATTGTTTAGCATGGGGATGTACATGGCTTGCTGGAGAGGGATCAGTATGGTTTTACCTTACCAACTTACCAGAGCTCTTTGATGGTGTCAATAAGTAGGTCAATCAGGGTAGTTGACATAATATATCTAGGCTTCCAAAAAGACTTTGACAAGGTCATCTATCAAAGGCTCTTAATGAAGCTAAGAAGTCATAGGATTACAGGGAAGGTTCACTAGAAGATAAGAAATTGGCTTAAAGATAGAAAACAAAGAGTGAGTATATAAATGGTCATTTTTTGGAATTGAAAGAAATAAACAATAGACTCCCCCAGAAAGCTGTCTTGGGACTGGTGTGATTTAAGATATTAATAAATTATCTGGAAAAGAGGGTAAGTAGTGAGGTGACCAAATATGCAGATCATACAAAATTATTACAAGTGGTAAAGACCAAAGTAGACTGTGAGGAACTAAAGAAGGATCTTGCACTGTTGAGGGAATAGGCAACTAAATGGAAGGGGAAAAAATTAATGATGGCAAGTATAAAATGATTCGCATCATCAAAAATAATCCAAACTATACCTACACTACAATAGGCTCTACATTAGCTGTTGCCACATAGAAGAGTGATCTGGGAGTTGTAGACAGCGTGCTAAAAACAGCTGATCAGTGCTTAATAGCTATCAAAATGTCAAACAAAATGTTAAAAATTATTGAGGGGATTATAAACAAAACTAAGTATCACTATGCCTTATGGTGCTTCATCACCTTGAGTGCCGTGTCCATTTTTGGTCCCCACATCTCAAAACGGATATAGAAAAACTAGAGAAGGTACAGAACAGGATGAATAATGGTATAAAGGTGCTTCCATATAAGGATAGACTAAAGGGGTTAGGCTTATTCAGTTCATAAAAGAGATGTTTGACGGGGACATGATAAGTGTTTAAAAAAAACTATATTGTAAATAGAAAGTGAATAGGGATTTCTTATTTACTATCTTTCACTAAGCAAGAACTAGGGGTCATAAAATGAAACTAATACAAGTCAGGGTTTTTTTTATACAGCATGTAATTAAAGCACAGAACTCATGGCCATAAGATATTGTGGAAGCTGACAATTTAGCAAGATGCAAAATACGATCGGACAAATTATTGGAGGAAAGGCATGTCAATAGCTATAGGTTTCATAGATTTGATAGATTTCTAGAGTCAAAAGGGTCCTAGCAGATCATTGGGTCTGAGCCCCTACTCCAGGCAGGAAAAAGCGCTGGGGTTAAATAACCCAAACCAGATGCCTGTCTAATCTCGTCTTGAACACCATCAAGTGTACTGAAAAGTACCACCTCCCTTGGAAGCCCATTCCATGTTTTGGCAACCCTTACTATAAAGAATTTCTTTCTTATATCCAATTGAAATATATTCTCCTTCAGTCTGTGGGTATTATTTCTGGTAACCCCAAGGGGTGCCCTAGATGAGTTTGTAGGTAGCCATAAGATTGCCTCTCAGCCTCCTCTTGCAGAGGCTGAAGAGACGCAGGTCCCTCAGTCTGTCTTCATAGAGTCTTAATATTGAGCAGAGGAGTTGGGAGTACAGCCCCTGAATCAGAACTTCCTAGACCCTCAGTGCTGCAAATGAGAGAGGAATTGTAGAAAAACCCTGGTTATACCCTGTTTATGTTTCCTTTCACCATACACTACCTGCTACTTTGTGATGGGATACTGGACAAGATAGACCTGCAGCCTGACTAAGTAAATGGCAGTTCTTATGTTCTTATAAGAGGGCATATCACATAACTTTGTTTAACTACTTAATGTCTAGTTAATCTGTAAGATTAAACAGAATATTAATGAAATTCATATATTAGGAGGAGCTGGAAACAACAATAAAGACAAGACCTGATACAGAGGGTTTTAGAAAAATAAAAACATGGGAAGAAAAAAAAGTTGACCTTGGATAAAGATATGCTAATAATATTACTACTAATAATACATCTAGATGGAAAAGAACCATTCAAAAAGAAAGATTACTTGCATACAAATTTACATACGCTATATGTATATGTATGTGTACGTGTACATGTACACACTCTTTTCAGTTTGTAATTACAAATAATGCTTTGTATCCATAGCACCACTATACCCCATGTCAATTAAAAGATATTAATCAAGCAGAAGTTTTAAAAAAAGAGCAATGATTTATGAATTCAGTTAAATCCAGGCAGATCTACCCATGACATCAAAGTAAAGGATCATATCTCCTGGTATCTCCTAAACCAATTCCCTCCTCACAATGATTATAACCTTCAGGTCATGTGTGATACGCACAAGCAAAGCTCACTCATTGGAAACAATCTTCCACTGAAATAAAAAAAATATCAATCATGAGTTTCTGGACTAAATAACACATTTGACATAGCATGAATGGCAAGGCAGGAAAACATCCAACTAATGACTAGCATAAGTACCACCTGCAAGGACAGAAAAAAAGGAGCTATAATTCTATCAAAGACCACAGAAATCTACAGAGTTTCTCTGTCTGTTTGTTGGTCTCTCTTGTCTTATAGGATTAGAGATATTAGGAAAAATAAAAATTCTACCTATTGAAAAGCAAGATAATGGATTAGCAGCACTGGGGGAAGGGAAATAAGTAATCTGAACCAAACATTTACTAGGATGGAAGCACTTTGAAAGTGTACAGAAAAAGACCTAAAGCTTACAGTGGGCAGCTAATTAGATATGAACTCGTAATTTGATATGGCAGCAAAGAATGCTAATGTGATTTACACTACATTAACAAAGGCATGAAATTGTACACCACAGAGCTCATTAAATGTTCTCCATTAAGAATTAGAGGGATCAAATTTACAAAACTGAAAAAGTTTTGGATAGCATATTGATGAACCAAACACTTATGGAGAAACCAGAAGTACATCAATTTAAAAAGCTACACAAAAATTAAGAAAAAACTGATTTAAGAAGAAAGAGAATTAAATGACAATGAAGGAGGTATGTTACCAATAAAGAGAGGAAGGAAATGTTACATGGTTCCAGAGGCTAATTTGGGAAGCAGCAGTTAATTATCCTTTGTTTATTTGACATGCCAATCAATTATTTACTCTTAAGTGATATTATATACAGAGCAGATCCTATGGATAACAAACTGGAAATGAAGAAAAATCTCACTTCTTCAGTTTTCAGAAAAAAATGTGTTTAATTTTATTCATTCTTTCTGTTTAAATATTTTCCCAATTCAAGCAATAGCTGCATAGCTTGTTCAGATTTATATATTTGCAATTTAGAAGAGTTAAAGTTCAAAAACTATTTCTAAACTTTTAACTTTCCAGTGTAACATTCTTGGCAGAATGCAAGATGTTTTATTAATCTTTTTCAAAGGGCAGTCAACCTAAATTAGCTGGATAACTATGAGTGAATGAACTATGAAAGCATTTCCACAGGAAAGCTAGAAATGGTGAGTATTCCTGCACTCATTGAAAAAAACTGTCAAAAAGTATTTAATTGTTCAATGAATGTCTCAAATAATACTGGTTTTATGTTGTCAGATTGTTTTTTGAGAGAAAATTATTGTAATCACTGTGAAGCTTAAGTAACTTTTATATATAATTAAGCTGATATCATATACCAATCTAGTTTATAATGATGGTTGCAGAATCATGTCGATATTAAGAAACTAATTTTTCACTCTATTTCCTTTCTGCAATTTTTGGAGATTTTACTGATCATTTCTCAGTTATAATTTTGAGCTCCGTTGAACTGTTGTGGATGTTCTATTTTTATTTATTTTTTTAAAGAACACGTGTGAACTGAAGTTATTCCTTTGCACCTGAATGGTGCTACTGATTGTGTTCTCACCTCCCAACTGGTCCTCCTGTGGTAAGCTAATAACATTGATTACTTGGGTTAAACTAAGATGCACCAAGTCTGTTCTTTTGATTGAAAAGTTGTCAATGTAACTTTGCTATTTTGGCTAGTAGTACAATTTTAAAATATAAGTATGGGACACTTCAGAGTCCATATTATATATTGTTCATACTTCAAAATATGGTAAAGTCTCTTTAAATGCTTCAAAGACAAAGGAAATATAGTACAAATGTATAAAATATATGTTGAGTTCTCAAAAAAGGAAGAAGTTTATAAGCACTCAATTTCGGGTTGCCTGAAAACTCAACAAATTTTCAAAGCAGAAAGTGTAGACAGTGGAAGGATTTTAAAAAATCAAACTTCTACTCTAGGCTCTATTCATAGTTCCACACATCTCCTTTTAACCTTCTGCATCAAATGGTTGTTGCAAGTCTGACCCCTAAATTGCTACATTCTGCGGATATGAGCAGTATAACAAAGTCTGTGTGGGAGGGATGGGGGAAACAACAATGAGGGGTGTGAAAAAAACAGAAGTAAACATGCTGATAGCCTGGTTGCCACTGTGCTGCCAGCAGGATAGCTACTCATGCTACCCCACCCATGCACTACTGTGCCCAAGGCATTCACGTTTTATGCATTGCTTCTGATGGAAATCATCAATCTGCCTCTGTTTCCTCCCTGACTATTTCTCTATTAGGTTACCTTCTTAAATACAACGTATTAACCATATTACACAAATACAGGCTTCCCTTGTGTTTTGCCTAATGGAATGATTTATCATTTTTGAGGGGACTCCCCATGTATATAGATGTTCCTGGGTTTGCTGCAACAAAATCAGAAGTACTTTCTTAAGTGCATAGAGATCTCTAATATTTTTTCTTTTTTAATGTTTATTTTATGATTTCTTATTTGGTCTAATAAAAAGGTATCATCTCTGTACCAAGAGTTTTAGAGCTTTGCATTTCTTGTCACTCTTTAAGGAATTTTAAGTATTCTACCCCTAATCTTTTGGCTGCCCTCTGATATCACATATGGGGAATTTAGATATGTTAATCTATTCAGAAAGCCACTAGAATACCCTGATTTCTATTATCACCTCTTGGCATCTAGCTTCTTATGTTAGAGCATTTGTAGTAGCATATAAAGACAAAAACATTTGAAGAGTAACATTGACAAACTTTTCTTTTTTAATGGTGTTCATTTCACAACCACATGGAGCCTCTACTCATCAGTATATACTCCCCCAAATATCTATATTTGGAAGAGCTCCATTTAGGTTCCATGTTATAATTAAGGCAGCTAATCTGTTTTTGATTTTTCTATTCATTGTTAACCATTTTCAATTAGTTTTAGCTTCTGAAAGTGAGCTCTCATTTTGCAGTTACAGAGCATTTATTTACTTTACTTCTAATAATATTGTAAATAGTATTTTGGGGATTTTTCATTTTACTAGTATAAACTGATGTTCATATCATCCTAGAGTGGATTCACATGTTCTCTTATCCACCACATGTAAGTAAAAGTGGCTCCAGCATCCTCTAAGTACAGAAACAACAAAATATTTGCAGTTCTTGAGGGACATGAATTTTTAAACTTTCTTGGTGATGCTATGAGACTTGAGTAAAATACAATTTAGCAGATTAGAAGCTAAAACAACAGCCACTTTTTTTTACCTAACTGGCATGTTTTTAGAGTTCTGTTGTATGCAATAATAAAACAGATGCGTTTTTACTATTGTTTAAATAAAATATTCTTGGATAATACTGTTATATCAATAATGTCAACAAGCTTCAAGTAACAAAGTATATGCACTTTAAATGTGGCCTAAATTATAGACACTTTGAAATTGAATATTCTATTATTTGTTTTTTGTGAGAAACTGCTTTTTCTGTAAATTCTTGGATGTAGAGCTGAATAAAAAGAAATCAAGGAAACAAACAAACAAACAAAATCCTAAATGAACATTGTATTGGCTCCAGTATTTTTGAAAATATGAACAGGAATGTTTTGGAAACAAGAGATGGGGAAGGGGAAATTGGAAAAAAAATCAAGATTTCCTCACTCAATTGTCAAGAGACAATGAATGCGGTAAAACTGATATATATGAATTGCACAACAGTTGCTTGGAATTTCCATAAAAAGGAATGGAATTTATTATTTCTTTGATTTCTTTGTTGTGCGATGTAATTTAAGTGAAGCTATCAGAAACGTTGGGCACGATTTGGTTTTTTTTTCTGAATGGAAAGACCAGTATGTCATAATACTTGTAAACAATCTACCACTGATTAATAACATTATTTTTTGCACTACCAACTTAAGAAAAAACTTTAGAAAACAAAAACATGTACAGCTGGATTTCTTATGCAATTGATATGTAATAAGTGTGGTTTATTTGTACTAGTATGAAAAATGAGAAAATACAAATGAAAATTTTAGAAAGCTTTTTATTCTCTTTTTGCTACATTATGTTTTTGTTTTATCTTTAAACTTTCGTTTTATTCTAATCTTTCACTCTTCAGTTCTCTCTCTCTGAATTAAGGAAACTATGCCTTGCCCAGTGTAACATGATCATTTAAGTCACAGGTAGATCTCACAGAAAGACACAGAATCAGGGGCTTGAAGTCAGTACCTGGAGTACAGCAGCTCACATACAAATACTTTAGCTTTTTAATCTAGTTAGTTTGGATATCTATTCAAAAGTACAAAGTTGTGATTTTATTGCTGTTGGTAGATAAAAGTTTGTCTCCATAAACAAAACTAGATTAGGTACGTCTCCATATGCTGCAATTACTTTTCCTACTGCTCAGAAAGATAAGGAGATTAATTTCTGAGATGATAAAAAAGGATGTAGCTGGCTGGAAGTTTTGTATTCATCTGGGTATCAAGGTATGCATTAAGTTCAGGCTAAGATAATTCCCACCAGAAAACCCATCTTAGGATCTGCTCACATCTTTATTCTCCTAAAACCTACAACGATTATTTGAAAATTTTCCAAACCAGTGGTTACAGAGGGCTGTTCCCAGATGGAGTCTAGGAACCTAGGAGCTTCGTCTATGTCTTTATACATAACCAATATCCTAGCAACCTACCTGTATATACTCTGTTTCAAAATTATTCACAGTGGGCATGTCTACACAAGGCACTACTGTGCAGAGGTTACTGCACATTTATTTATTACTGTATAAATAAGTACTATTTAAAAATGTATAACCAGAATTACTGTGCAGTAGCACCAGTGAATATCTTTTTAAGTAATGCTACTACACAGTAGCCTAATGCTGCACAGTATTATATATAATATATATATTATATATTAGCATTGCCTGTGCTGTGACAGGTTTCTGCTCAGTTTTATTCCAGTATTGTGCGGTCAATATCCCATGTAGACATGCCACCTAATCAGCATAAAGTGGTGGAATAAGCAGCTGCTGCCAGTTGTAATACAAGGTTGTATATGTATATTAAAAGTGTGTTTGGTCAACAGCAACCAAATAATGAAATGTCTCCTATTTGATTTTAAGTTACCCAAACTGTTATTGACATTATCTATAACCAGCCAAATTGATATACTAGGTATCACCTGTACCCCCTTTAATTCCTGTATAAGGGGTAGGCACTAAATCACTTTTAGGACAATCTGTAATTAAAATAGTATAATTATAATCTGAAATACAAAATACAAGCAAAGAGACACATAATAGTCTGTCATTCTTCAATAGTCTTCAGAACACAATAGTCTGTCATTCTTATATAAAAACCTGGACTTTAATTAATTTAGTTTTTTTGGAAAATGGTATTTAGATACCATAGATTGAAATGGTATCTGATAGAAATTCCATTATTTTTATAATATACCAACACACTATAAATGCATTTGTGTAAACATTGGCATAATTTACAATTTTATGAATATATTTACATTCATTCTAGCTATTTTAAATTGAGAACTTTTGAAATAGAAAACATAAAAGCCAAATCAATGTTGTTTTTAAGCTAACATATTTTTGCATTTAGTTTCTACACTCTATTTAAGCTCAAAGCCAAAGAACAAGTGAATAATCTACATTTAGTGACTAATGATTTTCAGTCTTTATCATATTATTTAAAAGTTGATTCTTTCTTCTGATAGAAAACATGATTGAAGTAATAAAGGCTTGCTTAATTTTGAAGAAAAAAATCAATCAGTAGCTTTATCTAGAACAAGAACATTTTTTTCTGATCACATTACAAAATGAAGCTTCCAGCAAAGGAAAATGAGTCTCCCTCAAAACAAAAGAATTCCCTTCTATCAATACAGATGTGGGATAACATAAATCTAAGATGTTGAAAATTTGGTATTCAAAGATATTTAAGCACCTAAATATCACTATAGGAGCCCAGCAGGAATTTCAAAAGAACACAGGTAGGTAAAGTACTTAACTATAAATGGGAATCAGCTCTATATCCTGTGTTCTATTGAAATGACTTTTGGTGCCTAACTTCCTTACTATACTTACAAAGGATATTTGAGCTTTATTTTTATCCATCCAGTGTAATGAAATCCAGATGCATTCTTTTCTGTCTCCCATCTACAGGAATTTTTGGAAGTATGAAAAATATATTGCCCGTTTTAAGATATATGCAGTCCATGACTTTAATGAAAATTCATACAAGGAAGAGCAAAAAAATAGCTTATGCAAAGCTACTAGAAGACCGTGGGGGCATAATATTATTAAAAATATCTACATCTCTGAAAGTGGGATTAAAGAAGTAAAATACATTGGCTTCTTGAGAAGACAGAAGCAAATTGAGAAGATACTACATGTAAAACACAAAAGAACAATTTGAAAGGAACTGTTCATTACCTTTTAGTTGAGAAAGTGTTTTCGTCTGAATGTAGCACTTGTGAGAATTAGTATATTAATTGTCGGATGGACAAATATTCTCTATCCAAGTAACAAGTCCATGTCCAGCTATGACTTTAAAAATTGACCTATTTCGTAGCTATTCACACTATATACTGGTCAGAATATGCTCTAGGTGCCCAACTTTACCAAGAATTTAGCAAGGGTTATACATATAGTGAATTGTGGTGATGGTTTGTAACGGAGGACAATGATGAAGAGATACTTTTTGGAGGGTTTAAAAAAAAATCACACAAGAGGAAGGCAACAATTCAAATACAGCATTTCATAAAACAGGTAGTTTATTAATAAAAAAAATTGAAAAAAATCAAATCCATGTAGAGTCAGTTAAGAAAGTTCAACTTCAATTCTTTCTGAACATCAGGACTCATGTTAGAGCAACAGAGCAATTGTGATCAAATCAAAGATCCTTACAATAGTAAGCAATAGCAAAGGTTAATTATTAACAAATAAAATTAACAAATCTATGTCAGAATGGTGGAAGGATTTGAGTGGAATCCCACAGGGGTCCATCCTGAGCTCAGTCCTGTTTAACATGTTAATTAATGATTTAGATGTTGGCAACGAAAACTTCTTGAGTAAGGTTGTAGATGATCCAAAATTGGGAAGGCTTGCAAGTACATGGGAGGATGCAAGCATAATTCAGAAGGATCTCAGATTGGAAAGTTAGGCTACAGTTAACAGGATGCAGTTCAATGTGCACAAATGAAAGGTGCTTCACCTTGGAAGGAATAATCAAAAACACAAATATAAAATGGGTGACACCTGTCTGGATGGCAGCACTATGGAAAAGGACTTGAGTTTTGGCAGGTCACAGACAGAATGAGTCTATAGTGTGATCCAGCCACACAAAAGTTAAATGAGATTTTGGGATGCATCAACAGAAGCATTAGTTGCCAAACACAGGAAGTGATGATAGTGTCTGCTCAGTGCTGGTTATGCCTCATCTGGAATAGTATGTGCAGTTCTCAGCTCATTTAAAAAAAGATGTGGAGAAGTAAGAGAGGGCCCAGAGTCAGGCAACAAAGATGATCAGTTCAAGGGCTTGGAAGGCAAGTCATATGAGGGAGGTGGAAGGACCTAGGCATATTCAGCTTGTAGAACACGCACTTGAGAGGGGACATGATAGAAGTCTTCAAATACCTGAAGCACTACCATTAAGAAGAGGGAAGGCACTTTTTCTCTCTTGCTACAGAAAGGGGAATGTGGACCAGTGGTCTAAAGTTAAAGAAAGTAAGTTTAGATTGGATATCTAGAAAAGCTTCTTCACTGTTAAAACAGTAAGGCAGCACAATAGATTGGCTAGTTGTAGACTGTCCATCACTGGAGTTGTTAAAGAAGAGAGCCCCTGGTCATGGATGACCTAGGTGCAGCCAGGCCTGTGTTCTATTATGGATATTTCCCCAATGGTCAGATTGATATGGATTGTGAGGGGTTTTGCTATCCTCCATAGTGGGGGTAGGGTGAGGGGCAGTGGGAAAGGGGGCATTGGCCCTCTTCCTGGGATCTCTTGAGCATATATTGACAGCATTTCATAGAAGCAGGATGTTGGCTGCTGTGGCTTCACTACTTTACCTGTGGCAGGTTAGAGTTTTAAATCTGTATTATCACAGTTGGCTGTAATCTTATGTAGAGTTTAGATTATGTTTTATAGGAGATGGTTTCAATAGGGATGATCATGCCTCAGGCAAAGGGTTGAACTAAATGACCCCTGGGGATCCTTTCCACCCCTACTTCCCTATATAAGACTCTAGGTAACGTGTTGGATGAAAGTGCAAGTACACTGAAGTGAGCAAACGTAAGGTATTCTGGCTCAAACATTAGGTCTCATCCTAATCTGTAAGAGTTAGATATTGGTGTTAAGTGCCCTTAAGCACTGAATCACAAGATTTACTATCTTTTATCATTAATTATGGGAGACTTGAACAACAATGTAAACATATAATCCTTCCCTGAATTGTTACATTGTTGGCCTAGGCCCTACCTGTGTCAGAACATTCCTCAGTCTAAATATTTAAATGTTAAAAATATTTATTTGTAGTGGGTTCAACTTTACCACTTGCTTAATTTAATTGAATGGCTCAGTGGCCCCATGTTAAGAGAGAACATAAAAGTTCTTTGCTTCCTCTTGCAGCTTTGTAAATAGCCCACTGATGAGTCAAAATTGAGGAGTTTCCCTAAAACAGGCCATTTTACTAACAGTCTTGACAGACAGTTATAGGACAGTTTTTCTGCATCTTCTGTTCTCCCACTGATTAATATTTATCTAACATTTATCTCAAAGCAAAATGATGGTACCACAAGTGATAAGACTGTTGTGCTGACACAGACATTTTCTCTCAATTCCTAGACATATAAGAGTATTTAATATGAGGGTGAGTTTTCATTTATTTATTATTTATTTATTTATAAGAAAAATAGAGACCTGGAAGAATGGATGTAATGCTGTCATTTAGCAATACCTTGAAGGCACTATTACAGTTAGTGAAGCAAAGGCAGTCTATATAAATTGCAATTAAGACAGCTGAGAAGCCTAAGAAGAAGCTAAACTCAATGAAAAGACATAATTAAGGATCATAAAAATGTTGATATTAAAGATCTGAAATTAATGATGAGCTGGCAAACCTTCAGGGTACGCAGCTAGGCCCATCTTGGGAATATCCCAGAATTGTTTCAAGAAAGCATATACACTATACCTGCCTAATAACACTTTAAAACTATGTCAAGATTTATTATTAGAAATCTCCTTATATAAGGCTGCTATCCATTCCACTGAAAATATGTTCTATTATCTTCTGTTAAAGTACTAATAACAAAAACCAATTTGTTCAGGCACTAATCAGATTATATTTTACTCTGTTGTACTTAAACAAGCTAGTTCATATAATGACAAGAACTTATACAAAGATATTGTGGATAACTGATTAAACTACATTGATAATGATCAAAACGTAATTCAAAGATAAAGGACTTAACTTTAAATACACACTTCAATGTGAATTTTACATTTCAGTGCAATCCAGCCCAGACCCATTAGACAATCTGTTTAATGAAATCTTCAAGTTTAAATGGTACACTGGAGAACAAAAGACATACTTCTTGATTGTAATATGGCAAGCAATATTTTATAAAAAGTATGTTTAACTAGATCAGTTCAATACACAAGATAAATCACACAAATGAGGCACAAGCCATAAATTTAATTGCTGAATGGAGCAGACATTACTATGTATAGTATTCCTGGAAGCCTATCCACGAATTATATTGCCAGATAGTGGTATGGAAAGCAACAAGACAAGACCTATAGCCTTGTACCAAAAGAAAAGCACTATGCTCTGGCAGATTCAGTAACAATGCACTATGAGCAGAAATGACCTCATTTACAATTAAGATTTTGATTAGACTTTTGGAAATGTAACATCCAGACACTATGCACAAGGCATTCATTTCGTTAATGCAAAGAGAAAGAGAATAAGCCAGTATGCCTCTTAAAAAGTGATGTATAGCTAACAGTATTCAACTTTCTTTTTCTTGTGTAATCATATTTTTGATCATTTATTAATCAATATTAGCAGCAGTTATTCATTGAGTGCCTGATTTTCAGAAAAGGCACATATTGAAGCAGAAAATATGTAGACAGATTTTCAAAAAAGCATATCATAATGAGTGCTGAGCATTTATTTATTTTTAAATCTGAACATAAATATTTAGTGTTTGGTCCATTGTTGCTTTTTGCTATCACATTAAGTTAGGAGACTTAAGAGAAAGCTATATAAAAAAGCAATAGTACATAAACAGCCATTGAATGCAACCTCCTACATTATCATTGCTTTTTCCAACTGACTAGTCCTTATGAAGAATAAGACTTATTAAAATCCATTTGAAACTATTTTCATTTTAACAATGTGTCATTAATCTACTCAGCAGAGAAAAAGAGATACTTTTCTGCAGTGGTCTAATTCTCTACAGTCTCTTTTCTTTTTCATTTTTGAACTATACAAAATTAAATTTTGGACAAACCTAATTTGATTCTGATTAGTTTTGTAAATTTATTTTTTCATAAAGATCCTAAAAGGAGAGCTCTCAAATCATAATGCTGTGACTTCCTTTTTGAATTTGTAAAGTACATACTGAAGACCTAACTAAATACATTTAACATAAAAATACCCATCTAGCACTACAAACAATAATTCTAGTACAGTCTCTTTTCTTTCATCTAAATTTCCTAAGCATTATTTAGCACAAAACGAAGGCAAATTTCTGTGCTTGCATTTCACTTAAACTAATCAAAAACAGTTATAGTAACTTCAAATGGCTGATTTAGTCAAGTAAAAGTGTTTACGCTATTTTAAAATACTAGCAGCAAAAGTGATAGACCCTCTGTATATAAAAGGAAAACAGGACTATTGAGTTTTTGTACATTGCAGACTATACAACAAAATGTTTAAAAAATCTTTAAAAATGTATCTGTATCTGTCTTTGAAGAAAAAGAATGCATCCAACCTTCAAGGACACATTCTGTGTCTGTGACACATTCACAATGGAGACCAACGTTGCTCAAACTAGTGCCAAGGGAAATTAGAGGAAGAACATGTGCTGTCAAGAATCATCACTGAATAAGAGAAAAACATTGTATAACAAAATCATAGTGTTCATGTCAGCAATCAAAATAGCCATTTTATTGGGTTCATTTGCATTTGGAAGAATAGTTGGGAAAGGGGCTTGGGCTTGTATGTCAGACAGTTTACAGTGTAGCTGAAGTAAAATCAGTGGTAAGAAGAAAAAAGGTTTCACTAAAAAGGTTTCCAAAATTCCTGTTATTATAATAGCCATGAATAGTGGGTCAGCTTGTGAATTTGTCAAGGTTCTGGTTAGATTTTATATCTGAAATTTAACTAAGTAAATTTGCAGTGTGTTAAGTATCATAGCAATTACTGAGATGGAATTCTATTAGGAAAATCCTTTTATGTTTAGCTTAGGGACTGCTAGCTTCCTAAACGTGTCCTCTATTTGTACTTTGCACAGTATTTCTTGAATCAGAATCCTTTGCTATTGTTTGGTAACCTCTTGGATATTATTATTTACTAAGAGCTACGTGAGTAATCATTCAGTTGTTTTATTTGCGGATCAAGTTTGGATTTAATTCCCAGAATTAAAGGTATACCATCTCTTGAAGTACATACACATAATTTCTTTTCCAATGTTTACTACAAAAGTGATTTTGTTTAAAATATCTGGAGACACTTTTATAAATGATTGCTTAAAAAACTCTTATACCAAGGTACTTGGGCTTACAAGGCAAAGTGTACATATAGCATTATTTAGCTAAAATCCAAAACAGGGTTGGTCAGGAAAAAAAAGTGAAAATTGCTTAGGGAATACATACAGACTTCTACAAAAGAAAAATAATTCTGAAAATGAGCCTTACCGCTACTACTTTGTCCTGTAATCCCAGAAGAGATTCTGGGATCATTATTGTGACCTGACTTTAAGTAGCTTTCTTTCACTGCCTAACTTCCTGACTCTGGTCAATGGCTCTCTGATTTCATTTTATTTCCTCTACTACTTTCTTTGATATCCATTACAATAACAAATAACAAATTCCTGCAACTTTTTTTTTTTTCAGTGACAGGGTTGTGTTTCCCTTATTTCCTGTATTAGACTGTTAATTGGAATTTTCCCTTTTTCAAACAATGTCTCCTAATACTGTGTTGAAACAAATAACTTGGTAAGGGGATTATATCTTTCAATAATCTTTTTCCTCCTTGTCTCATAATTTTTATTTCCATAGTGCAATAATCATTTGGAAAGAAAATAAACAATATACCTTAATTCTCCTCAAAATAGTGGGTATAACTTGTACAATTTTTAAAATTTTATTTAGCAGTTGATATTATTATGAATGAGAATAGAATAAAACAGGCTACTCCCATATGTAGGAAATGATGCCTTAGAACCTTAATCAGACAAATATACAACTTCATACATTTTTGACAAAACAGTTTAAAATTTTTTAACCTCTGGCACATTTAGTTTTCTAGATCTTGCAGCAAGTTATTCCTTACTTGACTTATTGTTCTGTACCCTGCAAAGCTGGTACACAATTCCTAGTAACCAGTGACCAAAGAAGCAATTCTATTTGGAGGAAAATTAGGACAAGCTCTACCTAAATGATTAACAATACTTTTGTTACATACCAGAGGTTTAGTACATAGAAACTGTGTATTTGAGCCTAAGTTAATCTTAGGCTTTTTTAGTCAAAATGCCTCCCCTTTCAAATGAGTCTTTTTAAAACCCATTGTCCCTGGAGTGGGTAACTGCTTCCTGGCTGGAAGGGCAAAGAGAAGACTAAAATAACTAATTACCGATATATTAGTCAAAGTATATTGACTTTTACACATTTTAAGTAGAAGGCAGGGTATATTTGCATCCTGTAGACTAACCAAAGTGTGTGTGTGTGTGTGTTAGTGTGCGCGTGCACACATTGTGGGGCAGAACAGTTTCCATTTCTAAAAATTCATTGTTTCATAAAATTCATTAGTGACAATGAATGGATGCCAATACAATATTAGGCAAGCTTGGCAGTTTTAAAGTTGTACTTAACTTTTTACAGGTGAGTATCCCTCAGATGTGTGAGTACATATATGTTTTATCGATTTGTAAACAGGAGGGTAAATACACTTGCATAATAATCCAAACCAAAAATCAAGTTATGAATTCACCTAATTGGCTATGCAGATCAAGTCAAAACCAAAGCTAAAAATTCTTATTTCATCTCAGACTGCAAGTGAAAGCAAAACCAAAACTAAAACTGTGATTAATATTGGCTCACTTCGAGTTCAGCAAACACACAGAGTAGTGTCTCATTTCTTTTCTTGAGATGGGGAAGTTGGAAGTGTTTGCATAATATCTGTTAGTTTTTTAGTACTCTAGGTTTCAAGTAGTCATCATAATGCCTAATCAGAAAAAAAAACCCCTCTAATGTGTGGCATCATTATAGTGAAGTTCAAGCCACTGAAAGAAGGAAGGACTTTTTTGACTTTTTTAACTACTTTATTTCAGGGAAAGTCAGGTACAGAAAGCAAAAAAAAAAATCAAACCCACCAAAGAGAAACCATTCCAGTACAGTCAGAACATCACACTATGACAAACACCTTCGCAATAGTACATGTCGTGTCTAACATGCCATTATAGCCCTCGAGAAATGAACAGTTCCAACCTTCCCTGTCCCATAGTATATGTGCAAAAACCTTCAGCATCTTACCCCGAGAAAAACAAAAGCAGCCTGGTGCCCAGGGCACGGCACAAACTGAAAGCCACAATCCATCACCGCGCCTGCCTGGTCGCCCAGACCAGTCAAGACATCAGAGCGCATATTTGAGACGGCCGTCCTCCATGTGGCACGGTGCTCCCTCAAGGACCCAGAGTGCCTCAAAGATGGGCACCCCCCGCCGGAGCTTAGCGTGCTCAAAATCCAGCAAGAGGTG
This sequence comes from Caiman crocodilus, assembly GCA_030014935.1. NCBI lineage: Eukaryota > Metazoa > Chordata > Crocodylia > Alligatoridae > Caiman > Caiman crocodilus. Next base: position 50,039,472 of record JAGPOW010003685.1, read on the forward strand.
TGCCTGCACTAGAAGACTGAAGAGCCATGGGGCATCGTCTGAGCCAGTGCCAGCAAGCTGGTTACAGCAGCTCTTGAGGACAGCCATCTTGGCCTGGCCCAGCAAGAAGTTGGCCAGGGAGATGGCGCCCCGCTCAGCCACCTGGTACGGGTAGGAGCACACGTAGGTGGTCTCCAAGAGGCTCCTGCCCCACAGCAGTGGCTCGAGGGTGGCAAAGAGTGGCTGCAGGCAGAGACAGTTCAGGAAGGCATGAAAAAGATCCTCCTCCATGCCCCTAGGATGCCATGCAGCAACCGCCACTGTAGGTTGCCAGTCTTCTTGGCAGTCAGTGGCTTATACAATGTGCACCACGCCAGATGGGCCAGTGGGAAAGCTGGTGTGCCTGCTCAAGGCAGCTGCTGCTGCCGGTGGGAGGGCGGTGCAGATGTCACGCAGATGACTCATGGTGCAGACGGAGTGCACACCCAGCTGTGTGGCCAGTGCCTCAGGCAAGAGCCAGGCTGACCAAGCCAAGGGCGCCGACCCTCTGCAGGAACCGGCACACCAGTTTTTGCCAAGTCAGTGCTCCTCGCTGTAAAGCAGTCACTGAAGGGCTTGCAGGCATAATGCTGCCACTCTGCTTGCCAGGTCAACCAGACCTTGGCCCCCCTCGGCAACAAGTAGGTGAAGGAAGGCCCATGGGAGTCAGTGGCGCCCATCCCAGAAGAAGTCTACCAGGATGCGCTGGATTCTCTCAAGTAGATGTGGTGGGAGGTCAAGCATGGTGCACCGGTGCCACAAGGTCACTGCTGCCAGGTTGCTGATGATGAGGATGCGTCCCTGGTAGGAAAGGCTAGGCAGGTGGCAGTGCCACCACCGCAGGCAAGCCTCCACCCCCTCCTCAAGGTCATCCCAGTTGCGTGCTATGAAGGTCAGTGGCCCCAGGAACACGCCTAAGACCTTGAGGTCCTCGCAGTGCCAGATGAGGCTCCCTGGCAAATCTGAGGGGGGGTGCATGCCAGTCCATGTGCCAAGCAGCAGAGTACCGCTCTTGGCCCAGGTGATGCAGGCAGAGGAGGCACGCTCATAGGCACACTGGCAATCTGCCAGGGCCTGCACATCTTCCTGGGTGTTGAGGAAGATGATGACATCATCCGCATATGCCGGCAGATGGAGAGGAGGGCCAACAGATGGGCCCGTGACCAATGGCAGGGCCACACCACTCAGGCGGCACTGCAGCATGTGAAGCAGTGGCTTGATGGCCAGGGCATAGAGCATGCCCCCCAGTGGACACCCCTGATAAATACCCCTGCATGCGGGGAATGGAGCACAAAGCACACCGTTCACCTTGAGCGGGCTGGAAATGTCTTGGTACAAGACCTGGAGGGCCTCAGTGAAGAGAGGCCCAAAACCAAAGGCCTCCAGAGTCTGGAAAAGATAGGTGTGGCCCACCTGGTCGAAGGCCTTCTTCTGGTCCAGAGAGATGAGGCCAACGTCGAGGCCAAAGAGTTCGCGAGCTGTGAGTAGGTCACACAGCAGGAACAGGTTGTCTTGAATGGTCCTGCTGTCACAGGCCAGCTGGGCACTGTGAGTGTATTCATTTGGATCAAGGAGGCAAAGAAGGGAGTGGAATAAAGGCAAATTTACTACAGCTTACACACACACGACAGTTAACAGAAAGATAAATGCGATAAGCAGATAAGGCAATATAAAGAGCTAGTAGTAAAATAATAACAACAGATAGTAATAACAGATAGATAGATAGGTCAATCTGTCACAGGCCAACTGGGCACTGTGAGGGTATTAGTCACACTGGGGTGATCGAAACAACAAATAGACAGACATGGGTTGGCAACTTATCGACAGTCCCTCAATGTCAGGTGCATGCCAAGTGGTTCCAGCAAAGTCAGGCGTCCCTGAAGATTGACTCTGTCAGAGGGCTTCCTGGGGAAGGGCCCTTGCTCAGGATCTGATCTTCACCCCCACCAGGAGTCTGGGGCCCGGGCGTGGGACAGAAATGACCGTTCTGTTCCCTCCTTCCTGCTGGTTACCTGATGCATGTGATTTTTATACCTAGTTTTATGTTAATCTGTTGGCCTCAGGGCCACTCACAATCTTGAACTATAGCTGTTACCCTATGGGATTGAAAGGTGTTAAAATCATCATAAAAGTTTACTACCCAGACTCAGGTTTATCCAATAAGCAAATTATGATGCAGCACTTTTAGGTTTGAAATTGACATTGCTCCACTTAAATCCCAACTTCTTTTAGGCTTCATTTGAATATGCTTGCTTGGGATACACCTTCTTGGAATGGATTTTGGTGTGCCTAGCAGTTAGATCCAGGTTTTATTGCTAAGGCTGAACCCTGAGCAAAAAACCGTTAGGCCAGCTAATCACAGCTACACCTTTGTCTCTGGGGCCCAGTCAGTTCCATGAACAGTTAATTCATCAGTTTGGTTAAACTTATGACAGACAAGTCATTTGCAAACTTGCAAGCTTATATTAACAAATATTACCTATTTAGGCAGAATACCAAATGCCTCCAAGAAGGACACATTATTGCTTATTAATCTCTCTAGTTCTGGCTGTCACATCCTGCCCAGCATGCAGTAGCTCTGCTCGGGCTCAGTGAGAGAGACCATGAGTGCACAGAGGTGGGTGGCCAGCATTTTGATCAGCATCTTATAGTCCACACACAGCAGGGAGACCAGCTGCCAATTCTTAATGTAGCCAAGATCTCCCTTCTTGGGCAGCAGGGTCAGCACTGCTTGACAGCAGCTGATTGGCAAGACCTTGTCAGCAAGGCTCTCCTGGAAAATGCGCAGGAGGCTGGGGCCGAGAAGGGGCCAAAAGGTCTTGTAAAACTCATCAGGCAACCCATCTAGGTCCAGGGCTTTGCCGGAGGCGAGGCCAGCCGTGGCGGTTGCCAGCTTTTCCAGGGACAAGTCCCACTCAAGCTCACCAGCCTCCAGGGCATTGAGGTATAGTAGGCCCTCGTGGAGTTCCTGCCTGGCCTCAGGGCACAGCGGCTCAGCCGCAAACAGGTCACGATAGAACGCAATGGCATATTTGAATATTTCGCTCAGCTCTGTAATTACCCAGCCCTCAGGAGTCTTGACATGATCCAACACTTTGCTTGCTGCCCTCCACCACTCGAGGTTGAAAAAGAAGTGGGTCGGGGCGTCAGTTTCCACCAGCTCCTGGCAGCAGGTGCAGATCCTTGTGCCACGGGCCGCGCTCTCCACCAAATTGCGCAGGTATTTCCTGTGGAACCGGAGGCTCTCACTCAGTTGTGCATCACTGCCAGCAGAGCATCCTCAAGCTCCTCCATGTCCTCCTCCAACTCTCGGATACGTCGCTGCTTCTTGTTCGTGGCCAGCTGGGTGTACTGCTGGCAAAAGGCTCAGATCTGTACCTTGCCCATGTCCCACCACAGCTTCCAGGAGGAGTGGCTCAGTCTCGCAGCTTCCCACCTCTGCCAAAAGTGGGCAAAGTAGTCCCAGAAATAGGAGTCCTGAAGTAGGCTGACATTGAAACACCAATAAGGTGCCCGTGCGCAGGCTCTCCCCGGCAGGTCAAGGAGAGCCATGGTGAGACCATTGGCACCTATCCTGGCCCAAGTGTTCTGTTGCGCATCAGGATGCAGGACTCACCAAACTTTCACTAGGTCTGCCCCCTCCAGGGCAGATTGCAGCTTGAGAGCGGAGGGCAGGTGGGGCTCAGGCCCTTTGCAGTCAAGCCAGGGGGCAGTGGTGCAGTTGAAATCCCCACCAAGGAGGAGCAGGTCATCATCCTCACTAGCATCAAGCAGGAGGGCAGCCAAGGTCTCGAAGAAAACGACCCTCTCCTGGCCATTGGAGGGCGCATAGACATTGACAAGCAGCAGGCGGTGTTGTGCGAGGGTGACATGGACAGTCAGCACGCGGCCAAGGATGACCTTCCACAGCACTGCTGTGTCAAGGTGCAGCTGCAGTGATAAGACAGTCATGACCACAGCACTGGGGTTGGTGCCATGGCTCAGGAACACCTGGCCTTGGCCAGGCAGCCCGCCAGGCCACCTGGTTGAATCTGTCAGAGTGCATCTCCTGAAGGAAGGCGACAGCCACCCTTTTCTGTTGCAGGAGCTCCAAGATGGCCTCGCACTTCACCGAGTCTCGACAGTCATTGATGTTAAGGGTGCCAATGGTTGTGGCTGCCATGGATGTGGGTGTGGGAGAGGAAGAGCGAAGCAAGGTATGGGTGGAAGAGTGAGCCCCCAAGAGCAGAGCAAGGCAGTACAGACAGGTCAAGGAAGGCCTACCATGCCCTACTCTAGTTGAGGGACCCACCCAGGCCCCACTCAACTCTCACCCTCTGGGCAAGTTTCTCCAAACGCCATCTTCTGGGTGCCCAGATCCTGCTGCATGAGCTTGGCTGCTGCCCTGGCAACCTTGACAAACACCTTGGGGTCTGCGCACCACTGAGTGATGCATCCCACTACATTCTTCTGCCCCTTAGTCAGCTTCAACAAGGACAGGAGCCCCCTGTAGTCAGGAGGGACCCAGGGCGGATCCGCCAATTTGGGGTGAATGTTGCCTACCGAAGAGCAGTGAGGCCGCAATTCCATCAGGAGCTCGCCCACAACTGCAGTGTTGACACCCTCAATGTCTAGGCACATCAGGTGCCTCTCATCGTCTGAGTCAAGGACCGGCTCCACGAGAGCATTCCCTGTCTTCTTGGGGTAGGAGAGGCCATCCCACTGGAACTGCATCTTGCTAACTTCCCCATCCAATCTACTAGGCTGGAGCATGACCAAGGGGGTAGCAGACTCTCCTGCCACCCCCGGGGCCAGGCCACCAGAAGAGAGGCATTCGCCACTATCCCTGCTGCCGCCTGACTCTGGAGGCTGGGGGACAGGCAAGGGGGGGACCCCTGCAGCCCCCTCCCCCCCAGCTAAGTCTGCCCCATTGATGGTTACATCCAATGGGACAGGTGGTATGGTAGCCGGAGTGGGGTCAGGCTCTCTACGGGGGAGAGGGGTCCCTCGGCACTGGCCGAGGAGGGTCCTGACAGAGATGGGGCGTCCTGAAAGGCCCCCTTCATCTTTCTCTCTGTTCTTCTTCTTGGTGGTGGTGGGCAGCTCCCTTTGTGCTGGGGATGGGCCAGACTGCTCCTGGCCCACCCAGCAGGGCCAGCCACCTCAGGCAACACCACATTTGTGGGTGGCTGGGATGAGGCCCGAGCCCCATCATCCAATGAGGCTCCAGTGCTGCAGTCCCTGGCCACCCCAGCCACTTCGGCCAGGATAGGCAGGGGGCAAAAGGAGGCATCTGCCCCTTCACCCGATGGGGCTCTTGCACTGAGGGCAGGGGGTGCTACAGATGGGGGAGGTGATGGTGGGGCCTGGGTAGTAGCATCAGCCCCTCCACTGGATGGTGGTTTCACACCAGAGACCCCAGTCCCCTGAGATGGAATAGGGGTGGAAGGAGGCTTGGGGAAAGAGCTTCCGGCTTCACTGGGCCAGATGCATGCCCCAGAAGTTGACGCGCTGTCTCTTGGTGCTGTCACAGGCGGCGATGGTCTGGCCACCTTCCCTGAGGGCACTGAGCAACCAGGTGGGAAAAGCCACCACACTTGAAACACGTGGTCTCTCCCATAGACAAATGGATGATAAACCTCTGACCCTCAAGCGTAAGGCTCAGGGAGGCCCTCCTTGAGGAGCATGAAGACCTGCCTCCGAAAGGACAGGATGTGCTTCAGCTGAGGATCCCTGCTTTCCATAGGCAGTCAGTGAAAAGGACTCATAGGAACTCCATATGCCTCGAGTCCCCTGTCCAGCTCCTGATCAGAAACATGTGGTGGGATGTTGGAGATCACCACCCTCACTGCCTGAGTCTCTAGGGGCGTGACAGGGTGGTGGATGCCCGCAATGTCTAGGCCCTCCACACACAACCTGTCAACCAAGATGGCGTGCTCAAGTAAATCATTGAGACCGTATTCACATGACCAACATAGCGGATGGTATGCCATCCCAGGAGTGCAGCTAGAGCCTCTACACAAACCTTGAGCCCCACATGGAGAGAGGTATGAACCCTCAAGCCATGAGTCAGTAGGAGGTCCCAAGAGACATCCTTATGCTAGCTGCCAGGTGCAGGAGCAGCCATTTCTCACTAGGACAGGGTTAACTGCAAAGCCAAAAACTAAGGCAAAAAAAACCCAACTTAAACACAGGAGCTCAAGGCCAAGCTCCCGGGAATATGGCCAAAACAGAAAGTGAAGACAAGCAGCCGAAATGGGGGGAGGAAGTTGGGGGTGTGAAAGAAAAGCGTGGATAGAGCAAAGTAAGCGGGGGGAAAGAAAAATGCACCCCTCAAGCGGCAAATGATGAGACCTCCCCGCAGAGGGGGAGAAGGATGGAGGGGAAAAAAAAAAAAATCAGTGGAGAAAGAAGGGAGGGGGATAGAACAGCAAAAAGAAAAAGGAAACAAAGAGGTGGGGAAGGGGAAGAAGGGGCAATTAAGAACACCTCTAGAAGGCAGGGTAATGGAAAAGGTAACTCCCCACAACAAGCAAACAGAAAAAAGAGAAATAAAGGGAAAGAGACGGTCAGAAAAAACGCTGCAAGAAACAACTCACAGACAAAGAAACCAGAAGCAAGGGGGAAGGAGAGAGAGAGGAAAGAGAAAAGGGGGGGAAAAGCTACAAAAATGCAAAAAAAGAATCAGAAAGCGAGATAAACAGAAGCTAGAGACCTTTAGACAGGTGGGAGTGAAGAAAGAAAAGAGCTAGGAAGCTGGGGAGTCTTACGCTCGGGATCGCCCCACGCAGCTCCAAGCAAGCCTGGTCCGAAGCATCCAAAGTGGAAGTAAGGAAGAAAGGAAGTGCATAGATGTAAATATTGCAGGCAGGAGTATGCTAATAATGCAACAAGAATGAAGAAACATTTAATAACATGTAGAAACTGTCCTGAAAGAGTACAAGACATGTACAGAAAGCTAGTACAATGAAGTGGTGGAACAACATTTGAGAAAAGTCTGCTTCAGGAATCCTATGTAAGAAAACAAATTAATATGTTAAACAACACACGGTATAGACTAATATCTATATTGTTTTAAAATATTCTAATTTTAAAAGTTGTTAATGCAACTCTGGAGTATTATTTATTTATTTACAATATTTATATCCTGCTTCTCTGCTTGCACTTAGCACCTGAAGTAGCTTAGGCTTAACAATATATTATTTTAATTACATAATAAATGAATAGTTAACTATTTCAACCCAGCAGAGTGAGCTAAATCCTCTGGCCAATGGCAGAGGCCAAACTATACTTATCTTTGGCTCTTCAGTCCCAGGGCAACTGAGCAGCAAGTTGAGCAGCAGAGTGTTCTTTCTGGCAGGGAGAGGGGAAGCAAGCTCCCTGCTGCTTCTCCTTGTCCTTCTGATAGATGAGCCCAGACTAGTGTGATCTAAAATAAAAATCTTTCTCCCCTTTTATTGCAGGGGGAAAGTGAAATAGCTGATTTGCAAAAAATGGAAGATGGAAATGGTGAGCTGCCAGATCTGAGGGAAGAAGAAGCAGGATCCTCACTTTCAAGATCACCATCACCAGTATGCATTCTACCATGAGTAGCTCTTCAAGACAGGTCAAGCTTTTTATCAAGCTTTGTGGACAAAATGTCAAAAGAAGATCAGGAGAAAGCAGATGAGACATTAGCTTGAGCTACATTTGCAAGGGCACAACTCTTTCCATAACTGAAATCAATACTGGAAGGAACATTACAAACTAATTCGTCCATCATATAAGTTACTATCACATTATCGCTTATCACATTCCCTCTTAGACAAAGAGTATGACAGAGTTCAAACAATAGTTATTCAAAGGATTGGTCAAGCAAAATCATTGACTCTGATGTCAGATGGATGGACTGATATATAAGGAAATCCTTTATTTAACATTATGTTAGCAACATCTGAATGAATATTCCTAAAAGCAATTGCTACCATATCTTTTCATCATAAAGGTTAATACATAGCCAAATTGCTGAGTGAAGAGATTGAAAGTGCAGGTCCCTCCAGTGTACAAGCCCTTGTGACTGATAATGTGAGTAACACAGAAGTTGCATGGCAAATATTAAAGGCAAAGTATCCTCATTCAATAGTAGTTGTTTATCTTGCTCATGGGTTGAATCTTCTGGCAAAGGACATAGTAAGTGTGAATACAGTGAAGACAATATTGGCAAACTGCATAGCGGTTGTGAAGGTATTCAACAATCAGTACATTGCTAATCAGACTTTGAAGAAATGACAGAAAGAGAAGAAGGGGAAGGAAAGTGCACTTTTATTGCCAGGAAAAACTAGATGGGTGTGACTACAAAGTGTTTACATAGTTTGCTGTGCAGAAAGAACTGTTTGCAGTGTGCTTCAATAGATGACACAGCATCCCAGATTATTTCCATGAACATTCGAAAGCAGATTCTCAACAACAATGTGTTCTGGGTTCAAGTTCAACTTGCTACTACCAGTTTCAGTGGATATCAAGAAACTTGAAGGAGATACACCAAGCCTTTCAAATATTCCAGAGATATTCATACAACTAAATGTAAATCTAATTGAATTTTCTCTGTCTTCATCTCCATCCAAAAAAGAAGATGTAAAACAAATGTTTACTAAAAGATCTGAGTTTTTCTTTCATCCAGTTCATCTGGCAGCAAGCCTTTTGGATCCTCAACACAGAGGACAACATTTATCAGAAGACTCATTATTTACTGCTCTCAGTACAATTATGGAAGTAGCTAAGCATGTTCCCAACATTAATAGCCACGATGGCAGACATTGCCAAGAACCATGAAAAAGAAAAACTTTGGAACAAAGACATCATTTGCCAGAGAGCAGAGAATGTGTCTCCTCTCACATGGTGGAAAGGATACTGTAACACCTGACTGCTGTCCAGGATTGCTCTAAGGATCCTAAGCATTCCACCACCAGCAGTTTCTTGTGCTCAGTCAAGACAAAAAAAAGAGGGATAGGCTAACAAATGAACATGTCACTAAGTTTGCTTCTAATTCTCAAAATCTCTTGCTTCTGGAGAGTCAGTACACATACACGCACACACACTTTAGTTAGTCAAAAAGTTGCAAATGTACTCTGTCTTCTAATTGACTTCAGATTAACACAGCTAAACATTTCACTTTTTGCACAGCACACAGTACAGCAGAGTGTAGCAATGGGGAGATGGGAAATGTACAATTCATATATCACCTTGGGTAATGCAGAAAGACTCGATAGATGAGATAGTATTAGACAAATATTAGTTAGCAATACTTCCAAGTGAGAGGCCTGCCCTTCTAACAAAACCAAATTCTAGGAGAGAGATGGAAGTTTAACTCTTAATTTTTGACCTCAACCAAACAGGAACTTACAAAGGGGTTTAAATGTGGCTGTAAAACAGGCATTGCATCTAGGAACTAATTGATTTTAACAAATCTGTAACTTGTTTTTTTAAGAGTAAAGTGGTGGTTCTGTGTATGTTTAAGACATTCCTTTGCTATACCTGCCTTGATTATTTCTATGCAGTCCCTGAATGGCTAACCTAGAAAACCTAGAGCTCTTACAGCCTGAATTTACAAACCGGGAGGGAGAAAACTGACTAAGTATCTGGGAAGCTTAAGAAGAATGAAAGCAGATGAGTTTAGGTCAGTGACTCAACTGAGTGTATTGAGCTCCTTTCAAGGGTGTCATAGAGTACCATGCATTAACACTGTTAGGTGTTAAACCCAGAGACTATGGCCAGATGATTCCATGTCCACACACCACACATTCCCATGCCCGTCCCATGCAGTGTCCACACATCATATATGCAAGCATTCCCCATGCTGCTACCTTGCAAAGGGGAGAGGGGGGCTGACACCTGGAGATCCCAGAGTAAAAAAAAAAATTGTGAAAAAAAGCAGGGTGCCAGCCAGCAACAACATGTGCCACCCCACTGCCCAAAACTGGAGCCTGGACTCCCAGAGCCACACTCTGGCTACTAGCCAGGTGCCTGAGGCCCCCAGGTAAGGGTGCTGGGACCGGCACTGTTGCTGGTCCCAGCCTTCTCTACCCGACCTGAGGTAATCTGTCACATGCCAGAGGGCATGTGGCATGGGTGTGGGGCAGGACAGAAGTGGGAACTCCTGCACTGATCCATCTGTGCCTAACCAAAAACCAAGCTTTGAGAACCTCCCCTGGGGTGAATACATTCAGTTAATCCCCTTATGGGAGCACACCTACAAGCCTGGGGTAACCACTGCCACCACCCAGGGTACGGTCATTGTCAGGGCCCTGTGTCCCTGGGTTACACAGATCTTGTAGACCTTGTGGGAGCTGAACTCACAATGAAATTCTGGGGTACTTCTTATAGCCTGAAGCATCCAAAGATAACCCCAGATTCTAGAGCAAAATAAAAAGCCTAGTCCCGCTCCATTAGCAGAGAGCAGAAGGCCTGCTTCTTCCCTCTCTCCTCTCCCAATACCACATCCAGGCACACTGTAATGTGATACCTCTATTGATTGGGGGGGGGTAGTACAAGGAAGTTAGAAAAACACTTTAAGCAAACACAAGTAATTTGGGCCTTTGCCGATATTGGATTCAATGATTCTATTAAACACAACTGCCTATACATATTTTTAGACTCCTGGCTAGTTTCCAGGTCATTACTTACAGAGCTGGAGCCAAGCTGGAGCCTAGAAGTGCTTTGCTTGTGGCTTTTCAAAATGCTTACTGGAGGAAAAGACCATTCTTCCCCCCCCCAGGAATTTTACCTGCCTTGGGTACCTGACTGACCAGCCAGTACCACAAAGAAACCCAGGAAATACAGGGGCCTTTTGGTTTATCCCAAGTGAGTGGCAGAGACTGGGGGATTTCTCTATGTGGGTGTTCCTTGGGGACAAGTAGCAGCAGCACAATGTGTGCCACTGCTACTTGTCCTCAGGGAACTAAATGTCCATGCTCATGTGGACACAGCCAGAGATTTCAAATAGAAATCCATAACATTAAAAATATTGTGACCTGCTGTGGGCTGATTTCTTTGCAGAATAATTGTTCTTTTATTTTTTTGTAGTAAAACAAAATCAAGTAAAAAGTAAGAACTGACATTTTCTGAGTGCCTCGAGTCTACCAAGGGGTGCTTTGAGTCTCAAAAGGTTGCAAACCACTAGTCTGAGGCTAAGTACAGACATTCAAAAAGGTTCTTTTGGAAAGCATTTGAACTAATTTTAAGTAACATGTTATAAGTTAGAGCCTGTTCCAACTGAAAAGACTTGGTATTCAATGAGGGGTGTTCAGTGCCTGCCGGCATTCCCCTCCCCACCAGCTAGGGATAGTCAGCAGTCGCTGGGGGAGATAGTGGGTGGGAAGAGAATCCCGTTGCCACATGGATCTAGCCTGGCCCACCCCCAGATGCAGCCAGCAGTGGAAGCTCAAGTTCCCTGAAACACTTTTTGCTGTGCTGGAAACTCTGATAGGGGATGGAAAGGGAGATCCCTTGTCAGTTCCCCCTCTCCCCACCTCTTGGGGTCTTGGCAGGGGGTCGGATTGGGCTCTTCTATGGCAGAGGCACTTCTTTTCCACTCCTCACCACACTTCCCAAAGTAGTAAGTGGTGCAGGGAAGTCCCATTGCATTGCTGGCTGCAGGTAGGGAAAGGAGCCCCCCAACTGTGCTGCAGTATGTTGCAGAGACAGAAACCACCCTTCTCACCTATAACCCCCTCCCCCACCAGGCTGTGGCTCACAGCTGACCAGCAGAAGCCATCACTGAGTCAGATCAGTGACAGCCAAGGGTGTGGGTCCAGCCCAGTGTGAACAATGCAGACAAGTTTGCTCAAGGCAAGCACACAGGCCTGCACAAGGCTCCTGGAATGCTGGCGAATGCAACCCATCTTAATGCACAATGGATGTGGCATAAACTTTCAAAAAAGCATTCTAATTGAAAGTCTGATAGCACATCTATTGAGGGCTAACTTAGAGCAGAGTTTCCCAACCAGTGTTGCAGCACAAAAAAGGTGTGCCATCAGAAATTAACAACTGTGTTGCAGAATTTTGGCAATAAGCTACAATGAGAATGGGGTATGAGAATGGGGAATGCTTTAATAGGTATGCCACAGAAAAAAAAATATTAATGTAAGTGTGTCTTGGGCTGGAAAAGGTTGGGAAACACTGACTTAAGTGCAATCTGCCATTGTTAAAGTTCTTTAAGAGCTGTGAATGTCTGTTCTGTTATGGCTTTAAAGCACTTTCTATGTGCTGAATGTGCATTAAGTGTAACATCTATGCTAGCCTAAGCAGCCGGACTACACGGGCATTTTTACACATGCAAGTGCTGCAACACCAGGTGCTTTGAAAAGTGCCCAGTGTTGTGTCACTTGCAGTTGTATAAGTGGCAAAATGCATGTCAGTGCTGAGAAAATGGCAGCAATGCACTTTTGAATTAAAACACATAGAAGGTGCTGACATACATTTTGTTGCTTATACAACTGCACATAGCACAGCACAGTTCGCATGTGCAACAGACTCAATTCATCGAGTCTGCTCCAAAGCAGTGGATCTCTGGCATGTTGAGGGACAAAAAGCTAAGTGTATAAATGCCCTATGACCCCTACTAGGGAGTGCACTGAGAGACCCAGACATAAAAACAGTGATCAGCCATTACTTAGACCTAAGGGTCTTATAAGTATACGGGAATCAACAATTGGATCTCATTACTGACTGCTGTCTTCCAGACAGTGAACCTGATTGTGACAAAATTAATGCATAGGCAAAACGGTCCTCCCCCTCATCTCCACCCCCTCCCCGCCCCCACCAACAAGTGTATGCATTTATGTGGGACATGAAATGATCCGCTATAGCAAGTTTATAAAACACTGCAAGAGGAAAGAATATTACAATATCTTATATAGCAATTTATTCCTAAAATTTTTTCACAGCACTGACATAGTACACTATCTACATATTAATATGATACGTCAAGTAGACTTGACATCTTTTATTACAAAATTCATATGACTTTATATTCCACCCAAGGAGGAGGCAAGACATAAATTAAAACCAGTGCTGCATTAAGTACTCTTGCATGACCATTAAGTTATTCTTAGCAGTACTTTGAATAAAGGGGGAAAGGTTATCTCATTTGTATGTAGATAACCATGCCTTAAGCTAGCATTTCCTCAGAAATGTCTATTATCTCTGCAGGTGAATAAAGTATATGAAACTTCTGTTTTATTTGCTTTTATACAGCTGGGCTTTACACTTCATGATAGAACAGAATCTTACACGCTGCAGTACACAATGCAAAGACCTGAAATTGTTCTGAAATGTACTCCTCACTCTAACTACAGCATTGTGACTGTCACCCTGTGCTGTAGCATAGGAGAATCTGACCATAAATCTCAATTGGGAACATTTCAATTCTCAAAACTTTGAAAATCCAAACCCCAATTTATTTCATACTCGTTCTTTTTCCCCCAAATGTCAGGATGCATCAAAACTGCAATTATGTATCTCTTGTACTTCCAAACTGTGGGATTGTTTGGAATGAACATTTTGCTTTTTATACATACCTCTATTGTACTGTATGTCCCCCACCCGTGTATTAGAAAAGGTTCCAATAGTGTTTAAGGTTGAAAGTTCTAAGTAGAATAACATATATTAATGATATAGGCAATGTTGAGTGAGCAGTCTGGTAGAGAGAACACCATCCACTAGTAGATGAAGAGAAGAACACCATTAAACAGGAAACAGAAGCATATTTAAATGAAATTTAATCCTTTAAAATATATATAATGTTATAAGCATTGATTGAAGTAGTGAGACTAATTGGTTTTTATTACAGGCATTTTGTTTCAGGGAAAAAAATTAAACTTGAGCAGCAACCGTAATCATATTAGCAAGAATTCTAACATCTAGAGATATTTATATGGGAAGTGAAACAGTATTCATCCTTATTTTGGGTATGAATCTCTCATTGTATTAATTAGTAATGGATCAGTAATAAATTGTTTGGAGACATAGTTTATGTTTTTTTTAGCTAGCTTAACAATTATATAGCAAAGTTATACATATCAGATACACACAGAGGTTACAAGCTCATATACCAACATTAGTTAGAAAAATTGAAACATTCTTCCCATTTCTAGAACTACCCTATTTTAAGCTTTCAAAGGCTGAGTTCAATACATTTAGACTGAAAAAAATCTGACTTGCTACTCTTTTTTAAATGTCTTTTATAAAATCAGTGTCTCCAACATGCTTTTTTTCAGTTATTTTTGCTAATATTATTGTGGGAAAGATAGGATTACATAATATATTGTTTTATCAAAAAGACAACACAATGCATTCACATACATTTAATGAGGATATAGTATATAATAACTACAAATAAAATAATGCAAAACATCTCAATGAACACTTTGAAAATTTCTGAAGGTATATTCACTAAAATCTGTAAGCATTATCTACATATGAAACCTGGCATTTCCAAAAGTAATTTTGAAAATAAAAATCACTATGGGAAATGCCTATCTGTCTAAAACCCTCGATTTTCCCAAGGTGAAAACTTAAATATATTGTAGCTATAACAATTAAATCTCAAGTCCTAGATAGAAGAATTTGAGAGAAGTTTCCTAAATAAAAAACAAAACAAAACAACCTCCCCCCCAAACCCAACAAAACCCTCTATTACATCAACAGGATGATACCAGGGTATAGTCAATGTAAGACAGAGAATAATTTGGCCTCTGCAATTTGTCAGGTACATGTTTTTTAAGTACCTGAAACAAGGTATCAATCCATTACTACCACATATGCTCAAATATAAGATGACCTTCAAATAATCAGATCATACATGGAAAATTTATAAGATGTGTAGTGTTCTCCTTGATCCTTACAATCAAAGGGAAGGGCAGGGCAGAAGCAGATGCATCCTGCAGATCAATGCACAGCTGCACAGATGATGTTGCCAGCAGGGTTTTGGCTTCTTTAATCACAAACTAACATCTATAAGGTTCTTCCAAGAAGAAGGATTGCTAGGAAGAGATGGGATCCACCTGGAGAAGAGAGAGATTATTTTCAAAGACAGGCTTGCTAACTGGGTGAAGAGGGTTTTAAATTAGGTTTGACAGAGAATGGAGACCAAAACCCTGATGTAAATGGGGAAGTGAGCGATTTGGAGGAAACAAAAGTAGAGGGCAATGGGGAAGTCCCTCTCATCCTTCCTGAGAAAGTAGGGCAATCACCTTGTTACTTCAGGTGTCTGTACACTAATGCACAGTGCCCAGGAAACAAGCAGGAAGAATGTGAAGAAGGAATGTGAGCAGGAAGTCCTCATACAAACATGGTAGTATGAAGCAAGTAAAGTAACAGAGATTTGTTGGGATAGATCACATGACTGGAGCACTGCCATGGATGGATACAAACTGTTCAGGAAGGACAGGCAGGGAAGGAAGGAAGAGGAGTTATGCTTTATGTAAGAGCTGTATGATTGCTCAGAACTCCAGAATGAAATTGGATATAGACCTGTTGAAAGTCTCTGGTTTAAGTTTACAGGAAAAAAAAACAAGGGCCTACTAAGGACTGTTCTCTTCTTGACTTGCTGCTCACAAACAGGGAAGACTTAGTGAAGAATGTGGAAGTGAATGGCCATTTGGACAGCAGTGACCACGAGACAAGTTTAGTATCCTGAGGAAAGGAAGGAAGGAAAACAGCAGAATAAAGGACCATGGACTTCAGAAAAGCAGATAGACTCACTCAGGGAACCAATGGGGAGGCCAGTCTACTTTTTGTACTTTAAAAGAAACCTTATTGAGGGCATGAGAACAAACAAACCTGATGCACAAGAAGACTGGCAAGTATGGCAAAAAATTAGGTTGCCTTAGCAGGGAACTCTTCACTGAGCTAACACACAAAAAGGAATCTTACAAAATGTGGAAACCTAGACAAATGACAAGGGAGAGGTAGAGTATTGCTTGGGTATGCGGGGATGAAATCAGGAGAGCCAAAATGCAATTTAAGTTGCAGCTAGCAAGGGACACTAAAAGGTAACAAGAAGGGTTTCTACAAGTATGTCAGCAACAAGAAGATCAAAAAAAGTGCAGGTCCCTTACTGATTGGAGGATGCAACCTAGTGACAGATGAGGAAAAGACTGAAGTACTCACAATGCCATTTTTACCTCAGTCTTCACCGGGAAAGTCAGCTCCAGACAATGGCACCTGCCAGCACAATTTGGGGAGAACGTGTGCATTCAACAGTGTCAAAAGAACAAGTTAGGGACTATTTAGAAAAGCTGGATGTGTACAAATCCATTGGGCAGAGCACAATGCACATGAAGGTGCTGAGGGAGTTCACCAATGAGATTGCAAAGCCACTGGACATTATCTTTGAAAACTTGTGATGATCCGACAAGGTCCTGGATGAGTGGCAAAGGGCAAATATAGTGCCCATCCTTAAGGATGGTAAGAAGGGGGACCTGGGGGAACTACAACCTCACCTCAGTCCCTGGAAAGATAATAGACCAGGTGCTCAAAGAGCCCATTACTAAACACTTGGAGAAGGTGCTCGTTAGGCACAGTCAGCATGGGCAAGGCAAGTCATGGCCAAACAACCTGATTGCCTTCTATGATCAGATGACTGGCTCTGTTGATGTGGGGAGCAGACATAATATATCTTTACTTTAGCAAGCCTTTTGATATGGTCTCCCACAACATACTTGCAGTCAAGCTAAAAAAGTATGGATTGGATGAATGGACTACAAGGTGGAGAGAAAACTGGTTGGACCTTTGGACTCAAAAGATAGTAATCAATGGTTTGATGTCTTGTAGGGAGCTGGTTTCAAGTGGAGTTCCCCAGGGTTGATCCTGGGACTGGTTTTGTTGAATATTTTTATCAATGACCTGCAAGATGGGATCAAGAGCACTCTCAACAAGTTTGTAGATGATGTCAAGCTGGGGTGGGTGGGGGAGAGGGGGAGTAGTAGATACACTGGAGGGTAGGACTAGGAATCAGAGAGACCTTGACGAATTGGAGGATTGGAACAAAAGAAATCTTCTTCAGTTCAGTAAGGACAAGTGCAAAGTCCTGCACTTAGGAGGGAACAAATCTCATGCACTGCTACAGGCTGCAGACTGACTAAGCAGCAGTGAAGAAAAGGCCTTAGAGGTTATAGTGAACAATAAGCTGAATATGAGGCAACAGTGTGCCCTTATTGTAAAGAAGGCTAATGGCAGACTGAGCTGCATTAGTATGACCATTGCTAGCAAATCAAAGAAAGTGATTATTCCTCTCTTTGGCACTGGTGAGGCTACATCTGGAGTACTTCACCCAGTTTTGACCCCCACCCCCCCACACTACAGAAGGGATGCACACAAGTTGGAGAGAATCCAGTGGAGAGCAACATAAATGGTTAGGAGTCTGGGGTACATGACTTTTGAGGAGAGGCCAAGGGAACTGAGGGCTTATTTAATCTGCAGAAATGAAGATTTAGGGAGAGCCTTTAACCACTTGAAGGGTGGTTCCAAAGACAATGGCACTAGACTGTTTTTAGTGGTGGCAGATGACAGAACAAGGAGCAATGGTCTCAAGTTGCAGGAAAGAGAGTTTAGGTAAAACTCTCAGTAGGAAGATAGTAAAGCACTGGAACAGACTACCCAGACAGATTGTGGAATCTCCATCCTTGGAGGTTTTTAAGACCTGGCTACACAAAGTCTTGGTTGGGATGGTCTAATTGACAACAGTTTTGCTTTGAGCAGGAGATTACTAGATGATCTCCAGAGGTTCCTTCCAACCATAATTTTCTATGATTCTATGATTCCAGGTATAGAATCCAATTATTGGAGGTTTGCCATGAATTTGTCCCCCTTCCACTGCTAAAGTAGGGAAAATAGACCTGGGGGTCATGTAGCCCCTTTGCCCTCTGTTTCTACCCGCTGCAGCCACTTTCCTCCCTCCTTACTTTCAGATCCTGTTGTCCCTGAACACATGAAAATAAGAACATTTTAAAACACTGACCTTGAAATAAACAAGCATACCTGTAGTAATTTAAAATAGTACCCATACACTTAGTTCACCCGGAATTGATGCATTTTGCTTTTTCGAAACTACTATAAGTTTTAGCACAGGCACAGAGAGTGACGATCCCAATGCAAGGAAAAAAGAAGGAAAGGAGCCAGGAGGCTTCATTGGCTGACCAGAGAAATCTAGGGTAGCCTGTGGACTAAAAGGGGAGCATATAAAAAGTGGAAACGGGGAGAGATTACCAAAGAGGAGTATAACTCCTCTGTTCGCATGTGTAGGGAGGCAGTTAGATGGGCCAAAGCTACTATGGAGCTGAGGATGGCATCCCAAGTAAAAGATAACAAAAAATTGTTTTTTAGATATATAGGGAGCAAAAGGAAGGCTCAGGGTGGAATAGGACCCCTACTAAATGGGGAGAAGCAATTGGTGACGGACAGGGGGGACAAGGCTGAACTTTTCAATGAATACTTTGCCTCAGTGTTCCTAAGTGAGGGGCAGGACAAAGCTCTTACTGGGATTGTAGAGAGGCAGCAGCAGGACGCCAGATTACCAAGTGTAGAGCCTGAGATGATGCAGGGTCACTTGGAGGAACTGGTTGCCTTTAAATTGGCAGGCCTGGATGAGCTCCATCTGAGGGTACTAAAGGCACTGGCTGATGTCATTGTGCAACCACTGGTGGTAATATTTGAGGAGTTGTGGCACATGGGAAAGGTCCCAGGGGACTGGAAAAGGGCCCAGGTGGTCCCCATTTTCAAGAAGGGGAGGAAGGAGGACCCAGGCAACTATAGGCCAAATCTTGGCAAAATCTTTGAAAAAATTATCAAGGCTCACATTTGCGAAAGCTTGGCAGGGAAAATTATGCTGTGGGGAAACCAGTATGGGTTTGTAGCAGGTAGATCATGCCTAACTAAACTATCTCTTTTTATGACTAAGTTACAAAACGTCTGGATGCAGGAGTAGGGGTCGATGTCATATACTTAGACTTCAGGAAGGCCTTCGATACAGTATCCCATGAACTAGTTAAGAGGCTGTGACTTGGATGTCTACACAGTCCGGTGGGTGGCAAATTGGCTAGAGGGTCGCAACCAGACAGTCATATTGGATGGGTCAGTATCGATATGGAAGAATATCCTTGAACTGATACTCTTCAATATCTTCATCAGTGACTTGGACGAGGGAGTAAAGTGTACTCTGTCCAAGTTTGTGGATGACAGAAAACTGTGGGGAGAAGTAGACACGATGGAGGACAGGGAACAACTACAAGCAGACCTGGACAGGTTGGACAAATGGGCACAAAACAACAGAATGCAATTCAACAAAGAGAAATGCAAAGTGCTGCACCTAGGGAGGAAAAATGTCCAGCTTACCTACTGCCTAGGAAATGACCTGCTTGGTGGCATGGAAGTGGAAGGGGATCTTGGAGTCCTAGTGGACTCCAAGTTGAACATGAGTTGTCAGTGTGATGAAGCCATCAGAAAAGCCAATGGCACTTTATCGTGCATCAGCAGATTCATGACAAATAGATTCAAGGAGGTGATACTTCCCTTCTATCGAGTGCTGGTCAGACCACAGTTGGAATACTGTGTGCAGTTTTGGGCGCCACACTTCAAGAGGGATGTGGATAACCTGGAGAAGGTCCAGAGAAGGGTCACTCATATGGTTAAGAGCTTGCAGGCCAAGCCCAATGAGGAGAAACTGGGGCACCTGGACCTCTTCAGCCTCCGCAAGAGAAGATTGAGAGGCGATCTTGTGACTGCCTATAAGTTCATCACGGGGGCACAGAGGGAACTGGTGAGGTTTTATTCACCAAGGTGCCCCTGGGGGTTACAAGAAATAATGGCCACAAACTAGCAGACAGCAGATTTAGATTGGACATTAGGAAGAACTTCATAACAGTTAGAGTGGCCAAGGTCTGGAATGGGCTCCCAAGGGAGGTGGTGCTCTCCCCTACCCTTGGGGTCTTCAAGAGGAGGTTAGATATGCATCTAGCTGGGGTCATCTAAACCCAACACTCTTTCCTGCCTATGCAGGGGGTCGAATTTGATCTACTGAGGTCCCTTCTGACCCTAGCATCTATGAATCTATGCCATGAATTTTGCCTTGAGGTACAGTTCCCCCCAAACCCCTGCATTGATGTTCTTGAAACCTGGCAGGTTTTGTGGCCTTACCAAGGGCAGTTTTCACCCACCTGTGGTGTAACACATAGATGTGACATGAGTTTTGCTTTCAAGAATTTGGGGTATAGTTCTTCCCAAACCCCTGCACTGAACTTCTCGAAACATGGAAGGCTGCATGCTCTCACCAATGGCTACTATCCCTGCAAGTTTCATCCAAATCAGACAAAAAACAAGGTTTTAGATATTTCATTGATTACCCATTATACCCTATGGCTGGATCTCTGAGGCCGGCTTGGGCTGGATCAAAGCAGAAACCTGGTCCCAAGCTCTGGATTGGACACCTGGCATCTGAAGCAGCCAGATCTGAAGCCAGATTGAATAGTTGCCTACTGACAAATGCCTAGTAGGTTCCTATCAGCATCTTTGCCCTGTATGGGGCATGTGGCTTCTAGTCCTGGTTAGTGTTAGCTACATTTAAATCAATTGCATAGCTGGTTTCCATTATTGAGCATAGGTTGCTTTTCACAGCAATGTATCATGGTATCATAGTGCCTAGGGTCAGAAGGGGCCTAGAGCAGGCCATCTAGTCTGACCCCCTGCCAATGGCAGGAACGAGTGCCAGGGTCACAGGACCTCAG
>JAGPOW010003685.1:50060327-50071294 GCA_030014935.1 Caiman crocodilus
TCCTCATGTGTATCCCCCAAGCTACCATCACCTTTGCCCGCCCGACTTACCTGACTTAGTGGCCGAGCATCCTCTCCTCTTCTGGCAGGCCCATCCCCCGGTGAAGCTAGTTTAAAGTCCGCCTCACAAGATCAGCCAACCTGGAAGAAAAGAAACGCTTACCCTTAGGCAATAGGTTAAGTCCATCCTCCGCCAGCATGCTCTGCATACAGAAATGTGGGCTGTGATCAAAAAATCCAAAGTCCACGTCATAGCACCAACCCTGAAGGTGCTGGTTTACAGCCTCGATACCCGCCTCATGTCACTTTCCCCGTTGACTTACCGGTAGACTGGAGGAAAACACAACCTGCGCTCCAATTGACTTGAGCTGCCGTCCAAGAGTCTTAAAATCTTCCATGATGTCCTCCGGCCGGCCTTTCAAAGCATCGTTGTCACCACGTGGACTATCCCGAACCCCCGCTCCCAGCAGGCAGCAGAGCTCTTGGCCCAAGGGGTCAGGATGGCAGATGGGACGCTCCATGCCCCTCAGGATAGAGTCCCCAATGACCAGAACTCAAGGCTTGCTCCTCCTTTGGGATCTCTTCTTCTTTTCCACCTGCGTTGATGGTGCATGAACAGCCCCTTGTTGGGCGTTCTCCTCAGCAATTTCCTTCAGGGTGGCCAGGGCTGCATACTTGTTCCCAAGTGGCACCTCAGGTATAGGCTCTGCAGCAGCACGGGCTGCCCTGGGTCCAGAGGGAACTTGCTGCCACCAACGAGTCACTCTTCTGGGTCTGGGGGCTCCTCAGTAGGTTTCTGGCCCTGCAGAGAACAGATATACATATCAATTTCATGCTCTGCCTCTCGGATCCCCCGCAGCCTGGAGCTCCCGCAGCCTCCCCTCCAGGGCTTGAAGATGGCCACAAGAGGGGCAGCCAGGGGACGCCCCAGGCATCACCCCGACCCCTGGGAGCCCCGCCCAGCCAGCATCCCCAGCCAGGATGGGGGAGGTGGACAGGGGGCCCCCCAGGGGCCTGGTCTGGGTGGCAGCCTCAGAGGTGCACCAGGGGGGCAGCACCAGGGAAGAGGGAGGGGGAGGGGCCAGGCCCCTGGCAGTAGCACTGTGTGTACTCATCATGTTCCCAGAAAGAGTGGAAAAAGTGGTCTTCCCGCTGTCGTTGCTCTTCCCTTCCTCCTGCTCTCCACCTGCATGAATGCCGGCGCAAATGCCAGCGTGCCCTTACAGAGCCTGTTTGCGCGCTCTGTCCACATGCGGCTCGGGAGCATGGCTCCCTGCCAGGTCAGCTAAAAGCGATCCGGGAGGCTCCCCTCCGGACCAGGTCCAGCTGTCGGCACAACCCCACTCACCACTTCGCCGCTGCCGCTGTTGCTGCTCCTCTGCTGCTGTTCCTTTTGCTCAGCTAGGGCTCATGTGTGGCTGAGACCACACATGAACCCTATTAGGAGTCTTTTAGTCTCCCTGCTCAGCTCCTATGTAATGACATATTTATTGAGGTTTCCTTATATGTGAATATACTTCCTTATGCTGACTGGAGGGGTGGAGGGAGGACCTCATATAGTATTTGTGTCAATAGAGTATATAGAAATGTTTCCTTCTTGTGTTTAATATTAACAGTTAAACACTCCATGTCAGCCTGAGTTTGAGATTGTCAGCTCATTGAGTTTGGCACCTCAAAGAGAATTCACTTATATTGAGAGCAAAGAGAATTACTTCTAGATTGCTCAAAAAAATTAGTTGCTCTTGTGAAAACGGTAAGGAATTACAGAAAAATATGTTTTGTCTAAGACTAAACAAGGAAATGTAATACTGTAAGAATAGTGGTATTCATCCTAACCACATATCTTTCTACTTCATTGTAGAGCAACTAGGAAATACCACAGTTGAATTTGTGCTTAAAAAAAGAGAGAGACAGAGAACATCACTCCAATACAAACTCTGTTAGTGTCATTCTGGAAAAACTGTTGATTGCTGCAGATGGGTGAGTTTAGGAGCAGGGGGCAAATAATTGACTTTCTCCCAGAGGTAGGAAACTATGGGCCAAGCTCTTTGATCAGCAACAGTGTTACCTTAGTTGAATTTTTTTGAGGGCTTTCCTGTCCCAGAATCTTTCCCTGCCATGAATTTTACTTGCACAGCAAACTTTCCTGATAAAGTCTGGAAGAGCTTTGCAAGTATAGCTGTATAACTTGATCTGGGCATTCTAGCAAGAATTCCAGAATTAAGTTTTTTAAAGCAACATCTTAAGCATTGTAAATACAAAACAGTATCTTTTAAAAATAAGTTTATTTGCTACAAACTGAACATCTTACAATGGATCGGGTATCTATGTAGAGTGTTCAAATTAAAATGGAAAGACTGAAAAAGGTTCTAGAATATGCCCAAGTACCCACAACAATACAAGTAGTTTGGAAGAAGAGATGGATGTACTTCAGGCATTTTTTAGGAATCCTAATATGATACAATCTGAATGAACATTTCTTTAGTGACCTCAGAAGACAGGGAAACTAATAAAAAGTTGTTCTCTGCATCCCACTATTGGCTGAAGCAGATTTATTACATCCAAATATGAAACCTGGAAAAATGAGCTCAAGACAAAGATGATTGGCACCACCTGACCTTTACTTTATGAAGCTGATGATGTGATAAGAACGATGAAAATAATGATTCATCTAAGAACACATAGGTTCCAAAAATACTTTCCCCATTAACAGATACAGGGAGATATTCATGACTGGCAAGAAACTTTTATACATACACTAGCCCAGATTCTATTACCCAACTGTTTGGCTTGGCTATTTGGCATAGACTTAATGGATCAATGAGAAATGTGGCTTTAAAAATTATACCTCATGGTATTATTTCAGTGGTTGTGCTGCTGGGAGAGAGAGCCTTACCCTTCTGAATGGTACATTCACTGGTCCAAGCTCCATAGTCTTCTTGTATATGTGGCTCATACCTCCCTTCACTGCTAGCCCCTGCCTTTCAATGTCTCTTTTTTTTTACAAATCCTAAAATTAACATAATCAAGTAGAAATAGGGTGATAAATCAGATCATGAATCTATAAAAATGTGCTTAGGTCCACAATGGACAGTAAAAACCCAGTATTGTGATAAAGTTTATCAGTCACATCAACAGTAAAGAATGTTTAGTTCTGATTGCTTCAGCCTTCTAAGCAAACACTTCAAGACAGTTTACTAAATATGGATCTGTTTGCTGGAGGAGCCATATTAATTTCTCTCTATTTGAGAAGTATGTCAATTTCTGCAAACTTCTCAATGTCTTTGGTCCACTGTCAGGCCTCCTGGGCTGTGGTCTTCCCTAGTCTTGGCTGAGTGTCTCCCAGCCTTCCCTGAGGCCTACTTGTAATCCTTCTACAGGGCTCCCACTAGCTCTGGACCTTCCTAAGGCCTACTCCATCTCAGGTAGGTTCCTCCCAGCTCTGGCTCTTCCCAAAGCCAACTATCAGTGGTTGTACTTCAGTTTCAACTTTCTTCATCAGAAGGTCCTCTCTCTTCCACATCCAGAAATCTCCTCTTTTCCCTTGTGTCTCTCTCCATTATCTCCTTGCCAGGCTGGAGCCTTCCAGTTTAAATAATTTCTCTTAAAGGGTTACTCCCTCTTTTTTCCTTCCTTCGTTCTAATGGGGAAAAAGGGAGCCCCCATTAAAAGAAAGCCAGGGAGTTATTTGAATAGCAATTGATTACACAGAAAAGATTGGTTTACCCTGCCCACATCACCTAAGTGAAAGATGTGGGGAGGTAAAGGGGAGAAAGCATAGGAGATTGAATTTTATTAGTATATGTTAAGAGTTGCAAGTCCAAAAAGATGACAAAGCCAGTAGGGGAAAAACAGATCACCTGAGTGAGGGACTAACATAAGAGGGATGGGAGTGAGAAGGCGAATGCAACTAGGTTACAGAAAATACAGTGTTAGCCAACTAAGCTCGGGGGTAGGAGAAGGGGATGGAGAGGGTTCGTGACACTGAAAGAGAAAGAAGATAGATGCACACAAACCCGTACAATGGTCCACAATGGTGGAGGAAGTAGTTTTCATAGTTTCATAGTGCTTAGGATTGGAAGAGAACTCGTCATGGGATGGGGCCCCCAAGGATGGCCATGATACCCCTAGAGCCCCTCGACTGTGCCAATTCAGCCTGATGGGCACCCTCTTTCTCGCCCACCACATTTTGGCGTAACTATAATAAATAGGGAGGCTGCCTTCAAGTTTAGTTGGACATGGTCGTGATGGACCCCACTGAACCCTGTGGGTTCTTCAACCCCTTGTGGGTCCCATTTCAAAATGGATGTCTCAGGACACCCTCAACCTTATGGGATAGATGTGTGTCTGCAAACTGCCCCTTTATTATGCCCCAAGCCTCATGGATGGTATTCCCACAGCATCCCCCCGAGGCCTTGGTTTCACTTGGCCTCGGATCATCCCTGGGCTCTCCACAGCCCTGTCTCTCTCCGTGCCCACACTGGCACTGGGGCCTGTGCACCCTGGATACTTTGGCCACACCGGTGCTGGGGTCCCCACATTGTAGTGGGCCCCCAATGAGGCTTCCTTCTTCCCCAATAGCCTCAGCCCAATCCACCAGTGTTATAAACAGAAATCAACATGCAAACCCCTAGGCTATAACATTACTCAAGCCACACAGAGGTTCCTTGTCCCTTAACATTACCAGAAGCTGAACTTATAGTCAGGACTCTTCCTTAGCTTCTTCCAGGAGAGCTCCTTCCCTCTTGGCTGCTAGCAGAGAACTGCCTCCCTGGTCCCAGCACTGGGGTTTATATATGTGTCAGGGCCTGCCTCTTCTAGTCAGCTGACCACTGGCAGGTGTGGGCCAACTCTCTCATTCTGGCTGCCCTGGTAACCAGCAGCTGCGGGGAAGGGGGTGGTGTTCCTGGCTGACTGCTAGGGCTCTTTCCCTAGCAGTTTCAGTCCTTAAAGGATCAGGAAAGCTTAGTGCTTTGTGACAGACCTAAACAGATCATCAGGTCTGATCCTGTGCCCCAGGCAGGAACGAGTCCAGGGTCATAACACTCCAGTCAATTATCTGTCCAGCCTCAAGGTAGAAGACCTTCAAGGAAGAAGAGGGTGCCACTTCCCTTGGAGGTCCATTCCAGAGCCTGGTAGCCCTAACTGTAAATTAATGTCTCTTGATATCCATCCTAAACCTTCTCTCTAACAAATTGTAGCCATTATTCTTAGTAACTCCCAGTGGTGCCCAGGGGAACAGAGCCTCACCCAATTCCTGTTGGTCCCCCCCAGTGAGTTTGTAAATGGCCAGCAGATCCCCTCTCAGCCTTCTCTTGTGGATGCTGAATAGATCCAGGCCCTTCAGCTTCCTTCATAGGGCCTGACCTTCTACCCCTTGAGCATGCGAGTGGCCCTCCTCTGGACCCTCTCAATACTCGCCACATACCTCTTGAAGTGCGGTGCACAGAACTTGATGCAGTACTCCAACTGTGGCCTGATTAACACTGCATAAATGGGAAGGATCACCTCCATGGACCTGCTTATGATGTATTTGTAGATACACAACAAGGTGCATCTAGCCTTACTGACCGCTTCCTTGCATTGGCGGCTTATGTTCGTCCTGGAGTCAACAATAACTTTGAGGTCCTTATCTGCCACTATGTTGACAAGAAGGGTGTTCCCCAACCTATAGGTGTGTTGCTGGTTCCTTCTCCCTAGATGCAGTACCCTGCACTTGTCTTGAATTCCATCCTATTCTCATCCGCCCACCTCTGTAACTTGTCTCAATCTAGCTGGATTCTGTCCCTCCCCTCCAGCATGCCCACCTCACATCTTTGTGGCACCAGTGAGGTTGAAGAAAGTTTCTCAGTCCATATAGAGTTTCATCATGGGGGTCCTCTTCAGGTGGAGCTGGGTGGTCCATTGCTGAAGATTCTTCTCAAAGTGAGGTGCAGGTGCAGAATGGGGTTTAGGTGGTCCCCTCTGGATCTGGTCTGGTGGTGGGCAGTCTGTTGGGGTAGGTGTACTGACAGTGGCTTCACGTAGATGTCACACGACCAGCGGATTGTGTCCAATACCATGAGGCAGCACATCAGCTTGTCATAGTGGCAGGAGACATGGCAGGTATGCAGGACATTCTAATTTCTGGGGTTCCAGATTCCAAGCGTTCCCACACTAAGCATGTTGACTGTCACATTGTAGCCACAGCCCCTCAGGATGATGGCCATTGGGGCACATCATCTCTATGCCAACCAGAGAGCCCGTAACTTTTATATGCCAAAGGAGTTAAAAGTGGATGAACTATACAAGATGATTCTGTCCACTTCAAACTTTGAGCCCATCCTCCCTCATGTCACTATAATTTTAAATAAGGTTGCAGTGTTCTCTACTAGTCTGAAGGGTTGGCACACCATGGCCTATGGGCTGGATCTGGCTTGCCAAGTAATTTTATCTGGCTTACAAAGCAACGATATCAGTGGTAATTCAACAGAGGAGCTGTTCAGCAGTGGCTGGGTCAGAAGTGTGCTGAAAAGTCAGCATCAGGGAAAATGATAGTTACAAGCACATCAGCAACCTGGCAGTGGAAAATAATTCAGGAGTAGATGGCAAGTGGTATCCTGATTTCAGACCAAGCTTCATTGCTTCAGCCCACCTCTGTTAAAAGATTGATGACCCCTGGTCTAGACCAAGCTGAAAGAATTATGGAAAGCTATTGGTGACTGTGTTCTGCATAAGTTCAAGGGACTCATCATTATCTTCTGTCTGTATATATGAAATAATTAATAGAGAATACTAGACTACTCCTGATAGAAGACAACACAAAAGGCAACATTTCATCTTATGCTAAATTAATTGTTATAATTAATGCTAATTTTTGTTAAGAAAATTTTTATCAAGAAACACTGAAAGAGAGAAGACAAAACTTGTGCATTTAGAAATTAGATTCTCCGCTATCTTGGAATGTACAGTAGGTTAGTGTTTACATATCTGGTGTAAATAAGAAATAATGCATATTGTGAGTAGAATAGTAAAGACTGATATAAGTGATATAAGAGAATCAGGTCTTTTCTGTATTGCCACCTTTAGTTATGCCTGAACAACTTAGTAATAGCATTTATTTTTCTAGTCTATGACTAATTTTTTTTAAAGAAAATTCTTTCAACCTGACAACTTTGACAATGCCTCTTTAGAAATAATTATTTCTGTGTAGATGTTAAACTATATCCAATCCAATGCAAGGGATAATACTGGTGGGTTTTTTTCAACAGAACAGGGGGACACACGGAAACAAAACAGAGAAAACAGTTTTGTACACCCCCCCCAATGCTACTTTCCTTTCCAACTTTTGTTCTATACCCTTCCCATGCACAATTCTAAACTCACTTTTCAATCATAATAAATGCCACCATTTTCTCTTGGACGTCTTTTTAACTCCTCATATCCAAGATAACTCAAAAAAAATCTTTCTACATAGCATCTATAACATACAGGTTTTTGTCTGTCTATGTGGATAACTCTTTCAGTCAGGCTATGACCAGCTCACACTTTGATTCCTGCAATATCATTTTCTATAGTCTTGATAAATGTAATATTGGCCCACTTACATCCATTCAGAATGTTGCTACAAAGATCATCCTACCAATCTGTTTATCGTGTCACCAGTCCTTCTTGCAAGCTTTTACTTGATTCTCCTTCTCTATTCCATTCCATAAGCAAGTACTTGAAAGTGAAAACAAGGCCCTCCACAGCCTATCCTCACCCTACCTATTAGCTGTCAATCATCACTGAATTGCCTACACTTCTGGTCACTTGTAAAATTTTCAAAGAAGCACCTTGTACTTTCTCCCATCCTGCTTCTCAGATTTGCAGGAGCTCCCTGCAAAAAACTATATCATTATCCTCCTTCAAATCCCTCTTCAAAACTCTCTTTTCCCATGGTATCTTAAAACAATATGATCGTAAAGCAAAGATGTTGCTTATCATGCAAATACCATTTTCTTGTACTTTCCACTACTTCACTAAAAGTACCATTTTTTACTCAAAGCCAAGAACAGGTTTTATTCCCCCACCTAACATGAGTGGGGAAAAGCGTCCAGTCATGGATTTGAGTTAATACAGTAGTAAGCAAAGCTAAAATTTTCATTGAGCTGTGGGGAAAATGGTGCATCAGGACCAGCATCAACACCTTCCCCTCCTCCATCTTCTGGATTTTCCTGCCCATCTGAGGGCTGGCTGGGAGCTGCCTTAAAAGGGGAACATCTGCCTAGCTCCCAGCTTGGCAGGGAAGCAGAGAGCTCTTCTGTCTCGGTGCTTCTTGGCTCCCAGTTCCTGTGGGGATCCAGAAGCTGAGCAGTACTGGGGTGTGGAGGGGCAGGGTGGGGAGAAGACAGCTACTCCATCCTGACACTGCTTGACTCCCAGGTCCCGTGGGGAGGCAGGAGCTGAGCAGTTCCAGGACTGGGGAAAATCCACATCCCTTGTTCCCCCTGGTGTTGGGGCAGACTAGGAGCAATTTGCTCCTGGTCAGCACCTACACATGTGCATCTATGCAGTATCTACTGCACAGTTAGTTTACTACCTTTACACATATTAGCTAACTGTGCAGAATTTTAACTTACTGTGCAGTACATGGTGCACACATCTAAATAGTGATCCCTTACTGTGCATTAGATTAGTCTACTGCACAGTAAATCACTTCATGCAGACATGTCCACTATGATTAATACAGGACACATAAAATAATTCCTTTGGAGTAGCTGAAGCTCAATAAAATTCCCCCCAAATGCATACACACTTAACTTTGTATAATGTGTTTGTCCATAGCATTAGGTAGTTCTGCAAATATTACATAGAAGCCTCATTAGCATGCCTGGCCAGTAAATTGCACTAGTAACATGCTTTTTGAAGTAGTTAGCCAAAGGTAAAGACAGCTGCCAGGAACCAAAGGGATACATGAGCAGCGAGGCTCCTATGACATTATGTAATTACAATGCATTGATTAATTGAGTCTGCTGGAGCATGGTAATTAGTCAAGTCTGCTGGAGTGTCTCATGTATCATTGTCCCCATCCTTAAAAATGATGATGGGGGTGCTTTAACTAAATCTTGCTTGATGAGCTTTAGTTAAGGCACCCCTACACCATTTTTAAGCACATAGATTCATAGATGCTAGGGTCAGAAGGGACCTCAATAGATCATTGAGTCTGAACCCCTGCATGGCAGGAAAGAGTGCTGGGTTTAGATGACCGCAGCTAGATGCCTATCTAACCTCCTCTTGAAGACACCCCAGGGTAGAGGAGAGCACCACCTCCCTTGGGAGCCCATACTCTTGGAGCCACTCTAATAAAAGTGCCCTCCCTCCCTCTCCTGAAGCACATAGGTTATATGGTCAAAACCTGAGCTGGACAAATAGGAGTGATGCACTCATGTCAAAGGAGCTTGTTAATTTATAATCATCTGTCAATGTCCTAGATTGCTACCATTGGAAAGAGATCTTCATTCAGAAATCATCATAGATAAATAGCTGATATTGACTGGATAATTTTTTAAAGGATCAGACGATTAGTAATATGAAGGCTCAGATCAGCAGATAGCATACGCTTCCCTGCCTAATGAATATATTTACAACAACCAAGCTGGAGAGGGTTAACAATGAAATATAGTAGGTGGCATGCTTCTACATGTAGATGAAAATTATAATTTATTCAAAATACATGTAGAAGAAATACAATCTAATAGGGTAATGTGCTAAGAATCAGTGCACATTTAATTATTCCTACATTTACTATCTATGATTCTGGAGAGTTCATTTACAATTAGGCTGTGTCTGCCCCTTATAGATATTTAGGCTTCTCACTGGTCATGTAAAATTTTATAATAAAAGTTAATTATATAAAGAATTTATGGAGAAAAAATTCACTAGGCTGCAAAGATACTTTTCTTTGGGATTACTATAATTCTTTTCGAATTATTTAGTTAGTTCCCCTATTCTGGGAATAAGCAGCCAACATTTTCTTTCCTGGTCATTTTTCCAAGTATGATTTGTTTTGGTCTTCTCAACAAGAACTAATTTTTAATTCACATCTAGCTGAAGATGAAGTCCTAGAGTGATTTATCATTCAGGTCTCTGACTTTCCGCTGAAAAGCATGACTCTAAGTTTAAATGTAGGCTGAGGCTGATCGAAAAGAGAAAAAAGTGTTTGAGAGTACTGTCACTTTCAGCCACATTTATTTCCTTTTATCAGAACACCAAATGAGAAGCAGGATTCAGAAGTCATCTTCACATTAACAGGGATTCCATTAAAAGTATACAAAGAAAACATGAATAATAGCCTGAGTCCCTAGTGCATTCTGATATACTGCTTCTTCTGTGATGTTAGGTTTGGTTTGGCCTCTCACCCAGCTTAGGTATTGAAACTAAAAAATGATCTCTTTTTACCTGTGACCATTAGTTTCATGGGCAACTGATGCCTTCCAAGTCTGGGGGGCACCAGATCACTGATGCTCGGTGGGGAGGAGGCTGATCACCGAGCCAGAAGCAAAACTGGAAGTGCACTTCTGGTGGCACTTCCAGTTTTACACCTGGCACTTCCAGGGGGTGCACGTGCACCCATGTGCACCCCCTACACATTGCCAATGATTAGTTTCTTGTACCTTCATTTTCTCATGACAGATACAAAAGTTTGTATTGTGTCTTCAAAACAGATTCTAGTCAGAAAACAAATCATCATGTAAACTCCTGCATCCTGCTCTGCAAATCAGAATGCTTCTTTGTGCCAGATGTGTGCTGGCAATATTCTCCCAGTACCTTGATGAAAAACAAAATACATAGATTCATAAATACATAGATGTTAGGGTTGGAAGGGACCTCAATAGATCATCGAGTTTGACCCCCTGCATAGGCAGGAAAGAGTGTTGGGTTTAGATGACCCCAGCTAGATGCCTATCTAACCTCCTCTTGAAGACCCCCAGGGTAGGGGAGAGCACC
>JAGPOW010003685.1:50071394-50081676 GCA_030014935.1 Caiman crocodilus
CAAGCAGGTCATTTCCTAGGCAGTAGGTATGCTGGACATTTTTCCTCCCTAGGTGCAGCACTTTGCATTTCTTCTTGTTGAATTGCATTCTGTTGTTTTGTGCCTATACGTCCAACCTTTCCAGGTCTGCTTGTAGTTCTTCCCTGGCCTCCGGTGTGTCCACTTCTCCCCACAATTTTGTGTCATCCACAAACTTGAACAGAGTACACTTCACTCCCTCGTCCAAGTCGTTGATGAAGATATTGAAGTGTATTGTTCCAAGGATTGAGCCCTGCAGGACCCCACTGCCCACACCCTTCCAGGTCAATACCGACCCATCCACTACAACTCTCTGGGTACGACCCTCTAGCCAGTTCGCCACCCACTGGACTGTGTAGTCATCCAAGTCACAGCCTCTTAACTTGTTCACCAGTATGGTGTGGGATACCATATCTAAGGCCTTCCTGAAGTCTAAGTAAACGATGTCAACCCCTACTCCTGTATCCAGGTGTTTTGTAGCCTGGTCATAAAAAGAGACTAGAGTAGTCAGGCATGATCTACCTGTTACAAACCGATGCTGGTTTCCCCTCAGCATAATTTTTCCTGCAGGCTTCTCACAAATGTGAGCCTTGATAATTTTTTCAAAGGCTTTGCCAAGGATGGAGATGAGACTGACTGGCCTATAGTTCCCAGGGTCCTCCTTCCTCCCCTTCTTGAAAATGGGGACCACATTGGCCCCTTTCCAGTCCTCTGGGACCTGGCCCATGCGCCATGAGTGTTCAAATATTCCCACCAGTGGCTGTGCAATGACGTCGGCCAGTGCCTTCATTACCCTCAGATGGAGCTCATTCAGGCCTGCCAACTTAAATGCATCCTGTTCCTCCAAGTGCCTCTGCACCATCTCAGTGTCTATGCTTGGTCTGGCGCCATGCTGCTGCCTCTCCACAATCTCAGTGAGAGACTTGTCTTGCCCCTCACTTAGGAACACCGAGGCAAAGAATTCATTGTGGAGTTCAGCCTCGTCCCTGCTGTCCATCACAAATTGCTTATGCCCATTTAGTAGTGGTCCTATTCCACCCTGGGCTTTCCTTTTGCTCCCTATATACCTAAAAACAATTTTTTGTTATGCTTAACTTGGGATGCCATCCTCAGCTCCATGGTAGTTTTGGTCCATCTAACTGTCTCCCTACATGCGCAAGCAGAGGAGGTATACTTCTCTTTTGTAATCTCTCCCCGTTTTCACTTTTTGTGCGCCCCCCTTTTTGCCCATAGGCTGCTCTGGATTTCTCTGGTCAGCCAAGGAAGCCTTTTGGCCCCTTTCCTCCTTTTTCCCCACATCAGGATTGTCTCCCTCTGTGCCCGAAGTATCATTTCCTTAAGGCACAGCCACCCTTCCTGGGTTCACTACGATTTAAAATGTAGAAAGCCCACCTGTTTTTGCATCCCAAATTATAGTAAAAAAGTGTAGAGTCTGATCCTATGTGATTTCTCTGGTTGTCTACATCTTTGAGACTACTGAACCACAAATACTCTAGGTTGCCTATACAAGGGCTTGAGGGCAAGTGGGCATGTTCAAACAGTTCCCAGACAGCCCCTTTAATTAAAATGGCCCTCCATTACATTTATTAAGTCCCTACACATTTCAAAATGACTGGGATGCTTTATCTAAAGCTCATTTAAAGAGGTTTAGATAAAATGTCTCCCTGGGGCCATTTTGAAACATGCAGGGGCTTAATACCTGTGATGGTGAGGTGACACTGGAGTGTTCTAAGTCAAACCTGGAGCAGACTCAATTAATTGATTCTGCTTTGACACATTTAAATTAGAATATGAGTCAGCATATTATGGGCACCCCTAGATTTGGGCAAGTAAATTGTCCTTTCTTATTTTAAGAGAGTCCTTCCCCTTGGTCTTTTGGGATGAGGAGAAAAAGGAAGATGAAGGTCTCTTTAAATTAAAATATTCTTATGAAAAAGTTGAATTGGTATAAATGTGAATTTCTGGTTTGGGGATTCTTTCCTCCAGTACTTTACATGGTATAGGAAGAATTTCCCTTTACCTGAGGATTTGCAACTACATATTTGTAGTTGGAAAACTACAAACCTGGAAAACATGAATAGAAAGGTATTACATTCAGTATGTGTAGATCCCAGGCTGCGTTCAAGTTCCTTAGAGAACTTATGGCAACCAATCCATCTAGGCAATTATATACCCCTCATTATCACAATATTGAACACTCCAGACTCGTGGTGTAAGTGCGAAGAAATCAGTCACTATAACATTTCTATTCCTGACATTCCCAGTTTAGCAAGTATGGGAAAAACTAAGAATACTGTGAGCTTTAATTAAAGTGTAAATTATTATTCTAGCCTCTCTCTTTGTCACTAAGCATATTTCAGGGGAAGGGTGAAGCTTATGTAGCAAAAACTGTTAACATTTTTGATAAATGTGTTATTTTTATTCTGATTAAAGCTGCACTCAAACCCAACAGGTTTAGTATAATGTAATTTATCTATTAAAGTAGTATAAAACTAGTAGATTAAAAAGGATGTTGTACTGTACACAAATTTCCATTTGATATATTTATCCTTACAAATGGGCTGCATGAAATCTTTTAGTCACTCCTAATGTTTAGTGAATCAAGTATATAAAGATCCCATTGTATATTTTTCAGAAGTGTAATTAAATTAACTGACTGTTTTCTTTAAACATTACCCTATTCTGTTTTTCCTACCAGTTATACTAATTAATAACTATATAGCAGGTATCGATCAGAACTGAGATTCAAGTTCAGCAAAAGTTGACTATAATGTATACTTTGACAAAAAGTCTTTGACAATTTAACAGGCGATTAAGTCGAATGTTTTGAAGAAAATAAAGTATTTGTTCCCTAGAGAACTCAATTTCTTTTTCAATTAATACACTTGGCCAAGAGGAAATAAGAATGGTTAAAATGAACATACATACATTAATTTTAAAATGCCAACAGAAACAAATTCAAAAACTAGTTTCTTTTCATTGGAGACTGGAAATTTAATAGGACAACTGTCAGCTACATAAGGGAAAGTAGAACCTGTGGTACTAGAAATGTTTCAAACTTCTCTAGTGAAAGGTATTATAACTTCTTTATATAATGAAAGATATACTGAGAGCAGTGATTCATGCTGATGCATAATTTGGGGTTTGGTTGCCTTTCACATCATACCTCTTATGTTTGATTTGTAAAGTCATGCAAAATGAAATAAGTTATTTTGGTTCAATCCCATGGTGACTGACACCGTTCCAACTGTTAGCAATGACTGCTCCTCAGTGACCTAACCAATATGGATTAGTCATCGGTTCAGCTCTATTATTCCACATACCCACATCTCGATTCCAGGGACACAGTTAACAACATTACCAGTGATCTATCCCTTGTGCTAAAGTATACAGTATGATGTTCATTAACATGTACTGAAAAGCTCATGCAAAGGTCACTTCATTTTCAGGAAGGTAATGGGCAGAGAATGAATGCAACTAGTCTTTGTAACTGCAGATAACAACAGAAGTTGTTAAATTATATGATCTTGAACACAACATAAAATATTTTTAAAAAAATAAGAAAGGTGGCTACAAAAGTACTAGTGTTTTTGTCAAAATCTATCACTTTATATAGCTTTCCTCATGGAAAAGTACTATAGAATTTAATAGGAGGATAGCAAATCTATATAACTTATATCTCTTTTTCCAGAGGCCAGATCCAGAGGTCAGATTGTGGGGGTTGGTAGCTCACCCATGTCAAAACTTTCAATTACAGTCTACAAGAAAAGAAGGCAGATGGAAATGATATTCTGAAAGCTTTTGCAGTTGGAACAGGCAATGATGCATAAACCATAAAGTGAAGATGATGATGATATGACAAAAGGTTATACAAAATTAAAAAAGAAAATTAATCTTCTGCAGCAAAGCATGGGTTCAACTAGTATTCTATAATTGTTTCAAATAAACCTATAGCATTTATAGCACACATGCATGTTAATTTACAGTTACTACTTATATAAATGATGGTACTTTATTATATTCTATTTTTTAGAACAATTTTCATGAGCTACCATTAGTTTTAGCCCTATTACATTTTCATACAGGTTGTCTTAGATTGTCTTAAAATATTCTTAGCTTGCATGCAAAAGC
Organism: Caiman crocodilus; assembly: GCA_030014935.1. Taxonomy (NCBI): domain Eukaryota; kingdom Metazoa; phylum Chordata; order Crocodylia; family Alligatoridae; genus Caiman; species Caiman crocodilus. The sequence goes on from JAGPOW010003685.1 coordinate 50,075,544, forward strand.
TTTGTGTGATGCTTACAAGATTTAGACCAGAAAATTGAGTCCAGGAGATGGAAGCTTAAGAAGCTGAAAAGGAAAATGCAGCTTTGTTTCTCCCTAAGAAATAAAACACACATTATTTTAAATTTTTTGGCTGTTATTTCATATCTAATGCCTACTTTAAGTGGGGACAAGAATGAAGACTAAACTGTAGAGTATTGGAGGCCATGTTTTTTAGTTTGCTCTTTTACTTAGAGGGATAGGAAAAGGATTCTTGATCTTGATTTCCTACAGAGGCCAGATAAATCAGAAGTAACAGTAGCAAAACCTCTAAGTACTGTAATCTTCAACCTTGGAATTATATTGGCCTAGGCTGTTATCAAACACACAGTGCTGTCTTATTTAGATATGGATTCATATTAAAGACACCCCAGATACAAAAGTGGGAATAATTTGACCATCATTTTGAAAAACAAACATTGAGAACCCGAATACTGGCACTTTCTCCCTGCTTGAGAGTCCAAAGTGATATAGAATATATAGTAAAATCCATTGTGAAATTGGAAGGGCAAACCTAATAGCAGAAGAAAAAAAGGTTTTATACAACCATAGAAATTTGTCTATTGTATCAGATCACTTACCTTGCACTCCCTATTGACTTCCAAAGCCTACTCAGCTTCCCAGGCCTATTCAGTTGGCTTTATCTTGTTAACTGTTTACTGTTGAGATAAAGAAAAAACACATTTTTGAAGAGAGCAATCTGTGCATGCAGGTTGCATCTACACATGTAATGAATGTACATGAATAAACTCTGGAGGTTATTGCATGACTAACCATCTTATGAATGGAGGGAAAGTGTTGTTTTCAGCCATCTGTACATTTTCTCACTCACTCATGCTCCTTCTTTAACTCAGTCTCATGTAGAATCTCTATAGCTTCCTTTTACATGCTGGGGTTTCTAAGGAGGAATAAGAAGCTCTGACCCAGGGTTTGACAACCCCTGACACACATTCATTACATGCCAGAGCATGGCACATGAGGCCATTTTGCTTGTCATGCCACAGCAAGCCCAACTTTGGGTAGCTGCTGCTGGCCATGGAGCCTGGGCTGCTGCAGCCAGCAGCTGGGAGGCTGCAAGCCCTGATGCAAGCAGTATGGGTTCCATGGTCGGTAGCAGCTGCCCAGAGCCTGAGCCAGCTGTGGCAGGCAGTCAGGAGGCTGCAAACAGCTGCACTGAAGTCCAGAGGCCCAGATAGGTCCTGTGGTGGCAGCAGATGCACTCACACCTCAGGACGCATGACAAGGAAGCAGCCAGAGCAGTGCAACTCTGGCCCCTCCTCCATCATTCGCCTGAATGCATGTGTGCACCCACTACCAGCATCAAGGATCAGTCCTCTTATGGGCCCCCTGTCATCTGCCACTGGTATATCAAGTCAGACCTCTGCTCTGACCTTTGCCAACAGGCAGATCACCCTTCACTTAAGTAGCAATGGCAAGGAAGCAAAGAAACCCCAAGCACAAAGACATATTTTCAAAGTTCTCTCCCTATCAGCCCTTGGCTTTGAAAATTACATAGCTTTGAAGTGAGGCCAGTGATAATATTCACCTTTCCTCCTGTGTCACACACCTTTGAAAATTCAACCATAATCATAATTGCCAGTCTCCAGACTAAACATTTTTCAAGAGCCTTTTTCACTAAGTGAAAGTACACTCTGAGCATGTCCACATGAGAAGCTAAGTCACTGTAGCAATGTGCTACAGTGACACAATGTCCATGTGACCAGCGGCTATGTCGCCATAGTGATACACTCCACCAGTATAGTGTGTTGCTACAGCGAAGTAGTTGTTAAAAATAACTGTGTGCCATGCATATGGTGCAGTATGGACTGTTACTGCATCATGATTTAGTTCCTCCAAAAGGAAGGACTAAAACACACGCAGGAACAAAGTCGTCATAGTGATACATGTTGACGTGCAGTCTGTACGCTGCCTTCCATTGTTTGGCAAAATCTCTGTCATACTGTTGAATAATAATATTATGCAGAGAATGCTGTGGCACCAGGATCTTTGGAAATGTCAATACCACAATTTTGTTTGAATTTCATATCCATCCTGTCAGGCTTTCACAACAAGGAATGTTACCATGAATTAGAATTAAATACAGAGTCATTTTAACCTCTCAAGTGCTTCTTTCAACTGAATAATTTACAGCTCTGAGCTTCCCAAATCCTATGTGTGTGTCTATCTGGAGACCCCACTGGAAATGGTCTGACAGACTGCTCTTCATACTCACTGTGCTCAGTAAAGTAGCAGAAGTCACAGCTGTAGTATTATAATTCAGTCTGGCTGCCAAGCATCATTATTAGAACAGTACCAAGAGTAAAGCTGTTTTCCTCAAGTCATAGGAGACCAATAATTTCCATATTCAATGCAAAGCAGATGCTAAAACACCTGTAATCAATGCCTATCTTACCAATAACAGGCTAGTATTGCTTGCTAATAAGACCAAGGAAGTGCTTACTTTGGTGAAATATATAAACACATATGGTAGGCTTCATCTATTGCTTATGAAGATTTCAAAACCAGCCTCATCTGAGTACCATTGTTTTGACTGATAACATGGGAATAGTACCTTGAAGGGTAATTGTCCTTCAGTGGAAAGGAATTGCTGAGGGTTATAATACTTTTCCTGAGATCTCCCGCTGATTGTGAGACATGAAGGTTAGAGCTGTTACAAAAAAAAGAAAAAAAAAAGGTAGGCAATGTGCAAGAATAGATTGTCAGAGATACATGAAAGTCTTGAATACAGATGTGACACATTCAAGTCTTTAAGACCAACAGTACTGACTTGGTTAATACATGACCTTAGGCAGTTGACTACATGAATGAAGAGAGGACATAACTTGGTAATGACTGTTCAAACTAGTGGGTAAATATATGGCTATATGGTATTTTGAACATGCTACAGCCAATAGAATAGCTCTGCCAGAAGCCCCTTTAATTACAAAGTCAAGTAATCAAGCCTCCTGGTCTCCAGTGCACGTGATGAGATGCATAAGTTTATAGCATGAACAGATTTCACAGCTGGGAAGAAAAATACAACCCACTGTTGTAACAAACATATCCTACTTGGGAATTTCCATGGAAAGTCAGGATTCAATTTTTTTTAATTGAAGTATTAATAAACATAGATTTTAAAATTGCCAGCATATGAGAATTTGCAACAGTCCTTTCTATGGTTAAAAAAATATATTGCAGAGAATCCATTTGATTTTGTCACCCCAATTTTATCAATAAATGCCAGCAATCAGAAATGGAAAAAACAGCATGAATATTGAGCCAAACTGACATTTTTCTGAAAATTTAAGTTCTTTTTTTTTTGAGGGGCAGGGGTTGATTTCACGCCCTCTCACACTTTTTGTGCATTCAGATAGGAAGTTCTGGTGAATTAATTACAGCTTCTTCCAGCTCTTTTTAGCCCTACTTTTCACAATCAAGATATTAGGAAAACAAAGTTATGAAACAACTATACATATTTTACCTAAAACATGGCTCTGATTCTTCAATATTCTGCTGTCTCTAAGCAGGCCTATATACTCAAGTGTTGATTTCAGTTGGGGTACACAGAAGTAAAGAACCGTTGCCAAATCCTTGCTGAACTGGCACATTAAATCCTGTTGAAGTATGCCAGTTATTACTGTAGTATTAGCCACATGTACAGTACATGATAGTAATATGCGATGGACTTGTGCTTTATACAAACAAGATCATGCTTCATAAAATAAAACTATACTTAAAACAGTGACAGCATTAAATGTCAAAGGCCAAACCCTCCTGCTAGTACTTACCCTAACTGGCAAAATTCTCAAGGAATTTTACTTGAATATATGCCACACAGCAGTTACAGCATTATTTACATTAAAATTATAAACACAGCAAAGCAACACTCCTTGCTATATGCAAATCTGCTTTCAAGTAAATTCACCACATTTGTGCACTTTCTGTGTCCTTTTTTCCCCTTTAACTATATCCAGTAAAGAGCAATGCTGTCCAAGATGCAGCAGCACTCAGTAGGAGTGGGTAAGGACTGGCATTCAGAAATCAGCTTAGTAGGCACAGCCCTGCAGGAATCTTTTTCTGTTTGGATTCCTGGTAGCCCTGATGCTATTCTAATGCTATCTTCCTCCAGCAGAAAACCACCAGCTGTGCATGTCGGGGGAGTGGGAGGAGTGAAGACAGGTACTTTAGTTGTGCTCTTTGCGACTGCCTGACCTGTGACGCATAGGGAGAAGGCTGGCATAGGGTAGTATCAATATATAGGAAGTCAGACAGAACAAAAAGGGAGGGGGTGGGGAAGAAAGAGAAAAGCAAGACAAGAGGAAACGATCAGACCTAAAAAGCTGCTAAAGGGCCTGAAGTAAAATAAGAATTTAGATAAAACATATTACACTTTACAAGGTAGAATAAGGAAAGGAGATTTTGCTTTGTACATTTATCTCCCTAAAACTGCTGATTAGGTAGGAAGAGAAAGACCTTGAGAGTGTGGCCACAGGCTATTAACTCTAGATCTGTTTTTCATCTAGACCTGGCAAAAATCAATATTTTCATAACTGGCACATAGAAACTGCAGCTCACCAAGCAGTTAGTCGTCCTTTTGTGCTTATCATTGTTTTCTCCTATAATTGGTTTCCTATTCCTGACTTGAGAAGATAGTGCTATACAGGTTTTTCTCATAGCAGAATATTTGTTCTTGTAAGGAATTAAAGTTACTACTGTATATAAAAATGTCTCCATTGAGCCAACAGAGCTGCTCTTTTAACTCAATTGCAGGGCAGTCACCTAGAAATATTGGAGGACTTTAAAGGCAGAGTAACTCCTGTCCTTCCATAAATGGTACCTTCTTTCCAACCGGATGGTTTGACCCCTTAGAATCCAATTAGTGTGTTCCCACTATTATAGAATGACTGACTTGATGTTTTACCAAAGAACCTTATCTGACTTGATGTCCTACATTATTACTATAGTTTGTCTTAAAAAACAACAACTATTTTTTTTCATTCACAGATCATGCTAGCAGTGTGTTTCCACAAGGAGAAAAGGAGTCATTAATTTTGTTCTACCATTCCCTATAAGGTGGATTTCTTCATTCTATTAGCGCTGTAGAATAGGACAACAGTCTAATGTTGAAGTTGCATCAAACCAAAACTGAAACTTAATCGTTGTCATGATCATCTTAGAGTTCTTGTCACAGTCATAATTTTCCTTTTGTCTTTCTTCAAAGATGGTTAAGTGAGTTGTAGGAGAAATATATCAACCTGTGTAGTGGTCATGCTCACATGATGGCTGCATCCCTAACTATTGCCTCAAAGTTTTGAAACATAAATTATCCATGTAATGGCTGGACCTAAAGAAACATGTTGAATTAAAAGTCCCAATTAGTTGAAGAATGGAATACATGCATGCATTTAGCACAGACTTGCACATGCATAAACAAATAGTTCTAGTGTTCTGTTCAAGCCAGTGTAACTAAATGTACATAAAAAAAAAGATTATGACATTGTAGCTGCATGGATAAGGAAGCATTATTAAATGATGAAAAAAGAGTTGGTAGAGCATAACACAGACAGTGCCATGGTAGCAAATGACTATGTTAAAAAGCAGCTTTCGCTGTAATGTAACTTCTCTCTTTCAGTTGCTCAAAATGTTTGAAAACTCATTTTGCACTAAAACGTCCCATAACTTAGATTATTCACGTCCTGATAAAACTCCACAGAAGGACATTTTTGTGAGCTTCCTTTTGTCGCACCACCGGAGCCTTAATTCCGACAGGCCCCTGGGGCGAGAACGGACGGACTCTGGCTTATTTCTTTTTCCCGCGCTAGGCTTTGATTCCCCTTTTATTGGCTGCTAGACAGATCAGATATCGCGAGATTGCCGAGACAAGGGTGAAAGTACTCACACGTTTGTTGTTAGTAGCAGGTTTTATTGGTCCGTTTTACAGCCGACAGAGATTGATCACCGAAGGAATGCTAGAGCAGTCAGAGATTGATCACCGAGGGAAGGGGGAGGATTCGGGGGATTTCAGGTTCTGCTTTGGCTCTTCACTATGGCTTTAGCAAACAAGCTTTTGGCAGAGACCCTGTGTCCGACCTCTCAA
>JAGPOW010003685.1:50081776-50125592 GCA_030014935.1 Caiman crocodilus
TATGAAATTCTTTGTTTTCATTCTATTCCTTTTATGGTATGAAACTGGCCTCAGGCGTTACTACAAGAGGTTTGATTTCACTACGGGGGTTTGGCTTCTGAGGTGGTGTCATGAGTCACCGCCCACAATGCAGTCTGCACACCTTTCCTTTCTCTGTTTCTTCAGGGAAAAAGGATTCACTTTTCCCCATTGCATTGTCCACCCTTAACCTTCATGGTTCTCCAAAGAACCCAAGGAAATTAAGAATAATTACATGTAAAACCCATGTTCCCAAGGCTTCTCCCCTAGTTTCTGTAATGAGAGCCCTACAGAACTGAACAGTGTACAAGGTGTATCCCCTACCTGTGTACTTCTGCCATTGGGTTTCCTAGACTTCATTGTCTCTTATGAAGAAATGCTGTTTTAAGATTTGGAAAATGGTGAATGGTGCCAAAAGGTGATTGATTGCTTTTTTCCAGGATTGAACTGCTACATGTGTGTTGGAGAAGAACAATTTCCATAACAGAAACATCTTTTTACATGGACTTGGGTTTACCAATTAAGCCTATATTTGGCACCGCTCAAAGGCAAATTTTACATTTTTAAATTTCATCCAAATCTGTTCAGATGTTTTCTAAATTTTGATGTGTAAACTAAAATATGCTGGCTTCCTACCTAAGTCCTCCCTGAAGTATGTAAATATATTTAGGCTGTAAATTAGAAGGATATTTCCAATTATCAGTTGAAGAGGTCCTGAAGCAGCCTTCCAAAAGAAATGTGGGGAACAAAATATCTAACTACCCTTAAGAAGAATATTGCATGCAGGCAGAAGTGCCAGTTTTTCAACCAATCTGGCCACAGAAAGTGGTCTATAGCTTTGTACAAATACAAGTGCAAAACGCTGAAGACTGCTTCCAAAATGAGCAATCAGATGACAATCTGAATCCTCATTGCATAAGGGGTCAGAAGACATTTCAAAACAGCATATCTTCTGTAACTTGTGCCTGCCTGCCAGCCTCTGAGCTGTTTTCAGGATGGGGGAGCAGAGAAGGGAACAGAATGAGTAAAGACTGGGGGTTTTCAGTCCCTGCTAGAGGGTAGGCCAGGTGTATTGTAGCCCCCATGAGGTGGGAGGGGGCTCTAATTCACACCCCCCATCCAGCACTAGCTGGGGAACTCCTGCAATGAGCTCCCTCTGCTCCCTTTCCTCCTCCCATCCTGAAAACAGCCAGAAGTGACAGGGAGGAGGGCCCATTACCAAGGGAAACTGGCTGCAGTCTCACAGTCAACAATTAGAGTCCCCACCCCCCTGGAACCAATAATGAACTTCTGTTTGATCCAAGGGATCACGGAAACTCAGAACCCTTCCTACAAAGAGTTCTGAGTTACAGTGGGAAATTACACTTCTGTTTGTGCTCAGTGAGAAGTTTATGAAAAGAATTAAATAACGTATCAGCCTGTGCTAGTAGGATACACAGCACCCAGAATGTATCTTCTAATTCTCTGTTCCTATGCCCACTGAAATAGTGTTTCCATGTACTTGTAAACAAAGATCCCTTTGAGCTTAAGCTGGGAGTTAAGCAAAGTTGTGGCATTGCTCCAGCACTCTTCTTGATATTACTTGCTGCAATGCTACATCTGACCACCCATAAGCTTCCAGTCAGAGTGGAGCTAACCTAACAAATAGATGGTAAATTGCTTAATCTTAGCTGACTCCCAACCAAAGCCAAGACCACCACGACCTCAATCATTGAGCTCCAGTATTCTGTGCTCACTAGGAATTAGACCTGGAAAAAATCACCAACATCTTTACTGAGGCATACAAGAAAGTTGGACTGATGCTTAACATCTAAAAGACTAAATGTCCTCCATTAACAAGCTCTTAATAATCAGTCCCCAGCTCCAGTCATTCAGATTCACAGTGAAACACTGGTGAACATTGAGTATTTCATGTACCCCTGAAGCCATCGCTCACAGAAGGCTGATATTGACAAAGAAATCCGACATCACCTCAAATGTGCAAGTGCAGCCTTTGAACACCTGAAGAAACAGGTGTTCAATGATCACAACATCAGATGCAAAAGTAAGCTCATGGTTTATCAAGCATTTGTGATCCCCACTGTACTGTATGGATATCAGACGTGGAAAATGTACAGGAATCATCAAATCACTAGAGAAGTACCATCAATGTTGCCTACCGAAGATCCTTTGAATCAAGTGGGAAGATAGATGCACCAACATTAGCATCCTCTTGGAAGCAAACACCACGAGCATCAAGGCAACGATCATCCAACATCAACTTCACTGGGCCAGCCATGTCATCTGGATGTCTGACTTCAAACTCCTGAAGCAAGTTTTATTCTGCAAGCTCAGACAAGGTGTATGATCAAGAGGAGGGCAGAGAAAGTTCTTCAAGGATATCCTCAAGGCCAACTTGAAATAAATGCAACATCAACATCAATTCATGGAAGACTATCACTCAGGGCAATCCAAATGGAGGAAGAGCATGCTGAAAGGATCTCAGTATCTTGAAAACTTATGACAACAAGAGGGCAGAAATGCAGGAGCAGCAGAAACAGCATGTTGCGGACTGAATTGAGAATCCAGAGCCACCCACCCCACAGGGGAACACATGCCCAAGGTGTAGCAGAGTCTGTCAAGCCTAGAACAGCCTCATCAGCCATCTTTGGCTCCCACAGATAAGGCAATCATGGAAGACAATCATCCTCAACTGTGAGGGATTGCAAAAGAAATTAAGTTTAGCAAGAATTAAATCCATTTTTTTTAGAAAAAGCCTAAGGAACTGGGTTCTATGCAAGTGAACTCAGAAAGTTAAGTGGAGAAATTAGAAGGACCAGACTGCTGACCTAACATTCCAGACTACACCTTCAGTAGGAGTTATTTTTTCACACCATTGTCCCTGGCCCCAAATGACCACATCAATATTCCTTAATCCTACACCCATCTCAACCCGTGGAATAAATCCTAGGAGTGTGCAAAACAGGCCACTTTTTGGATTTGGCTCAAATCAGGGACGGCAATTCAATTTGTTGATTTGGATCACTGTCCCAAATAAATTTGGACAAATCTGAAGATGCAATGTTAATTGATGTATCAGTTCCCTGTGCAATTATGTTAATCTTTTTCTGTACAATAAACCTGTAATAGATCTACTATGTAGGCTGACTTTTATATATAGAAGTTTGTATATAGAGATTGTAAAAGATAAACATAGGCCGCATGAAGGATTTCATAGTTGGAATCACTCTCTTCTCCTTTTAACTTTTAACTTCTGCATGGCTTCAATCTCAAAATTAGAGACAGTAATTGTCATGAAAGTTTTGACAGTGGCATTTGAAAGAAAACCTATAAATAATCAAACAAATATTATCATAGTATTACATAGTACAGGGATAATTTGTATTGCAGATACAGACATTAATTGTTTTCACAAGGCAAATGCCAATGTTATCATGGCAACCAATCTATGTAATTATGAAAATAGATAATATATTGTCATACTTTGAGTATGATCCAATTCTTATGAAGATATTAAGCATTTTTCACTGACTTTAATATGAATGCAATTTTGTACTTTAAGAACATAACACAGCAATAGGATATCAAGCATAATATGGAGACTCTTGAAGAAAGAGGATCATATGCATTGGTTGTAACATAAACATATACATGAACACGTGGCATTTATCATTTTTACCTCAATCCAAATGGGCCTCTATTCATGCATACAGTGAATCTGCTCCACAGCACTGGAATTCTTGGAACCAATCTAATTAAAGCACTTCCCTCTCTCCCCAGCCTACAGCCAGAGCATGTGTAAAGTGCTCCATATAATTACTAAGTTTGGCTGGTACTAGACCTTGTGTTAATGTGGGGGCTTTAATTATCATGATATTTTTGGGAGGGAAATAACAGTGTACATTGAGTCCAGCAAGTGTTAGGAGTGTGTTGGAGAGACTTTTTCTTTTATAGCTGGCAAAGAAATAAATAGAGGGCAAGAATTCTTCTTGATTTGCTGTTGACACATAGAGAAGAATTGCTTGAAAATGTGAAGGTGGAAGACAGCATGTCTTGACTGATCATGAAATGATAATTTCAAATTCTTAAGGAAAAGAAGGAAAGCAAAGATTAACAAACTCAGAGAACTGGTGGACACAATTTCTTGGAAGACAAGTCTGAGATGAAAGAAAGTTCAGAACAACTGGTTGTAGCCTAGAGACCATATTAAAGACACAAGAGAAAGTTATCCCAAAGCAAAGAAAGGATAGGAAGTACAGAAAGAGACCTACCTGGCTAAACAAAAAACATTTCCATGAGTTGAAATAGAAAAAACAAACAGAAACGAAAAACTCAAACATAACCCTTGCTCTCCCCTCCCCTCCCCTCCATTCTCGTCCCCCTCCCCACCTATCTCATAGGTCTTAAGGGCCTATAACTAACGCAAATAAAGTCTTCCATCTCTTTGTATTTTGCACAATATCTTCCTATTGTGTTGAATCTTCTCTTACCCCTCCCAGATCACTTTTTATATTATCTTCTCATCATTGTCTTGGTCTACCTCAAGGTCTGATAGACTTCAGAAGCTGAGGTGGAGGGTATCTCACATGGCTTCTCTCACTGGTTCTCAGTATGTCCTACCCATTTCACTCCCTGCCTTCTTATTTTGCTCAAGACACCAGGTCTTTTGTAAAAATCTGTCAGTTGTTCATTGCCTTGTCCGTCATATTCCCTTGTCTTGTACTGCATCAAATTGCTTCCTGGCTCTCTCCTTTCTCTTGTCCCCTGGGATCTCTAGCCCTACCTCCCAGGCCTCTTCTTCCTTCCTCTGCCCTGTTCCCAGTCCTATTGGGACCTCCTCCCCCTACTCCCATTCTCAAACCTCCAGTTGCTTACCCCAGCTCTGATATTAACCAGAAACCTAGATGCAACCCTGCTGCATAGGAGCTCCTCTACCCGTGAATCTCAAAGCTAGACTCTCCGCCCACTCAGGCCCTGAGTTTATATGATTCAAACCTGGCCCTTTTTTGGTCAGGTGACTCTCTAATTGGCTCCTGCCACACATGCAGGCTACGACTGGCTCAGCCTCTTTGCCTCTTAAAGTGACAGACAAGCTAAGCTTCCTGTCACAGTAGGTATGACATTATTAGGGTTTTATGCAAACTACTCTGAACTACAGCTATAAACTTGGAGAAAATAATGTTACTTCTATAAAATTCAAAATTAATTTTAGTGATAATATACACATGGCATCATTCTCCATAGGACTCTTCAATTGGGAAACCTGTAAGAGACAGCTTTTTCAGAACAGCTGACCCAATTATGCAGAGCCACATAATCTAGAAAATTTGAAAAAAAAATTGTAATCATCCAAACTTTTTCAGACTTACTAAACCAACATGAACCTCTGAACTTTCTGATGCTCATTCATCACTAATGACAGCCTATGGTAACTATTCTTAAAGAAAATGGTGAATTCCATTTTACACTGGAGAAGTAATTAATCAATGTACAACTACAGCATGAAGAAGAAATATTTTTGTTATTGTTATTATTTAGAAGCATATAAAAGTGGGTAGTCATACATGAATGTCAAGGAAAAACAGGCTAATGTCATAATCATAGTGTGGAAACAGTACTTCCCTAATTGTATCTTAATGAAGAACTTAGTCACTTATATGACTGGAAGCCAAGGTGAATAGTCTTTATCATACACAGATTTGTATTTAAGTTGTACTAGGACAGTTTCTGATTAGAAGTCAATTTAACCTAAATTCTTTTTTTCCAACTTTATCTTTTGCTAACTGGAAATACACAAATGTAAATACAAGCTTTAAATCTAACGTAGTATTCAAAAAGGATTAAATAAAATCTATATGAGCAAACAAAATATCATTATACGTTTTCTCAAGAAGGCTGAAAGGTTATTAAATGTTCTAGGATTTTCTGAGTACAGGAACTAGATACAGTGGGACATGTCTCAGCCTATATTATCAGTATTTTGCTTTATTTGTCTCATCAACTGGTTTATTAGAATGAGTAAAATCATTCAGAGAGCCATATCTTTTTAAGTCATTGCTACAAGAAAAACAAAACAAAATAAATCCCTCCCACAACTAAAACAATTTTCCTATTAGGGAACACTTGCCAATATACAGTAAACTATCATCATTGCTCTTTCCTTATTGCAGCAATCTACTGATTGTTTTCTAGGCTTAAGTGAAAGGAAATGTCCCTAGAGGAGAAAAACATTCCAGCCATTACTGCTTTGGAAAAGCACAATACATTCACCAACATATTTATGTAATTTTAGCATTACAAGCTGAACCACTATTCAGTGAGATAAATATAGTTGATGAATTATTCAGCACTAATATCTGACAATAATTAAGAGGACCGCCTCTTGAATTTGAAGTATCCATATGTTCACATATATTTTGATGTCTCTTCTATGCTATGCAACGTATGAAACAATAAAATCAAATAAAGATAAAATTTGGGTACATGCAGTTAAGTTGTCTCATGTGATGAAATCAAATTTTATTTCCATAAGGGAACATTGACCTGATAGAAATTTAAAATACCTTTCTTTTTATAGCAAACGCACTAATTATCTGTGTAATCCTGTTTTTTTTTTCCTTTATGGCCTCTAATCTGAAAATGTCAGCTGTTAAATGGAACATGTTGACCCATTCATTTTAAAAGAAGATTATTTTTACAACAAATTTCACTTTCTCTTTTTACTCTCTCTTAAATGTTAATTAGAAAAAAACGGATTTATAGATAAGCATCTGGTCCTTTCTGTATACTGTAATTATTCTAGACAGAAATAAAAGAAAAAGCTATACCATAAAGGAGAGGAGGTTAACTCAAGCTCTATGAAGGATGCTTCAGATCATGATATTTGCACACTGCTTCAAAATAATATAATATTAATGGTAGTCCAGCATCAGAGCAATAATGGCAGAGAGAGTTCATTTACTGCCTCACTGCAGGTAAGAGAACTACTGATTGGCATTGGAAGTGGTAACGGAAAAAAAATCACATTCAGATTCACTGAGCAGATAGCACTAGCACGGAACAGCACTGTGTCTCTGGCCCAGTTCTCTGATAACATGACTGATAAAGCTGAGGCACTAGTCAATGGACCCAAATGCTTTCTGTGACACCCACATCAATATACACCACATCGTCACTGGACTGAATAACACAAATTATTACACCTAAGGTTCGTTCACCTGCAACTCTACCAACAGTATATATGCCATCACCTACTTACAGTGCCTCACTGCTGTCTACATCAGATAGATGGGGCATTATCAGTTTGGAAGAATGAACACTGATCTGACATCAGCTGCAGAAAGATACAAAAGCTAGTGGCAGAACATTTTAACCTCCTTGGTCATCACTGACCTCAGGATTGCTGCTTTCAGGCAGTAACATTTTAAAGAGCAGTTTGAATGGAAAATTGCAGAATATGAAATCATCCACAGATTGGAATGTATTATGATTTGGTTTAAACAGGGACTACAGATTCATATCCCATTACCTAGATTAGATTCTGTAAGCCTCTTGTTCCTTCAGGTTCTCTACCTTTTTGCCTCCCCTTCCTCTCCCTTCTCCTTTCCCACCTTTTGTATTCAGATCACTCACTCCACTTTATATGCTGTCCTGTGCTTATGGTTTCATAATATCTAATGAAGTGAGGTCAATGTCAATAAAATTTATGCTTTATTATATCTTATTTAGTTAGTCTAAAGATGTATCTACTACCTTCAGCTTGGCTGCCACCAGACCATCCTTAAAGGGACTAGATCCCATCAAGTAGGGTGACAGAAAATTGAAATGTAATACAATAAGGAGGGAATCCTCATTAGTTATACAAAAATTCTAACCAGCCTGCTCAACCACATCATTATCCATCTGCCTTCATCCATGTACCATAGGTGGCTGGAGAACAGTGTTGCAACAGAAGTATAGATGGTGGAGACGAAAAGTAAGGAGATTTATTTATAGAATGGGCCCATTTGTGTGGGAGTTTAAAGGGATAGGGTCACCTAAGTTAGGGTCTCCTAAGCCAATATCTCAAGTTTTTTAGAGTTAATTTATACCTGTGAAAAACTGATAGACATGACAGGGAAGCCTCTTGTGGGCCAAGAGCCTGTATTTTGTTTATTCACTACTTTCCTTTATCTTACATATCACTAGTTTTATAGTACATATTAAATTGAAATAGAACTCCCCCTTACAATCAGCAGCACCTCTTAGTTCTTACAGCTGAAAAATAGAATTCTACCTGCATATTTTTAAAAAAATGTAATTTGATGCATTCTAATTATTTATAACATTTTACAATCATAATTGAAATTAAATTAATTTTAGTTTTGGGCAAAAAGCTATCCTTCATCAAAAACTATCAGCCAGCTCCAGTTCTGTTATGTCAGTGAAGGCAGCGTATGGGCCCAGTAAACTAATGTTCTTTGTGATGCTGTTGTAGTGTTCTTTCCAATGGAAATTGTTCACAGAATGGCTTCTTGAGGAATATTTCTTCTCGGTCCTGTACCCATATTGGTGCAGGCTGGTCTTACAGAAAATACATTATATTCATACATAGAAGAGACATTTTTATTTCCACTACTTTTTCTCTTGGAAAAAAAACTGAAAGAAATTTGGATGTGGTCTTTTGCAAGTTTTTTTTCTTTTGTGGATGTATCAGAAAAGACAACTGCACATCCATTTCCTTTCTGCTTCTGTTGTATGCTTATTCTTAGCTCTTTTATTATATCTAAAATTTATGACTGCAAAATAACCCTCTGATGATATCAAGGCAATTTTTTTGGTGACTTGTAACAGTTAGAATTTAATTTGTTAATTTTTGTTAACTTTAATTCTTTGTATGACCATCACTGCTCACTGCAATATAACACATACTGACCATTTTAATAAAGCTTAAGCAATGGATCTAGATCCTTTGAACAAATGATAGATCCTTTGAACAAATGACCATATTGAATGGTCTGTTCAAGCGACTGACTTCCTATTTTTTTCTTAGTCACAGAGGGTACTATATGTGAAAGGCTGTTTGAAGACTATCCTTGGAGTCCTGAAGCTTACAGGATGCAGTTTTAAAGGTAATAATTTAGAATTTACTTTCCTTCCAAAAAAGGTGTAGAGCTAGAAAAAAAGATTACCTTTAAATGCCTATTTTATATATTTTCAATTCTTAACCACACAAATGTTAATATATGCATAGTTCCTAAACTAAAGAGATGTTATATTCAGGTAAAAGAATTATGACTTATTTGGTGAGATACAGGACAAAAATCATACCCATTAAAGTCCTGGGGAGTTTTTCTGTCAACTTCAGTGAAGCAGGATATTTTCCTTTACATGTTAAATTCATTTTGTGCATTTAGATAACTTGACAGAAGTATTTTATTAGTCATCACTATCTCTTATTACATTTTAAATTTTGAGAAATACTGAAGATTGTCCAGATCTAAAAAGTTATGAAGAATGGATAAAGAGATATTTTTGAAAGACAGATATGCCAGTCACACTGAGTAAATGAATGTGATTTTGTTTTTAGGGGGAAAAATAACAAAATTAAATTTATCTTAAATTTAATATCTATTGAAAGAAAAAAATTGTGAACATGTACTGAAAATGGTATCACAGTTGGACCCATGCAGGACTTTTAAAATTCCTCCTTTGTCAAGTTTTTAATAAAGGCTGAATTAAAAAGTTCTGAATTTTAAGTTGTCAGCCACAGGTACATAGAGATTTTCATATTAAATTATATCTCTGGGGGCAAGATATGTTCTGCCTATATATAACAACTGACAGTACGATGGGGATTAAGTAATAATGAAAAAGTTTTGGTCTGATTCCCACACTTGACTGTTTTAGCTGCCAACAGATTTGAAAACAAAAAATACGTTACTGACTTGTCTGCAAACTATTCTTTTCTGATTTTTAGGTTATTATTGTAATTTCTGGTATACTGAAGATCCTAGTTGCAACTCAATGCTCCCCACAAATTGTCAGGGCAGGTGGGACTAAGACATGGTTTAGCAGTATTTATTAATTGTGCTGTAGTGGGGATCAGCAAAAATGGCCTAGTCCAGCCAATGTGTGTTCAATCAGGCATGGGGGAATCATTTTCATGTGCCATGTTGCCCCTCCACTTCATTCCACTGTGGCGCCTGCTTCTTTGTAACATCTGAACTTATCTGTATTGCAAAGGAACTATGAATCTGGCAGTTGTGTGGAGTGGGGAAAGGAGTAGAAAATTCTGGCCTACAATAACAGTCCACAGTGGCAAAAGGCTGGTAACCTATGTGCTACAACCCTTTGAAAAGCAGGGGCGTACATTTTTATTTCTATTAAAAACCATATGGATCATGCACCCTACATGAAAAAATGCTAACCTATTGAACTGTTGACCTCAGTTTATTTCACTATATATCAACCATGCAGAAACTGACTGTGTATAAGACTGCCTTATTATTCTCACAAAATTATGGAATCTCACAAAATCGAAGTGAGAGTTAGCATGCAATGAATCTTATAGCACACCATAAATCCAGTCACAGTGTCTAAAAACACGCATCATCAAAATAGGTGTTACTTCTAAATTCTATTATTTTCAGATAACTGCATTAATTTTAATGCAAAGTTTATGCATTTAAATTGCATGTTGCCCTACAGCCCTACAGTAATGTAGCAACACACTTCATCACCATGTGGTGCACTACAGCAGTGTAGTGATCATGTGGATCTACATGTGATCACTGGGTGTGCTGCTATGGCAATGTAGCAGCGATATCTAATTGTGTGCTGCATTCATGGTACCAGGGCCATCTCTGTGGGGGGTGTATTGGGGTGTCTGCCCTGGGACCTGGGCCCTGTGCTTTGTGGGTGCTCCAAGGAGCTGTGTGTAATGGTCAGGGCAACTCCATGCTGCTGCCAGTTTCACGGCCGGTCACTCGGCACCCTGCCCCACCAATCCACCAGCTTCGTCATGTCCAGGAGTAAGGGCTGTGTCCAGGCTGATTTGCCTCAGGCCCCGTACCCTGCTCGGGTCACCTCTGCATGGCACAGTAACCATCTGTACTGTGTCTGCTTTAGTACTTCCGAAAGGAAGTACTAAAGCATGGCACCATAGCAACATCACTGTGCAGAAATGTGTAGACACACCCTTAATATGGTAATTTCATATCAGGGACCAAATTCCTATGCCTGGCCCTCATGTAATGTAAAGATGTAAACTAGTGCAGGTAAAGGAATGGAATGTGAGTTCTTGATTCTGAGGCTTGTTTTAAGAGATTTGAGGCAACCTTGAATCTATTTTAACAATACCAGCTTGTAATGAGGTGACGTATCATTTCAGAATGATTAAATTACAGCTGGGTACAACCTACAGTCCTTTCAACCACCATCAGCCCTTCATCAGGGGGAGGGCAGTTATTTATTTGCAAGTGTGTGGATTGATTTACACTTACTTTCAGGACACTGACAGGGGGGTGGAAATCTCTTGGAGTACTGGGAGGATTACAGTACTCCTGACCCTGAGCAGGGTTTAAGACTAGGGGCACTTGAAGCCCTCCAATGACTTATCTGGGTAGGATCCAACAAGTAAAGGATCCAGTGCTGCCCTAGTGAAAGCATATTATTGATTGTGTTATTTCTGTTGCTTTACCCCTTGTGCCTTTGATATTCTGGGGATTGGATCCATTTAATGTCCATTAAACTGGATGCTGCCTCAAGTGAGATGAAGAATGGAACTTCATAAGTGCAGATCCAGCATCCCTATCTTCAGGTGAGACCTGTGCCTGAGAACCGAATGATGAATACATCTTGGATAGCACCATGGCTGGCATGTGGATGGCATGTAGGAAAGGTGAAGCCCCAAGTCACCAACCTGTTTTTTCATGAGTTACCCCAATAGGGGAACCCATAATTATTACTGAACCCTCCTCTGTATTTGGTAACATCAAAGACAAGGCGGATGAGTTGGAGCGGTATCCCTCACAGGGTGCTCATAAATAGCCTCATTCTGAGTGCAGGCCCCGTGAAATCTACACCCTGCCGTACTGTATGGTCAGCATGCATTTCAAATCTAGGCTTGTTAAAAATGACCAAAATCATTACTAGCTATTAGGTAACTGGGTAAGCTATGTAAAATGATTGATTACACAGGATTCAAAATTACACTTCTTTTTAATTTTGTATTCTTTACCTCTTTCTTGGGCACTTAGACTATTAGGTATATGTAACCTCCCATGCCTTTCCCCTGGTGTCGCATATCAGGGTTCCTCTCTGACCTCGCTGTTGCTTTTGGGAAGGAACAGTTTGGTTAATAGGGTGCCTTCAGGTCAGTCCCCCAGGGGGTCTCACCTACCATGTCTTTGATGATAAATAATTTTGATTGGGAGAAAGATATTCAGTCCCCTCTCCTCTGGCACCTCCCCTTGGTTGTCCCCACTGTTCCTTCTGTTGAGGGCTCCACCTTCCCTACGCCCCACCTCATGCCAACCGCAATGTTGTCACCTGTATTGTTCCCATATAAGTATCCCATATACTTTCGGTGCTCCAGGTCTCGGAATTTTACGGCTACAAGATAGGGACAGTGTTCTTGTCCTGAGTGCTTCCTACTTCTCCCTTTTCCTTCATCTGTAATTCCTGCTTTAGTACCATTCTGTCCCCCAGCATGTTGTCCTATTCCCAGGCTTGGTACTTACCATCAGTCAGCCATGTCTGAATTCTTACATTGCTTGGTCCTGCCAGACTCCAGTCTTCACTGCAGACTTCCATTCTCCATGGCGACTCTATAGGTAAATCTTTGGGCTCTTTCTAGCCCTGAGCTTGCTGGGAACCCTTCCTGGGATAACCACCAAGTCCCCTCACTGGGACTATATGCCCGTTCTGGCCCCTCTGGGTCGGCTGGAGAGTCCATGTCCAGACCCTACCCCCCCCCGGGGCTTTCACCAGGTCTTTTATTCCAGCTCCAGGGGTCTGGCCACCCAATGAGTCCTGACATACTGTTATAAAGCATGACCATGACAATGAGGGAGCCAGTGTCAGCTCCTTCAGCCTTGGCTGTTTTTCTTTTCTTTTCTTTTCCCCTCATTGACTCCGCCCACTGAAGTTTCACCTTCACCACATTTGGCTTCTGGTGCAGCATCTGGCCACCACTGCTCCTTGTCTGGTAAGTCTTTTCCATAGTATACTAACCATGAACTCTGATAACCTCTAACAGCAGCTTTGATTGACTATGGGTTATCTTTCTCCTTGTAAAATGTTTAAAGTGCATCCTTAGATTTAATTTATTCTTCATAAGATTGTAATGATCTTACACAACACACACCACAATGCAACACCAACCACAATGTATACCACAACATTCACATCAGCTTTGACATTTTAAAGTGAATTATAACAGCTGCTCTGAATTAAAAGGATATTTTAATCAAATCCATTTTTGAGAAGCAGGAAAGTAAACATGACAAAGTTGCTAATGTGCATGCTGATCCATTAAATTTAAAGTAAGGCGTTATGATGGAAATTTATGCCTGGTCATCAAATACTTGTGTGAATTTGACTTTCAGAATAGCACAGCACACAGCAGTCAGCTTCTCTCTCTGTTATCCTATTAAAACAGAATCTTAATCAGTCTTTTAAATTTGATACAGAAAAGGAGTGTAGAATTGATTGCACTGTGAAAAAAAACTTAGGGATGTTGAGAAAATAATGTACCAGAAGGGCAAAAGAGGTTTGATCACAACCTTTTGAAATTGGTGGTATGTGTTTACTTTAGTCTTCAGCTGGGAGCAGGTTCAAACTCTTGGAGAGGAGTGCAACACATATGCAGCCAGAAAATATGGCCAGATTCACTTATATCATTTGGAAATCATTAACTGCCTGGGGACCAATTACAAGTTCTTGCCATTCTCTTTGTAGGCAACATCCTGTCACACTCTGGTAGGCCATTCTGTATTAAAGGAAAACTGTAAAATACTGGAAGGTATTGAAATAGCCACAACTGAATACAAAGAATCTTTAGGGAATAGTATTATCCCTCAACCTCAATATTTAAAATAAATTAAGAAGAGGGAATGTTGACATGTCAATAATCTGATGATCCCACTTCTTAATTTATTTTAAACCTTAATTTATTATTTAAGCCTGTTTTTTTTTGTTGGGGGAGAGTTTGAGGGGAAAGGGCTACTATGTCCCCCAATACCCCTGCCCCCACAAAAACCCTATAAGAATATATAACCAAAGCAGCTTGGAAGTTACATTCTATTAAATTGTACAGGCTTAAATAATTACAATATAAATTGTAATAAATGTATTTATTATAAAAAAAATAAATTCATGCATGCCTCAGAGTACAACTACTGCTGGTAAACTAGTGAAACACATACAATATTGATACTAGTAAAACCAAACTCTATTTCAAAGAGTTTTGAAACCACATTTTCTATTATTTCAAACACATACATGCAAATATTATTTACTGCCTGAGGTACTGAACCTGTAAGCTCTCATGTATGAGCAGCCACTGAAAGCCCTATCAGATTACTTTTATAGACTGTAGTGTGGTTCCACATAAGCTAACATTCTGATAATTAGTACCTGATTCCTACAGTCATTGTGCATGCAAGCTTCTATTGTACTCAGTGATTTGTAAAGAATTCCAAGTCAGGCCTTCCACTACAGCATTTTCCCTTCTATCATTAAATTTCTAGAAGTAGGCTCCATAAATCTGCCTAGTGCTAATGTACAGTGATTCATGGTGTCTAAAAAGAAGAATCATTAAAGAAAAAACCCAGAAATTATTATAAGTTTGTTAACCTGAAACAGTTGCTTGACTGCTTATTACTGTTTCATCAAGGTATCTTTATGTGTTGTATAGAAGTAAACTCCAGATTACAGCTTTACTCAGTGTCATAGAAATATAATGTTCTTTCTCTCTGTTCTAACAGCTGGTTTAAGAGGTAGGGAAATCTATAAAGGCCTTCTAAGCTATTAAATTTGTATAACTGGATTTGCAATGCAAGCTGGGAGTTCTGATAAGCAATAGTAACCTGTAGGTTCTTGTTTTGTCTCATTGACAATGAAATGTTTTATATCTAATAATAAGGCTGGTGATTACAACAGAAAAATCAGCCTGCAAAGCTAAATTTTCCAGTTTAGCCACAACAATCTGCCCACCTATCTTTTATCAAAATAATGACAAAAGATAAAATAACATGTTACTTGACCATCAAAAATTTTATTTGCCTTAAGGAAAGCAGTTAACTGAATTGTTCAAGGCAAAGGCACATATTTTTTCACAATTTAAAGGAACATGATCAATTTAAAAACTTCTTGTGTTACTTAAACACTCTTTACCCACAAACCCTGCCAAATTTTCAGTTTTCATACTCATATTTTCTTATATTTAAATTTCATAGTGCCATAGTGCCTAAGGTCAGAAGGGGCCTAGCGCAGGCCATCTAGTCTGACCCCCCGCCAATGGCAGGAACGAGTGCCAGGGTCACAGGACCCCAGCCAAGTACCTATCCAAAACAAATGAGAAATGTTCTTCTTTCTCTTGTTCATATGCAAAAACCTGTAGAAACAGAGGAACTTGACTATGACTCAAACTGTGAAAATATGTCTCTGGGATTCAGAGAGACACAGGAATCTGCTTACATAGAGTCTTTTGTAGTATTAGGGCTTGACCGACTCTAAGGGGATCCCATTAATTTCAGCATACAAAGTAGATAGGATTTTCAACAGTCCACAGACTTGGCCTAACACCAATGCTATTCCTATTCAAATTAATTATAAATATCACACTGAATGCAATGGAAAATCCTAATTAATTGTAAAGTATTGTCAGATGCCCAAAGAAAATAAACCAAAAAAGTTGAGTAATCTATCTATCTATTTATCTAGATAGATAGATAGATAGATAGATAGATAGAATACTCAATCTTTGGGCATCTGACAATACTTTCAAATATAGATAGATAGATATATAGATTTTTTTTTCATTTTTAGTTTTTTAGCATTAGATGAAAAGTCAGACTTTTGTGGGATAAGCTGAAGATTTCTCTATTTATATTTATATACATATACTTTTATCCAAGTTGGAAGAAAAACACATCTCTAGACATATTAGTAACCAGTACCCATTATGATATTTTTCTAGCATTAATATATTATGGAAGATGGAGGAGACCATATTCAAGAAATATATTATTTTAAGTTATTCAAATTTCACACTGAGATTTATTTTTCAGATTGATATTCCCTTCTTTTGGCCAATAAGTGCCAAACTCACCTTGACCTACTTTGAAAACTCTTTTGTCACTCAGGTGTAAAAAGTCATTAAAACTTAACACGGGAACTGAATGTCAGTTTCACCAAGTCCCCGTTGTACAAAACAGTCCTTGAAATTTTCCAAAATGACATTGTAGCTAATTAAAGGAATCTGTTGATACAGTCATGATACCTATCAATCAAAATAGCAGCTCACTGCTCGGTTTAAATCAAAGAGCTATTCTCTAGGAAATGGGACCGAGCCTAATCATTCCCGATCACCCAGTAAACTCAAAATGACAGTTATGTAATAAATTCTTCACCAAGGGTATTAAGTTGTACATAAATGTCTAAATGCTCTAGAATTCAAGAGAAACAATAAAACCACATGAAAATGTTCAAATGCAGAAACAGAGCCAGAGCCAGATCACTCTCTCAGTCTTGCATCTAGAATACAATTTTATTTTTGTTAGTATGTATAGCATGAAGTAATGCAGAACAATGGGAGGAAAAGAGGAGTATGGATTTGAACACCAAGGAACAGTTTACATTGATTTCTGCTTCAGGTGGATCAGAGAGAGAGAAGAATGTTGAAGTGGATGAGGAGTAAGAAGTAACTTATATTCTCACATATTTTATTCCTCAATAAGTGAAACAAAAAGGAAAGTATTGGATGTATTCACCAAGTACTAGTGCTGTAGAATTTTGTTGTTAGTTTCTCTCTTGCGATCAGTTAAGAAACCAGACATCCTGAAAAAGTGGCAGGGAAATCACCATGACAGAAAAGATCCTCTCCCAATCTCTGACTTCTTATTGCTGCATAGAAAGCCCTTAAGAACAACATTTCTTTCTGGGGGAGGATTCCCGTCACAAAAAACCCAAAGAAGGACAGTGCTAATTAAGTAGCAAACAAGAACCTCTGGCTGTTTGCAGCCGTTAAAAAAACAAACCCAAAAACCAGCACTTTACTTTAAACTCAGCACATTCCCATGCCAACCTCAGCACATGCCCAGAAGACGTAACACATTAGTCGAACCTGGCTTGTCTGATGTCTGTAGATATTGGGCATTTTAGTGGGGATTTTTTTTTTTTGGTACTTTTATCTAATAGCTGATTGAGTCAGCATTAGCTATAAGCACCAAAAAGCCCTGCTGAAGCATCCAATCTATACAGATACTGCAGAGCCAAGTTGAAGTTACACACTACTTTTCTGGTAAAGCATGTTTTGTTTTGTTCTGTTTCGTTTTTAACAAAGCCCTCCCTTTGTGCTTGGCCTTGCATTTTATCAAAGATCTGAAACTCAAAAGGCTAGGCCTATACTTTATTTTAACCAGAGAAGGGAGATTGAAGATATATCTCTAAAGGTTCCTCCTACAGAAATTTAGTGTAAGGTGTGTAGCAGAACCCCCAGTTTTTGGGGTTTTTTTGGTATTTATTTTAAAATGCATTCCCTCCCCTTCCCCAACCATTTCTGACCTTTTCTGTCCCTCTCTATTCCCCATAGATAAGTATAAGTGAGCTCAGACTTAGGATAAGCTTTAAAAATTTTTATTTTGGTAGCAAGTTTTTGATTTTGGATATCAACTGTTTTATATTGTATTATTATTAGGTTTGTTTTGATTCTTGCTGTTGTATATTGTATTATTATCATTTTCATATTGATTTTTATTGTTTCATATGGATATTGTATAGTTTAGGCCTGTGTTTGTAAGTGAACTGAAGTCATGTCAAGTTTTCATTTTATATGTCAAGCCTCCATCTTCTGTCCTCTGCCTGGGCATCCCATGTTGCAGCTGCATGAGTCATGTACCCCTCCCATATAAATTGCTTCCCAGATGAATGAGAGTGATTGGAAGGACTGAAATACAAAGGTAGCAGGCCTCTACTGAATGGCCTGTAACGACTGAGCCATCACCTTGCATTGATAAACCTAGGAACCACTAACCTCACCCTGGAACACAGACAAGAACCCATCATTTGAAAGACAAAAGACCCTGCAAAACCAGCAACTCTCACAATTACAGACACTCAAAACTGCACATGCCTGCATGAAGCACAAATGCTCAGTACGCCAGGGGCTGCCCCCTGCCTGGGCATGCATCCTGTCACTAGGGTCACACAAGGTCTGCCTCTATAAAAAGGGGCAGTGAAGACAGAGCCAGTGGGACACCCTGTTCATCTGGACCAGCACCATGCCACACTACCTGTCCACCCAGAGGCCTTGCTGGTGCTCCCCCTCTGCACAACAACTACTGAACAAGGACCCCTTTCCAGCCTAGATAGGTTACCTGCACACCTTCTATAATTTGGACTCTCTCTCTCTCTCTTCTCCTGGACTTTAGTGGACTTCAGCTCCTGCACCAAGCCTCTCTAACCACTGCTGCCATTGTGTGTGTGTGTATGGGTGGGTGGGTGGGTGGGTGTTGGTGTAAGGGAACCAATAAGACATTGTGTCACCATCTCCCCTGTTCAATAAAACCACTGTCATTTGCAACCCCTAGTTAGGTCATGTTTTACTAAATCCCAGTTCCTTCCCTATAGAACTAAACTTTAAATAAAGATCATAATTATCCGTAAAACTGTTTACTCTGTCCTGTTAGAATGCTGATATCAATCTACAAAGGGAAAAGAAAAAATAATTTTGTTTCTGTTTGCTTTATAACCCCTCCCTTAACTTAGTGTTTTACCTCCTAAATAAAGTCTCTACCAGTAAATGTTTTGCTACATCTTAAAGAGAATTGATACCCTGAAAAAAATTGAGAACTTGTGTCTTCTATCTCAGTTGATTTATACCGGCTAGGAAGATTGATAAGATGTTACACAGTAATCTGTTTAATTATACTGCTGGTGAGTATTAATAGAATAGCTCCTGTTCTCCCTTAAACCCATTTACATGAGCCAATGTTTTCTTTTCACCCGGAAAACAACAGAAAAGCCCTTAGGTTTGAAATATAGACAGGTGAACTTTCTAAACATGTTTTGGAATTTAGTAAGGATTTTTTAGTATTAGAGTGTGCACCCAGGAAATGAACTGCCCCTAAGCTAGTAGTAGGCTTCAGTTATTACTTTACTACCTAAGATATTTTTGTAATTTCAAGAATTGGAGACCTGTGGCTTTATTTTGCTTGAGCTATAACACTTTGCCCAGAAGTTTCATTTAAGACACAGACTTAATATATTTTTATTAATCCTGTTGTACAGTACAGTATGAGCATGAAATCTAGCTTTTTCCATCTGAAAGTGCTTACATTCTGGTAAGCAATAAAACCAGAAAGCTCTAGCTGTTTGAGTATTGTAAGGGATGGGAAGACAGGATAAGCAAACTCAGCCTAGCACTGTTTCCAAATCTATGTCCTGCAGAGCTTTGCATCTCAGGATAGGACTTAGTGGGTGTGTCTACATGTGCATTTACTCCAGGGTGGGTTTACTCTAGAGGAGCTGGAAACTCCAGCCACAGATACCTGTGGCCAGCAGCCATGTTTAAAATCCAGCCCTGTACACTGTTCCAGGCCACCAGATTTCCTGGCCTAGAGCACTGTGCAGAGTATGGTATTCACATACCATATTGCAACTTCTGCCCACCACACCATGAGTGCTCCAGCCCCAGTGCACAGCAGTGATGTCCACTGCCCCAAGCTCCTGCTTGCCACACTGTTCTCTTTACTGGCCTGCTGTGGGGACCACCACCTAGACTAAGGGAGTCTCAGTCTTGGTGGCCCCCTGCACAACACAGCCACCTGGTCAGGCTCACCAAATCATCTCAGGCCCTCTGGCACCACACTGCTGCCATCCAGACCCATGCTGCCGCCCAGGCCTCAGCAGGGACACCAACAATGCACTCCTGGATGCCACTGCCAGGATCATCCATGTGCTCCTCCAGCCCCACTGGCTATAGGCCCACCAAGTCAGTCAGGACTGGTGGCTGTATATCATCCAGATCACCTGAGATGATGAACAGTGACTGGAGTAGCATAACCCAGGCCACCTTCCAGGATGTCCTTGAGCAGGTCTGCCTACCACTGCAGTGCCAGGATACTACCATGCAATGGCCCCTCCCTGTGGAGACCTAACTGGCCTTCACCCTGCTCAAGGTGACTGTAGCAAAACCCCCAGTTTTTCCTTTTTTTATTATTTAAAAATACATTCCCTCCCCTTGCCCAACCATTTCTGACTTCTCTTTGCCCTCTCAATTCCATATAAGTAATTACAAATAGTGTTAGGTAAGCTAAGCTAAGTTCTTATACTCCCTTATAGTAACAAGCCCTTTTATATTGTAAATAGTATTCCTATTATGTTTGTATTGATTTTTTACTGTTTTATATTGAATTTATATGATTTAGGTCTATTTCTGTAAAATAATGTCAAGTAATGCAAGTTTCCATTTTGTATGTCAAACAAATCTTGTGTCCTCTGTCCTGGTTTAACCTATGGTGTAACTGTGACTCATGGCTAACAAGTCTCATGTAAATTGGTTCCTGAATGAATGGGAATGAATGAGGGTGCTTGAGGTAAAATGGTAGCAGGCCTCCCTCTAATGAATAATCAACTCAGTGACTGGACCATCAATTTAATGACCTGACCATTGCCTTGAATTGACTCACCCAGGAACCATAGACCTCACCCAGGAACAGAGACAAGACCCAGCACTTGAAAGATAAAGGACCTACAGAAACCCAATGTTTGGAAGACAAAGACCCTACAGAACCCAGCAACCCCCCATTGTGTCCCACCAGATAAGGAGGACACCTGGATTTGCACGTATGCATCTAAGCCCGACTGCCCTTGTCTAGACATGTCCTTCCCATAGGAGACACAGGTAACCTACCCCATACACACACAAGGGGTGGTAGAGTGTGACCCCCTTGGGATGCCCTCTTTATCTGGACAAGCACTACGCAATGCCACCTATCCACCCAGAGTCCCTGTCAGTGACCCCCCACTCCAGACAAGACCTTGCTAGAGAAGACCCTGACTGACCATCGAGGATCAACCCTCAGACTGGGATAGGTAGCAATCACCCACCTTCTTCCCCCAAGAAAGGGACCAATAACTTCATGGGCTGTGTAGTGTGTTGCCTGTTTAATAAAACTGTATTTGGAACCCAGAGTTGGGCTTCTGTCTTACTGATCTCCTGGCTCTTCTCCAATCTCTGCTGTCTGCCCCTTTGACTTTTGTTCTGTCTGTCTGTATGTTTGTCTGTCTCTCTGCCATCTCGGCTCCCCCTCTGCAACCTCCAAAACCCTGGCTTTTTCCCCTCACTTCACCACAGCCTCAGGTGATCCTGAGTAACCCTGGCATCATGACCCTGAGTAACCCTGAGCCCCAGTTACACCAAAAACCCCTAGTGTTAACACACAGCCACATAAGTGTATGTTTTTGTGTTTGTATATGTGTGTGTGATCTCATAGTGGTGGCTGTATAGTTTGTGTGTGTGTAAATAATTTTGTATCACACCATCCTGTCTAATAGTGCAATATTGAGATCCAGAGTGTTGATCTGGGGTGTGTTAAGTCAACATGATCACACTTGCCAGCCTGCATCACCTCTTCAATGTAAGCAAAGTAACCACTGGGAAGGCTGTCCTGGAGGTGTGCAGTGACCAACAGGACATTCTGGGGCACACCATGCCCTGGAAGTGGTGAGGGGATCAGTGCCCTAGGCTTCCCTCAGTGCATTGGGGTCCTGGATGGAACCCACATCCCTGTCACCTGCCTGCCTCATGGTGAACACCCCTACTTCAGCTGGCAGGGCTTCCACTCCATCATTCCACTTATCATAATGGGTGACTTGAACTTTCCAAACATCTGCTGGGAAGAGTAGTCAGCCAGGTCTGACCACTCATGTAGGTTCCTAGCCAAAATACAGGACTTTCATCTAACCCAGGAGGTACACAGCCCCACCAGAGGAGATGCCTTGTTGGACCTGGTGCTGGCCACAGGTGATGAGCTCATGAGGGGGTTGTTGCTCGACCACCTGTGTGACAGTGATCACAGCCTACTGCAATTCACCATCCAATGCAAGGTGGCAAAAGTCTGCAGCAAGGCAGCAGCCCTGGACTTCAGGAGGATGGACTTCAATGAGGTAAGGAGAATAGCTGGGGAGGTACTGAGGTCCTGGAGAGGAGAGGAGTTGGGTGTCCAAGAAGAGTGGTCATTGCTTAAGAAGGCAATCCTCAAAGTTCAAAGGGAGGTAATCCCAACAAGGATAAAAAGGTCAAGAGGGACCAAAAGCCCCCATGGCTCACCAAAAGCATACAGGAATGTCTCTTAGCTAAAAGGGAGGTGTACACACAATGGAACGGAGGGGCCATCACCAGGGAGGACTATACCTCAGTTCCTCGGAGCTGCAGGGGGGTGGTCAGGAAGGCCAAAGTAGAGATGGAACTGGGACTAGCTACCCAGATCAAGGACAACAAGAAGTCCTTTTTTAAATACATAGGGGGCAAAAAGAAGGTACT
Organism: Caiman crocodilus; assembly: GCA_030014935.1. Classification (NCBI taxonomy): domain Eukaryota; kingdom Metazoa; phylum Chordata; order Crocodylia; family Alligatoridae; genus Caiman; species Caiman crocodilus. The sequence goes on from JAGPOW010003685.1 coordinate 50,104,545, forward strand.
GGGTAATGTGGGGCCTGGAACTTCTGGAGGGTCTGGACATATATGAATCATCTGGTCCTGCCGATCTCCACCCCAGAGTGCTGAGGGAATTGGCAGAGGTCATTGTGGAACCCCTGGCAAGGATTTATGAGCACTCGTAGTGCTCTGGTGTGGTGCCCGATGACTGAAAAAGGGCCATTGTTGTCCCCATTTTCAGAAAAGGGAGGAAGGCGCACCCAGGAAACTACAGGTCAGTTAATCCTGGGTAAGCTTTTTGAGACAATTGTCCTAGTGCATGTCCATGAGGGGCCAGCAGGGGAGGTTATGCTTAGGGGCAACCAATGTGGCAGGTTCTGTCAGACCAACCTGGTGGCCTTCTATGACCAGGTCACAAAATCCTTAGACACAGGGATAGCAGTGGATGTAGTCTTTCTGGAGTTCAGGAAGGCCTTTGGCACTATCTCTCACCCCATTCTCATTAAAAAACTAGGAGCCTGTGGCATCGACACCTACACAGTCAAATGGGTCACTATTTGGCTGGAGGGTGGCACCCAGGGAGTTGTGGTGGATGGGTCATTTTTGACCTGGAGGAATGTGGACAGTGGGGTCCCCCAGGGCTCAGTCCTTGGACCTGCACTGTTCAACATCTACATCAGTGACTTGGACAGTGGGGTAAAAAGCACCATATTCAAATTTGCTGATGACACTAAGATGAGGGGGGATGTGAGCATGCTAGAAGGGAGGAATAGGCTACAATCAAACCTAAACAGGTTATGGGGTGGGCAGATGAGAACAGGATGGGTTTCAAAACCAACAAGTGCAAAGTGCTGCACCTGGGGAGGAAGAACCAGCAGCATACCTACAGGCTGGGGAACTCCCTTCTTATCAGTGCAGAGGCAGAAAAGGATCTTGGAATCATTATTGATGTCAAAATAAACATGAGCCAGCAGTGTGGAGACGTGGTCAGGAAGGCCTTCCATACCTTTTCATGTATCCACAGATGCATCTCAAGTGGGTCCGAGGAGGTGATCCACCCCTTCTATACGACACTGGTCAGGCCACAGTTGGAGTACTGTGTCTAGTTTTGGGCATTGCACTTCAGGACAGATGTGGACAACTTGGAGTGGGTCTAGAGGAGGGCCACTCACATGATCAGGGGCCAGTAGGGCAGGCCCTATAAGGAGAGGCTAAGGGACCTGAACCTGTTCAATCTCCACAAGGGAAGGCTGAGGGGGGATCTAGTGGCCTGTTACAAACTAGTCAGAGGGAACCAGAAGGCACTGGGGGAGTGTTCCCCCAAGCATTACCAGGAGTGACTAGAAATAATTGTCACAAGCTGGCAGAGGGTAGATTCAGACTAGACATCAGGAGGTGCTATTTCAGGCAGGGCAGCTAGGATCTGGAACCAACTTCCAACGAAGTGGTGCTGGCTCCTACCCTGGGGGTCTTTAAGAGGAGGTTAGGTGAACACCTTCCTGGGGTCATTTGACCCCAGTATTTTTTCCTGCTATGGCAGAGGGTCGGACTTGATGATTTGCTCGGGTCTCTTTTGACTTTACCAACTATGAAATGATGTCACTCCAGGATGTCATCAACCACCATGGCGACTTCACAAATGTGAGCACTCACTTGGCAGACAGTGTTCATCACAGCCACATCTGCAGCTCCACCCTGACAGCCTAGGGGAAGAGGTTTCCTGAGGCTTGAGTGGAGGAGGTGCAGCATGTGAAGGACACCTAACACTGGGAGCACCAGCTGTGGTGGCAGTGACAGTGGTGTCCCTCCTCCCTCCGCCAAGGCCCCAGGTGAGCCACTCACCTGCTAGAAGGTTTCAGGGCACCAGATACAAGAGGTTCTGTCCAACCACCTATTCCTGAACTCACTGCTGTAGCCCACCTAGACAGCTGGCCACAGGCTCCCACCCCACCACATCCCATAGCATCACACTCACTATGGACAGTTTTCAGAAAGCCCAGTTTATTCCCCTCCGCAAGCACAGACTCACTCTTCCCTCTCTCCCCAGTAACAGAAACTATCTCCACTCCCTCCCCAACAATAAAGCACATCTCCTTTCCTCCCCTTAAAGCCCCTCCACTACCCACCTCACTCACCACCCATAAAACAACCTCTTCCCTATGCAGACTATTTACAGTGCATGCTGCATGTGCTGTCCCAGTGCAGGCTGCCACGGGAGTCTGTCCCAGGATCTGTCCCCTTGGTACCCTCACCCAGCACCTCAGCCTCAGGCTAGACACCCATGAGTGTACATACCACAGTGAAGCCAGCAGGCAGGGGATAAGCCTGAGGGTGACTGCAGGCTCTGCTCTGCCAGCATGACCATCTCCCCCTCCTCCAGTTAGTGGACTGGGCCAGCAGGCCCCATGCAAATCCTGGCCCCACAGCAGGCAGATCCTGCTCTGCAGCTACATGGAGCTGGGATGAACAGAGGAACTAGGCCCAGGCAGGGGGGCTGGGCTGTGTGGTACCTGGATGTAACAGGTAGCTATTCCCAGCCGAGCTAAACTGAAACCTGCATACCTGTTCTTGAGGCAACCACCCGCCTTTGGGCCTTCTCAAGTGTCGTCACCCTCTCTCAGGCCTTCTTAAGTGCTGCCCCCTTCTCTGGGGCTCACCACACCCACACTACGGCCTCCCAATAACACCCCCTCTCTGAGGCTCCACAAGCCTGCACTGGGGCATCCTAATAATATTGTCCCCTATTTGGGGCTTGCTGTGCCCATGCTGAGCTCCTTAGAAATCCTGCCCTCTCTGGGGCATGTCATGCCCCCACCGGGGCTTCTCAAGTGTTGCCCCTGTCTAGGGCTTGCTGTGCCTGTGCTAGGGCTCCTCAATAATACTGCCCCATAATCCTGGGATCTACACTGCTGAAGCTGCTGCAGCCACAGAGCCCCAGCCAAGGTTGGCAGTGAACCTGACGGTGCATCCCAGCTGCCAACTGGTGCCTCTTCATTGCAAGTAGCTACAGGTGCAACAGGACCCAGAGAGAGAGCTTGTAGGAGTTAGTAACATTTATGACATAAGATATTCTGAACCAGGAGGTTCTGTGGTGCCCAGCCTCAGATCAGGGGTTGTGCATACATGGGTGCTCATAGACCATGTAAACTCTGGCAGCCCCCATCCCCATTCACTCCACAGAGGATTGTGGGCCTTTGGGTGCTGCCTACAGGCAGCTTGCCTCCTTGATCCTGTTCCCAGCCTGGGATAGGCCTGTCTCCTGGCAGCTCCTGCTGCCATGGCTTCAGACCCAGTCCCCACCTTCTTCTGCAGGCCAGCCTATCTCCTGTGCTGCCAAAAAGTCCATGGCACCTGGGCTTGCTGGGGGGCAAGGGAATCCCAGCTGACTAGGACAAGAGCTGGTAGCACCCCTGCCTTCCCTCCAGAGGACCTCTCTAGGGAGGCCCCCTGAGGCAAGCCCTGGCCCCCCATGATGGCTTTGTGCCCCTAGCATGACATGAGTGTCCTAGGCACGCTGTGAGGAGCTGTTTCCATGGACTGAGGGGTGCTGCCCAATATGCACTGCTGCTACACCATAGTGCCCTGGGCACACCTGCAAACCTGGCATGATACCCTGAGCTTTGACAGTGTGGATGGCAATCCCCCCCTATGACCACCACCTGGAGGGATACCTGTAGCTGTGTTACATGTCCCTGCCCCCCCATAACTGAGAAAACTGCCACCAGCATCAACATGTTCCTCTATGTGTGAAAGGCCTGTGTCTGCCTAGCTGTCGGGGCACAGGCTGCTCACTACATTTTGCACCATCTCTCATATTTCTGCATGCTGGTATGGCGTGGTTATGGGAGTCAGAGGACTATGGGTGGGCCAAGCAGGGAGGGAAGGCAGGAGTAGCAGCCAGGGAAGAGACAGGGGCAGAAGTGGGGTGGGGCTCCCCCAGTGCAGGGCTTACCAGGTGGGTGTGGCATGTGTGCCTGGTCAATCCTTGCTGGCAGCAAGGTCATATGTCTCCCAGTGTTGTCCTGGGACACAGAGGTGCAGCATTTGACTGCCCAGACTGGGCCCCCCACCAAGAAGCTGGAACTGCTGGCAGCTGGCAGTGCCATGGCCAGCTTGGCCTCCTGGGTGGGGCAGAGCACACAGAGATGGCAAGGCAGGAACTGGTCAGGTTCCCAGAGCTGCTCAAGGAGGCCAGGGATGGGGAGCATGGCAAGATGAGCTCCTGGTGGGCCAAGGGGCCCCCATTGACGTATCAGTGCAGATGCCAGTCAACAGCAAAGGCTCAAGCAGCACGCCTATGCTCAAACAGCTAGCACAGCCTAGTCCAGGGTCTCACGGTGTGAGTATGCCATCCAACTGCCTCAAAGGGTAAGGGCATGGACTTTTGGAAAATCCCCTGACCAACAGTTGTGGTGGGTGACATGACCCACTGTAGCCACAAGGTCTTGACCTTTATACATAGCTGAGAGGATCCCAAAGCTCATCCGTCCCACAACCACTACTCTATGCTACTTATCCATATGGGCATGAATGATATGGCTCAAAGCAATCCCAGCCAGGTCATGAGAGGCTACAGGGCTTTGGGAGCAGGGATTAGAGGGTTGGGGGTGCAGGTGGTATTTTCCTTGATCCTCCCAGTTTTGGGTTATGGGCTGAAGAGAGAAAGGAGTATCGAGATAGTTAACTAAAGACTGTGGTGCTGGTGTCATCATGAAGGCTTCAGCTTCCACAATCACAGTCCACTGTTTGGTGACAGAGGCAGTGGTCTGCTGGGAAGAGATGGCCTCCACCTCACTGCACTGGGGAGGAGGCTCTTCTCAGCCAGAATGGCTGACCTGCTCGACTAGGCTTTAAACTAAGCCTGCTGGGGAATGGGGGGACTACTACCACAGCAAGCTGGGCAACTTTTGCAAATCCAGCAGGCTAAGGCACTCAAGGAAACCCACCCCTACCCACCCCACCAGAACAATGTGTAGGAAAGACTAGGGCCCCAGTGGGACATTTATGTGCCTGTACACCAATGCCACGAGGTTGAGGAATAAACAGGAGGAACTGGTCCTCCTGCTAAACAAGGATGACTATGATTTCATAGAGATAACAGAGACCTGGTGGGACTTCACCCATGATTGGGCCACAGGTGTAGATGATCGTGTAGACAAAAGGGGCAGGGGCGTAGGTCTCTAAGTCAAAGAAAGCTATACGTCCCTGCAAGCTGACATTGGCATCAAGGCTGGATGACTGGAGACTCTGAGTTAACGTCTGTGGTGAATGTGGCACAGGGGACAAAATGGTAGGATTCTATTACAGACCTCCTAGTCAGGATCAAGAGCTCAACCAGGAATTCGTCAAGGAACTGGCTGAGCCTGTATGCTCCTGGTGCATGTTTGTCATGGAAAACTTCAACTACACAGATATCTCATGGGAAGAACACTCGGCTGTTAGACCCTGACTTCATGCAGTACCCAACGACTAGGGAGACGATGATCCAATTGCTCGTGGGTCCAGTTTTTCATTAGCTAGAGCAGGCAGGGAGCAAACACCAGCACACATTACTCACAACAGCTTTATTCAGAATGAAGACAGCTTCAGACAAGGGTGCCAAAAAACCAGCAAACTGGGGATGTGTAGTGAACAATAGTTTTTATTTATACACTTTGGTTTAGGTTCATTAACATTCACTCCACCTTCACCCCTCCTCCTGTTCCACCCATTTCTCCTCTCATCTCAAGTTCTGCCTCTTTTTACTGTTTACTTCATTAGCATGGCATTGCTTATGCATTTTATTCATTTATATAACTTTTTGTTATAAGCGCATGTCTAAGACCTTGACTTCTCTTCTTCGGTCAATGGGTGGACTTTGACCAAACCCTGCAAGCTTCTGGAGGCTTCTTCACTAATCACCATTCACCTTTTGCATATATATATATATATTCACCTTTTGCATCTCAGATTCATCTCGGATCTGTCACAAATTACATGTTGTTTTTCACATTCCAATCCATTTTCCTGAAACTTGACCTCATTTACAACACACAGACTCACATAGACTCGCTGCTTTTTTCTCAGAAAATGGCTGACACAGTTAAGACGGTTACTTAGCATAAGCAAATGGCTGGCTTAGCTATCATTCCGTGTTGTGGTCAGTAGCTTCACTAGGCCACCGGTCATGCCTTTATTCAACTGCAAATCCAGTGCTCCCTGAGATCCAAATATTGTCCCTCTAACATTGGCCTACTCTGAATGTTTGCAAAGCTTCCTCACATGTGTGGATGAGCTCTATCTGCCTCAAGAAGTCTACAGACTGACAAGAGGCAAAATGCTGCTCGACCTGGTAATGGCAATGGGATATGATCTGATCAGCAACCTAATGATTGAAGGAAAGCTGGGAGACAGTGACAATGAGCTAATCATTTTCACTCTCCACCATAAAGCTGGCAAGTCAGTCAGCAATGCAGAAGTCCTTGACTTCAATAAGCTCAGGAGGCTTATTGGCAAGACCCAAAGGGGAAGGAAGTTTATGATGAGCAATTGTTCCTCAAGTGACCTAAACACACACACATCTATCCTAACTCGAAGGAAAGGCAGCAAAAGGGCACAGCACTCGCCTTGGTTCTGCAGGGAACTTGTGGACTTCCTGCATCTAAAAAAAAAAGGCCAACAAAGGATGGAAGACTGGAACCACCTTAAAGGAGGAGTATTTTGCACTAGTCCAGACCTGTAGGGAGTGAACCAGGAAAACCAAGGCGGCGACTGAACTCCAACTTGCTACACATATCAAAGAAAATAAAAAGTCATCTTTAGATATGTGGGGGGCTGGAGGAAAAGCAAGGGTAACATTGAACCCCTGCTAAACCAAATGGGACAACTGACAACTGATGCCCAGGAAAAAGCCAACCTGCATAATGGGTATTTTGCATTAGTTTTTTACCAGCCCCAAAGAGACAGCCCTGCTCAATATGGTACATGACGGCCAATATGAGGGAGAATTGTTACCTTACATCTATGTAGACCATGTGAAGGAACACCTTGAGAGGCTGGACACCTTCAAGATACCTGATCCAGACAGTTTTCACCCCAGGGTACTTAAGGAGTTGACAGGCATTATAGCTCAGTCATTGGCATGGATCTTCAAGAATTCATGGCACTCAGGAGAAGTGCCCAAAGATTGGAAGAAGGCCAATGTGGTGCCTATCTTCAAGAAAGGGAAAAAGTAGATCTAGGGAACTACAGGCCTATCAACCTGACTTCTATCCAGGTGAAAATCTTGGAAAAAATATTAAAAAGACCATTTTTGACAAACTGACTGATAGCAACATCCTGAGAGATAGCCAGCATGGGTTAGTTATGGGTAGGTCTTGCCTGACCAATTACATCTCCTTCTATGACCAAGTCCTTCTATGACATGGACAAGGGAGAAGAGATTCGCATCATATATCTTTATTTTAAAAGAGCCTTCAATCTGGTGACACATGATTTCCTCATGGAAAAATTGGCTAACTGAGGCCTCAGCTACATCATAGTCTGATGGCTGATGAATTGGCTCTGAGCTCAACCCAGAGAGTGGAAATAGATGGAAGTAAATCATCATGGTGTGCCATGACCAATGGGGTACTCCAACCCTCTGTCCATGGGCTTATACTCTATAACATCTTTATTAATGATGTAAACATTGGTATCAGAAGCTGGCCAAGGACTGTCCAAGTTCACTGATGACACCAAATCTTCAGGTAAAGCATTGACACCTGAGGTTAGGGTGGTGATGCAGGCCAACCTAGACAGGCTCAGAAAATGAGTAGATGAAAACCTGATGGCATTCAACACTGAAAAATGCAAGTGTTGAATGAAGTGTTTCACCCTGTGGAAAAAAAAACCCTACATGCTTACAGGCTTGGCAGTGTTACACTTGCTAGCACCATGGCCAAAAGGGACTTGGGGGTTATAATTGACCACAAGATGAATATGAGCCACCAATGCGATATTGAAGCTGGTAAAGTGAGCAAAACTCCGTGTTGCATCCATAAATGCTTCTCAAGGAAATCCCAGGATGTCATCCTCCCACTCTACTCAGCCTTGGTGAGATCACAGCTTGAGTACCATATCCAATTCTGGGCTCTACAACTTAAAAAGAATGTGGAGAAGCTTGAGAAAGTCCAGAGGAGATCCACGCACATAATCAGAGGGTGTTATGATGAGAGGCTGAGAGCCATGGTACTCTTCAACCTGGAAAAGTACAGGCTCAGGAAGGACCTGGTGGGTGCCTATAAGTATATAAGGGGTGTAAATCAGGACCTTGTGGAATGCCTGTTCACCAGAGCACCCCAAGGGAAAACAAGGACAAACCGTCACAAACTCCTTCAATACCATTTCAGACTGGACATAAGGAAGAACTTCTTTACTGTACAATCCCCCAAGGCCTGGAACAGACTGCCTCCAGAGATGGTACAAGCACCTATTCTGGACTCCTTTAAGAGCCTTTTGGACATTTGTCTTGCTGGGATCCTTTGACCCCAGCTGACTTCCTGCCCCTGGGGCAGGGGCCTGGACTTGATCTTCTGAGGTCCCTTCTAGCCCTATGAAATCTATGAAATGTATATGGCACGCTGACTGGAAATTCCCATGCTCCCACATGTGGCCTGACAGGCCCTCACATGTACAAGCACCTATAGATGTGCATGTTGAAGTGCCTACTTTGTGCAAACTGGCTGAGGACCTTGGCCTGTCCCTACAGTGCAACAAGGTCCACGGAGTCCTCCTGGGACCAATTGCAGCCCCAGGAGGCGATGTGTGCCATTGGGGAGAATGCCAGCTCCCTCAATGGCTAACTTGGCCTCCACAGGAAAGTCTAGATGCTACCGGGCCTGGGCAGGTACCTATGGTACTCAGCACAGAGGCATAGCAGGGGTCAGGAAGGTGCATGGTGAGGATATGCCAGGCACCAGTGATGGGGTCTGGGCAGGCTGCTGTGTGTGACTTGGGGCCAGCTGGAGTAGGACCGAGGGGCCAGAGACTAGCTGAACATGGCCGGGGTGCTGCCAGACTTGGCAGGCATCTGCAGCACCCAGCGCAGTGGCATGATGCAAGCTTGACTGCCAGACAGCAAGGTGGTGCCAGGAAGTGGTGCTGAGGTCTAGGCAAGTTGCTGTGACTAGCCTGGGGCCTCTGCAAGAACACACAGTGGCCAGAGGCTGGCTGTAGGTGTCCCAGGGCCCCAGCATCCTGGTAGGCTTTTAAGGGCCTGGGGCTGGGGCAGACAAAGAGCCACCCCATCTCTGGGACTGGAGAAGTTCCCAGTCTAAAAGCCCTGAGACTAAGTGGTACATAGTGGTGGGGCTGACCAGGAGCACATTTGCTCTTGATCGGCATCTACACATGTGCTACTGCACACTAACTACTCACAAATAAATAGGGTTCTTGTATTTACAGGTAGCAAATTTACTCATAATTATAGCAAATTACTGTGCAGAAAGTGTCTACACATGTAGATGGTAATGCCTACTGCTCTGTAATTTGTGCTAGTCTCAAGTAAAGCAACTCATGTAGACACATCCAGTAGCAGCAAAGACCAAATGCAGAAAGGAAGGGTTATCCTGCAGCATAGAACACCTGTATCAAGTCTAGTTTCAGTTATTAAAGTGGAGGGGGTGAGAGGATGGAGACTGGACCTTCTGGACGTAGACTGGGGTTTTAGTTTCCTAAGTAAATTAAGGACCAAATACTATTCTACCTGTTAGGTTTCTAAGTAGCATAAACTTTACCTCACCTATTATAGTACCAATTAAATTTGGTTCTGCATCACAGATGTGTAAGTGCCACTAAGCATTACTTACACAGATTTCATGTAAAACTCAACACAAACTAGGCTTGGAGAAGGCAGCTGCCTAATTCTGAATCTACCTATAATACCAAAAAATCTATCTATATCTCCAAAAATTTAGTTAGAAGAGATTAACAAAAGGCTTAGGTTACAAGAGGAATAATACTAGGGGAACCTACCCATCTTTAAACCCAATGTCTTAGGCTAAATAAAGACAGTCAAAAAGACTGAGGTGGATTTCATTTGATTTTTGCAGGTTTCTCTAGCCTGCATGGATTCGACTGATAATGAACTGAACTAAATTCACTTTTCAACAGGAAAAAGCAGCCAGAAGACTGCACTGGCCCAAGTCAGGAGGTGGAAGGCAGGAGCACACACAAGAGCACACCACCCAGCCTGCTAGTCATTGCTGATCCCAACCAAAAAGGAGCCATCCCTGATTACAGGTTTAAACCAGTTTATGATCAGTTATACCAGTTTATGTGTAGGTTCTGTCCCTAGCCTTAGTGATTAGCTAAAAGACCAATTGAGGAAATAACTGGCTTTAGCTCTGAGGCCATGTCTACATGGTAAACTTACCATGCTGAAGAAAAGTATCAGACCCACTCTGGTTGGGCTGCTTTCTAAACTGAAAATGGTGTAGCTACATCTCTGCAGTGTTTTGAGTGTTCTAATTATGACTGGCAAGGGACGATGTCAGATATTTCACCCTGAAGTCAGTCTGCCCTCCTGTGATCCTGTGCAGATGCAGCTACGTAACTTCTGATTAAGGAATTATCCTGTCAGGAGCAGCACAGTGTTTTTGAAACGACTTCTCTGCACTTCACTTAATTCACTGTGTAGACATGGCCAAAATGATTTAATCTTAATTCCAATAAATATGTTAAAATAATAATAAAGGTTGCAAAGTCAAGCACTCAAACATTAGAAAAGGTTTTACAACCTTAATTCAGCTCTTTTTAAATATGCATCTTTTAATTACATGATCATGTTATTTTATACAGGACCTCTGCTCATCTAGTGCACAGGACTGTTGGTGCTCACTTAATCAGAAAATATTTAATATTTCATTTTAACCCCATTGTTCAATGTGTAGCTTTATGTATTATTTACTGCCATGGAACGTCTCTGTCATCCAAACTCTGCACTGAACAGATTTATTAATTTCTTAATGTTTTTCTAAGCTGTTCCTATCATAATATCTTAGTTCTTTACAAATATATACATATATTGTGCTCAGCATCTTTTCTTACCATGAGCTAATTACGACAAATACCATCTTCAATGGATATGTGAACGATACATAAAATAGTTGTAGATTTACATTGGGAAGCAAAAGTATGTTATCTTACTATATCTCTGAATGCTTTCATGAGCTACAGAAATAAACAGAGATCATAACCCCACCTCCCTATCAGCTTCACCCCTGATACATTACTATTAAATTTAGGAAATTACTTCTGATGAAGCTTAAATTCTAAACATTCTTTAGCTTTTTAATATACACAACAACTACTTCTAAAATACTAACTTTGCTACTGTATCCCTGGAATAGAGCACCTCTGGGAAGAACTAAACAATACATATCTGTGTGGATATCTGTGGCAGCAACTTAAAGGGCAGAAGTCAGAGATGGCCACAAAAATAATAGTGCAGAGACAGCAGAGAGAGACCAATTAAATGGAGATAATTAGACCTTAAAGTGAGCAGGGCACCAAATTTGAAATGGATTTTTTTTATTCACTTTGCACATGTTCAAATGGTAACCCCATTGCAAGACTTCACTGTAGGTCACTTTGCTTCATATAGAAAATTATTTCCGAGTTGAAAGTTAATTAATTGTTTTAAGACTAAAATATTTTGATATAGACGAAGGTAGAACAAACAAGCATGAAGACAAGATAAAAGGCAGTATATTAAATTACATAAAATTAGTAAAATGTGCTCCCACACTTATGGGGGAAAATGAACATATGATTAAACTAATAGGATTATGCAAAAAGAAGCTTCTAATGATAGGCTTGTAATTAATCTTTTCTAGTCTTGGGGCTTGCTTATAATCATTCTTCATGTGCATAATTTAATTCAAGCAAAAACTAATTCTATTCAGAGGACATGCCTTACAACAACCCTTAATTTGTGGAGACTACTGTTCCTAATCTAGTTATGCTCAGGCAGATGCTGCAGAGTCCATTCCTGTTCCATGCTTATTTCTGCAGTTAGTCTCCAATGAAAGAATAAATGCAAACAAGTTTTATTTTATAAATATCATTCCCTTCTATATCTGGAAGCCACAAATCATACATAATTGATACACTTTCTTACATACACTCATGCATTTGAATGACCTGATCATTATTCAAGTTTGTTTCTGCAGGATCAGGTCCTAAATGTGTGTAAAATATTACAACATCTGCAGGTTAATTATACTTCCTCATTTATCTTAGCTGTTAGTAAGGGAGTAATTTATAAATTCTTATTAAAGATTTCCATTCTGTTATAGAAATACATTTCAAAACAGGGAGACTCTGGCTTTATAAATTAAAATATATTGTGCAATTTGTGAGTAAATTACTTTGTGAACAAAATCAAAATTGCATCATCAAATACAGAGAAAACTTTTTATCCATATTGATTTACTTGAAAAAAAACTCACTTTAATACAAAATTACCTGAGTTTTATAAAGTACAACAAAATAATAAGAGATGGACAATACATGATAAAATATAGAAAATATTTAAGCCATATTTGCTCTACAGGTTTCAAAAAATGTTTATTTTTCTTCAGTTCTTTAACTGAAAATGTTCATTTTGTTTTTTTCACTGCTTTTTTCCCCCTTATACTCACAGATCAAAATTTAGAGAGAATAGGATTGTCTTTATTAATAAAGGCCAGTTCCTATTTTACTTGTGTGGGTATATAAAGCCTAAAAAGCCATTATAGGCAGGCAAGGTTCTTTGGGTGAATCTTTTATTATACTTATATTATAATATCACTAATTACTGATTATAAAATTACTGAATATAAAATTACCAAAAATAATATCACTAATTATCCCTGATTATAATATCACTATTTTCCTGCATGAAGAGCATGGGAGAGAAAGCATATGATAATGCACAGAAGAATTTTTGGAACACTTCACTGAAGAGTAAGCTGTTCCGTTCCATTCTTCCAAGCCTAGTAAAAATCACTTGGCAAAATCCCTGTATCGAATAGAGACAAAACACAAAGCATAACTAATGTCCCATGGAGGAGTTTAAAAACAAAGAGAACAATTTTTATATGAATAGAGAAATTGTGGTATCATCGGAAGGCATGGAAATGGTATGGTGCAACTATTTGAGAATGCACATGAAAATGAACAATAGCATTCTGCAATCTACAGAACTGACAATTGTAGGGTTCATTAAAAAGAAAGTTTGTTGCAATAATCAAACCAATATAGCAACAAGGCTACATGTTTCACTGTTAGCGGTTAAATAATCTTGTCAATTTCAGGCATGTATACAGTCTGAGGCTGCATTTTAAACCCCAAACCTATGTCAGAGGAAGCCTAAGGGAGTCATTTGGCTGAAGAATCCTTTAAAAGATAAATGAGGCCACTGGTAGACATTAATTTAATCGTTTAACATCATCTGAAGAATTTAATTCCAGATCCCAAAAATTGCACATCCTGCTATGCCAGATGTTCAGGATCAGGCAGGTTGTATGAATTTTGGAATATGGGATAAAATTCCTAAGATTCCATTATGTGTTTGTTGGGGTTTCAGGAACCCACTAGCAAGGGTTGGCCTTCTTATGTAGGACTACATATTAGGGCTGCGCAAGGCTTAGGACCGTGCTTTGGATCTAGAGAAGCTATGGATGCTTTGGCATCTGAAGCAGCATGTCCAGAACAAAAAGTTGGCTTTATCAGGCTTTCCAAAGCAGTTCAGAGCTTTTGAACTGCTTCAGAAAAGTTTTGGAGCTGCTTTAGAGATCCAGCCATATGGTATGATGGGGAATCAATGAAATATCTATAACTTTGTTGCTTTTTTGGCTTATTGGGATGAAACTTGCAGGGGTAAGACACCTGCCAGGTTTCAAGAAGATCAATGTAGGGATTCGGGGGGGAGAACTGCACCCCAAATTCTTGAAAGCAAAAGTCATGTCATGTCTATGTGTTACACCACAGGAGGGTAAAAACTGCAGGGTGGTAGCTCCTGGTGAGGCTACAAAGCCTGCCAGGTTTCAAGAAGATAGGTGCAGGGGTTTCGGGGGAACTGCACCTCAAGCTGCTGACAGGCAAAACTCATGACATAGATGACCCTGTGTGTGTTAAGTGTGATAAATAGGTGGTGATAAAGAGTGACCAAACGCCAGCAAACTGTGAGAAACAGTGGGTGCAGCCCAATTAGCTGCGCGAAGTATGCGTGCAGCAAAATCCCCGGCTCATGCAGCTTGAAAAGTGCGTGAAACAAAGACCCAAGCTAATTGGCCATTGGGGCAGTATAAAAACAGAGCCCAGGAAAAGGGAAGGCAGGACCACACATAGCATTGGGAGGCCTGATCACCCTCGCTTAGGTCCTGTGTCCACAGCTCCCTTTCCCCCCGGGCGCTCGCATTGGATAGTCTGCAGCAGATAAGCGTTAAAGAGCTCTTGAGTTCCCTACGGTTTGAGGTTTGAGGTTGTGGTATTTACGGGGTTTAAAGGGAACTGCCGGCACAAAGTGTGGTACAAGGTGTTGGAGTGCCTCCCGGTGAAGTTTACGGAGTGTGTCTACGGTATGTTCAAGTTGTAAGTAAAATATTTGTTTCTTACATCAGCTTTGGAGTTCTTATTGTGGATGGGAAAAGAGAAGGAGGGCAAAACGTTCCTGAACCCTTTCATCCCTGGCCTGTTCAAGCTAAGGGGTTAATTCCCCCCCACTAATTCGTCCCCACATTAAGGTGCAGCAGACTGACACCTGAAGGGGTGGTGGCCCCTGATGAGGCCATGAAGCCTGCCAGCTGTCAAAGAGACAGGTACATGGGGAGTTTTGGCTTCTGGGGCCCTGCACCTCTGGCTGCTGACAGGTAAAACTTGTGACCTGGGTGACCCTGTGTGTGTTAAGATGCAGCAGAGTGAAAGCTTCAGGCCTGCTAGCCCCTGCTGAGGCCACAAGGCCTGCCAGCTGTCAAGAAGATAGGTGCAGGGGGGTTCTGGGGCCCTGCACCCCTAGCTGCTGACAGACAAAACTCATGACATGGGTGCTTGTGCAACTGACTGTGTGTGTCTTGGCACAGTTGACTGTCTGTATTGATTATTTCCTCTCCTTATTCTGTGGTTTTGTAGGTATTAATCCTTGCTTGTTAACTTGTTATGTAGTAGCTAGGTACTGTGTATTGAGCTGTTCCCTGAGTGAATCATGATTAATTGGTAACTGGTAACACAGTATTTTAGCAGCCAGGCCTGCAGTAGTGTCCATCCCTGCCCCCCCCTGTCCCCCTGCCCCCCCCCCCCCCGTGCCCCAAGACAGATAGTTGTACAAGCATGCATATCACGAGTTTTGCCTGTCAGCAGCCAGTGGTGCAGGGCTCCAGAACCCAGAACCCCTGAACCTATCTCCTTGACAGCTGGCAGATTTTGTGGACACAGCAGGGGCTACCATCCCTGCAGCTTTCACCCTGCTGCGCCTTAACACACACAGTATCACCCATGTCACGAGTTTTGCTTGTCTGAAGCTTGAGGTACAATTTCCCCCAAACCCTTGCACTGATTTTCTTGAAACTTGGCAGGCTTCATGCTCTCAGCAGAGGCTACCACCCTGCATGTTTCATCCAAATCACACAAAAAAACCCAAAGCGATAGATATTTGATTGATTCCCCATTATACCCTATGGCCAGATCTCTGAGGTGCATCCAAAGCTTCGGAGGCAGTTCAGCCAGATCGAAATGGGAAACTGATCTGAAGCTCAGGATCGGATTCCTGGCATCGAAGCAGCTGGATCCAAAGCCAGATTGAATAGCTGCCTACTTGCACAGGCATACTGCATATATGCCCTTTCCATCTACTAGTGTATGCAAAGCTTTAGGGAGCTTTCTACTCTTCATTTCCCTACAACTGTGGGTCTTTAAACAGAGTATGGAGAGCTTGGGATCTGGAAGTACTGCTAACTGCATTTATTCCTTTTAAGCATGCCAACACAGGGAACCTGGGATCAGGAAGCTACACTGTAATCCCAAACTCCCTACATACCCCTTTAAACTTGCCAGTACCTGTGGAGCCCAACATCTGAGGTCCCTGGAACTGAGCTGCCTACACATCTCAAAATTGCAATGAGTATCTTTAAACTTACATGACAAACATTCAAAGTCATGTGCAATGCAAAACAGATTCAAAGTTATTCCAATTTAAATGTGATTTGCCATTTTTATCACATGATAGATTGGTTGAATGTGTGTAATGTTATGATTTATCACATGATTAATATTAATCTGAGACGAGAAGCTCTCCTGACCAGGTGCTCCTGTGCCCCAGACTGAGCAGCATATGCAGTTTTTAGACCCAGGGCTACCCCATGTTCCATCTCATGTGGGGATTGGCATGGGCAGCCCTGGGTTCTGGTTGGAGACATGGGGTGCCCCAGCCTAATCCCAGAGATTAGGCAGAGGACAGTTAAATCCTGGACCTAGTCCTACCTACTGTGATCCTGACACCAATATGAGAATCAAGATAAAGTACAAAGCAGTGTAACAGACAACCAGGGATTCCTGTTACTTTAAGGAAAATTTGCAGCAGGCAGCTGACCCAGGCCTTGGCTCTCCCAGCCTTGGCCTAAGGCAGCACACCAACCTCAGTGTGAAAGAGTAAACACCAACGCGGCAAGAAGAGCCAGAGAATGCCACTTCCAGAGCCATTACCATATTAGAATGGAAGCTCTGAGAGTGGACAAGAGAGAGAAGATGGGAGTTTCAAAAGAAAAAGAGAGGCTGAAAATAGAAAAAGAAGGAGAAAGAGGATTCCCAGGGGAACCTCAAGACCTCTCACGATACCAGAGAGAGCAGAGCTCAGGGGAAGAGGGGCAGATCCCTGAGGAAATATACCATGGGACATGTCTGCCTGCTGCACTGGAAAGTAAACAAAGTAAAGAAGAGAGTGAATTGACTCACTCTCTCAAGCTTGGGGGCAGCATCTGGTTGTCTGTCCCGAGGATTCAAGGCTTCAGGTACACGCAGGATAAAAGGTACACACTTATAGCAACAAAATAAAGAGAAAGTATATGACAGGGTTTGAAAGCCCACCCAAAAAAGATAAACAGATGAACAAGAGAGAAAGAGACTTCATTTTCTAATACTAAGTTCAGTCCAACCAAATTGATAGCAATTACATATGTAGATAGAATTACAAAGTTGATACAACAGATAAGGCTAAAGAAAAAAAAAAAGGAAAAGGATATAAATGGACAACTTCGGCCTAAAAGTAAAGAAAGTTTGTATAGCGTGATAAAAGATAAAAATAAAGACAAGTGTTAATCTGAATCAGACTGTAACTATTATATATATATCAGTGAGTGCTTGTGGATAGTCGAGAAAGCGAGCGAGGTATTCCTGTATTATACCAGGACCCCTAATAGAGGCACACACACACAAAACAATAGCAAACAAACAAACAAAAAATGAACTATATATAATAACCCTCCTGTCTAGTGACATCATAAATTATAACATATAATAATAACATCCAAGACATGGCAGGTGGGAAAGTTGGGGTACCTATAGTTCTTTGGTAGATTACAAGAGGGTAGGAAGAGGCATCCTAAGCACCACAATCACACTCAGCCTTCTGGGTCCCTGACCCTGGACTGGTGTAACTTTGAGCCACATAAGGAGTAGCTCAAACCAGTTTCAGGTGTTAATATGTGGATAATCTATGAGTTAAGAGCTTCAGATGCCACTCAAAATTACTGTGTAACAAGGTTGTGATTTGAACCCAGAACTTTGCCTATTTACCATACTCCATTTACTTCCCTGGTCCATTTTCTCTTCCATACCAGGACACCCATATTTCCCAGCTGCAGAACAGTCTTTCCTTCTGGGGTACAAGACTCTTTGTGCTTTTGCCATCCCAATTATATAGGGGCAAATACAATAATCCAATCTAGACATTGATATAACACCCATCATCACCTTCATAATTTGACTCAAAATGATGATGTAATATCTACTACAAATCATGGTTTGGTGTTGCCTTCTGTTATTGCAGTTCTCACTACAGCTATTCACTTTTCTTTGTAGACAGGTCTTTACCCTTCAGCTCCTGGAATTGACTTTGACAGTTTGCTACTGCAAAAATCAAAGGCAGAAATTCTGCAGGTTTAATAAGACTGTTCATAATGTGTTACAAACTTCAGTGACTCTGGGGATTAGACGTATTTATTTAGAACACCATAAAATCTTCTATGTTCTGCAAGTAACCACAGTTTGGGATTAAAATGTATAAAAACTTGTCATGGCTTTGATATATTTAACATCTGTTTAGTGACATCTCATTTAAAAAGGGATTAATTACCATCAGAATGTGATTGTTTATTTTAGTAGCAGTACTGGTGTTAAGGTTGAGTTGGTGTTTCCATTATAAAGCAAGATTTTATGGGCTTACTATGAGTAGTTTCAAATTTCAATAGGCTGAAGTTTGGAATTACAAGATATCAGCAAGAAAGGATTTTTAAAATAAAAAATGTTTGAAATCTAGTAAGATGGTTTGTATATTGAAGCCTTGCAAGGAGTAATGGGGGCCAGTTTTCACAGGGGTCTTTTCCACACTTTGGCTTAAAACACTAATATTCTAAATAAAAATATATAACTAGATTTTATTAAATGCCTGCCTTCAAAATGGAATAAAGCTTTAGGTCTTTTAGGGAAAACATTTGAAAAGAGTTGGATATTTCTATGCAAGAGTGAATATTAACTACTGAGCAGGTGCAGTAGTTAATTTTCATAATGTTCTTGGTTATGCAGCAAATATAGCATTGCAAATCTCATTACAAGGTAAAATAGATTCTAACAAATTTTGTTTTGACATTAACTGCCATTCAAATGAATGGAAAAGTACTTCCATTTGCTTTAATGAGAGCTGGCTTTAAAAAAGAAACAATATTATATTAAGAAAAAATGCACTGAAATTATGATACAAGAATAAGGTAGAAAAGACATTGAGTTAAGGCTGCCAAGGTCTCCATTGCATCTAAGCACTGAAGCGCACACTATCTATGGAAGTAATAGAAGGTGAGATAAAGAGAGTCCATGTGCATGTGTGTATTAATATCTATAAATATAAAATATATTTTCAGTTCTACTATGCCCCGGGATGACTATCTGCAGATGGAATGGATACTTTGGAATCCACCATATTATTTCCAGTTCACTTTCAGTCCAGTAACCTATGCTGATTATTTGAACTTCTGAGATGAAGTAGTTCTAACTCAGCAGACTGGGAAATAGGGAGAAATGCATTTCTCTCTATTCACTTCCTTATGAATCAGCCTAGCATTCATTCTCAAACTCTGTCAATATGCATAAAGTAAAGCACTATGCCCAATAGCTGGCCAAGGGCCAGATTTGTTTTATCTCATGATTTAAATGGAATAAAAGTCTGATTTAAACAGAAAATTACCATTTTCCTTACTACTTATTTCTCTCCTTCAGCTTTAAACTAGTTCAATATGTTTGTTCCTCTGTCTGCTTCAAGTTTAAACTGCATTTAAACTAATCTAAATGTTACATGCACCTTTATCCTGATTGTGGCATTCTACAAACCAACCACATAGGACAGGATTAAACATAGATTTCATAGATCTCATAGACATTAGAGGGTGGAAGGGACCTTGAGAGATAATCAGGTCCAGCCCTCCTGCCATAGGTGGGAAGTCAGCTGGGATCAAGTGACCCCAGCAAGAAATATATCCACCTGTTTTTTGAAGGAATCCAGAGTAGGTGCTTGCACCACCTCTGGGGGGAGTTTGTTCCTGACCCTGGACACTCACACTGTAAAGAATTTTTTTTTCTATATCCAGTCTAAATCAGCCTTTCTGGAGTTTATGACTTTTAGACCCTGTTATCCCTTGTGGAGCTCTGGGGAACAGGTGCTCTCCCAGGTCCTGCTGTACCCTTCTTATGTAACTGAAGGTTGCTGCCAAGTCCCCGCTGAGCCTTCTCTTCTCCAGACTGAAGATTCCCAAGTCCCTCAGCCTCTCCTCATACGGCCTTCTCTCCAGGCCATGGTTCATATGAGCAGACTCACTTAAGCTTCTTCACATCCTTCCTGAAGTGGGAGGCCCAATATTGGATGCAGTACTCCAGCTGTGATCTCACCAGGGCTGAGTAAAGGGAGAGGATGACTTCCCTGGTTTTGCTTGAGATGCATTGGTGGATGCACACCAGAGTTTGGTTAGCTTTGCCAGCCACAGCTTCACATAATAATGACAAACCAAAATCAAGACAGAAACAATTGAGGTCTCAAAGCTGAGCATTCAAAAAGGTAAGTTCATGACATTATTAACGTACACATATCGAATGCTATTTTAAGGTATGCTCTAAGAAAGACTCTCATTCAGTGTCATACAGAAAGTGTAGAGGAAGTCCAGAAGTGGAACACAGTTCCTCTGTCTCCCAGTACAGGAGTGGAACCATAAAAAATATCCAGGCTCTTTCGATTTTTTGTTTCGTTACTGCTGATGCATACACTGACCAAATGAAATAGGTGTTTTGTCGAATAAATATGTGATCATATAATTAGAGATTATATCATAACACACAGGCATCTTCTGAAACAATGTTTGTAAACATTTGCTGGAACAAATAAGACAAATGGTTCTGTACTCTCTCTGAGTAACTTGTTACAATATATGTGAACCTTAATTTTGAAATCTGTAAATTTTAGGTCCTTAAGGCTACGGCAGAAGTTACACATAAACTGGTTTTAGTGAGGAGAAACTGATTTAAACCTGTAACAGAATATAAGTTCAGTGCACAATAACCAGTTTAAAAATGGCAAAAACTGGTTTGAAATAAACCTAGTTGAATGTAGTATTAGAATTAACTGATTGAGCTCAAACCAGTTTATGCAACTTCTGTGCCAGACCCCTTTCTGGTTTAAACCCCTGGCATCCCAGTATTCTCTCTGGGCTGGGCTCTCTGCTCCATCAAAGAATGGCCCTGTGACGGCGCCGGGCCGTCCCTAGGGACCCGAGAGGGACCCCGGGGGGCGAAGGAAGGTGCAGGAGACTCACCGGGGACGGGAGAACCGGGCGGCGA
>JAGPOW010003685.1:50125692-50244236 GCA_030014935.1 Caiman crocodilus
TTGATATTGCGAAACATCAAAGTCGTGGCGGGCGAGACAAAGGGGTAAAGGGACGACCTGCAGGAACTACACACGACCCAGGGGCCCATCGCGGTCACAGGCCCCCACCCCTCTGATGCCTAGCTGGAGCAGAGACAGGCAGGGCTGGGGCCTGGCCAGATGCTCACTCCAGAAAGGGGCAGGGAGCAGATGTATTCCCCCCCCATACCAGCAGCACAGACCTGTCAAGCATTTCTCCACTGGCTGCTTCAGCAGTGGGGGCTTGGAAAGCCGTGTCAGCCATCTGCAGTGAACTGTCTGGGGATCAGGTTTAATTCCACCCTCCCTGTCCCACTGGCATCAACCCGAGTCGAGGTCTGTCAGGCACTCCCCCCATGCTGCTGCAGCAGCAGGAGCAGGGTGCAGTCAGACACCAGCTGAGATGACACCTGAAGCAGAGGGGATGTGGAGGGGGGTTCTCCCACTACCCTATCTTCCCCTATAGGACCACAGTGAGGTCCGCCAGCCCCAGCTGCCACCACCACTTCTGATTCCTCCCTGCTCAGGTCTAGGGGTGAGATAAGCCCCCTCCCTGTCCCCTCCACCAGACACTAGAGATAGGGGAGTAACCTCCCTCCCTGGCCTCTTGCCTAAGGGGCCTTGCTAGCTAGCCTCTGGCCCTGTCCCCACCACTGCCACTGGAACAGCAAGAGGGCAGGGCCTTTGATGGGGCAGCACCAGAGGTTTCTGGAAACAGATGTCCAGGAAGCATGAGCCTCTGCCAGGTGGGGGGACTGTGTTGCCAGCAGGGGTGGGAGTAGGGGGTCAGAGCTGGCACAGACTATGTGGAATGAATGATGACACTGGGGCTTGGAGGTGGCCATAGTCCCCCATACCCTCCCCCCAGTATAACTGCCACTCATCCCACATAGTCTGCAGCAGCTTTCCCTGCTTTTCTCGACCCCCATGCCTGCCCCCAGTGCAGCATTCACCCTGGGAAAAGGCATACACTCTGGGAGATCATGACAGGGGCTGCTGCCCCATATCAGGGTCCCTGCCCTCCTAGCACTCCAGTGGCAGGGCAGGGGAGTAGCCAGAGGCCAGCAGGGGATCACGTTGGGATCTGCCAGCCCTGACTGCCAACACCAATTGCTCCCTCTGCTAGGCGAGTGGTGGGATAAATTCCCTCCTGCCCCCTTCACCAATAACCAGAGGGAGGAAGGAATTAATTCCCCTCCCTGTCCCCTTACCTATGGGGCCCTTCTGGTTGGTTTGTGGTCACATCCTGCCACCTTCATCCCCCCACCACTGGAGTAGCAAGCAGGCAGGGACCATGATGGGGGCAGCACCCCCTGTCATGGTGTTCCAGAGCACAAGCCTCTTCCTGGCAGGGGGGCTGTGCTGCAGGGTAGGGAAAGCTGCCATAGACTGTGTGGGGTGTGGCAGTGGGGAGTAATTAGGGGGCTTACAAATTCAGTAAGTAAACTTCTTTTTATTTTACTTCAACTGTCTCTGAAGTCTCTCTCTTCACCTGCCTAGGACCCAGAATGCATCTGAGCTAGTGTTACCACACGGTGCTCCATTCAGTGCGTATCCATGGCAGCTCTCCAAGGCCACCTGGAGACCTTAGTTATGACAATTGGCAGCTACTATAACTCTCTATGCTTCCCAAGGCCAGTAGTCAGAATGTCTATTTCCTTCAGCCACCTGCCATATGTATAGCTTTTTACCACTGTTCTTCATACACAACATTGAAATTTTCCAGCAATTTTCTTTTTTATATTGTAGTTACTGAAGGCAGAATTCTCAACTTACCTATATAACAATACCTCAGTTAAAGTTAATGAAGCTATGGCATTTACACAAGCTGAGGATCTGGCCTCATGGGGAAAAAAAGTTTCCCTGTATTTCAGTATTTCAATAGTTCAAATAGCAACAAAGTCTTCACATCCCATCTCAGCATTTCATGCACATCATCACAACTAGGAGGGAAAAAATATCAGAAAAATGTTTTCAAGGTATTATTTAATGGATGCCACATAGAAAACTGGTTCATTCCCCTCTCTGCTGCAAACTGTTCCCACTTTGTTTTCCACCACTGAGCTCACAGCATCATTGTTAGAGGGGGAATTCATTCCAACACCAGGGCAGTTAGTGTTTCTTTTTCCATATTCTATGTGTGCTTGCCAAAGGAGCGCAACTTGATTTTGAGGCTTGAGGCTTTTGAAGAAAATTACAACAGGAGGGGTAAACAGGCAAGGGCAAAAGGAGGCACAAAGCATTAGGAAACTTCAAAGAGAACCATAACAGTATTAAAGGCTTATGCTTTTTTTCCTGTTAGAGGACCACTTCTACTACTGCACTTAGATCTTCCATGAGACATCATAGTTCTCACTAAGTTATTTCTTTCCTTCAGTCTGAAAATGATTGGTTGCCACTGATAAATTATAATACTTAGTTCATTTTTCCCCCATAGAAAATACATCACAGAAAAACAGAGGCTATTCTTTAATACGTTTTTAGGAAAAAGGTTCTGGAGTATTTTCTGTATCCTTTGGTAACCTTTCAAAAGAGCCTAGGGAAGTGTCTGGTTTGTTTTTTAATTAAGATTTAGTGATGTTCCCCTGAAAAAAAAAAAACTTGATAAAAGCTAGGAAGAAGAATTCCATGATAGCGATGTAAGAAACAATATAGTAGGCATATTACATACGGACATGATGTACAGTATTATCCTTTTGCTCTTAGTGTCTAACACATAGCAACTAGTAACTTATTACTTGATGTATGAAATGTTTACAATGAAATCCCAAACCATCTGAAATGGACACGACTTAATTCTTTTGAAGTTAATGAATTTTACTGTGGACTCAAAATCAGAATGCAAGACTGACTACTTCAAATCTGTTTTTTTTATGAACTTGCATTGTTGCCTGCTCCAAAATACCAGAATAAGTTTTCTTCTTTCTCCAACATAGCATAAGGTATTTAGAATATCTAGCCCATCCCATTTCAATTATAAGTTTGAACTGAAAGAAAACATAGTGAAAAAATAAGATACATTTTCAAAATACTATTGCCCCATGGAAAATCATGAAAGTTTTGCTATTTGTTTTAGTGGCCCAGTATTTCAGTTCACAGTTTAAAGTTTATTTTATGATTTCTTACCAAACTTTCCCCTAAAATGAAGCAATAAAACAAACACAATACAACAATAAGTCAACAAAACAAAAATACCCCCGCCACTAACCTGAAATAGGAGGGGAATGTCAAATTTCAGAAGATTTAAACTCTGAATTCATAACACGTTGCTTACTTCGATGATGAAAGAAGTACCAACACCTAAATGGTACCATATTTACTCAAATACAAGATTAACCTGACTATAACATCATATCCCAATAATTAGATTCTATATATGGAAACAATATAAATTTAATATAATTTTCCAGATATAGAATCTAATTGTTGGAAGTCTTTCTTGAATTTATCCCCTTCAGCAGAGAAAAATGAAGGATCATGTTCCCATTTGCCACTACTCCACCCCACCTTCTTCCCCATCCAGTCCCTTCCCTTGTCCTTTCTGTCAGACCCTATTCTCCTTGAGCACATGGAAGTGAGGAACAAATCTGAAAACACTGACCTTGAAATAAACACACCATATAGGCTAATTACTACAGTTACCTATAGACTTCATTAATCCAGAATTGATACATGTTACATTTTTTGAAACTGCTACATGTTTTAGCACAGGCACTACATAAACACACTTTTAAGTAACACTTTGGCCCCTACTTAAATGTTGTACAAACTATGCATGATATCAGTCCAAAGCCAAAAGGCTCGTGATTTGCCACGCTGTTCATTGTACTGAGCCCCAGCAGAATCAACTACTTTTCAAGCTATACTGATCCCACAGCTCAGCACTTCTCAGTATGTGTGTGTACTCCAGATGCCCCCAATAAAAGTATCCACGTACTAATTAGCCTCCCCACTCATGACTGGAACCAGGTAGTTTTGTCTCATATATGCCAAGCTGAGAGACGGACAAAGAGAGAGATTCTGGGCGAACAGTTTGGGACTCCATTTGTAGCATCTGCATGCTATTTAAGGCTGGTAGAGAAATGAATCATTGCAAATGGGAAAGAAAGGTGCAACTCAACTGTGGGAGTGAAGAGGAAATTGAAATGTATTTAATGTAGTGGCTCACCAAACTTCAAATAGAGTCAGTGCTGAAGGACACTTAACTTAGTTCATACTACCATATATCTTATTCAAATGGGCCACTCTAACTTATTCTTGCCCTGTATGGACTATGTACTTTATGGTCACGATTAGTGTTGGCTTCATTTAATCAACTTCGTGTTTGGCTTCCATTACTGAGCACACATTGCTTTGGCAGCCTTTTAATATATTTAGTGAGGTTTCCTTGTATGCAAAAATATAAGACAAGAGTCTTTCCCCCTCATGCTTATTGGGAAAAAAACCTTTGTCTTGTATTTGAGTAAATATGGTAAGAACTTAAAGTGTCCATTCTGGTTCCAACTGACAAGTTTTAACTTGCAATTCTATAGTTTATTAGCTCATTCTTAATTCTTTTAAAGAAGACCTGGTTTACCTTACTAAGTTTACACTACAAAGAACATATTTGTCAGTTTAGCTAATGTTATGCAGGGAAGCAGCGTAGCTTCACTGACAGAAAAAACTCCTCTTGTTTGCATAAACTGGGGACTCCATCAATTTACCTATGCTGACAGCAGGGACTCTAGCATATATAACGCTGTAGAGTAAACAAGAGTATTAATATTATAATAGAGTATTTAAAAACATGACATTGATTGCATGAGACAGAAACTGGAGAGGGGTAAAAAGTTGAGAGTAGATTTTAAGGAACCTGATTTTTAAAAGAGTTGAGATTTTATAGATAAAAACAAGAAAACAAACATATAATGACTGATTACACAGTGAGATTTGGTTTCAGAACTACGCTCACTAAAAGAAGCAAAAAAGACACAAAGAGAGGTCCTAAACAAGACAAAGGGATGAAGCAGTAGTCTAAGACATCTGGAAATACTTGCATGAAGGTATGAAAGAATTACACGTGCAAAACAAAAATTCCCACTCTACACTATAACAGGAAAGGTTCAAGAAGAAGGTAGTATCAGGTGAATTGGAAAATAGAGAATGAAAAATCAGAGGTAAAAAGGGGCAATACTTTTAATCAATCACATAGGTTGTTTAGATTTAGATAGAAGAAATTGTAATAGAGACTGTTTTCCTGCATATAATTTCTGCAATCATTTAGGAACTTCTGGGTGTCCGAAGAAACTTTAAATACATACTTTAAGGTTACTGTTTCTTTAGGAAACTCTAAGTACACACAGATTACTGCTTCTCATAGATGATGTGTAAGTGTTGACAGTGGGGTGGGGGTCGGGACACAACTGTACATTGCTGCCACCACCTGCCCTGCTGTTGCCAGGTGCTGGCTGCAGCCCCATGCCCCATTGTCAGTGCAGAAATATCACTGCCCCCCTGCCCACTGCTGCTGGGCCTTGGCTCCAGCCAGGCTGCAGCCTCATACCCTCTGTTAGAGCTGTTGGTGCCTCCCAGCCTGACACACACATCACCTATATTCTTTCTATGCCTATATTTTCTGCTTTTGTAATTTATTGTGGAACCTTGGAATCGATTTAATCTCATCTTGTAAGTGTGCTCAGAACAGATGAGAATTTCCCTAACAACATAAATGTTTTTATATTTTTTCAGTATTTTTGTCAGTGTGGTAACACTTATCTACTTCACGGTATGATAGTTTGGCCACTGGGTGTGGGCAAACTGGGACAGAGGATGGATACTGGGAAGTGTTAAGAAACTTAGAAATAAAAGAGAAATAAAAATGTTAAAATGACCAATCTTGAGTATATAACATCGTAGAGGGAGTCTGCTAGAGAGAAAATATATAATAGAGTTCTGCTCCTTATATATAAATACAGGGACATTTTAGACTGAACAGACAAATTGATAGCAGCCGATATGGTGGGATTTCTAGAACCCTTTTTACTCAAACTTATAGTTATTCCATTAAAACAAGATGCAGTACAGTAGTTACTCTAAGGACTGAGTAATAAGCATTCTCAGATGGTTTATTATCATTAATACAGACTTTTTACTTCGTGCTCTGATGAGAATAAGCTGCTACTACACTTCTTTGTTACTTGTTTTAACTACTTCATATCTCTAACTGACGCTCAGTTTCACCCAGTATTATTTAGTACTATATATAAAGAGATGAAAAACAAAAAAGAAAATATTTAGTTATCTTTAATCACACACAAATGTCTTTGTGTTGTGCTGTACATACAGTTTCAGAGCTGAAAGAATAAACCATAAGCCTGATCCAAAGTATATTATAGTCTTTCCATTTACTTAACTGGAGTTTGTATTAGGTCTCATATCTTCCTGTACAAATGCAATGACAAGATTATCTTCAGGCATTCACAATAGAAGACCTTTCCTATATGAAAAAGCAAAAGACCTCTTGGAAAGGTCTTCTACTGTGGATGGACAGTTCCTTTCAGAGCTAAATCTATTCTTCAGCAACCAGATAGATGAATATCTCACAGAGAGCTAATTCTTTCCTCCCACCCCTAGCCTGGGAGCAGAAACAAAGTCTTTTCACAGTAATTGCTCCAAACAGAAAACGTTCAAAGGAAGTTCTTAAGTTCAACAATTAAGTGCCACTCTCTCTCTATGGAAAAGGCCAGAGAAAGATCAGGATTTTTTGTCCTGAGTTAGATTCCAAGATAATTAGCAGTCTGTCCTTAATAGAACATGGGGAAGTTCTGTGAAGCCTGACCATACTGTGTACATATGCTTCATTAGTAGTCTTGTGTAATTCAAGTTTTACCAGCTCAATAAATATATTTGGTACTAACTTACCAGTTTTACATTGCATGCTTAATGAAAACATATTTGTCTCATTAGTATGTACAACACACAATGCTGTATAGGATGATAAATGATAAATGCAACCATGCTAAACTAAGATTGATACAATAATTAAATAACCAATATGATGCAATAATTATTACTCATTCTGTAAGTGTATGTGAGAGATTAGAAATAAGAGAAAGAGATGGGAGATAATAATTAAGAAACAATAAATAAATATATTATATCACTGAAATTTCTGCCAAAGTATTAATTCAGCTAAACTGGGAGCCAAAGAAAGGAGGAATATTATTTTGAGCACTGAAGTGAAGATCATAGACAAGTTAAGGAAAAGCTTTCAGTAATACAAAAGGAAGACAAATTGTTATTTATATTTAGAGACAAATGACAGTTTGAACTCTCTAATATTGACAGAAACCTTGGCTAGGTAGATAGGAACTAAAATGAAGTAAGGCCTCTCTGAAAATGGATGAGTAGCTTTGTATTGATTTCTTTTCATTTTCTTAGGAATAAAATGGTTGTAAGACTCAGTTAGGAGATCCTAGGTTTTTGCTCAGTAATTTTGACTTTGACTTAGTAGCTTCTGTGATACATCTGCTTCTATTTATTACATACCTAATCTAATATGGAATTTGTACTTCCTTCAGGTCCTGATATTGATTTATTTTTCACCAAGCTAAGGAAAGGATCACTAGATTTTTGATGCAAGTCATCAGACTGTAGACTGTTTTGATAAGTGGATGTAATATTATATCTCAAGAAACAAACATATTTGGAGAATATGAAGTCAATCAAAATTCGTTAAATATTTTTCTAAGAGAAGAAATACAAGTAATATACAAAGAATGAAAAACTAGTGGCATTCTGTTTATAAACATAAACAAACAAATACAACTATTCATCTAACTAACACGAAAATTTACTGAAAATGAATGAAGCTAGTAGATGAAATCGCACTAAAAGTAAAGGCTGAATTATCAGCCAATATAGCCTCAACCTTTACAAGAGTTGTGGGCCCAGTTCTGGTCCAACCTAATGACACTTTAGAAAGGAACAAGCTTGTTCTTATCTCTCTAGATCTAATTAATCTTGTCTTTACAAATCAATCACTAACATGTTACAACCTTCATGTCAGATTCTTTAGGTAAGCATTATGTTAGGATGGTAAACCTGCTCTTTTTTCCTGCTCTTTTCCCCTGCTAAGTTATGATGAGCCCAAACACTGAAAGAAATGGTCTTGCATTGGGTCTTGCAGCTGATAGGTTGCTTACCTCTGCCCTGTGGCAGAAATGCCACCGTCTGTGTCCATCTCCAGAAATCTCTCTCTGCCAGCGTGAGAGGCTGATGTTGAATTCCTCAGGGCGGGGGATCTTCCTCCCTGCCTACATGAAAAAAGCCTGGTGCCTCAGAGGCGGATTCTCTGGTCACCTGGTGGGGAGGGAAAAGCCCTGTTTACTGGCCCAGGTAGCCAGTGATGCTTTTTTTAATTGGTTGGCTAGTGGCCAGCACTGACAGCTTCAATTGGATCGAGCTGCTGAGATCAGAAAGGTTATTTAAAGGACCGGGCCAGGAAGAATGGAAGCCATTAGCCATGCGGTCACCCAGGTGAATCTGAAACTTGCTCTCTACTCATAACCGCATGCTCAAAGAGTGACCTGCTGTCGCGGCGCACCTCACGGCACCACTCCTTGTGTGTAGAGACTGCTGGGGAAAACCCAGCAGTGGGATAATGATCTTCGCAGCTGAGGGTTGCTGAGGCAACTAATAGGTGTCAGCTGACCTAAGGGGTGGGGGTTGGCCCTATAAAGCCCAGAGCCAGGCTGGGAGTTCTCTGCTAGCAGCTGGAGGGGTAGGAGCTCTCAGAGACAGTAATGCGAGTACAGCTCACAAGTGCTCCAGAGGCTAGAGAAATTATGTGGAGTAGTAGCCGGGAGGCTTGCTTTGTTATGGCTAGGTGCCTTATGTTTGAGTTACAGCCAGACGCTTGTGTTATGTTTTGTTAGTATTGTATTACACTGGTGGTTTGGGTGAGGCTGTAGGGATTGGAGGAGGCCTCGTAGGGACTCCAGCAGTGCAGGGATCCCAGCGCCTGGGAGGGTGTGATTCAGCACTAGAAAGGGCGCAGCAATATGGGGTGAGGAGACCCCCAGGCCTGAGAGGGGCACTATGGAGAAGCCCTAGCAGGGGGTAGTATTTGAGAAGCCCTAGGCCGTGGGCAATATTCTAAGGAGCCCCAGAGGGGCAATGCGAAGCCTGAGAGGGCAGCATTTGGGAGAGGCCCAAGAGGGCAACACATACTAAGAAGCCCAAGAAGCAGTACTGTTGAGAAGCCCAAGAAGGGGGCGATATTTTAAGGAGCCCAGACAAGGGGCAGCATTGAGAAGCCTGAGAAGGTGCATGTCAAACCGGCAAGAGACTAGCGCAGCATTAGACCCCGGCCTGAGGCTGGCTGCTGCGGTGGACCCCAGGAGAGACAGGGGTTAGCAGCAGAGAGCCTCCTCGAGAAGGGCAAGTGCTGCGGTGGTCCCCTGGTTAAAAAGGGGATAGCAGCATGGTACACCTGGCCTGAGAAGAGGGTAGCCGCGCAGTGGGCCCACAAGACCGGTGGTTTGCTAAGGGAAGCCTCTAGAGAAAGGGGGCACGGATAGAGAAGCCTCTAGAGAGCGGGTAGGCTTGATTTTGACACGCCAACGTCTGGGACATCAGCGAGGCTTGGGACGTGGTGTCAGGGGTGGTAGGAGCCATGTTTGGCCCTAAGGCCAGGGTGCCTGGAGTGCACCCATCATACGGGGGAAACATCCCGGTGGATCCAGGAGATCATAGGGACGAAGGTCCCGGTACACTGTGCCTAAGGCAGTAATAACGCAGCCTCCCAACCTAAACCTATTATCATCAAAGTCAGCGTGGGCGAGACTTGAGGGTGCCTTGGGCCGGACTTGGCGGGGCGGAGGGCCTTCAGGAGATCATGGCCCTCCCATAGGACCCCACCGTGACACTTGCCTTCAGAGGAAAACTCCAACCACCTCTGGATGATGCGTGTGAGTAAGCTTCTCGAGATTCGACTAGATATTTGGCTGACAGTAACTCAGATGCAAAATCAAAAGGGCTACCTCAGCCATACTGGTTTGCTCTATGGGATTCCTCGGATATTCCTCTGATATTTCTATGTTACTGCTCTATCTTTTACACTGTTTTCACTCTACCCCCTGTAATCAATAAACTTCTCCTTGTGACCAGTGTGGGAGACTTATTGAGGGGTGGGTCTAAATTATGCTGAGGAGTCCCCTTAGGTCTGTGGACTAAGAGAGACTTTCCTAATAAGCCCCTGACTAGGAGGAAGTGCTCCAAGTGCCTGCATTGGGTCTAGAACCTATTGGATGATCAGGCCTGTGTTTTCCAAGGTACGCAGAGCCAGAATTGAGTCCAGAGCCTTGGATGGTGACAGTGGGAACCCCAAGCTAGTGGGTGTGCTCCAGGGAAGGGGTCGGCCAGATGTGAGGCACCCCAGGGAGGGCACTCAGAGCCTGGAAGTTGGTTGGGCACAGTGAGGTGGGTGGCTCAACACAGGAGCACCCCCTACTGGCCTGCCACATGCCCAAGTTAGAGATTTAACTTGGCATAAGGCTTAAAATGCTACCGTCACCAGAAGTGTAATGCTTATTCTAATCAACATCACCAAAATTACATGTTTGTTTACTTAATGGAAAGTAGGGTTTTAAATGGTTAATCATTTGTCTAATCATTTGACCGTTTGTTTAGTCATGGATTAGAGGAACTCAAACCAGACAGCGAAGGAATCCAGTGGTATATCAAGAGGGAAAATACAAAGGTAGGTTTTTAAGATGATTAACCGCAAGTGACTGAAAGTAGTAGGGGTAATGATCTCACACAGGTGCAGAGTGAAAATTTATCATGGTAATGGGCTAATGCATAGCCAAGTCCATGGAAATTAAGGTATCCCATGGGCATAATGGGAGGAGGCCGGGGGAGGAAACTGGGCATGCTTTAATGCTAATGGGTGTGAACTGGAAGGTATAAATGTCTGAACGCAATGATGTTCTGTGCCACTCCTAAGTGGGTGGGGACTTGCCCAAAGTTGCCTTCATTTCAATAAAGTTGTTGAACGCAGTGTGTGCTTGTGTTTGCCCTATGAGTGGTCATGCTCATGATTCCATGGGCAATTGATTCGTTGCCTCCCCAGTCATTGGGCCTCATGTGGAGTCGAGATTTAACACATTACAGTAATGCTCAGGTTCTTTGCATAGATTAGGCATTGAATGATATATTATCCTAACTAATAATGATATATTATCATAATGACTGGGGAGTAAACAAGTTTCTTTAAACATAGGGACTTTAGTCCAGTTTCTAGGCTGAAGTCCAACTGGAAAATTACATTTTGCCTGCTCACGACTGCCTGGAAAAGGCTTGTTCTATCTTTAGCTGTCATACAAATGGGCAAATGTTTCTCTTTAAATGTGTTCACATTTAAAGACAGGCTTCTATGTCATAACTGATTGCATTCCATTAATGGTAAAATTATCTTTGAATATACATTTTGCAATCAGTTTGTAAAATATGTTAACTACTTTAGCATCTTTGGATGCAAAGAAATATTGTACCTGCTATACTACACTACTAGGGGCTGTAAACTACATAGCTGAGGATTGGAACAATGCCACTGTACTCTGGTGCTAAACCATTCTCTTAAAGCCATAGGAAATTGAGTAACTTAGGGCCTTGTTACTTGATGAACAGGGTCTGCTCCAGAAGTCACCTAAATTTATCTGACTGGGTTTGGCAGCAGAAGGCAGAAGGATCCACCTCTGGGGCTTCCAGAAAATGGAGTCCAGCTGCTACACTGCCCTAGACCCACTGTGTGCACTTTGGGGTGGCAGGACCAACTGTATATACCATGGTCTAGGCTGCCACTCCATGCCTGGGTCAGGCAGGACCAAGAGACCTCCTGTGGGCTGGACAAAATGGCCGGTGAGATCTGTTTCATGGGCCATATTTTGCCCATCCCTGCTCTAATGGCAAGTCACAGCTGTGTGGGTGACTGTCAGAGATAATGCAGCAATCACACCTTAAGGTGAAAAACTAAGTTGAATAATGCTAAGCCTATTGACATTTGTGAAGCTTACAGAGTAAGGTAAAACAAGACCATTAGAGAAGTCATGAAACTACTCTGAATTACTGGGGGCTGAATCAGATCCTCATGCTTCCAAGCATTAAGGATCTCTACCTGAGGCATTGACAGTACTGCTTCTGTGACAGGCTTATGCCTGGTGCTTGGCATGCTCTGCGTGCCTATCTACATGATACCTGTCCCATTCGCCTGTCATGACTTGATGTTCTGAGATGACCCTGTAGTCACCTGGCAGCAATCCAGTGGTTCCTTATGGGCTGGTTGTGACCCTAGTAGTGCACCTTCTGTGGGGTTTCTCCTCCTCCACCAGTTTCCACTTTGGCAATATTTGCCATTGTTGTGACATAAGAGGTATTTACCACATGGGGCATCCCATGGTGTTAGACTGTGGCTGGTATCCTCAGGGGTCCATTCCCCCTGCCTATGCAAGGATGTTAACTAAACTGATAAGATGAACTCAAGATGGCTCAGTTTAGTGGCCAAGTAGGGCACAGGTGCCTCAGTGCCCTGAGCTTCTTTCCCTCTTTTTGGGGTGCAAGCTACTTTAGGCCTTACTCCCCCTTGCTTTCCTTATTGAGCTGCTTGGGCCACTTGCAGAAGAACCCTTTCTAGATGGACCCTTCCTTTGCTGCCACCAGGCCAGGTCTGGCTTCACCTCAGGGTGGGTACCTTTGGATCCCCACAAGGTCTGTGTCCTCTCCCAGCCACCAGAATCCCCAGTTTGCAGGCATCACTGGTGGGCCTATGAGGTTCAGGCACTGCTTTGGGGAAACCATCCCTGGTTATTCCTTATGGGTGGCCCCTGGTTATCTGTAGCTGGAATTGCTGAGCTAGGGTCCTCAAGCGCGTATCCTCAGGTGACTGCTTAGCTCCTGCTGTGCTGCAAGTTGGGCCCAGCTTATCCCAGATCAGCTCTGACACAGGGCTTGCTGGTGGGACACCAGCACCAAATTTAATTTAGTTTCCTGACACTGGCCAGTCACTCCCAGTGGACAATGTGCTTTCAGCTTCTCTCTGCATCTTCCCTGAGCAGGATGCAGCTGACTCTGCAGCTGCTGCTTGAGGGGCAGCCTGCTGGCTGTTCCATACAGGAGGCACAAGGTGTGCATCCTCAGTTTCCCCTGCAGTGGAGAAAGAGCTCAGGGCTTTGAGGGTGAGAATGACAGGGGCCATTTCTGATCCTTCAGCTACTTTTTCCCATTACTTCCATCTCCTGTGAGCTTTTGGCCTATCACCCAGGGGCTCCTGGCCAATTGGGAGCATGTTCCTTGCCAGTGCAGTGTTGGCTTAGCCACATGGGCTCCATGTATCCATGCCACGGACAAATGAGTCAGGCAGGTGGCTGTTATAGCTTCCTACATTCAATTCTGCACTGGATACAGTTTGATAGGACTGTAGGATCTAGTTGTGAGTCTGGATATTTGGGTCTAAGACTTCTAAAATGTTGAGCCTCTCTCACTATTTATAAATGTAATAAAAATGAAAAACAAGATCATGTATATAATGCTTTATATTAAGTACTGATTGAATACACTGCTGGGTCAGGTGTCTTTGTCCATTGCTGTTTAAAAAAGCTATAAAAGCAGCAAAGAAAATTTATCTTAATTTTAAAATTAACAGCTGGGTCTGAAACTACTTGAGCTGGCTACATTTCCTGGTGCTCTTATTTACTATTTTTACTGGATACTGTATGTTGTGATTTACATTATTTATTTCTGGTTTTAATTTTAAGTTACATTCAATACATGTAGCACTGTGCCTAGTCACACAATAAAAATACAGTGAAATTATGGAGACTGCCTGTATTACCAACCCCAACTACACAGCTAATCTTATTGAAAATATGGCACTGACTTAAGTTATCTTTCAAAGGATGATGTATTCAGCTTTTCCAATATCCATGAGATGTGACTTTGTGTGGAATGGAAGAATGCAGTTAGTACTGAAAGGCAAAATGCATGAGGATCATCAGTGCTCAGTACATCTAAATGCTGACTCAAAGATTTGAAACCAAGGGACTTTCTCTCACTGAGGTCTTCCAACAAATTATTGATTCTCACTGATCTTTCCATTAATATATTTCTTTCTTATGTCATGAGTGATTGCATTAAAGTGCTTAGTAACCCTCTAATCATGTGCATCTCCTGAGGCTTCAATGATCTTTGGTTTTAAAAGTAATTTGTTTTCAATGTAGCCTTATGCATCCTAATGAGGTAGAGGGAAGGGAGGGGCAAGGTTCAGGGGAACTGGGAATACAATGTTTTAGAATGTGCATTTGTGAGATGAACAGTTTGCTAAACTCTTCAAGGCAGGATAAAATCACAATTCAATTCTGTATCTTTCTGAATAATAATTTGCTATAAACACAGGCAATCTAAGCCAGACCACTGCTGATCAAATTATTTTTGAATTTCTTTATATTAATAGAAAACAGTCCATTAGCAATGAGCAAGAACTACTAATAAAGCCTACATTATAGTGACCCCAAAGGAAAAAAAAAACACTGAAAATGAATGAAACACCAAAATCATGAAGATGTAACATTAAAATATAAATGATGGCCAAGCATGAAAAAAATTCTTCTTCTAAACATACTGGATGCCTATACACAAGTGTGGAGATTGCTCCGATGCACCATATTTACAGCATGTCAGAACAAATGTGATTTAATTGAGTCTGCTAGAACATGGTAGTTTCTGTGCTCCAGCAGTCTCCCATGTCTTGTGTACGAGTGTCTTCATGCCTCAGAACAGTGGCAGGGGCGCTTGAACCAAAGCTTGTTGAGTATTTTGAATCTTTAGTGCAAGCACCTCCATCACCATTTTGATGCATAGGAATGCTGATACACAAGACCCAGAAGCACTTTAGAGTGGCTCCTGGAGATGCTTTAATTAAAGTACCATCCACCCCAGCCCTGAAGCATGTGTAAAAGTTCCTAGTGCTTTTACAATAAGGTTTGATTTGCACAGTGCTGGGCACCTGAACTCCACATGAAGTCAGTGTAAGCTACTGAAATTCAGGGTTCACCCACTCACAGCTCTCTCTCTATATAAAGCCCCATAGCCAAAAATTGCGTGGATAGACAGCAAAGACTCTAACACAATCTTACATCAGCATCTATCTACCTTCAACATTGTTAGAGTACTATTAAGCAGATTGCTCCCAGGACCTAAATTCAATGGGAAAATTACCACTGACTGATGTACTTTTAATCAAGCACAGATCTATTAAACCTAAAATCCAATCAAGAAAATCAATCTGCCTCAATGCTTAAAACAAACCATAGCAAAATTCAAAACACTGGAGTTCACTTTTTAAAAAAATGTTATGAAATATAATCTAGCCACAAATCCTTGCTTTCTTTGGAAATCAGAAAAGTGTCTCACATTCACAGTGGGCAGTTAATCCTTCTACTCTATCTTGCCCATTATCAGTGCTGTGGCATTTTCAGATGCTGTCAGATTCAAAGCTGGCGAAAGGGCCTTGTTACATGGCAATTTTGGGTTGCTCCTGGAGCTCTTAACACCTGGACTATTCACACAGTAGCACCTGAAACTCATTTTAAACACTTGTTGGGTGGTTCAAAGTTACACCACTGCAGGGCAGGATTACCTCTGATCAATGTCACTCAGCTTGTTTCTCACTAAGGTGTAGTCAGTCTAGTTTACATTTTAGTGTAAACACCCTACTGCCCCTCTTCCCCCCGATGGCCCAGATTGGGTACCCCACCTTCTCCAGTAACCCTCATCTCCACCCACTGTTCTCCTGTCACCCTCCTCCTGCTTACTTGTTGCTGTCTGCCCTGAGAGAGCAGGCAGAGAAGAGTTAACTTGTCAGCCTGGCTGCTGCTACTACCACTCTGCCACCACCACTGCTGCTTTCTGGGCTGGGTTCAGCCTGGAGAAGAGCAGTCAGGCCAGCCATGCAGTTTAACCCTTTACTGCCTGCTCCCCTGGACAGGCAGCACAGGAAGTCACAAGTAAACAGGAGGCGGGGGGGGGGGAGGGTAGTGAGGACAGCAGGGAGCGACGGGGAACCAGGGAGAAAGCCAGAATGGGAGATGGGGCTGATCCTTACCTTTCAGATTTCTAGGCTCTAGTGTTTCATTAAGGTGTAGCACCTTCCTGGACTGTAACAACTTGTTTAGCAATTAGGCTCTTGCTAAACTGAACATGTGACTGTTCCAAATTCAAGCTGGCATTAACGCCGATCCACTGAGGCTCTGAGACTCACAGTATAACATGTAACAAGGCCCTAAGAAAGGCAAGATACTTTGATTAACAAAGAAACAAGTCTTGGTGAGGTGTGAAGAGTTGAGTCCCCAAAGTGTTTAGCCAGCATGCTTAATTTGGTCGAAGTGGTGGCTTTAAAAAGATCCCCTCTTACACTATAGACAACGGCAAAGACTCCGAATGCTATTGAAGATTCCTCACCCTGACAAGTGTACACAGCATAATAAAACCAATGTCAAAGAAAACTTACAATCTTCCATTTGTGTCCTGCCTCTCTTCCAGTCATAATGTTTCATGAAAATTTCTTTTATTTTATTTTACTTTTGACTAATAAATCTGCATGACTAACTGAATGATTTAGATTGCATTAATATATAACAACTACATATCTACCTTGCAATGGGTCCTGTATTGTCTTCCACCTCTACCAAGCCATATAACACTTCTAATTTTAACATTTTCTCAATAAAGCTTTCAAAGTTCAAACCAATGGCATTTGGCAAATGGTGGGTGACATCTTCACAATGAAATGGCTGCCCACATTATCCATGGGCAAAGTGAATTATGCTGTATTGCTGAATTCAACAATTACATGCCAGTAAGAAGATCCATCTTCTTACAGACAGATAGACAGAGATATTAGAAACAAGAGAAACTCTTGAAGCAACTAGCTTGAATTTCTTATTATTTTTAATGCAGGGCTACATATACCAATTAAGCTGCTTGCAAGGACAACTTTTAAGCCCCAGAGAAATGATGGGTATCATCAATGTTCTTCCTGGATGAAAGCACACCTCCCACTTTCTTCAAGAAGAACCTTTATTCTGACTTCCAGGGTTTGATGTAATGAGGACAGGCACAAAAGAATGGGCCAAGGGATACAGGGTTTATATATAACCCTGGGCCATGTTGCAGATGTGTGATATGTGACACTGCAGACCCATCTGTGGTGCTATATCACACTGCACATGCAGGCATTCTCCGTCCTGTTACTTTGCAGGAGAGAGAAGGGGGTTTGACCCTAAAAAATAACCTGCACCTTAAAAAAGTGGGGCAGCACACATGGCAGCAGCACATGCTGCACAAAACTAGAGTCTGGCCTGCTGGAGCCACACTCCAGCTGCCAGACAGGCTCCTAGCTCAAGGATTGGTGTGATTTCAGCTCTCCAAGGTGATCAGAGCTGTAAATAAGGATGCTGGGGCCAGCAGAATTGCTACCCTCAGCCTTCCCTACCCCACCCAGGATAAACTATCATGTACCAGGGTGCATGTAGCATGGGCGTTCCCCGGGGACAAGTAGCAGTAGCACAAGGTCTACAGCTGCTACTTGTCCCCGGGGCACAAATGGCGACGTGCATCTGGATATGGGCCTGGTGGCCAAAGCACACTGAACAATGGACACAGCATGTCTGTGACAGAAAGAGGTGCAATATCTCACATATATGACAGGACTGCACTTTAACTTGAACTGGGAAGGGGTTTGGGACAGAAGTTTCATAAATCAGTTTGACCCAAATCAATTAAGTCTGATGCCACATTCAACCAAGTTTATCTTAAAACAGTTTTAGCCATTTTGAAACTGGTTAATGTGCACTAAACATTTGTTTTGTTACAGGTTTCTGGTCTCTTAAACTTGTTTATGTGTAACTTCTGTCCCTTGCCACAATGTTTGCAAGAGTATAACTTATACTGGTATAGTTTTACCCTTGGTTCTTTCTGTGGCAAATCTACATTTTAAATCTAAATAAGTTACCATAGTATAGGGCTCTCAGTAGGATTTCCACTCCAGGGTATTAAAGGCTAATTACATTGATATGTAAACAGAGTGAAGACCCATTAGGGAAAGTTTTAATCTCTAATTTAGCAAGATACTTAATATAAGTTTACCTATAAGCATAGGTAACTCTAATGATTAAGGATTCCTACAGACATTAAAATCCTGATTTAACTGATGATACTTTACATAAAGCACCATGAGTTAGAGTCCTCCTGTCCCCAACCCAACAAATTTTGCCTGTTGGATCATGGGGAGGGTGGAGACAGCCTGCACCAGCCCTGGCCATTAGGCAGGGCCACTTAAGCAGCCTCCAAGGAGGCTGCCAAT
The DNA here is from genome assembly GCA_030014935.1 of Caiman crocodilus. Lineage (NCBI taxonomy): Eukaryota > Metazoa > Chordata > Crocodylia > Alligatoridae > Caiman > Caiman crocodilus. The sequence continues at coordinate 50,144,108 of JAGPOW010003685.1, forward strand.
CTGCCCCTCTCCCCAGCCCCACTCCCCCATTCCCCAGGTGTGGGGCTGTCATAGGGGGTGGGAGATGAAAGGAGAGGAAGCTGTTGACTGCTCTGAATGGCCACAACTGAGGATGACTAGGTTGGAATGGTGCCACCTCACCTCATGGAACCAATTTGACTCCCCACAAGACCCCAGCCAGAGTAGCTGGGGGAAGGGGGCCTGTGAGATGAGGAGGGCTCCATTTTCCCCCTCCCCCAGCTATGGCCATTCAAAGCAACTGGCAGCTCCATGCTGGATGCTCCAGGCTGCTTTGAATGGCCAGAGCTAAGAGTGTGTATGTGTGTGTGGGGGTGGAATGGGATAGACCTCCTTGCAGGTACCTCCTGTCTCCCCCCGAAAAACCTGACTCTCCCCCACAGTACCCCAGCTTAGGTAGCTGGGTGGGGGGAGGAAACCTGTGAGGCAAAGGTCTCCATACCCCTCTCCTTCCCCTCATCTCTTACCATTCAAAGCAGCCAACAACTCCTTCCTCTGCTGACAGCCCCACTACCACACAAAAAACTAGCCCTGGTGGGAACGCAAGTTCCCTAAGGTGCTCTGCTTTACAGCACCTTAAAGTAATACCTTATTTTAGCAGGATTTATTTTTCACATGATTGACCATTTTAAAAGTGCCCTGCTGCTGTGCACATGTGTTGCATTACAACTGTAGAGCACTTTCCAATTGCATGAAAAAAGTCACTTGTCTAAGCACCTTAAAGGTAAGACATGGTTAAGTAAATTGCTGACTCAGGGCTCAAAGAGTCCATTATGAACTCTGTTTGCTCAGAAATATAAGTTTTCTCAATCGGTCCTGATAAAGAACATTCTCGTACTGTAAACCAGGGACTGGCCTAATATTAACTTGCCTATGTACTGGAAGGGACAAATGTAGCTACGTTCCATTTCTGAATGTTACCCTGGTAAGTGCACCAAGCATGGATAAGCTGCCCCAAGCATGGACCTGGGTCTATGCTTACTAAGTCAGGATCTAAGCATACTAATACAGCATTTCCTCATTATTTGTTTATGTATTAGCTTCATTATTTATTCATTTACAGCTGTTCTGAACCCTACCTAAAAGGGTGAGAACATCTTTATGGCACCAGGCCCCAGTGAAACCCAGCTATACTGATCCATGCTCTCCATCATTTAAAACAAATCCATCGATTGAGACTTTGCAGAACTTTTTAATGCAAGCAAAAAACCCCCATTCTATAAATATTTTTTATATTTAAACATGAAAGCTCAAAAACGTTTTGGATGCAGTTGGTCAAATTCCATCTAGGACTTCCATCATCAGCACTGTAACTGTCTTTCCTATCATTTCATCTATCACAGCTACATAACCTGTAATGCTACAGTGAAGCCATAAGAAAAGTCAGGAAGGGGGCATCCTATCAATCATTGAATATGAAAGACTATACAGTGATACTTTGATAGAGTGAATCTGTCAAAGAAACAGTATTTTATCTCTTATCCATCTTATACCGATCTCTTTTTGTTAACCTTAGAGGGTGGACTATCAAAACAGGCCCCCACAGGGGACAGGAGAGATATGACCCACCCTCAAACAAGCAGGCAATTTATGCTTATTTATTAGGTGTTATTAGAAACCTGAAATACAGAAGTTTTATTCCACCTCACTTTATGCTGAGGTTTTCAGTTCTTTAAGCTAACATGAACAGAGTCCAGAGAACTCACAACATTTATGTTTATACAAGGAAACCTTGGAGAATTTGACATTTTTAGATTACTTTTACTTTTAAGCCAAAACTGGACTAAATCCTACACTATCCAGTATACTTTTATTCAAGCCTCCACCAGAGCCTAACTAGCAAAGAACACAATTAACTTAATCCAGTCTCTTTCACCCTAGCTCCACATCCCACCAGGGACACTACTACTAAGCAGAGATGTACACATTTTCTTTTCATGCAGAACATTCCAATAAGAACAAAAATAAAAATATTTCAAAGAAAACATTTCTCCTAGTTCTGCTACTGACTTATACTAGTGTGATATTAGGAAGACGACCATCATGTACCTACTTTTTCGCCTCTATTTTTCCTTTATATTGCTAAAATAAACTTCTTTTCATGTAATACCTTATTATCACATGTCTTTAATATAATCCCCTTTTTACAAATCAATTGCCATTCTAGCATGCTGCTGCCATCCAGAGGAGTATTCCTTATATATATTAGACCAATATCATCTCACTTACATATCATGCAGAGGAGAAGGTGTGCTAAGACAACCTCCAATACTTCACCATTTCAAAATAAACCTTCTGTTAAATAGATAAATCATTAATTGTAGCCTAGTAGTAGCTGAAAACAGTAAATTAGTTGTAGTGGTTAATTTATTCATGATATTTATATGTTAGAGCTTTGTAGTATTGTTCTATTATTTTTGTAATCTCACCAAGACATGTAAATTTCTACAAGTCTGAAGAATATCTCAGCCTACCAGCTTCATCTGATCATCATAATTCTTGTCTGCCTCTACAAACATGAGATCACTGAAAATGAAATGTTCCACTTCATTTGACCTTTTCTTGTAGAAATATATTAAACATGTATAAAAAATTGTACATTTTCTTTCATTGATTTCAGAATGTATTCAACCTGAAAGCAACAGAACATGGATTTCAAGAGCTGTCAGACACTCAATTTACTGCAGTTCTGGGTACTAAAATGTGCAGGGCTCAAAGAACATCAAAAACAAAGCTACAGTTACATGCTCAGAATACAGAGGACCCATAAGAGAATTTCAGTGTTTGCTAGCAGGATTCCCAAGTATGAACTTTTGTTTATTTGTGCTTTTCTTATACTTCTTACAGTGAAAACCAGTTTCTCTCTCTCTCTCTGGTCTAATTATTACAGTGTTTATGCTCACTCTGTGTATTAATTGATGTAGGCTGATGTAGTTGCTCAATTAGTTAACATGCATATGCTTAGGACCAGATATATGTGTGCATGTACAGATAGCATCATGAAAGATGTATATAGATGTATGCATCTGTAAATACATACAAGTGTGTGTGGCTATCTACTCATTCTGGTGTATTCATTATGGTGATTATGTCATTGCTTCTACAAACATCTAGAAGCTTAACTTCAAAAACACAGTCTTATTGACTTTAGTATGGACTAATCCTATTATATAAGGTTCAATTTAGATATAATTCTAGATTTAGATATAATTTTCATTTATGTTAAACCCTGCTTTTTGCAAATACAGAGTATGCTAAAGGAAACTTTATTATACTGTAAGTGTGTCTATAAAACACCAGATCTTTTAATATCCTAGATATAAGTTGTCATATGAAACAAATGAGATGTTAGATTTATTATGTGGCATACAACTTTAATTACTTATAATTGACACATTTCACTTTCTTCCTGTGGTCTTGTTTCTGCATTCTGGTAAGTATATGGAAAAATATTTTTATTTACTTAAAAGAGAACATATTGTGAGAAAGTTTCAGTAGAGGTTGCTGAATATTACAGAAATGCAATAAGGCTGCTCTTTGTAAAGGCTGATATTTGCTTAAAATAATTTGCTTTTGAATGAGAAAGTAAATGGACAACGGATTAAACAAAGAACATTCACCACACTAGACATTCAGCAAAATATCTTATCATGATTTCACAGCTTGCCACGCTTTTAACCTGCTTACCTTAAATTAATTAATTTTCTCTGAACAAGGGAAATATTAAGCATTTTTCGAGATCTGGCCTTTGAGACTCAGGCTTCTGACACCATTGATTTAAAGGTGGGATGGGATCTGATCCATGATCCCAACAATCACAGTTCCTGAGAATCCACATTCATGGCAGGAGATATGATTGTGAAACTGGGGGTCAGATCTAAATCACACTCTATTGCCTATGCAAGGGGACCTGTAATCATAATCTTGGGCTTCCCTTAACCAGTGAGTAGCAAGCCAAGTGCCTTATGTGCCCAGGGCTGGAAGTGTCAGCTTCAGGAGTGCATTGGAGCCTTGAAGGGCTCCCACAGCTGGAAGCACCAGCCTGATAGTTAGCTCATTTTAGATTCTCATGGTGTAGAACAGTGAAAGTCCACGCGTGCACCATATGATTAGAGGTAAGAAGTTTCTAGAGGGTTTGAACTCTCAACCTTGATGAAATCATGACCTACTTTTAAGGTCTGGACATGCATAGTGTATAATGGTAATGCAACTGTTTATCAATGCTGCTATGTTAATTAATAAAGCAGTTAAGATAATGTTGCTTGTACTGAGTTGAAATAGTTTGAATTGATTGCTCCTTTTAAGTACTGCCCAGGTTTGAATTTGATTGGGTATTGTGAAATGGGCAATGATTGGACCATTGGGTGAGTGACAGGTGGCATGATTAGAAGGCTATAAATCCTGTCTGGAGCAGCCAGCAGGGGCTTTGGCTTGGGCTTGGGCTTGGGCTCGGGCTCGGGCTGGACAATTCTGACTGAGGGATCTCGGGGTATGGGGGCTCATTGAGTGCAGTTCCTTGCTATGACCTGGACATTGGGAAGCTACAGTTGGGTAAAGTATCACCCTTTCCCTATTTGAGGTGCTGAGTACCTAAGCAGGGAAAAGCTAGAAATCCTCAGGGACTGTCAGAGGATTTCTCCTGCTGACCAAGCCCAGGGTGCTCTTGCTGCAATCTGGTTTCTGGGTTGTCTGTGAGGTTGCACAGCAGTTAACTGTGCAGTGACCAAAGCTCACCTTAATGTGTAGTTGATTGGTTGTGTGACCAGGGACATTGGGTTTGGGATGTACATCAGGTTATTGTCCCGACAGGTGTATTTTATTGTGTTACAGCTCGGGTGTTACGGAAATATTATGTCAGATAGTTGTTGAATGGGTTTTGTTGTGTAATACAGCTTATATTGCTCAACCTACTTGTATACTTGTAGTGTATAGCTACTCCTCCTAACTCTGAGTGGGGTGGGGCAGTAGATCAGTGCTCAGGGAAATTAACGTACTTTAATGCCCCAAATCTGACTACTTGTGGGATTAATTAAACCTCTGGATTAATTAGTTAATTGGCATCTCTACAGGCGGTCCTTCAATGGCAGAATTTAATCACAGAAAAAACAAGACTCCAATCATAATACGAAGAAAGCAATATCTAGGCCTGATACACAATCTATTAAAAACATGAAAAGACTGCATATTAGGCCTTTAAGATGTAAGACTCTACAATACTACTGAAAATTTAAAAGATCATAAAAATGATATGTCAACATGATCCAATACAGTACAAAGACATTAGAGCAACATCTAAGTAAGGACCCTTCTGCACTGAAGGAAATATAGCAAACGAGAAGTCCGTACTAATATGGCTGTATTCCTGATCCATAAAAATTGTGACATTTTGAAACAGTCAATTGTATGTGTTCACACCCAAAGATGACTTGTTTAGAGATAGCTCAGATATCCCTGCACCATTGTGCAGTGTAGACATACCAAAAGACATCTATATTTCTTTGAAGCTTTTAGTTAGGTTCCAAATTGTTGTTTTGGTGGTGATGAGCATATAGATTTTTTAAAATAATTATTCCACAGAGAACACTTGTGGTCATTCACATCTCTGTCTTATTCCTAAAAAGCCATTCTCCATAATAAACTGATTTAAATTCTCCCATCAGTCAAATAATTATGGATGTTTTGGAAGGGAATATGAATGTTTTGAATAGTTAAAGTGTCCAGCTATTTTCTCTTGCCTGCTTTCCATAATTATTCTCACCATTTAATTTTTTTATGAAAAAAAATCTATTATCACATTCAAATTAGTATTTACCATTAAGTTTACCACTAACTTAATTTGTAACTATGTGCCTCAGATGAAATTAGAAATACATACATTATTCATGAAGAGAACCTAGTAGTTCTACACTATTATTTCTTGTGTGAAGCTTCAATGTGTCAGCCCTCAAGTTTTCTTCTGGCAGGGAGTAAATGCTTCAGAACTCCTGTGAGAACAACATGTAGCTGTCACATTGAAGATAATGCAGTTAATCTCTTTGTTACATTACAGCAATTTTAATAAGTTTTATTGTGCAACGTTTCTATATGGTAAACCTGTAAAAAGCCTATTCATTTACTAAGTAAGCAGCAGGATAGTCTGTACATAGTTGCCCACTTAACAATTAGATTAGTGTATTCAGAAACAGCAGCAAATTCTTTGCATAAAAGGAGGCAAACACAACAAGAACATCAGTCATTCCTCAAAGGAAAGATGACAGCTACTTTCTAATCTTTAGTGATTTAACATGAATTTAAATGAAATTAAATATTATTTTAGCTTTTCATTGTAAATCTTTCTTCAATGAAGGCTCATCATAGTAGCATTTATGTCCAGATCACAGTGTGATATGTTATAGAAAATTCCTCAAGAAAAGCTTTGCTCTTCTGAAAATCCATTCTTTTTAATGGGGCATTTTATCAGATCCATGTAAATTTACATTTGGTATTTACATTTACATTTATATCTGGCATCGTTGGAGTCCATGAATTAATCACGGATGAAAATCTGGGTATAGTATTTAAATACACATGGGTCAGCTGATACCTGTCTGAAAACTTTATGTGCACTTTTAAATATTTGGCAACAGCTGGAAGTAAAGGTGTGAACACATTTGAAGGACATGATATATGATGATATAGCTTATTTTACGCTATATCATCATAAATCAGGTCCCTACTTGTGCAAGTTGTGGGAGCTGCACTGGGAACATGATCTAAATAAGCTTCACTAGGTGAGGGAAGGGCCAGATTGGGGTGGTGGTAGGGAGAGATAGTGGCCCCAGGGGGGGTTTATAGAATCATAGTTAATTAAGGTTGGAAAGGACCTCAGGAGGTCATCTCTCATCCAATTAGGGTGGCCATCATAGATGACATTCTGGTTTTCTGCTACTCTGTCCTCTATTGCTATGAAATCCAGTGCCTTTATGTCCTCAATTCTTATCTTGAAAAGAAAAATAGAGGACATAAAGGTGTCTGATTTTGTATCAAAAGAAATAAAAAGAAACCTGGCCCGTGGAACTTCTTTTCCCTCCTTCCTGTGGCTGCAGTGAAGCAACCAGCAGCTAAGGAGGAGGGAAAATCCCTTCAGCTCCCCAGGGCTGCCTGGGCTGGGGAACCGAGACTGGGAGAAACCCCTGAGGGAGAGGTTTCCCCAACATGGCTCAGCAGCCAGACAGGGGACTTCTTAAACCCCTGTGGGGGGGACAGCAGGAGGTTGTGGGGGAGCCAGTTGGGGAAACTTGGCTGGGCTGGCAATGGCCAGCAGGCTGGGAGACATGCTTTAGCACCCCCTGCCTATTGGTCTGTGTCAGTGCAAACCTCTCCCTGCCTTTCCCAATTGAAAACTGAAAATCAGTTTAGTTGGTTATCATTTCAACCTATGAAGCTTAGAGAAAGCTGCCTAGATTGAATCAATTCTGCCTTTAGGCTTTTTGGCACTATCTATACTTAACTGTTCTAGTAATAACTTTGCAAACAATAAAGAACAAATGAAACTAGGGATTGAGATGTTTTCCTGATTAGATTCTGTCTCTGAATAGATAAAAAATAATGTCTAGTTAAAAATAATCCATAATTTGTTTCCTTACTGGCATAGTTTCCATTGAGAAAATACTCCAAATATTTAGAAAACACTCCAGCTCAAATAAAACATAAAAACCAATTATTCCACAGCTACTAAAACCTTATCCTTAACCAATAGTATCTCTTCATTTCTAATGGACACAAAATGGAAACATTAACTAAAAATAGACTAACCAACTCTTACAATACAAAAATACAAATATAAATGGAGGTAAGGGGAGAAGTATCTACAAGAATATAGGACAAACATTATAGTCCCTGTTCTGAATACTAGTATATTTTGGAGTAATCTCTGGTTAAATCAATGGAATTGTGCTATAGTAAAATAAGTTTACCTGAGATTAAGTGTTATGTATACTTATCTATGTCAAAATGATCCATTTTTTTGGATAGTTCCATCCCTAGTATTCAGAACATGATAGGGAACTAACTATCCCAGGGGGCAGAAGAAGAGGCATGAGAGATTCATCCTGTGGCAGGACCCGGGACAGAGATAGCCCATCCCTGCAAGAAAATCCCTGAAGCCAGGGTGAATTTACTAGGGCTGTAAGAGTCAGCAGTGATCCAATCTGGCTTCAGGTCCAGCTGCTTTGGATGGCTGCAATCTAATATGGAGCTCTGGACTAGGTTTCTGCCTTGATCTGGCTGAAGCAGCTCGGTAGCTTCAGAGCTGCCTTGGAGATCTGGTCATAGGGTATAATGGGGAATCAGTGCAAGATCTATAGCTTGGATTTTTTTGTATGATTTTTATGAAACTTTCAGGGCTGCTAGCCTCTACTACAGGCATGGGGGCTGCCAAGTTTCAAGAAGATTGGTGCAGGAGTTTGGGAGGAACTGTACCCCAAATTCTTGAAAGCCAAACTCATGTCACAGCTGTGTTACACTACAGGGGGCTAAAAACTGCAGGGATGGTAGCTCTTGCTGAGACTAAAAAGCCTGCCATGTTTCAAGAAGATCAGTGTAGGGGTTGGGAAGAAGATACAGTGTAGGGGAACTGCACCCCAAGCTGCTGACAGGCAAAACTCCTGTCATGTCTATGTGTTAGAACATGGGGGGGATCAAAACTGGAGGGGTGATAACTCTTACTGAGGCCACAAAGCCTGCCATCTGTGAGTGTGTGTCCTAGAGAAGGCCTGAGTGAGTGCTAGGCCCTGCCAGGCCATGAAGCCTGCCAGCTATTTGTGTCCTAGAACAGGCCAGTGTGAGTGCTGAGCCATGCCAGGCCGCGAAGCTTGTCAGCTGTGTGTGTCTCGCTAGGGGAGTCTGTCATTTGGGACCCTGCACCCCAAGCTGCTGGCAGGCAAAACTCGCGATGTGGGTGGGTGACATGTGTTAAGATGCACCCTTCCTGGCACTGGAGCCTCTGCAAAACACAACAGTGTGCCCCACTGAGGCCTCCACCTCCGCCACAGCCTCACACCCAGTCTTCCACGTTACATGACAACAAGTACAATAACTTAGCTGGCTCAACAGCAGTATCAGCAGCAGCAGCAGCATCAAAAGTACCCAAACAAAATTGTCACAGAGCCTGTTGTTTTATAAAGGAATTGACAGTAAGAAGTAAAAATGTTGTGTTGTGTTGAACATAGGATGTTATTCATGGTGTGTGATGGCTTATCTTGTGTTTCTATGTCTATATGTGTATTATGAAAAAAAGGAGTACTTAAAAAAATGTATCTTTGGAAGCTTGAGGGTTGAAAACCCCTCTGTCAGGCTGAGGAAGTACCTGCAGTTGGTCCTGGATGGAAGGAATAGTAAAGAAGCCTGGCCCACAATGCAGGCAAGAAAGCCAGTCAGTGAAAACAGAAATGGAGGCATCAGGGGTGAGGGATAGGCTGGGGTGGTGGGCAGGGAGAGAAAGGGGATGTAGCAGCGCAGGTAAAAGTGCAGAAGTGCCTGGGGTGTCAGATGTCCGGCAGGTCACAAACGTTCCAGAACTCCACTATGTGTATTGAGTCCATGAGTTTCTGCACCTACTACCTAGGAGGCTGATGAAGTACAGTTCATAAGCCCAGCTCTGAAAAGTGGAAAGTAGTTTGTACGTTCAAACAAGCACCTAACCTCATCACCAGAACCGAAGCCAACTTCCAACCGCTCAAAACACAAAACCTGCCAACTATCTCCAGTACCCCACAAACTGCACACCAGAATCTATCAAAGACAACAAAACCCAGCTACCTGTGGGGGCACATTCCTCATGAAAGAAAACACTTTGCCTGACCCTGAGAGGGAACAAATTACAATAGAAACCACTTTTCAGAGCTGGGTTTATGAACTGTACTTCATCAGCCTCCAAGGTAGTAGGTACAGAAACTCATGGACTCAATACACATAGTGGAGTTCTGGAACATTTGTGACCTGCTGGACATCTGACACCTCAGGCACTTCTGCACTTTTACCTGTGCTGCTACATCCCCTTTCTTTCCCTACCCCCCACCCCAGCCTGTCTCTCCCCCACTGATGCCTCCATTTCCATTTTCACTGACTGCCCTTCTTGCCTGAACTGTGAGCCAGGCCAGCCTCTGGCTTCTTTACTATTCCTTCTATCCAAGACCAACTGCAGGTACTTCCTCAGCCTGAAAAAGGGGTTTTCAACCCTAAAGCTGGCATCTTGGGCAGCTAAGCTGATTTCACCAGGAGCCTCACAACTGCTCTGCAACCAGCAAGTGTCAGGCCTGTCAAAGATGTGACAAGCCTGGGCATTTCCCAGCCAGGACTTTATGTATGCATGCAGTAGCTGGAGGTTATGGCACCTCCTCCCTGCCTTTCATCAGGGGATCATTGGTCCTGGCATTTACAGGGCTGCTGCACCACCAGCAGTCGTGGCAGGCATCCCAGTCTGGCAAGGTGCAGTATTAGTGGTCATGCCCAGGACCTGGGGCCTCCTCCTTCCCCATAGCCCCAATCTCATACCTCCAAGTTCATCCCGGCAGGGGAATGAGCTCAGCAGGGACATGTTCTTCCCCTGCTGGCTGGTGATACAGTTAGGGTCCCCTCCACCTGAGAGCGGGGCATTACTTGGCTTTTCAAAACCTCAAAAAATGAAATTGGTGCAGACAGAGTAAGGAGGTTGGCACTCAGTCCATCCATATGTGGAGCTTGGGGAACCCCGAGCAATGGGAGGTTCACCTTTAGAAACACGAGCTGCTCCACCAATGTTGGATCTAAGCAGGTGTTGTGGGATGGCACAACAACCCCAGCAATGCTGAAAACCCTCTTACTTGGAACACTGGTTGGTGGACAGGACAGGTGTTGCTGGGTAACTGTGGCCAGAACCTGCCACATCTGTCTGCGGCTTGCCCAGTAGGTCAAGGAGTCACAGTCCAGTGGCTCCACATCCTCAGTGAGATAGGTAGCCACTGACGTCTCAGTGCTACCTGACCGAGGCTGGGGTCTGGTATGTTTGGACCCCACCATTGAAGCCATCCCCATGGTCCATATTGGCAGTGGCTGGCATGGAGGAGACTGGCTGGTGCTGGTGCCAGTGTTGGTGCTGGGGCTAGTCTGGTGCTGGGAGTACTGGCATGGGAAAGTGGATCCCCCTCTTCCACATCCCCTCACCTCTGCACTTTGGCCTCTCTGACTTTGTTCACCAGCACCTGTGTCCAGTGATCAAGGGTTTGGAGGTTGACAATGCACATGCTACTCTTCATCCTTGGGTCGCACATGCCCACCATCATGTGGACCATACTGAACAGTAAGGGATCCAGCCATCTCCTGATGCCCTTCTTCAGCCACCTCACCAATGCCTGCATGTCTGGTGACAGTGGCCTGACCCAGCCAGGAACTTTGATCCCCTGAAACCTCTCCATTTGGTTTTCCAGTTCCCTCACTAGGGGGATCATCTGGCTGAGGAGGGCATTGCCAATGCTAAGGATCTTGGTGGCCTCAAGAAAAGGCTTGAAACCACCAACATCTGGGAGACGGTACCTCACTCAGCTCTGTTCAGGGGGGTGCTGATCCCTGTCTCCCCAAGCAAGGCCATCTCATGGAGGGCCTTCTGTTGCTCCAACAACCTCTCGAGCATCAGGTATGTGGAGTTCCACTGAGTCTCCACATCCTGCATAATTTTGTGCTGCAGGATGCTCATCTCTGCCTGTTTCTCCTGCAGCATCATCCCCCTTGACGCTGCAGTGGAAGTAGCCCACCACCTTCCTGCATTTTGAAATCAGCTGACTTGTAGCAGTAGTGGTGGTGCTGCCATCACCAGCAGCCCTGTTCCCCTCCAGGGCATCCCTCACTATTAGGTGCAGCCTGTGTGCCACACAGTGGATGCCAACGAAGTTGGCATCATGGACAGCATTCACCATGTTGGCCCCATTGTCGGTGACCATGAACCCATGGGTGAGCTTGGCCTGCCCAATGAGACACCCCTGCACTATGTGGTTCCTGGCCCCCATGATCTCCCTTGCCGTGTTGGACTTATCCAGCACCTTGGCTTGCAATAGAGCCCACCAATGGCCTGACTGATCATTCCAGTGCCCTGTGAGGGAGAGGCAGGCGTGATCGTCAGCCCGGCTGCTCCAGATGTTGAAGGTGAAGTGCAAGGTTACCTGTGGCCCTGCCTTGCACAGTTCCTCCTCAAGTACTCCCTACATGCCTGATACAGGGAGGGCACCACCGCCCTGCTAAAGGTGGTTTGTGCAGGCACTTTGTAAAATGGGGCCAGAACTGCTATGAATCACCTGAACGTTGGTTGCTCAACTAGAGAGAAGGGCTGGCTATCCAGAGAGAGCATCTCCCCAATGCTGGGTGATCTCACGTGCCTTGGGAATGCACCCCTTTTTCTGTATGCATTTCCCCCACTGGTCCAGGGTGGCCTGCCTCTGCTTTAGGGGCAAGGGGGCTTTGGAGCGAGTGCAGGACTTCCCTTTCAGCACATTTGCACTGGTGCCAGGCTGAGCAGCAGAAAGAAAGGCAAGGGGGTGGTAGGAGCATGGCCATGGTGGAAAAGTGTCTCATGTTCTTGCCACGGCTCATGTACTTTTGGCAGTGCTGGCAGATGGCAAACCTGGGATCATCTGCCACCTCAAAATGATCCCACACTACACTACTCCCCCGCTTCTGGGTTGAGGGCAAGGATCCTGCCTTTTCCCCCCTTCTCAGCAGGCTGAGGCTTCACAACAGGAGGAGCTGCCTCAGATGAGCCACTTGCCTGCACAACCTCAGCCTTCTCCGAGGTGTTGCTTTCCAGAGGAGAGCTGGATCTAGGGGAAACGTGAGGGGTGTGGAGCACAAATTCTGATTCCCCCTCAGTCCCCAGAATTGCTTGAGCCAGTGCAATTCAGCTCCTCCTTTGACAGTGGGAGGATCATGCTGAGAGCTGAAATTGAGCTGGAAGAGGCAGTGATTCCACTGCTGGTGCCCACTTCTGGTCTAAGCTGAGGTGGTGCACCTGCAGAGATGTTAGGTGCAGACACTGCTCCCATCTCCTGGCCTCCACTGGCAGCACTGATGTCATAGCTGCTTGGGAATAGAATGCATCTGTGCTTGGGATGGGGGGGCTTGCAGCTCTAGCTCTTTCCTTACCCCTTCTCCCTCCCCTGCCAAAAGACCTGGCACCTGCCTTTCCAGCATGCTTCATATTGATTTTTTCCTGTGCTGCAAAAAGTCTGTGTGTGTTAATCCTTTTGTATATGTGTCTGTCTTGTTCTCCTATGAATATCTGTGTCTATCTTGTGCTGGGAATGAAATTATTTGTGTCTTCTTTCTGGCTCTCCCTATATTGTCTCTCCTGTTCTGAATGAAATTGTGTGTCCTGTTTCTGGCTCTCACTATATTGTCTATCTTGTCTTATGATGTGAATTAAATTATTTGCATGTGTTCCTGTGTCTCGATATATTATCTGTGTCTTGCTCTTCGGTAAATATCTTTCTATCTTCTTCCGCTGTCATTTTTTTTCTATATCCTGGGTGTGCGTGTGTGTGTGCAAGAAAGCAGTCTGTGCCTCCCTGCACAGTGCTAGATAACACTGGTTGGGGAACCACAACTATCTTTTTGCAAAGTTTCCAAAACAAGTTCCCAAAACAATAATTCAAATAAATAAATTGAATTGTAACACTACTAATAACTGAATTGAATAGCTAAGCCAAACTAAGCTAAGTTAAGCTAAATCCTAACCACTCCTTTATAACATGAAAAAGCAGCAGGCATTCCTCTCTCACACAGTTGCTGACAGGGAACGAGCTGCAAAAGGCACAGAAGAGCTGGAAACAGGGGCTTTTATAATTTTTTTTAGTCCCACCCCACAGATGCTCCCATTGGAAAGGTAGCCAGGGAGAAATCCTTCTCCCTGCCTACCTACAGATAACAATCTTCCCCTCCTCCCCTGCCCTCCCCCCCTCCCACTGTCCGTCCCTCCCCCACTCCCGTTCTCTCTTCTAATTCCCTCAAAATGGCCAAAGTGGCTCCAAAGTGCTCTGGATGTCTCCAACCCACTCCAGACACCCTTACTGGTATCCCACATTGACCTGGAAGTGCCGTTTCAGATGCCGAAGCATCCAAAGTGGGTCTGGATTCAAAGCAGGATCCAAACACTAACACAGTCCTAGAATTTACCTGTTTCGGGCTGGGAAGATATGGGCAAGCCACGCCAGCACAGAGCACCCTTGTGGTTTGTGAGCTATGTTTATCTCTTGTTAAAAGTAATGTGAATGATTGACATCATCCTGGGACACAACACGGCCTATGTAAAAGCCTCTGGCAAGAAGACCACAGGAGAGGCACTGCTGGGAGCAGGCGGTGGAAGTGCTTCCTGCACTGGGCCCGGGCAGTGCCGGTGACTTTCAAAAGACCCAGAGATGGAGCTGTTGGAGTGGTCCACAGTGATGGGACAAAGCGAGGACAGTGTTGAGGGACTGCAGGAGCCAGAGACACTGGGCTAGTGAGTGGGGACAGGCCAAAGCCCTACCCCCTTATCCCTCCTATTAATTTCTTCTTTTTCATTTACTTTTGGGTATTGCCCTGAGGGACCCTAAGACAAATGTCAGACATACGGGCAGCACTCCAGGGTTAGGAGTGGCCAGGATAGCATGGCAGGCAGCTAAGTTACAATGAAAGACCCAACAGAAGAGCAAGGATGGTTTAATGTCCCACAGAGATGTAGGGCTGGCAGAGGTCATCTGTAGTATAGCCAACAAGTGAACGGGAGTTGACACCAGAGGGTAAGCCTTCCAACCATGAAGTGGCTGCCCTAGAGGCTGGTGTATGGATGGGGTGTAGGGAAGGTAGAGCCCCAAGGATACCCACCAGGGAGAGTGACCAATCCAAGAGGGACCACAGAAGGGGACCCCATCCCTGAAAGGAAGATCAAAGTTGTGGCAGGAAAGTTTCTGGGTTTCCCTTGGGGAGATTGTGGGCCCTCTCTGAGACAGCTGGGACAAATGTAGCAGGCAATCCTGGGTGCACACTCCAAGGCAGCACAAGAGCACCTCCTGGAGACCAGGCAGGCACAGAAACTTTTTCTCTGATGGTTGATAATTTTCCAGTAAGAAATGGCTTCACTGGAAATGATGATCCTTTGAGACCAATATTGTTTTGTTTTGTTTTTTAAATGGGAATGCATTGGTTTTGATGAAGTTGAAAGTGGGGGGGTGTTTGTTTGCTTGCGGGTGGGGGGATGGGGGGTTCTGCCTGTGAAAAGCTTTGAAAGTATCATCCTGAGACAGAAAGAGACAAAATTTGAAATCACAAATATTTTAGTGGGACAGCAAAATTATTTCTTAAGTAGGCAAATTAACTCTGGCTTTCTAGGCACACCAAGTATATTTGTGTGTGCCATAGTAATATCTTCTAGAAAATTATGCCTGAGGAAGGCATGATGCCTCTGCTAAGGAAAAACAAGGCAGTTAGTGTTACATTTCCAGATCAACTGCAGCATGTAATTTCATTTTCAATCCAGCATTTAACCATCCAAGACTGTAAAAAGGTAGAAAGGACATATCCTGAACTCCAACCCGTCTCCCCCCTCCTTCAGATTCCAGCACTACCAGCTGTGCTATCCTTTTCAGTGTTTGCAGACCAAGGGACGGGATAGAACTACAGTTTGTACAAAGAGGGAGACCTTTTTTCCCTTCTATGTACCACTGACATCAAAACACCCTAATTTGTGTTTTGGTAATTACCAAAATCTTACTTTAAAGTTTGCTAAAATCATTGTGCATTTCCTAAAATAGACATATCAATGTACTATTTTATAACTACAGTGTGATCTGATCTCCACCACCTAGAGGAAAAGGATTATTCTGGGAATATCAAAGGGGTTGTGGGAAAAAAAAATTCAGCTGAAACCTCTGAGTAGAACAACCCATGTCATGGCTACTGCCATATTGTCTGTGCTGGGGATACATTTACTCTGTTTCTGTAGGAATCTGTAGACTGCTACTGAGAAACAATCCTGTTCTTTTGCTCCCTACCTAAACACGCAGCATAATTAAAAAAAAAGACATGTGACTGATTTTTTTGTGCACACGCAGGATAATTTTCTGGACCTCAGTTTCAGACATTTACTTAAAAAGGGTACTAAGAACTGCTCAAATGCTAACTACATAATGGTACAGACATTAAAAAAAAATGAAAGTGGCATCAGTCAAACTTACATGGATTTCTGTAAGTAGCATAGGTTACTCCAGGAGTAAACAGAATACACTTTCACCCTTAGGGTAAGGGGGCACATAGGCTGCCTACACTAGTCAAGGCCAGCAGGTTGGGGACACTTCTGCATGCTTCCCAGGAGGCCCCACCTGCCAGAGAAATTCAAGTGCAGACAAGTGGCCAGGCCACCCCTGATTGGCTGCCAGGTCTGTGTGGCAGAAGCTACTGTTTCCTCTCCCCTCTCCCCACTTGACTGCAGCTGACAGGTTGCTGCAAGTGAGAGGCAGGTCTTGGAACAGATGCTTTGCTAGCTTAGCCCTGTCCCTGTGAAAGCCCAGGGGTGAGGCCCTCTGGGCACTCTGCAGGAGCAGCTGAGCACAGGAAGAGTGCTAGTGCAGGTCCCTGTGAGGAGAGGCTAGCAAGGCACTGTAAGAGATACCTGGGATGCTGGCAGACCATGACCTAAGATGAATCAATAGGGAATCTGGTACAGAAGTTTGATACACCAGTCTAACCTAAATCAATTAAGTTTGGGTGCAGATAGAAGTGACAGTCTTCACCCAATTTGGCCAAATAAAGTGGTCTATGGCTGTGACCAAACACAAGTGCATGGCTGCAAACAGCTTCAAAAATGGCTGATCAGGCAAAAATCTGAATCCTCATTGCATGAGGGCTCCAATGAAAATGTTTCAAAACAGCATCTTCTGTAATTTCTGTGTCCCAGCTTGCCGCTGTTTTCAGAATGAAATGGGGGAAAGGGAACAGAGGGACTTTGGTCTGAGGGGTTTTCAGCCCTCCCTGGAGGCTGGAGCAGGAGTATTGGAGTCCCCCTGAAGTGGGGGGGGCTGCCCATTTGCTTCCATTCTCCACATGCCGCATGCTGAAAAAAATGACTGACCAGGTTCAGCATGCGGCATGTGGAGAATGGAAGCAAATGGGCAGGTCTTGTTTCTTAGCAGCAGTCTCAGGATTACCATGGCAATGTTTCTAAGCAGCAGTCTCAGGTATGCCCTAGGCTATTTTTATCAAGGTAGCAAAACATCTGATTCCCAAATAGACAAAATGACATCCAAATTACTTAGAGGAAGGAAAAACAAAACCCATAAAAATCCCCAAAATTTCAGAACTGTCCTGGTTTGCAGTAAATTGAATATTTTATGTATGATTTGGAATTAGTTAGATACCTCTGGAAATCTCTTTTTTTGTACCTTATAATAAAGTTCCCAAAATTTTAAAAGTTGAATTTCCCCTCGAGAAAGCGAAGCCAAATCAACCAGTATCCAGAAGATGTACTATTTGTTTCCAAGAAGCTACACATATTAATTTACACTTTTCTCCTGACCAGACTTTTGCACGCATATCCTCCACTGATGCAAAGTTGCTTTAAAACTTAAAAATAGGACTTCCTGTCCTTTCTTACATTTTTGGTAAGGAATGAATAGTTAAAAGTGTTGATGTTTGAAGTATCAGCATTAGCCCCGAGTTAGAGCCCATTAAACTGAAAGGGGAGCTGACAGTGCTATTTCAGGCTCTCCCCTTACTCAGGCAGGCATTCTTAAATCAGCTATACTATGATGTTTTATTGCTACCTTTTCCTCTCACTCAAGGGGAACTTCTTCCATCAAATATATATCTGTATCTTCTTCTTTCTTCATGTGGAATAGAAATACCATTTCTGACAATGAGATACTGCAAAATAAGTTTAATGCAAGTTACTAAAGCATTAGCATTTTTTCAGTGTTTAATCAACTGCCAGAATTGTTCACTGCCTTGTATGTACTCCTACTACCGACATTATCTGTTAGTTAATTGCATTTGCCAGTCAGAGAGATTGTGGCAGGTTTTCTTGGTAACCAATAAAACAAGTTAAATGAGGGTGGCATTTGATCATTATGCTTGCCAATAAAGAGAGTGGTGTGGAGAAGTTTAAAATGCTAGAAGAGCAAAACAAATTTAACAGACTCTGCTGATCACTAAACAGTGATTTTTGTATTCTGTATGTGTACATATGTTAAACCAAAAGCCAGTAATTTTTCAACACCATTTACTATCTTTGCAGAAACAGAATGTTAACAAGACTGTGTTAATGATCATGTTTTGAAAATCAGGCCCTTAGAGTTCCATTACTTATTTTGTAACTATTGTAACTATTCCCTCTACAACAGTATTTTTGCTTACTTCCTTGGATTTTATAGTTTATGTACAGGATGCCTCGTTTAACAGTTTTTCTCCTGGGTTTCCACAACCTTAATTCAGTTGAAAACTGCATATAACCTATGTGCCATCTGGTAACTTTTGCAGTATAATTGCCCTGATAAATGTATGCATAATATTAAACACTTTCCATTATAGAGATTACTACTATTGCTGCTATATTTAAGAATCTGTCTCCATATCTGTCTGAGGCCTCATTTTTAAGAATTTTATAACTTGCTCTTTTCAATTCATATTATACTAAAATTTGACACAAGTTCTTTGTTTTTTCTTTTGCAAAATAGTACCTAAATTATGTACTATTGTTTATTCAGATCTATTTGCCATCATTTCAATTAAGATGAAATAAATACAAATATCATAGCATTTCAAATGGTACTTTGCATGCTTCTAGCATACTTCAAAATAGTACATTGGGGAAAAATGACTTAGTATAAAAGGGGGAGAAATAATTTTAAAAAAATAGGATTTCAGAAAAGGCCAGTATATGTTCATTCTTGTATCCTTCTTTATTCATTTAGTAGACCTCAAATTATATATTGTGCCAATATGCAAGTCTGGATACAGGTGGGGGAAGTGTGTAGTTGTACCCTGTTTTGATTTCTGCTCCACTCAAATTTTGAAATGTGTAAGAGGAGGGCAGCATTTTTTTTCCGGCAGTCGTGAGAGAGTTTACTGACTTCCTTGCTCGTTATCATCTCCACGATTCTTTCTAATCTCATTGTGTTCCACAGGATCAATTTTGTGTTCCACAGGATTTTACTTGTCTTGATGATGTTCCACTATTTAATCTATCCTTTCTGCAATTTTGCTATCAGTTAGCCATTTCTAGTAATGTCTCTCTTTATTTCAGACTGTTTTTAGCTCTAACTGAAAGCTTTAACTCAGGTATGGCAATACTATCTCAGGTGTAGAAATGACCGATAGTGAAGTATTGCAGACACTGTCAAGATGCTCAACAAGGCTAGATTTTTTTTAATGAATCATTTAACTATGATGTCTTCAGGACTAATGACACAATATCTTTTGACTTTTTTTGCCTAGTTTGTTGTGTTTTTTGTAAACTTTATCATCTAGCAAATTAGTTCACATTCCAAGATTTACATTTATTTTTGCTTTGTTCTTAAATGGAATAATGTAGTGTTACCCCCCCCCCCCATATCAGCAAAGCATCTAGTTTCTCTTTAACTAGAGGAAAATAAGTGTTTGTTTTGTATGTGATGATGTGCTAGCTGGTTTTTGAGACCTGGCTAAACAAAGCCTTGGCTGAGATGATCCTGCTTTGAGCAGGGGGTTGGACTAGATGATCTCTGGAGGTCCCTTCCAACCCTAAGTTTCTATGATTCAATGATCATCTGCACCCCTCTTTGAAATCCTAGATCTGCCCATGTTAATACCCTAATAACCTATGTATATACACTTCTGTTGGAGCTGTTCAACTGTATTTAAACAAATACTCATTAGGCAAACAAATGAAATATGATGCTATATCCCAGGGGCCTCCTTTGAGATGCCAGAAATAAAGTCCCTCCTCCAATAACTGTTTACATAAAGTAGAAAAGGGATAAACAGTAAAAACTAAAAGCAACCCACCCTGGAAGTCAGAGTACTAGCTTTAGAAGATAAAGATTGAGGGTATGTCTGTGCTATATCCCAGTACTTCCAAGGGTGCCACCAAAAAACAAATACTTCTTGTTTACATCCAAGAAACTCAGAAGTGCACAAGTGAAGACATTCCAGGGGTACCCCTACACACTTCAACTTCTGAGATCTCTGTCTCCAGCATGCTTGGGTGAAAAAGTGGGGCCTGCCCCCAGAGCATTTTTACTGCCATATTTCCAGGTCTGTCATGGAAAAGAAAGCTTTATTCTTCAGCAGAGCAGCAACCTTGATAGCACTGAGGACATATCAGAAACTCTTGAGAGTCAAGCCACTGATCTGAATCAGCCCAAGAAGAGACTTGTGACTAGTCAACCACAAAGCTAGTGGACATGAGAGAATGAATGAGGGTTTTCCTGTGTAGGGTGTGTGCACATGTGTGTGTGTGTGTCTCTGCTTGGGGTTTTTTCCCACTTTGAAATGTCTGTATTTAAAGTCTAATGCACAATGGGGATTTTTTTTTTAAAGCTGAAAACTAAAGAAATGGGTAAATATTTTCTGCCCAGCTTTAGCATAGTTACCACGTAGTATCATGTTAGCACATGAAAATAAAGTTAGGATGAACACCATTTGAAATCACACTACTACCAATATTCCCCGTACTCCTTGTTGTTCTTTGGAAACTGTACTGGTCCCTATTCTCTTCATCTAGCAATCAAAGGTGTTATCTGATCTTATTCTTGAGCTAGATAGGAACAGTTCCCTTACACATTTTCACATTAACCAGATATAGAGGAAAGCACATTTATTACTAACATAAGGGGACATAGCAGTAGAGATATAGAAAGGGAATATGTAGATGCATACAAGCATGATTCCAAACAGGATGCTCTGCATTCATATAGTTCACTGATGCTATGTTTTAAGTCTGATTACAGGAACAATTCCACAAGATCAGCAACTTTATTATTTATCAGGATGCCTATCTAAACATAATTTTCCCCCTGAACCTTATTTCCCCACTAGTCCTAGCAATCTGTCTAGCATTACATTACTTTTAATTAAACCTTCAAAGAAAAGTCCCAGATCTGTCATAGCTGTATACACTAGAGCACCACCAAAACAGCTATCCCTTTTATTAATGTTGTAGTTCAGCATCACAAACCTATTTTTAAGAGACAAGAGTGTGTCTTGGAGCTTTTCCATTTTGAAACTGAAAGTTGCTATTAACTCTTATAAGTGAGTATTTACAGGTTTTAAAAGAGAGAAAGTAAGGAGGGTCTCCATTCATAACTGGCACTGGAAGAAGATAAGTTATGTGGTTATTTCTCATTTCTGAAAGAAGACGAGTGATCTTGTCATTTGTCACTCACATTATGCTCCTTGGACTGCAATTTCTAGGTGAAAGAATCTATCATTAAAGTCAATGCAGTTTTTGCTCTGGATGCTCCACCATTGATATGGCATTTTCAGTTAAACAACTGGAAGTACAGGGAAAAATGAATGCAACTGTATGTAACCAAGAAAAGGCTGAGAGGGGACCTTCTGGCGGTGTATATATTCATAAGGGAAGAGCAACATGAAGTAGGCGATGATCTGTTTACCAGGGCACATCCTGGACCAACAGGGAACAATGGCCATAAGTTACTAGAGAGTAGGTTTAGACTGCACATTAGAAAAAAGTTCTTCACGGCCAGGGTTGCCAGGATCTGGAATGGGCTTCCAAGGGAGGTAGTGCTTGTCCCATCCTTGGGGGTCTTCAAGAGGAAATTGGACAGGCACCTGACTGGGATCACATGATCCCAGGTTTAGTAACCATTTTCTTGCCTGTCAGGGGCAGGGGGTCAGACTAGATGGCCCACTGAACTCCCTTCCAACCCTAGAATCTATGAATCTAAGCACCAGGGGCCCCTCCCCTTAGGGCCTTGACTAGGTGGGGGGCTGCTGACTCAGCCCCTTCTCTGGGTTTGCCCGTCCCAAATGTCTTTCCCCTGTGAGACTCAAAGGCCCAATGACTCACGCTCCCTCAGTTGGTGGTGGTCACAATGCAGCTCAATGGGGTCACCTCTGCTGGAGTGCCTCTCCAGGCCCCTCCCGTGCCACTGGGCTCCTCCGCACCCTGTGCCCTGCTCTGGGCAGCAAGGGCTCAGCTCCTCTCAGCTGCTGCACCACTGCTGCTGGCTCCTGAGTGCTGGGCCTCACATTGCAGCACTATTATTTCCCCATGCCCTGGTTCAGCAATGAGGGCTCCTTTAGCACAGGCCAGGCCCTTCAGTCTCAGGCCGTCTGTCCTTATGCTGGGTGGCTAACCCGAACAGGTCCTGCTGCTCCCTGGCTCTGCTCCCTCATCCGCCACCCTGCACACTGTGTGGCCTGATGGCCAATTGGGGTTGCAGGCCCAAGCTGCTACTTGCAGCTCCCAAAGCCTGGGCTCCATGCACCAAACTGTGCGCCATGATGGGCCTGAGAGGTCTCACACTGCTCCCAGGGCCAGGTCTCTGTGCACCATCCTTGTGCTCCATCAACAGCCTGAGCAGTCTCACACTGCTCCCAAGGCTGCTCCTCCAGCAGCAGCTTCAGGAGCCTTGGGCCTACTCTCTGCTGAGGGAGAGCTCCCCAGCTTTTCTTGGCTCCACGCTTCTCGAGTCCCTCGCTGCATCTGCCCCTCGTGCTGGGCACAAGCTTCTTTTATACGCTCCAGGGCTCTGCCCCTGAAGTCTTCCAGACCTGACAGTTTACAGTCTTCAATCAGCTCTTCTCCCCTTCCCCTCAGAAAAGGGGCATGACTTTATTTCTTTGGCTGCCTCCTGGTTGGTAGCTAGGCTACACCAATCAAAACAGCAGGATCTCAAGCCTGGGACTCACCAAAGCTCTGAACAGTGAGCGTGCTGCACAAATTAGATTTGTACTTTTATAGATTAACCAAAATGGATATATACATTTAGCACAAGCTTTCATGAGCTGAAGCTTACTTCATCAGAAGCTGATGAAAAGCAAGGAGAAGCACATACACAAAAGCACTTTATAAGGTTCTGGGAGTGTTTGGGCCCTCCTCTTCTCTCCCCTCACTTCTAATCCTGACCCTTTGCATGGGTTGGGGAAGAAGCTGCTTCACCCAGGAGGAGCTCAACTGATGAGCTCAGAGCTCAGTTTTCATTAGCATCCCAGAAGAAGTGGGCCAGTGGCAAGGAGGGAATGATCAGCCCCACCAGCAGAATTCCAGCTTCTCTTGCTGGCAAGTGTCTGACAGAGTAAATTCCCAGGGTGTTTATTCCCCCTCAGATGACTTGGCTTGTGAACACAAAGTAGGTCACAGGTTTCCATCAAGCAAAATGATCTGGGAATAACATTAGCCAGGGGCCTCAGTGGTTTTCAAGTGACATGCATATACACTTTTAAAAATAAATTAAGATGAGTATTTTGGAAGTACTACTAGCTTTTTAACATGTACATAAACATGTAGGCTGTTTGCAGATGTTTAAAAAAATGTACTTTACCAGACTGAGCAATGCATTACTTCAACCTAGCTCCACAATGTCTGTAAAGATCACACACTTCAGCGGAGCTTTTTGGAACTTTTATCTGAAGCTGATTCAATCAGCTATTAGAAGAAAGCCCCAGTACACCTGATCTTTACAGACAACAGGTGAGCTGAGTTGAAGTAACACACTGCCTCTTCTGGGCATGCACAGGGCTCAGTGTGGGAACATGGCAAGCTTAAATTAAGGCACCATTTTTAATTTTTTTTTATATCTGTAAGCACCCTTTGACAAGAAATTGCAGTTTTTCATGATATACTTATATAAGAGGTGAGAAAAATATAACCTTCAGAGAAACACTTGACATTACAAAACCATTTACCTGCACCTTGACTTTTTCCTGAAATAAAAAGAAAGATGCATGATTTCATTTGTTTTGGTTGTTTTCCCTAAAGATATACACCACTGTGTGCATGTTTTCCTAACATTTGAGAAAGTGAACAAGTAGGGATTTTAAAGAAGTGGTTTCTTACACTTTATATCTATTGAGTCATTATGCCACTTAATTAAAGTTAATATCTTCCTTTAACCTCGTCTTTCCAAGATATTATAATGCTCACAGAGCAATGTAAATGGCTTTCAGTAGTGCCTCACAGCAACCATTCGATGCACTAATGAATCACATCTAAGCTTCTAAAATAGTTAGGCTTTTTCAAGTCTTTGAAATATAATCACTTATGTAAATAGAATACAGCTCAAGATATTTCCCAATATATTACACTTCATTATACTAAAAATAATGCTCTTATAAAATATATACTACAAAATATGTACACAACTATATCTCTGCTTTTTCTGTGAAATGTAAGGGCTATAGTGGAAAACTATAGTACAGACTAGTATATGCAATGAAGAATTGTATACCTTATGTACAACGAAGAAATATATTTATATTTCTTCATGTATACATATGCACATCCCCATATTTATACACATATGTAATCCTTCATTGTGTATAATTCCCCAAGTGCTTTTATATAGCGAGATATATCATTCTTTATGTTGTGTAAGTATCTTGAAAAAAGGATTATGCACACACATATACATACACACACTTACGCATGAATGTATTCAACACGTACATAATTCTTCATTACATATATAATTTTCCACTAGATAAATTTCACACATGAAGCAAACATGTGAACACACAGAATAATATCTATACCAAAATACACACACACACACACACACACACACACACACACACACGAGTCTTCATTGTATATGATACATACAAGTAAAAGTAAAATGTTCTAAATGGTTTTTGCCTAGCATACTCTAGCTTCCCAGATTTGGCTCTACTTCCTTCACTACAGCCACCAACAATTTTATGCTTGGGTCCCTAAAGTCAGATTATGATAATAAAGTTGTTTCCAGGCCTTTAGAGAAGAATGGCCTTGTTTTCAGAGGTCCCTTAAATCTGTTAATAGCTGATATCTCCAAGTGACATTAGTGGAAAATATACATGCTCAAAAGTTCTGAAAAAAGGGCTATTTAAATTGTACATTAAAGATCTACAGTTGATTTAAGAGCCAAAAACATTGGTCATTCAAACTTAAAATGTTCTCAATGCTGGATGACACTGATGAATGAAATGAGCAGCTGCTGGGAGAATACTGAGCTTGAAGCTCAGAAGATGAATTTTAGTGTAGAACTATGTTTATTACATAGTTTACTGTGTTTGGCATTTTAGAGAGTGTTTGAAATTAAACAATTAGTTAAATTAGACAAATCAATAAAGAAAAAGCAACACATCATGTAAGTCAGACATACTTATTCTTGTTTATATAGGTGATTTTTATTAATTTGTTTTGCTAGTGAGTGGTGTCAGACTGGGTCAACATCAAATAGTATGCAACCATTGATCCTTCTGGATCATGGCATATCCCTAAGAGGCCACCCAGACCTTTGACACGTATACCTAGGCAGGAGTATGGAGGGCTCTAGGCTGCCTAGACCTTCTATCTCCCCCTTTAGACCACTGAGACAGAACCCAAAGGCCAAACTGAGTCTAGATGTTCAGTTTCCTGATGGCTGTAGTTATGTGTGCATCTGGGAATCAAACCCAGATAACCCACATGGCAGGCAAGGATTCTTCCACTGAACCACAACAGCAGACAACATGGAATAATTCATACCTTATTATTACAACCTGCAACACCTAGTCCTTATACTTACTTTTACTCCCATTAGCTGAGGTGTAAGGTACTCACTCATCCTGATTCCTCTACTCTATTCAGCATTGGGGAGGCTCTCCTAGTGTACCACATCCAGTTTTGTGACCCATGCTTCAAAAAGGATGTGGATAGTTTGGAAAGAGTCTGGCTAAAAGCAACAGAAATGATTAGGAGTCTGTGAGGTAAGACTGAAAGAACTAGGGTTACAGGCAGTCCTCACACTTACAGTGGATTACATTCCTGGAAAAGGCTCCGTAAGTCGAAATGATGCAAGTCAAATCTAATTTTCCCATAGAAACAATGTTGTAATAGGGGGTTACATTCTTGACTAAGGGCCTGATGTCCAACTTTTTATAGAAATGACCATAAACACCATATTTAAATCAACTATTTTAACCAACTATAAATGACATACACTGTACAGTATGAAGCTTTCTAAAGTGTACTGTATATAAATCCATTAAACAGGGAAATACAGTAACTAACCACATAAAATTGTATTTAATCAGAAGGATTATGGAATTCAGAAGGCTTCTTTGGTGAGACTTTGGGGAGACTTAGGACCACTTGATGGCTTTTTGAAAAACTGATCCCGGGGTGTTTGTTTTGCTGCCCTCTTTTTCTCATTTTACATTTCCCTGTAGTGCCATAAGTGTAAAGATCCAGAGCCATAAGTAATAACATGGGTATAAATGGCAGAGTGCTGCAAGTGTGAATCGCCATAAGACAAAACACTGTAAGTCAAGGACTGCCTATATTTGGTCTGGAGAAGAGAAGACTAAGGGTGGTATTTGATAACAGTCTTCAAATACTTGAAGGGCTACTATAGAGAGGACAGATAAGAATTTTTCTGTTAGTCAATAGAGGACAGGGCTAGGAGCGATGGCCTCAAGCTTCAGCAAGGGAAATTTAAATGGAAGATTAAGAGAAATTTTCTGACTATGAGTGTGGTCAAGCACTGGAACAGCTGCCTAACGAAACTCCATCCTTGGAAGTTTTCAAGAACAGGTTGACAGATACTTGGCTGGAATGGTTTAGTTTATATAATGTTATAGTTTGTACAACAACTCCATTTCAACTGCTACAGCAAAAGCTCATTGGAGTCCTTAGTATACCTTCTTACATACAATTAGACATGTAAAATCTTAACATTAATTTTTTTTTTTTTAATGAATTGGTTTCTGGTACAACATCACCAAAAAAAAGATGTAAATCTATATTTTTGTTTCTGTTCTGAAAGGATGTAGGCTTGATGGAAATAAAAATCATACTAAAGATGACTGAAGTACCTCAATAATCAAGATAAATTACTAGAACATGGATATAACCCAATGAATATCCATTGCTACTTATATGTATATTACAAAGAATTCCACAAACATTATTTGAAAACCTAATCCTGAAATCAGATTTCTAAGAGACTTCCCAAGTAATTGGGAAGAATGCATATTTTATGAAAACATTTCTGTAAGGGGTTATATAAACAGGGCTTAAGACTATGATGATAAGATATAAAATAGCTGTATAATGATATCTGTATAATGATAAGATGAAATTTAAAATAATACTGCCTAGCGATTTGTTTAGTCAGGACTGAAATACTCTTTTTTGTCATTTTAATTCTCCCAGAATAAAGAAAGATTATATGAAATTTCAGTATATGGGTAATTTAGACAACAAAAATGGAACAAATGCAAAATCTAAGGAAGGTTTTTAAAAAGTCTCAGTTAGGCACTTAATTTCCATTTATTTTGTTAACTTTGCTCTTAAACCTGGATGCTTTCAACTTTAGAATTTGCCTCACCTCTAAATTCCAATCCTAGGCTACAAATACACTTCCAAAATTTAGGTTCTGTGTCAGTCCAAAACCAAAACAATTTATTTTCTTGTTAGAAAATGAGTTCAGATTGTCAAGGAAAAATGACTTCATAATTTTCAGGTTCTAACATTTGTATGAATAAACCAGTAACTATCAGTAAAATTTAAAGCCATCCCTAAAACTGTAAACAGATATAGCATTTTTTCTGGGGAAAAAAAGCCCTTTGTCCTAGGATCCTGAATATAAACATCCATTGTCCTGAGTCAAGTACCTGTGAAGTACATGGGATAAAAATATGCTGATGCTTTTCCCCAGGACATGCATGGTGTGCATCCATAAGGTTTTCATGAGAAGGCTTTCAGGTTGTTTGCTTTCACTGGCAATCTACTGGCAAAGAAACAGCAAGGCAGTTTGAAAGGACTACATGTATGAACTGTTGTGTGCTTCTATGGCAGGTCAAAACCCTAACAAATCAGGACTGTCTCAAATAAAACATCTGTTTACAGCCTAATATATTTATCATGGGTTATTATACACTGCTATTCAAGTCAAGTATTCAACTAAGCCTAATGACACACTGGGCTAGAATGATTAAAGCATTCTGGTTTCTGGAGCCAACAGCATGTTAGGGAGTCTCACGGCACTTTGGACTCCCCAGACAGTATAACTGGATTGATATGGGGCAGTTATTGGTCCGAATCAGGAGCAAAGTTGAAACTTCTCTCTATAACTGTAAAGAGAGCCCTTAACTGCTCTCCCACTTTGCTCACGTATGTTGTTATTACTTTATTGTTATATTGTTGATCTATAGAGTCAAATTTAAAAAAAATATTAATACTATTATTTATTCATATGCTTTTTTCAGCCACAATAGCTGTTAGGTTTTGAGCAAAGCTTCTGAATGGAATGAAACAGTAAGTAGCAGAAAGAGAAGAGGAGCAACATATAAACTTTAATGAGGACCATGCTGACAGAAAGGCTGAGCAATGTCCTGTGGACTCTCCAAAACTGAGAGAGAATTGAAAGTTCACCTGCAGGCTTACACAAATCTGCCTACTCCAGCATCTCAGCAATATGAATGCTGTTATAATAATACTCTTACTTCTGCAGATATCCTACAAAATCCAGTGCAAGGTGTCTGCAAGTGTAACTGTTTCATCTGGGCTCATTGTTTTCTCTAAATCTGCCTTCAGTGCTATGAGATTTTGTTATGGGACTAGAAGCATGCAGCACATTCTGTGAATGTTTAAATCCAAGTACTCTCCAGAACATGTGTAATTTAAAGCCGTAGGTATTTGCCATACTATTCATACCATAAACAAATAATATCAGGAAACTAGAGCTCTTCTGAAGGTTTGGGGGTCATTGAAGCCAAATGACCTATTGTGTGGCAGCCATGAGTTACAGCATATGGGACTGCATAAGCACTGTACTGCTAAGAGTTATGTATGTTTTTTAAAGCGCTTTGAAACATTTGGATTATTTCCTAACAAGTATATGTGGTCATTGATTTCTTAGAGTTTACGTCTGTGAATAAGAAGAATGGTCTGGTCCCCAAAGAGGTTTTTTGTTTTGTTTTTAAATCAATGTAACTATTTTGGTTAGGAGAATGGTTTGTGCTGTGCAATTTAAGTGACTGACTTGTTAGTTCTGACCCCTCCCCCCAATCAGACACACACACACACACACACACACACACACACACACATTAATGTATTTCAATTTAAGTGAAATAATTTATTTTGGATTTCAAAAGTTCATGAAGGTTTTTTTAATTTTTAAAATGTAATTAATTAGAAGGACTCTTGACAAAAATATCATTCCGAATAAAGAACTTATATCAAAACAGCTGATTGGTTTATACATGAACAATTTGGCAAAAAATGAATTTGCAAAATCTTTCAGTATCAGTGATTATTCTGTTTAGATGAAAAATATGTTGGGTAAATACATGTGTACATTCGATTGTTTCCTCCTTCTTTCCCTCTATTTTTTTTTTTAAATACCAGAATACTTACTTGAGAAGGTCCAGAAAAGAGCCACCCATATGATCAGGGACTTGCAAGACAAGCCATATGACAAAAGACTGAGGGACCTGGGCCTCTTTAGCCTAAATAAGAGAAGGTTGAGAGAGGACTTGATAGCAGCTTACCACTGTATCAGAGGAGTGCATCAGGAGCTCAGTGAACAACTGTTCACTAGGGCATCCCTGGGGAAGATCATGACCAATGGATACAAACTCTTAGAAGGCTGCTTCAGGCTTAATACCAGGAAAAACTCCTTCACAGTCAACATGTCTAGACTGGAATAAACTCCCTCCAGAGGTGGTGCAGTCACCTACACTAGAGGTTTTCAGAAAGAGACCAGATGGTCTCCTCACTGGGGTCACCTACCCTAGTTGTCTTCCTGCCTAGAGTGGTGGGGATGGACCCAATGATCTGCAAGGTCTCTTGCAGCTCCTAACAATCTATGAATCTATGAATTATAGTAACAGAAATACTACTGTGTATACAATTATGTATCAGATGCCTTACATCAGAATATCTTTTTCCTCTCTCCTATGAGAATTCTAATGCAACAAAAGGCTTAGTCTGTGCATCTGTCCTTAACATTTTTGGGCAACTGCACATGACACTGAGCGGGTAGGCAGTGATAGGCTGTGCAACCTGGGATGCATGGGCCTAAGTTTACACCACAGTCAGGGAAGCTTGTGGCAGCAGCAAACACACTCTGGTTGCCTGAACAGAGGGGCTTCCCCTTGCCTCCCTTCCTGAGGGCAAAGTGGGGGATCATGGTGGCAGTGCCCCCCACTGCCCAAACCTGATGCTCCCCAGAACAGCCAGCAGGGAGGGGGAGGTGGCAGGCAGGGAGAGGGGGAGGGGAGGGAGGTGGATGCAGAGCAGAGCAGGGTGGGGGTGGGGGAAAGGGGTAGAATGGAGCTGGATGTGGTTGGGGGGGTTGGGGTAGAGTGGAGCTGGACCCAGAGTAGCAGCAGGGGAGAGGGATGGGGAAACGGTGCAAGACCCAGTGTGGCAGGGAGTGGGGTAAAGTAGGACTGGATCCTGAGTGGTGGGGGGGTCATGGGGTTGGACACAGGATGGGGGTAGAGTTCAGACAGATGTGAGAGGGAGGGTTAGAGTGGGGCTGGACCCTGAGTGGCAGAGGGAGGGAGGGGAAGAGTGGGGCTGGACACAGTAGGGGGGTAGAGCGAGGCTGGACCTGGAGTGGTGGGAGAAAGTAGCGGGAGAGCAGGGCCAGACATAAAGGGGGTAGAGTGGGGCCAGACCTAGTGTGGCAGGGAGGGTGGGTCGTGGGGGTGGAGTGGGGCCAGATGCAGGGCTCTGTCCACACAAGCCCTGCCCCCCCAACTTTCTTGATGGGCAATTTGCTAATATACTATGCAGATATTAGATGCATTTATACCATTATAAGTGTGTGTGTGTGCGCGCGCGCACACACAAGAGTTTAAAGTAAATAACACATGAAAAATCCACATCTTCATGTTTGTAAGGCTGTTGACATGTGAATAGAGAAGGCAAGCTGAAGACATAAACCTGGTACAAATTGCATCAAGGCAGTTGTGCGGAAATTCACAGCCACTACATGTGAAAGCATGGGGAAAATGGGGAGCTTCTTAGTTTGCGCATTAGGAACTATATATCTTTGTCATTAGGTTAATTGAGAGCTAGGCTAGGTAGCAACTGTGCAGCTGTCTCTATCAGCTGTCAGAATCAGGTATGGTGCCATTGTGTTTGATGTCTACCTTATCCATGTGTGACAGCTTCAATAATGAGATGCTAGTTAGGAATGGAAAATAAATATATCTGCTAGCTCCAAATAAATTAGATAGATTCCAAATCATCTATAAGTAGCTGCCAGCAGACTAAGTTATACAACTTCAGGTTTCCAGAGCAGCAAGAATAGATAATCTCAGAGATTTCAGCAAAAATAGTAAAGTAGAGCCATAGTGATTTCAACTAGGTTTAGTGAATGGGTTCAAAGGGAAACTGAAAGGGCTACTTTTTAATATATGGAAATATTTTCATTTGCAATTTCAGTAAAATATGATTAACCATGAGAAATCAAGACTGGTGTATTGTAAAGGCCAACTTTTTAGAAATACAATGGTTCAAGTTAGCATACAACCTGTTGTAGGACCAAAAAGCAACATACTGCAAATTTGATTTAAATGAGATTATATGATGAATCACCTAGTCACTGTATCTATTGGAAACAGTGTACAATGGGAATTGTACACCCTCCCTTTTAGTTAATTATGGATTTTGTAAAAGTGGGTAAAAGCTACAATAATTTATCATACCATGTGTCAGAATTCTGAACTTATTTTATGAATTGATGGTAATTCATCCATTTTATATAACAAAGAACTGTTCCCAATCTGGATAGCACTGAGCAGTCTCTCTTTAAAATCAGTTATGCAAGTTTCTGCTGACCAAGCTTTACTGAACGTGGGCAACTACAGAACTAACAGAGACTGAAACTTAAAATTATTTTGTCCATGTTCCACTCTCTTCCAAGTTCTGCACTATTTAAATGGGAGAATTTGATATCTAAGCAGCAATATTTCTAGAAGTTCTCTAAACTATTGATTACATGATTTAAATATTATAAATTCATTAAGATGTTTCCTCATTTGCTTTATCAGGAAGTTAGTGATTTGGAACAGGATCTAACCCCCTTCCCCCACCCCCCCAAAAAACCCAATGTTGTAGGAATGTACTCCAGTTTAACCACATGCTTAAATCCTACTGACTTCAACTGAATTTAAGCATGTGCTTAAATACATTCCAGAATGGGCTGCACTTCCGCACCCAGGACTTGATACATATAAATATCTTGAAAACACAGATTTCTTATTTGTTTTAAAATTGTCTTTTATAAACTGATTTTATTTAATTTTTATTTAAATTTTAATATAAAACAGAAAAATAAATCACTGACATTGTATGGGATCATAAAACCTCCAGCAGCTGTCAGCGTAATAGCCCCTTTAACCTCCAACTGTGCAAACCCTGCTAGCAGACGCTTTAAAACTGACGGGCTTGGATAGAAGTCATTTTTCATAGAAAAGCTGGCAGTTGAGGAGTGGAGGGAAGATGTTTTTATCCTAATCAGATTGTATCCAGCCATTGGGAACTTTTCCATCTATCACAATAAATTTGGAACGCTCTCCTGAACTAAACAGTCTTCAGCTTTTTCTTGCATATCAGCTAGGTTGTTTCTCTAAGCACTGAGCCCTGAAGCTGATGTTGCTCTTTCCTTTCTTTACAGCTTTGAAATTTCTCCCTATATGAATCCCTCCAAGCTCTAAGTATGGATCCAGATTTACTATACTTTACCAGATTTCTTCCCCTAATGCCTAATTTCTAATTATTGGTTATTTTGTGAAGATAAAATTCCATGTGCTAGTATTAAGTCATTCTGCTTATTGTTATGATTTTTGTATTTGCAAATCATTTCCTTCACACCTTATTCCCAAATGTTCTGCTGCTGGTTACTTCATTACAACAAAAGAATGTGTTCTAGAAAGAGTTAGCAAGCTCTATTACTGTGCCAATTACTTATCCTATTTTATACAAGTTAAACAATGACAGTGTGTTGACAACACAACAATGGCAGTGTGTTTTCTTTTAGTGATAGAACTAGTTGCATTTATTGATATCAGTCAATATTAACATTACTTCTAATATTAACTTCACACTATTAAAAACTCAGTAACAAAATGATGACACCCAAATACTCACACATCCACATTGACTTGTATTAATTGATTTGCAGTAAAGAGAAAATATAATGGGAAGTGAATACAATGTCTCCTATCAATTTAGTTAATATACTGTAATTAATTTACTGCCTCAGTGAATTTGCTTAAATGCTGCCTTTAAATTTTATTGACAGCGTAACACAGGTTGTATGTTAAATTCTTCTTTGGTATATAAACAGAGCTCCTTAATTTTAAATTCCTTAATTTAGGCCGTAGGTGATAAATTTATCATTAGAAGGTTTTATCCTCTCTAGTATACTTCTTACCTTATGACTGTCATAAGAACCAACCCCTAGGGGAGGCCAGGATGCCCCTTCAAGGCCACCTTACTCCTGCCCCATTGTAGCTTCACCTGTGTGCTGCCCTGGTGTCTCATCTTGATGTCAATGCTATCTTACATTGACAGGCTGACCCCATGAAGCTTGGAATGGTTCTACTAGTGCTGCCCTTAGCTGGACTTTCAATCTTACTTATTGCTTCCTGGACCCCTGACCCCTCTGAACACAGACTTTCCCTGGACTTCCAACCCTTCTGAACATCAGTGGTTCTATCAGCCCCAATCATGTCCTCACTAGCCTAATTGCCTTAAGAGTTATTATCATGGCCTCCAGCCACCCCCAAGTGTCATGCCTCACAGATTTCATTCAGTCACCCACCAGGCCCTCCAGCCCTATAGTGGTTTCAGCCCCCTGTGTTCCTGACCCATGTTCACCTATTGCCTTCAGCCTATAACTACTCAGCTTTGGCCCACACAGTTTGCTGCATCCCATATCCAAGCATGGGCTCTACCTTGGCCTCAGCACCTCTCTTGGCTTCTGCCTGCTCAGGCCCCTGGCTTCAACCTACATTAAGTCCTTGCCCCTGTGGAGCTCCAAAACCCAGAGTGCCCTTAGGCACCTCATGGCCTCCAAACCACCTCTATAACCACAACTCAAGCTTTCAGTCTCATCCAACTGAAGCCTGGAGTTTGTCTTTCCCTAGCTTCTCCTCACTATTGCCTATAGCTCATGGTTGCCATTCCCAGGGCCCTTCCCCACTTTTGTCTATAGGCTTGAAAACCTATGAAGCAACTTTAAATAATTATTTTGCCTTCTTACACATGAACAGCAATGATTTCAGGAACCACAACAAAGTTATCCTTTTGCCGCAGACTGTACCCATGGAATTACTTTTTTTTCTGATGTCTATGCTACACAAAGTTCAATAATAATAAGTTATACAGCAACAAATTCAGGTTGTTGCAGAAGCAACAGTCATACTCAGACATAAATTTCAGCCAGAATAACTTCCCAATGGATGGAATACTACCCCACTGAAAATCAAAGTGAGTTTTGCCACTCTAAACAGTCCAGATTTTAATCATGGCTTGCCCATGTAACCAGCATTATACCAAGTATGATCATTTCACATGTAGTCTTAGCATCAAGATGGATATGTTTGATAATGCTTATGCTATAAGAAAACAGAGAGACACAGGCTTCAACAATGCTATAGTTGCTAATATGCATGAGGGGGATACACATTACTGAGCCCAAGTCTACACTAGTAACTTTTTGTTAGTGAAACCATTTTGGTCAAGGGTGTAATTTTTAGGACAATATAATACTAGCAAAATTAGCATAGACAGGGGAAAATTCAGCAGGGTATGGTGGTGCTGTTGCATCCCCCTTCCACCACCACAGCTGTCTGTGGCTGATCTGGATGCAGAGGGAGCCCCAGAGCTACTCTTGCCCTGTTCTAGCTGTGGGATGCGGGGAGCAGCTATACAGGGTGCTGTGCTCAGGAGAGGACAGTAGTGGTAGCAGGTGGGTTTCCTCAACCTATATGTGCTCCCCGCTGCTTCCCCACTGTGATCTGTTCTGGCTGCGAGCAATTGTTGAAAGGAGGAACCTGCCTCTCGCTGTTGACCTGGCCCTCATATGACATAGGTATGGTGGGAGGCCCAGAGCTGCTCCTACCCCATTCCAGATACAGGTTGTAGGAAGCAGCTGTGCTGGGTGCTGGACTTGGTCAGGGACAGTGGGGTATGCAGGTTCTTCCTTCTAATGCCTGCTCCCCCTTAGCTAGTGGAGGACACCTAGCAGGGGGCAGGAAAGGAGAAAGTGTTGAAAGGAGGAAGCTGCTTGAGGCTGCTGCTGTCCCCAGGTGAGTGTGGCATTCCACAATCTCTCTGTTCAGCTCCTGGCTGGATTTGGGCAGGAACAGCTCTGGGGGTCCCTTTATGCCCAAATCAGCCAGGGACTGTGGCAGTGGTGGGTGGGTCCTCCTTTTTGTAAGCCTTCTCCCTGCCCACCTACCCAGTGTCCCTCAGCAGCATGAGGGGTTCAGACAAGTCTCACCACCACCTCACATGGTGTGAGGGGCAGTGTGTTGGACCCCCCCCCCCCTTCAGGAAATTCTAGGTCCATGCATAAGTATAGATGAAGCAATTTCAAAACAATTTTCCTCTTTCATCTGGAGAATCAGGAAAAGCTACATGCACACACTTTTTTGAGGGAAGGGGGTGTTGAAGCCGGTCAGGACAATTAACTAATCAATCAGTCCAAATTATCCCAGCTATCTACCTGACTGCAGCAAAAACTGGTGGGCGGCCTTCTCTCATCAGGTTATTGGCTTATGACCCAATGTTATAACTAATTGAATCCCAAGAAATCACTCTACTCAATCAACAGTTGAACCACAAGTCTATATAATTAATCATCAACAACAGGGTAAGCATCAATAACAACAAGAATAAGAATCTAACTATACAACAAGGCAAAAAATATGACAGCAATTTCATAGTGAGGGCACTAGAAAGCAACCTGTCTCTCCTTGTTACTGGCAGCGCATACACACTGTCATTTGGCTGCTTCTCCAGCCACACACACACACACAAGGGATATTGACTGCCCTGGTCCCACCAGTCTATGATCCTTTGCACCTGCACTCATACAGTGACTCAAGCCACTCACTCACACAGTCAAAAGACAAATGAAGAAGTCTGGCTGCTCTGGGCCCTCATTCACTCTGTAAACTTACTTGAGGCAGAAGACAGGATGAGAGGCAGGACACAAGAGACAGCTACAAGAGATAAGGCAGAAGACACAGATATGATCTTTTAAAGGTTTCAGTAATACCACCCTGTCAATCATCTGTCCAGCCAAACAACTCCTCAGGATAGCAATTGATCATTCATCAATCATCAGTGAGTAAGGGCCCAGAGCAACCAGACTTCTCTGTCCGTCTGACCCCAGCACTCTTTCCTGCCCAAGCAGGGGGCCAGACTTGACCTACTGAGGTCCCTTCTGATTCCAATATCTATGAATCTATCAATCTATGAATCTAGATCCCCAATCACATCTTTTGGTACCACAGACAAGCATGTTGTGGACCTCTCTAAAATTGTAACTTTGTGTTCCTACCTTCAATTACATAACGTATGATCAGCTGTACATACTCTTCACATAAAACTAGGTCAATGACATCACTAGAGTCGAAAGTTTACTTTCTCCAGAATCTTCTGGCATCTAGTCATTGTGATCACGTGCAGACTTATGCACATTTCTTAACTGCATACACAAATAACCAAACTGTAGGCCAGGGGATACAGCATAAATTATACATATTTCAAGAAAGATTTAGGAATGAACCCTACTGACACAAGTCAAAGGCAAAACTAATATAAGGTTTTCTGTAGACATGGTATAAGAAAAAATTCTGAGAATATTCTTTTTTTTCTCTCCCTTTTAGACTAGATTTCTTCTGCATTCCCAATGATGGAAACACTGCCATTTTTATAATGATTCTATGATTATTCTATGGAAATTGTATTTTAAAAAACAAAACAAAACAAAAAGCCTTATCCTAGGACCACTAGCAGGCAGTATACACATTATCATGTGCTAATTATCATGTGATAAATCATGTGATAAATTGTAATATGCCAAACCATGACAATTATGTGGTTGTATTGAAAGGGTTGATGGTGGGTTTGCAGAAAGGCTGGGTGTAAGCTGGCTAATTGCACTCTGCCCTCTGGATGGTGCTGAAAAGATTCCTTTCCTGAGAAAACTCTGGCTCTTTCCATAATCTGGGGATGGGGGAAGGAGATAAAAGCCAAGGAGCTGGACTGTGCAAGTGCCTGTCCATGGCAGACTGCTGGTGTAAAGTATCAGAGAGTAGGATTGAAGAAAGTTTGCTACATGGGAACTACTGGAAAGAAGCCCAAAGCAGTGAGGCAAAGGCAACCTGTAGAGGGAAACAGGGAAGCCAAGACTTCCAGGATAAAGAAGAGTTCACTGTAGACCACAATGATTCCTAACTACCACTGAAACCAGATGTGAACTGTGAAGTGAGAGCTGGCCAGGGATGAAAGCCAAAAGTGTTACGAGACAGTGTATTTTAAACATTTATTCTGTGTTCGGTCTTCCTCAGTTTCTCTGTAGTGTTCCCATATTAAAAGTTGGGTTATTTTATCCTTAAATTTAGCTCTCCTGTAATTGAGTATTAGGGGTGCATGAAGCAGGCCCTGTTCGATTCAGATTCAGCCTGAATCAGGGACAGTGATTTGATTCACTGATTTGGATTACTGTCTCTGATTCAATTCAGCTGAATCTGAAGATTTGATGCGGATTTAGAGAATCAGGGATTTGGACATATACAAAGCTTTACATTTTTTTTCTACATACTTCAAGGTACCAACACGGCTTGTGAATGCTGCAATTCTGGGGCACATGGAGTATTCCATAGGAGCACTGGGGGCCCTCCACATGCTCAGCGGTGAACCCAAAAGTGGACCAGAAATACTTCTGGTCCACTTCCCAGTCCACCGGAGAGCATGGCGGGGCCCCCTTCTGTGCCCCCCTGGCCCCATAATCAGCCACAGGGTGACCCTGGATGCACCCCCCCGGCCCAAACCCCAGATAAATTAAAGGGTCCTCTGATTTGATTCAGCTTCAGAGATTTGGCCACTGAATCAAGCTGAATCTCCACTGAATTAAATCTGGGACTGAAACTTCATACAGCCCTATTGAGTATTACACCTCATGGGGAGTTTGCACCCTCATGGCCTTGGTCAACTTCAGGTTCTGTCACAGATACATTCAAGCAATGTATCAAGCTATGGAGAAAAAAACCCCATGAATTAGCATGAACATAATATGCTCCACACAATGTGAAGTATCTTTGTGACTGGTTTCTATTACATTTTATTTCAACGCATTCCACGTTAATTTTAAAGGGCACTGGGGAAGCCTGCCTTGTAGTGTTGAACTTCCTGAAAGCTCATTTAGAGTTCCTAGCACAGGGGAGCTAAAGACCGCTGATGCTGGACTCTTCCTGCACCTGTAAGGTAAAAGTGAAAGGATTCACTGTGTGGCTAGGCAGCATGCATGCCTTCTAAATTCTGCAACACATGTGAAGCTGCTTCTGATCTTCAGAACACGTGCAAACTAACACTAGTGAGCTGCTCCCCACTACTGGGTTCATCAAGCCCTGGCAGGACAAATGTCATTTTAATGCCATGCATGATAGAAGATATGTTATTTTGGCATAGGTGATGCATAGGGAGAGGTATAGAGGGAGGGGAGTCATGTACCCCCCCACACCCGAGATTGGCTGCGGCTGAAGCTACCACTAGCTTCTGTGCGCTATCACCGTCCACCCCCTCCCTCCCAGCTCACCTCTGAAGCAGCCAGCAGCGGCTGCAGGCAGTCCCTAATCGCTGCTCACCACCATGGTGCCCCCCTTAGTTGCAGAAGGCATCCATTGTTCATGAATTTTGGCCCCAAAATGGCATGTTTGCCACACCAGACATTTAAGACACTCATAATCCCATTATTTGTCTGGGATCTAGGTGTAACTGAAAATGAATAGGATAGGTTCTCAGCTCATGGAAATCATTATGGCTGAAGATCCTAAAGGAGTCTGAGGTCTTGTTTAACTCCCAAGACATATAATAAGACTACTCTCATTTTCAGAATTAAATGTTTACATCACATGAGCTTGTGTTTGCAGCATTTCTCAGGGTAAAAAAAGGCACAGAACTAGTTCATAACAGATATAAACAGTAAAGATTGTTCATTCTCTTTAAATCCCTTGCTTCATGAAGCCAAAGCAATACCTGGCTGTATTGTTTGACATGGCACAGAATTTTCCTGCCTGTGCACTACCTCCTAAACTTACATAGGCATTTCCATGCAAAAGTGGTCCATAAACTCACTGACTCAAGAAGCAGCATTTCAGATCATTTGTAAGTTATTTGATGCAGGTGTAAACAACTTGAAAAGAGAATACAATGGAGAATCAAACTCAACGGACACTAGGTCACTGCCCAGAATAGGAAGTTATGGAGAGGATTGTTGACTACATTGTTCAAGGAGGGCTCAGATCATTCAAAACAAATGTGGCCAACCTTCTGAGAGGCATTATATTTTTAAATGTGTTTATTTTAGTTACTGTGCAGGTAATTTCTGAGATACCGTACCAATCTCTAATTTATTTGCATAGAGCATAAGGAAACTAAACCATGGTATTTGCCTTCCATGGTATAGCTACATCCTGAAACACGCACCCTATCAAAAAATAAACCTTGTATTTACAGCATTGCTTGCTGCCATTCCAAAACAATAAAAATAAAATAAACCCCAAACAAAAAAAAATACTCTTCTTTGCACTGCATCATACAATGAAAAAAGACATAAAAAAGTAATGGTGCATGATATCCCAAGTCTAGCTGCTTAGCTTTTGATGTGCTCTTTTTCTTTGCTTTTTTAAAGAAAGCTGACAAGCAGGAGAGCTCACCTATGTGTCACTGAGAAAAGCTGCAGTGACAAAGGATACCATAAAGGGAAGACTTCAGAGTAAACTTTTGGAAATAAAATAAGTGTGTGGAGTTCCAATAAGACACTCCTTCACCCTTTTCTGGAAAATTCCTTTACTTTTGGTTTGCAAAATTTTATCAACACTTCTTGAAAGGAGGTATGTAACAAGAACACAGGCAGTTGGTCTATTGGTCTATGAGAGCTGTTGTTCAAAAACTGTTGTCTTTAATACAATATTAATACATATCAGAAAGCAGGAAAGAGCAAGGAAAAAAGACAAAAAAGAAGGCAAAGTAATAAGAAAAGACAACTTTCTTAAATGGGATTTTATTTCACAATATTTTTGTATTTAGATATTTAGATTACTCTCAAAGGTGAATCCATAAGGTAAGAAGAAAAATAATTCTTTAAAAGTTGCTTGTCTATTTTTCAAGCTTTAGGAAGTTCTCTACCTTCTGGTTAGTCTCAGCACATATGCCAAAGCAGTCCCAAAGAAACTGTTAGGGATATCAGGATCCCATTTCACTGCCTGTTTGTAGTGTTACCCCTGCTACATAATGTAGCATGCTAAAAGTGTTATGGAGCTGCTGTGGAAGCCATGTCTTTTGAGGGTACTTTCTTTACACAGGAAGATTGTTCTAAGTCAGGATTTCCCAAATGGTGTGCCCTGGCACACTGGGGTGCCATCAGTCACCTCCAGGTATGCTGTGGCATTCTGGGCTGGAGCCACGCCCCCCCACCTGCTGCTGTGGACACAGACAGATTGGGAACATGGCTCCAGACAGACAAGGTTCGTGGTTCCAGCCCAAAATGCAGTCCAGCTGGCTGCCCGCCACCCCTCCCCATCAGTATCCAGGCATCTGTGTGCCATACCTCCACCCCGTCGGTCTCCGCTGGCCATGTGCCATCTCTTTCCTCCCCTGCTCTGTGTCCGGTGTGCTCAATGCTTTTTTATTTAGGTAAGTGTGCCATGGGGCAAAAAAAGGTAAGGAAACACTGTTCTAAGTTAATTCAAATTTGGAGTAATGTTGTATTATAGCAGCAGAGAAACAGGGAAGAGAATTAGACCTCTGCTTTGGATGAGTACAGCAAGCCAACCATTGGTAATGGAAAGATTATTCCACATCGTGTTGTCTAGATGTGCAAGCAAAGTTGACTCCTCAGCACTGTCACATTCATCATCCAGATGATTCAGCACTCAACAGCCAACACAAGGAGGAAATTCATTTGGGGAGGGGGCAGAGACTAGGTAAATTTATGAAGAAACAGGTAATCCAGGGGTAACTCTTGAGGATTGCAAATTATTCTCATCCAGCTCCATAGGAATTCCTCAGGGAAAGCAATACAGTTTCAGCAGAACTTTTTATCGGCTTCTGGTATGGGACAGCTATATGAACCAGAAACATTGCTTTAATACCAATAACCCCAGTTTATCTAGAAAGCTTCAAAATTTGATTATTTATTTATAACAGCTTACAATATCCAAATTTCCTCCCAGTATTTTACTTCAGAATGGTTTAAATTTTACCATGATTGAACATCTGAATTGTCTAATCCTAGATGATTAAAAGATTTGGAATACTAGAGGCTAAATTAACAGATTAAAAGTATATATTTAAAACCCCCTCCACCTAGTTGGTCTATTGCTGCATAATTGTACTTCAGCTAACAAAACAGCCAACCAAAGCATGCCAGTGTTATTGATATGCCAGTTAAAACACACAAAAATAAATCATGTTGTTTTAATGCATTCATTTCTGCTGTATCTTGAGTTACAATTTTTGTTTAATGGAAGCTCCTCTGAACAACTAGCAGAACAAGTTAAGGCCACAAAAAGCCAATGATTTGGACAATGTTTTTTTAACACTTCCACCCCTCCAAGATACTCCTCTTATTTGTCGTTGGACAAAATGATTTAAAATCAAATGGTCTGGATTTGACCTTGGCCTGAACTTTATCTCTTTTTTTAAAGAGAAAAAAGATTTTTTTAAAGAGCAAATGGATTTTAATAAGAGTATTTAAACAATGTGTAGCAATAAAAATTACATAAAACTCATGCTCAGGAACAATTCAAGCCCAACTAATGCAGTAGTTGACACACTATTATAAAGATGAGCAACAAGTTCTAATGATATCAATAGATCTATTCATGTATTTTAATCTAAATATGTAAACCACTCTTTGTAAGACCAAGAACACAAAGTTGAAGCTTCTGACAGTGAAGTGATTCTCCCCTTACCCATTACATTAGGAGGCAAATCCAGCCAGCTCCTTTGCTGTGATGGAGGGACTCATGGGACCAGAAATAATGTAGTACTGGAACCAAATGCTAGCATTATTGGTTGGGATTAGGATGAGCCAAGCCCTACTTTGAAACATGGTCACCAGTTTCAAAATAAATTTCCTTTGCTGCAGGAAGCTCGCCTGGGGAAGAGATGGATCATGGGCTGCCCAATAATCAGAGCAGACTTCAATTTATCTTTTTCGAGTGGCACTTCCTCTAAAAGATGATGATTTTAAAAAGTCAAGTCATTATATGCCTATGACCTATCTTTGTCATGTCATCTTCAGTTTGCATTTAAATTTCAGTTACCTAAATATATCTTTCTTTGTATATCTTACCTCCTTGTGACCAGATACCTGAAGTAAATATTCAAGACAACATTCAAGATAAAAAATACATAATTATATAATGAGCTCAAGAAGCATTTTGTTAACAGAAAATATGAATCCCATACATTGTTATACCAAAAGCCCTTACCTTGATCCCAGATTTGAACTAACTTGTTCCTAATAAAAACTAAACATTTTGCAATTTGTTGATAATAAAAACAACTTCTGTCACTGACAAAAACAGGTCACTCTTTTCTAACAATTTTCTATGCATATTTTCCTTTTCCACTAAGTTTTATTCATTTATTGATGTATTCATTTATTGATCTATTTATTTATTTGATGTTTCACCTGTTTTTCAGACCCACTGTAATGACTTCTGAAGCTAAGTTTAAGAATATTATTGCATTTATGGTCTCTAGTGTTTGCATTTATAGGGTTTTGAAAAGTTCAAGCAATAATTTGTATTCATTAATTTAAGGAACACTAACAGGTTTGGCATGAGGTTAGTTTTGCTGGCCAATAAAACTGATGAGCAGGCAAAACTGTCTCTTACAGAAAAAAACAATAGATCTCAGTGGGCTTCATAGCAAAATCCATAACTAATAAGTATTTACAGAAAGTGACTTTGATTAGAAACTCTTTACCTGTCCTTTTGGATGATTTGTGTACGTGAAGCAAGATTCTGGGAAAAGGACCATAAAGAAATGTACATCACAGACACACACACCATTTCTGTTTTGGCACTGTCTAGACAAGTACAGAATAATTGAAAATAAATCAAAGTTATGGTGCAGATCTACAAAACTAAATCAAGGATTTCTATTATGGAGTGCTGCAGACCCAAAAGTTAAAATATTTGGCTACCAAATGTCACTGTATTTTTACTATATCAAAATTTTTTTTTTTTAAATTCCTTTATGCCTGTGAAGAATTAAATCTCTTACATTCCAACTCAGGATGTTACAATTTAAAATTATGAATTAAATAAATAGTAATAAAAAGATAAATAATTTCTGGAAGATTTGGTACCAAAAGTATAAAGACTGAAACATAAAAAATCAAAAAGAGGCACGTTACAAAATCACATGATCTGGCTCAGAGAGACAAACAAATTCTAAACTTTTCTACCCCAAAACTAGCAATTATTATTATTGTATTAGCATATATTGAAAAATAAGACTTCCAAAAACTTTTCTAGTCTTGCTTAGAGTGTTATTCAGTGAAAGGTACGTGGTATATATTATAATAAAAAATAATTATTCTAGTCCCTTCATAATTAACTAAAACTGCACTTTATTTGGTGAATCTTAATAAACATTTTACAAGATGTGGTCTATCTATGGGCATTAGAGTAAGGTAAGAAAAATATTTTAGAAGTAGCATTAAGGGGTTACTTTATTTGAAACTGTGAATTATGTTATTGCATATCATTTAATTACAGTATCTGTAACATTTATTTTACATATAATCAGTATATAATATATACTGAAATGGAGCAACACGGTTATATGTAATTTCCTTATGAAAATACAGGCAATAAGTAATTTGTGCAATTTGTGTTATGTCCTTGACTTTAATATCACACTTATAATTTCCTGGATTTGTTATGTTTATGCTTGTTGACATTTTCTTTTAGACTCTCTTTAGCAATATGAGATCTTGTTTAATCCTTGTTCAAGGGAGACTGATCCTCTTCAGTGGAGAAAAACAATACTTACTAGTGAAATTAATTTGTGTGTCAACAAGTCTTTACTTTGTCTTAGCTTCAAAAAGACTTTAAGTACTTTTCCATTCTCCATCAGCCTTTGACCCATTAGCAAGCATCACATTGTTTTGTTGTAATCATGGGTCTGATCTCAAAACCCTTAGTGAACGAATTTCTTGGTTCCTGAGAAAGGGCTTCTTGCAGAAGTAAAAATATTCAAGATTCATTAGGACTATGGAAAAGAAGTGAGGGGGGGGAAGTGTGTATGTTCAGTGTATTATTTCTATTCTTGTTTGTTTCACGCTTAATGTTCATGTCGATTATCTTTTCTCCTTTTATTTATTGTCCATCTTATTTCTATTTATTTTAAATACATTGCTGTCTTAGCAATTCAT
The DNA here is from genome assembly GCA_030014935.1 of Caiman crocodilus. Taxonomy (NCBI): domain Eukaryota; kingdom Metazoa; phylum Chordata; order Crocodylia; family Alligatoridae; genus Caiman; species Caiman crocodilus. The sequence continues at coordinate 50,188,993 of JAGPOW010003685.1, forward strand.
TAGTCTCATTCTAGTTTTATTTAACTGGAAACTATATGGAGGGAAGGAAGGAATCTAGATTTCATTGTTAACATTAAATGACACAATCCACCACAACAACCTGATATGCTATTGTTGTGCTATGGAGGGGCCTAAACTCCCATTATGGCAAGAGAGTGTTGGGCCACCACAAGCATCCTGCCCCTACCTAACCTCATTCCCAAACTCTAGCATATAATCCCAGAGGTGTCCTGAAGTAATCTTTGCCCATGCTCAAGTACACCAAGTACTTGAGGAGCTGAAGAAAATTCACATTGTTATGGAAAATCTGATTTCAAATACGTTCAGGCTGTACCTCCTGATGATGCAACACAGAAATTCAACTGGTAATTAGATGTTATATATTAAGACAACTTTTATCAGCACACTGTTTCAGTGACTCAAATTGAATGCACTAGGCTTGAGCCATTTACTTCCACCATTTGCCTTACAAACTATCCTTAACTATGCTCAGATACTAACGTACACATCTCTGATTTATTGCATAGCAAAGATCCTAGTTATTTCTCTTAGGTTGTCTTCGTCTATCTCCCTTACTCATTCCCAGGACAGTTCGTAGGTAAAATGGGAACAAAATGAGTGTAGCATACTGTCTGCAGGACTTAACAAGCATTACTCTCAAAAAAGTTTAGCATGTGTTAACTATTAGTACAGTGGTATCTGTGAGAGCACAAAAATCACTGCAATGCCACTTTGAAGCCATGCAGTATAGAAGGCCTAGAGCAATAGAGATAAACCCACCAGGCTGATGCTATGGTCTCTGAAGCTGTGGAATCCAGCAGTTGTTGTTTCCAATGTATTTAACAATGAAAGAGTGAGTCATACAGCAAACCATATGCATGGGATTTTCAAAAACTGATCCTGTTTGAGTGAATAAGAAATCCCACTATCTTAACTGAGTGTATTTAGGATAAGAAGGGGGACTTTTGACCTCCGTATCTTAGGATTTCCTGTTTTAAATAACAGACTGTGGTATATAGTATTACTCAATGCAAAACTAGGTTGGGATAGAAAGTGATATACCGTCAATTGATCCTCTGTTTACACGTACTATATGTGGATTGCTTAAGTCTGCAACATCTTAATTCATAATCTTTCAAAAATTGTCCTGTCACATAATGCAGTGCCTATCATAGCAAAATATTTCTTTTTACCTTTAGCACCCATGCCAGATGCTTTTCTCAGGGTTAATTAATCAAAGGGTACTTGTTAATTAGGTGCCTTCATACCCATATAGATAACTATAAGAAGTTGACAATGTCTCCCTGTCTTGTCAGTGCTTATAATTGCTTTAAAGAGATAAAGCCTGCACAATGCAGGCAAGAATGTGTGACAAAGACAGCAGGACCCCACTCTGATGCTGCTTGGCCCATCTGTTACACAAAACATTTTTGCATGCATTTTGAAATCAGATCTTCCATAACAATGTGAATTTTCTTCATCTCCTCAAGTACTTCATATGTTGTTAATAGTTAGAAAGCTGGTCTGGCTACAGATTTAATCCCAATATTGATTTATGGTGAAGCTTTTTTTAAGTAATATATATATATATGTATATATACATATTTTCTTTTAGCTTTTAGCTGATACTCTCCAGAGTTCTCTCTTTTCCAAGACAGTCATGTTACTGTTCAGCCATAAGCACTCTGTGTGATGCTGTTCTGCATCAATAGATAGAGTTGCAGGTAACAGGAAATTAGGAGAGACGAAGAGTTAAGAGCAGAGAAACACTCCATTGTGGCTGTCAAGCTCTTCAGAACAATTTAAGTTTTGTCTGCATTCAGATATGTTTCTTTTCTCAAGAATGAACTCAAGAACAGAAAAGAGAATTTGAAGTGACGGTTGTTTATTCTGACAGGAAACTGTGTATGTGAAAAGAAAATGAGTGTCAAATTGAATTTTACAGATAATATATATAGATGCTATTGGCTTCCATATATTGGCTTCCATATATTATTATTCATATTTCTTCACAGTGGTTTTAGACAGCAGGCTATCTAAACGTTTATTAAAAAAAACTTTAAAAACTGAAAAGAAAGATCATTTAACACATTATCACTAAACTTTTTTGATAACTCTTGTTATTTTTTTAAATACATCTCAGTGGGCGTGTCTACATGTGCATGACTGCACAGTTGTTACAGTGCAGTCACGGTGCCACTAGGGTCATTTCCAACCCTACTGCGCAGTAGCTCAGTGCGATTGTGCAGTAGTGGCAGCATCATGGTTCATGCCTGCCAACACTATGTCACCATAGCGATGAGCTACATTGCTGTAGCTAATCACTATAGCAACGTAGCATCTTGTGTAGATGCACACAATATGTATTATACCATTTGCTTCAAAACTCATTTCTGTTTCTTCAATTTCTGTTTATTAAGTTTTCCCTAAAATGGTTCTGCTGTATCTGTCATTTGTTTGCTCCAAATTTTCCTCATTTTTTACTGTAATTTTTTTATTATTGTTGCTTTTATAAAAAGCTTTAATTTGCTAATTTCAAAACTAGTTTTTAAAGGAAGTGACTGCTTATAACCAGGCACTATTTATTAGTATTCCAGATGAAGTCCAACAATTGGATTAGAATAACATGTTATTTTGTATTCTCTCACTTTGAAATTAAAACCTAGTATATTTCATTTTAATTCATACTATGCTTCAGGATGTCCGTGATTTCAAGGGGTCTTGAATCATAAACCCATTATGATCCAGTGCTTATTTCTATGCTTACCAAGAAATTTTTCAGTTTTTCCACCTATGGCTTTCTGTCATTGGAAGAAATCAGTATAATTATCTAACTATGGTATTCGTGTATCATCAGTCGCCACTGAATCTAAGGACTGAAATACAGCAAAACAAGAGTAGTAGTATTCCAAAACAACTAATTCTAAAACTGTCCAAGAGGGTTTTTTCTGTCCTCCTTGACCCCACCCCCACCTCACCTATGTTAACAGCAGGGGGGGAAAGACCTTTATAAACTATAGGACAATAACAGCTATGAATGACAGCCTCCTACAGGGAGTAATGGAGGCAAAAGATTCTGTTTAAAATCAAATTATGAATGGAATGATATGATGCAATTGCCTGATAAAGCAGGCTTGATGGCTCACAAATCCTTTTCTAGTTTAGTCTTCCTTGAGCTTTGTATTGTATTGATATGAACATCTATATCAAAGGTGTTATATTTGAGAATATATGAATAAGGAAAATGAGAATTAATTTGGAAGCAAAATGCAACACAAAGGAAATACGCATATTAGGGACGTGAGGATGGATCTGCACGGTATTCTGTGACTTCACATTAATGATGGAACTTATGTTCAACTGACAGGTAAATTGTGAGCACAAAAGGGCAAGCATACTTCACAATGGCATTCCCAAGTGTGACATGAAGATATAAATGTAGATAGAAATTGAAGCAAATATGGGTGGTACACAGAGAAACCAACAGGCAGTAAATCAATATAATTGTGAAAAAGCTTGAATTGATGTGATGAGGTTCATGGAACAGTTGGAATCTCTGAGCCAAATAAAGGTAAAGAAAGACTAGTTTGGCCACTGGATTTATTTGACAGTCTGAAGCCAGATAGCTACACTATGAAATATGATGATAAAAGGCTTCCCCCCACACCCTCCAGAGCTGCTGATAAATTCTACCATATTCTGTATTTTTTTCAACAACCTACATGCATTAATTCAATCCTACCCAGATTGAGCTTTAGATATCCACTCCCCATGAGGACCCCAAAATCAACCAAACACTGTGGATAATGAGCATAAAGCTTTCTCCCATCAGCATACTAACAGCACCAAGGCCTGTTTCTCCATACTAACAGAGTGATCTCTAACCTGGGAAACTGAGGTAGCAGTACTCCAAGAGCAGGATGGGATGAGAGAGGTCTAGAAGAAATGATAATTCAGGTAGCAGGCATGAGAACATTCACTTGACACCTTTCCATCCTCTAGAATTCCTGAATTAGGAACTATTGGGCACATGTACACATGAATTAATGTGTCACAATTACAACACATTAAGGTTAGGATCTGTAATAACAGATATTGACTTAATGCACTGTAATCAGTGCTGCTGAGCACACATTTTTATGTGACTAATGCACAGTAGACTAATTCTATTGTGCATTAGTGCATTAGCACAGTTTTCACTGTGATGCACCAACGTGCAGTAGAATTAGTCTACTGCACTTCTAGCATCTCATATAGATATTGCTGTTCAAACCATTGAATGCATGTAGTATTGCTGTTTAAACTATTCTACCATTGATATTTGCAGATCTTATTTTCTTCTACCTACTGGGAACTTTCCTTTTACCCAACTCAAACAAAACGTTTCTCTTCCTCTGAACCCTTATCCTCCCAAGTGCCAATAACTCTCTTCCCCTTCCCCCTTCCCTTCCCCCCACATACACCCAGAGATACTGATATTGCTTTAATATTATCAAGCTTTCAACACATTTTGTCTTTTCTAAACTTTCCAGTATTATTTTTCAGTCAGACACAAAATGCATGCTGGGGCTGCCTAGAATATTTAAGATAGAGAAGCTATCAGGGAATATTCCATTTTCTGAGACCCTGTAAAGGATACAATAAATATTCATAAGAACAGTAGGAGGGGAAAGGATTATGTGGAGTACAGAGGTAGAAGTCAGAAACAGAAAATATTTGGGTTTAGTTCATTGCCTGAGTTGAGGTTCAGAAAATGTTCTTTTTACAGACTATAGTTTATTCTATGCTATGTATCATATGAGGGGTTAAATCTTAGAAATACAGCATGATAAAGATATAGAATAATATCTTGCACAAAGGGATCTAGCTCACATGCTTAACACTGTAACTTTATTTTCAATCCTAATAGGTACTGGGCAGTATTAGAATTTCACATATTTTCTGTTCTTAAAATAGGAGTATTTTTTAAGTATAAATTGGAATCAAAGTGTATTTCCTCCCTTCTAATCCTCACAAGTATGATTCATATCTACCCCAATCACTAACATCTACATTCAGTATAATACATCCAAAAGTATAGAGTTACAATCACTTGAATAACATACAAATTCACAGATGAGGGGGTGGGGAATCTACACAGAAAACTCCAGCAAGAGCAAAACTGTTCTTTGATTATTACTAACTTCAGGATATTTTGGTCCAGAATGCAGAAGGAAAATCCATTCACACCCCAGAGAAGGCAAAACATTCATATGAATGTATATAATTTCTTCCAGTCAAAAAACAATGCTTCCATAGATTATCTGCTAATCTATCTACTCATATATCTATCTACTCATAGATACCTCCTAAATTAAATATTCATAGGCATGAGACTTGGGGAAGTAGAGTGGGAGGAGAAGGAAAATAGAGAGACAGAGGTGGGAAGGGGACAAGAAGCCACTATAATTTTACTACAGGTCTTTGCATAATTGTTGAAAAGAAAATACTGTCAAATAGATCCTTTAAGCAGGTTTTCACCTGTTTTATATCATAGACCAAGGAAGGCAATTCTCAAATAACATACAAATAGTATAAACAGTTCTATAACAGGCTAATATTCAGTCCCTAGGTGATGTGTAGGAGGGGGAATGCAGGGAGATTGGCTGCCCTGAGATTGGCTGCCACCAAAGCTGCCACCAGCTTCTGCAGGCAGTTGCCGCTCGCACCTGCTCCCCCCCACCACCACACTTGCTGCTGACGTGTTGTCTCCTGGAATCCTTGTGCTCTAAGAATCCTTGACACTGCGTACATCTACACAAGACATTTAACTGTTCAGCAGCGTAGTTTACTGCACAGTACGAATGAGCATGTGCACATGCACACTTAGTGCGAAGTAAGCTGTGCTACTTGTGAGTAAATTTACTTCCTGCAAATGCAAATAGCAAATTTACTCACAAGTACTTACTGCACAATAACTCAGGTGTAGATGCCAACTGAGAGCAGATTTGGTCCTGGTCTGTCCTGTCACTAGGTGACCAGCCTGAACTCAGCCCCAGGACTGGGAGCCTCTCCTCCCCTATTGCTAGCCTGCCTCTATGGAAGTCCCAGACACAGGACCTTTAAAAGCTTGCAGGCATTTTGAGCCCTGGACACAAAAGCGAGGAACCTGAGGGGACCCTTGGCCTCTGCTGCCCCTGCACAGGCTGTGAGCCATGGCCAGCTGGTGCCTCCTGATACTGTAGGGGCACCAGTGACCAATCGCCAACTGGGGAGAAGGGGGGTCCTCTCTTCTCTTGTCATCTCTCAGTGCCCTCACATTCTCAGGGAGGGGAACTGGCCATTGTCCCTCACTCCCTGGCCAGAGAGGGTCATTCTTGGGGGAACGCACGTGCCCTCTCTATGCATCACCTATGCTGTGAGCTGCTTATGCCCCACTGCCACTACCTGGCACTGCAGTGCTGTGTGACTACCAGGCCCAAGCTGTCCAGCCTGAAAGCTGCTGTAGGCTCCTACCAGGTCTGCCAGAACCCAGGCCCAGTTGCAGCCAGTTCCTGGCCACTAGGGCCAGCACCAGCAGCCTGACTGAAACCTGTGATGCTACATTGTATCCCCTCACCATACAGCTCCTAGTCCTGCACCATGCCCCTGCACTGGATGTTGCAGGCAGCCACCAAGGCTCAGCAGCACAGGGACAGATGTGTGGAGACCCAGAGAGGTTGTGCAGGAGCCCTGATGGTGCCATCACCAATGCCATACACTACCATCCAGGGTCCCAACTGGTTGCAGGAGGACACTGAGAACCTTGTGATGCTGTGGGGTTAGGTGGAGGTGCTGCAACCCCTGGGTTCCACCTCCACAGTATGCAAGGAAACAGAATACAGTGCAAAAAATTATTGATCTCCCCATGCCCCTACAGCTAGGTGGGCATGCAGCTCACATACTGAAGAACATGTTGATTCCCATGGTGATGTCCTCCTCTACTGTGGGGGGACAGGGATGTGTAGTACAGTCAAAGGTAATACTCTAGGTAGTGGCAGAGGTTGCAGGGCAGCCCAGGCTTGCTCCCTGCATCACTGAAGTTCAGAGTCCCTTGCCAGATGTGCAGGCTCACCCAGGGCACCATGGTGATCAGCACCATCAGGGCATAGTAGATTGGGCACCCTTTGGTCCATGAAAACAGCTCCTTGCACAGTGCCAGGGACATGCATCAGGGGCACACTTGGGGCACAATGATGGTATGGGGTGGGGCTAGCCCTGGGATGCCTCCTCAGAAAAGCCCCCTGTCAGAAGGGTGGGAGTGTGGGCAACTCCTTGTCCCAGTCATCTGGTAGCCCTTTGCTTCTGAAGCCTGGGTGCCAGACTTGGCAGCAGCACAGAATACCAATGGATCTGAAGAACAGGGGCAAAGCAGGGTCTGGAGCCACTGCAGCAGGTTCTGCCAGGAGACTGACCTGTCTTGGCCTGGGAATGGGAAAGGCGAGACAGATTGCTTGTGGCCAGCATCCAGCAGCCCACTGGTTCCTGGGTAGTAAGTGGGGATGGAGAGCTCAGCCAGAAGCTGCCTTGAGCTATGCTTGGCCAGGTGAACATAGTCCCTGGGCATGTTCCTGTGAATGTCCAACCTGCGATCTAAGGCCAGGCAGAGCATGGCCCCTGGTACAGAGCATCTTACCTTTAAAATCTTGAAAATTCTCACAAACATTTTCTATCTTATAGCTCTGCATACCCTGCAGCTGCAAGCAAGGAAAAGGATGCAGTTGGCAGTTAGGATGCAGAGATTCATAGATGTTAGGGTCGGAAGGAACCTCAATAGATCATCAAGTCTGACACCCTGCATAGGCAGGAAAGAGTGCTGGGTCTAGATGACACCAGCTAGATGCATATCCAAACTCCTCTTGAAGACCCCTAGGGTAGGGGAGAGCACCACCTCCCTTGGGAGCCCGTTCCAGACCTTGGCCACTTGAACTGTAAAGAAGTTTTTCCTAATGTCCAATCTAAATCTTTCTGCTAGCTTGTGGCCATTATTTCTTGTAACACCCGGGGGCACCTTGGTGAATAAAACCTCACCAATTCCCTTCTGTGCCCCCGGGATGAACTTACAGGCAGCCACAAGTTCACCTCTCAACCTTCTCTTGTGGAGGCTGAAGAGGTCCAATCTCTCCTCATAGGGCTTGGCCTGCAAGCCTTTAACCATATGAGTGGCCCTTCTCTGGACCCTCTCCAGGTTATCGACATCCCTCTTGAAGTGTAGCACCCAAAATTGAACACAGTATTCCAACGGCGGTCTGACTAGCGCCCGATAGAGGGGAAGTATCACCTCCTTGGATCTGTTCGTCATGAATCTGCTGATACACAACAAAGTGCCATTAGCTTTTCTGACGGCTTCATCACACCAACGACTCACGTTCATCTAGGAATCCACTAGGACTCCAAGATCCCTTTCTGCTTCTGTTCCACCAAGCAGGTCATTTCCTAGGCAATAGGTATGCTGGACATTTTTCCTCCCTAGCACTTTGCATTTCTCCTTGTTGAATCGCATTCTGTTGTTTTCTGCCCATTTGTCCAACCTGTTCAGGTCTGCTTGTAGTTGTTCCCTGCCCTCCGGTGTGTCTACTTCTCCCCACATTTTTGTGTCATCTGCAAACTTGGACAGAGTACACTTCACTTCCTCGTCCAAGTCGCTGATGAAGACATTGAAGAGTATTAGTCCTAGGACCGAGCCATGCAGGACCCCACTGTGCACACCCTTCCAGGTCGATACCAACCCATCCACTACAACTCTCTGGGTGTGACCCTCTAGCCAATTCACCACCCACTGGACTGTGTAGTCATCCAAGTCTTAACTTATTCACCAGTATGGGGTGGGATACCTTATTGAAGTCCTTCCTGAAGTCTAAGTGTATGACGTCAACCCCTACTCCTGCATCTAGGCGTTTTGTAACCTGGTCATAAAAAAAGACTAGATTAGTCAGGCATGATCTACCTGCTACGAACCCATACTGGTTTCCTCTCAGCATAATTTGTCCTGCCGGGCTCTCACAAATGTGAGCCTTGATAAGTTTTTCAAAGACTTTACCAAGGATGGAGGTGAGACTGACTGGGCTATAGTTGCCTGGGTCCTCCTTCCTCCCCTTCTTGAAAATGGGGACCATACTGGCCCTTTTTCAGCCCTCTGGGACCTGGCCTGTGTGCCACAAATGTTCAAATATTCCTGCTAGTGGCTGCACAATGACGTTAGCCATTGCCTTCAGCACCTTCGGATGGAGCTCATCCGGGCCTGCAGACTTAAACTCATCCAGTTCCTCCAAGTGACTCTGCATGATCTCAGGGTCTACGCTTGGTAGTCTGGTGCCCTGCTGCTGCCTTTCTACCATCCCAGTGAGAGACTTGTCTTGCTCCTCGCTTAGAAACACTGAGGCAAAGAACTCATTGAGAAGTCCAGCCTTGTGCCCCCTGTCCATCACCAATTGCTTCTGCCCATTTAGTAGGGGTCCTATTCCACCCTGGGCCTTCCTTTTACTCCCTAAATAACTGGAAAAAAAAGCTTCAGGTCAAGGTTCAGTCAGTTGTGGATAGACTGGTCTTAAAGACTTTATGAATTTGTTTTCATTACTTTATAGGGAAAACACAATGTTAGTTTATTGAGGAAGTCAAGTTTCAGTTTTCTTTTGTTCTCTTTCTTCATGTCTCTGTGTTCTTAGACATCTCGTAATAGCTACCTCTAGGAATGATGAATAGCAATTTCTGGAAAGCTGAGTATAATCAGCTGAGAGATGTGCACAGTCCCACCAGGGAAAATGCCTTGCTGGACTTGGTCCTGGCCACAGGCAATGACCTGGTGAGGGTGCAGGTACAGTGCTCAATCACCTGGGCAATAGTGACCATCACCTGGATGGAATTTACCATTCAGCACAGGATGTCAAAGGCCTGTGGCAAGGCAGCAGCTCTGGACTTCACGAGGAAAGATTTCAATGAGATAAGGCACAGAGGTTCTGGAGGGGAGGGGAGGAGAGTTGGGAGTCCAAGAAGAGTGGTTGTTCCTTAAGGAGATGATCCTCCAAGCCCAAAGCATGACAATCCCCACATGGATCAAAGGAAGCAAAGGTTCTCAAAAGTTCCCATGGCTCACCAGAGGCATCCACAAATGCCTCAAAGCCAAAAAGGAGGCATACACCCAATGGAAGGGAGGGGCCTCCTTGGATCAAGCATGTAGGGGGGCTATTAGGGATGGAGATGGAACTGGGACTAGTGACCCGGATCAAAGATAACAATAAGTCCTTTTTTAAATACATAGGGGTTAAAAATAAGGTGCCAAATAATGTGAGGCCTCTGCAGGACATGCTTGCTTATCGGTGGTAGCACCAGATGACAAAGCTAATCACTTTAACAGATTCTTTGCTTCCATTTTTCTAAGCAGGGATAAGTACCTCTTCCTCCCCCCCACACTGGGATTCTGGACAGACTGAGGGGATGCACAGCCAGGCCCAGGGTCAGTGAGGACCTAGTCGGGGAACTTCTGGAGGGACTAGTTGTGTTCAAATCACGAACTCCTGACAAACTTCACCCCAGGGAACTGGCAGAGGTCATTGCAAGACCCCTGGCACAGCTTTACGAGCACTTATGGTGCTCTGGTGAGGTGCCTGATAACTGAAAAATGGCCAATGTGGTCCCTATTTTCAAAAAAAGGGAGGAAAGAGGACCCAGGAAACTATAGGCCTGTTAGTCTTACCTTGGTCCTGGGGAAGCTCTTTGAGAAAATTATCCAGGAGCACATCTGTGAGGGGGTCAACAGGGGAGTTTATGCTTAGGGGCAATCAACACGGGTTCATTAGAGGCAGGTCCTGTCAGACCAACCTGGTGGCCTTCTATGACCAGATCACAAAAGCCTTGGATGCAGGTGTCACAGTGAACGTAGTCTTCCTGGAATTTAGGAAGGCCTTTGACATTGTCTTTTACCCCATCCTCATTAAAAAATTAGGTGTCTGTGATATTGATGCCTACGCAGTCAGATGGTTGCAAATTCGCTGAAGGGCTGCGCCCAGACAGTGGTGGTGGATGGGTTATTTTCAACCTGGAGAGATGTGGACAGTGGGCTTCCCCAGGGTTCAGTCCTCGGTCCTGCACTCTTCAATATCTTCATCGGTGATTTGGACACGGGAGTGAAAAGCACTTTGTTCAAGTTCACAAATGACACTAAGATGTGGGGAGATGTGAGCATGCTAGAAGAGAGAGACAGGCCGTAACAAGACCTGGTCAGGTTACAGAGGTGGACAGATGAGAATAGGATGGGTTTCAAAATGGACAAGTGCAAGGTGTTGCACCTGTGCGGGGGGTAGAACCAGCAGCATACCTACAGGCTGGGGAACTCCCTTCTTATTATCACAGAGGCAGAGAAGGATCTTGGAATCACTATTGATTCCAAAATGAATATGGTCCACCAATGTGGAGACATGTTCAGGAAGGCTAACTGCACCTTGTCATGCATCCATAGATGCATCACAAGCAGGTCCAAGGTGGTGGTCCTTCCCCTCCCTCTACGTGACATTGTTCAGGCCACAGTTGGGGAGCCAAGTTTCAGGAGGGATGTGGACAGCATTGAAAGGGTCCAGAAGAAGGCCACTTGCATGATTAGGGGACAAAAGGGCAGGCCCTACGAGGAAAGGCTACAGGACCTGAACCTGTTCAGCCTCCACAAAGGCTAAAAGGGAATCTGGTGGCCACCTACAAACTTGCCAAGGGGGACCAGTAGGCAATGGTAGAGTCCCTGCTCCGCCAGGCACTACTGGGGGTAAAAAGGAACAATGGCCACAAGTTGATTGGGAATAGATTCAGGCTAAATATCAGGAGGCACTATTTCACAGTCAGGGCAGCTAGGAGCTGGAACCAACTTCCAAGTGCAGTGGTACTTGACCCTACCATGGGGATCTTCAAAAGGAGGCTAGATAGCTGTCTAAATAAAAGGTGACCAAACGCCAACATGTTTAAATGAAAGGTGACCAAACGCCAGTTTGACATAAAACATGAGAGTGAATTATGTTCGAAGTGTGAGTGAGTTACAATCACAGTGTTAATGAGGTGTATGACCGCACAGCCGGTGATCACAGTCTCCTGACTGAAAGTCAGCAGACACACAGGGCACATTCTGATTGGCTCTCTAGCTTATAAAAGGGGAGAAATTTCTGGAACCAGCAGGGGATCCACACAACACCGGAGAGGCCTGATCACCCTTTCCAGAGATCCTGTGTCCACAATATCCCTTCCCCCTGGATGACCCCATCATGACCGAATACATCATTCAGATGTGCGTAGAGCTCTCAAGTTCCCGTAAGTTTGGTTTTGAAGCTGTTATAAAGAAAACTGCCGGCACGGAAGTGTGAGTAAAGCATTATTTGTTACATCGCCTCTTTAGGTTTTTTTTTTTTAAATGAGAAGTAGTACAAGAGAAAGAGAAACAAGGTTCTGTAACCCTTTCGTCCCTGGCCTGTTTGAATCTAAGGGTTAACTACCCCCCCCCATTTCCCTGCCACATGGTGTCACGAACAGGATCCTTGGGGCAAAGGGAAGATGAGGAGCGCATTGACCAATTAGTCCGGCATTGTCCATGGTGAAATCACCATAGACCACCCCCCCACACACAAATGCCGATAATTTATGGGCCCATGCAGCATACCATCAGGCCCAGCAAGATGAGATGATCGGGGGCCATGTCTCTATCTGCCCAACCGAAAACAACGGGGGTCCACTTAAAGAGTGGATTGTAGCTGGTCTTACCCCTGCAGCCCTAGGGTGTCTCTTCACTAGCCCCATGGTCCTATACCGACTACCGGATACGGCCGCAGAGGTACAACGTAACCACGTTAAACCCGCTGGCAAAAATGATTGCACCCCTGCAAAAGAGTACACTAGGTGCATTAAATATCTGAAGGAGGGTGGTGGCTGCAACACTCCTCCCAATAAATTCAGGTGCCCCAACCTCAATCCCAGGGGCACCGAGAACGAGATCCGTGAGAGCCTTGAGACCGGCGGGCGAGAGGCTATAGAAATGCAATTGCGCACGGAGAGCATGGAGTCACTGGAGCAGGTGGCGGAGGGCCCTGAGCCACTGCTAGAAAATGGCGCCGGCCACACGGAGCCGCTGTCAGAAAATAGCGCAGGGGAACATGAGAAGGGTGTGGGGATTCCCCTAGGAGGCGGGCCTGCTGTGTCATCGCCCTCGGCCCCACCCCCCAGAGTGACGCTAAAAGAAAACCTGCATCCCTATGTGAGAGAGAAATTGTATCCCGTGCTCCCAGCTGATGTGGGGAGAGAGAAACTGTATCCAGCGCTCCCAGATGAGATAAGGTAATTGTACCCGGTGCTTCTGCCCGATGCAGTTAACCCTCTCCTGGCTGCAATCCACCCAATAGTGCTTGCCAAGCAGGCCACCAATGCACAAAGTGCAGCTCATACCACCACCGCATGCCACACCCGCACCTGGGGAGGATTGCAGAAGTTGTGCTGAGCATCGAAGATAAAACCTGGGAAACCACTAGCCATATGGCTAAGGCACCTAATAGTAGAATTTGGATCAGACTTGTTAGATCTAGAAGAGGCTGGCTTTCTAACACGCCAAGCCTCATGGAGCAGGGGACACGTGGTAGCGAGCAGCATCTATTGGCCTGTCCTGCTTCCAGCTCTCGTTGCAGGTCAAGTGTGCCATAAATCTCATGTGTGGCATAATGGATGACCGCCGGACCCAACTGCAGGGCAGCTGCTGCTAGCCATCATTGAAATATCTTACATGTCCTGGAACCCATAAGTACATCAGTTAAGACTGACACAGGTGCAAAGCAACACACCGTGGCCTCATCGTCATCTTGGTCACCCGGGGAATGTCCAGACCACCCTAGATAGTATTGAGGCATGCATAGAGGTCTACAGGAAAAAAGAGGCCATGATTCTTAGGCTCCTCCTCGGGCCACTAGCCAGTCAGCCGGCTGGAAACCTGCTAAGCCAGCTGCAGGCCCTGATGCACCCAGTAGTGAAAGCCTCCAGTGGGATGGAACTGCACCCTACGGCATACCCGGTCGAAGGCCCAGGACCGCTGTGGTGCCAGCCTGATCCTCAGCATGAGCTGCTGGTTGTGCCACAAAGAACGCCAGAGAAAAGGTCTATGTTCGGGTTCCTCCTAAACAACTCCAGGCTCACGAAGCAACAACTGTGTATCCTGAGAGATGAGGGCCAACGATCAGTGTTAGGGGGCATCAACCTCGTGTTAACTCCCAAGATCAAGACCTACCCACACAGACCCTCGCCAATTACATCTGTGAGTGCACAAGGGGGTCGTCTACAAACCCGAGCAGTATCCACAACCAGCTCCTTTTTGTTTGTTTATTTGTTTGTCTGTTTGTTTGCTTGTTTGTTTGTTCTCCTTGCAGGCCCAGTAGTGACAAAGCGGCAATTTGTAACTGCCCAATAGTGAGAACCACTACGTGCCAAGTTGCAAGGGATATCCATGATATCCCTTCCCCCTGGATGCGGCTAAATACATCATTCAGATGTGCGTAGAGCTCTCAAGTTCCCGTAAGTTTGGTTTTGAAGCTGTTGTAAAGGGAACTGCCAGCGTGGAAGTGTGAGTAAAGCATTTATTTTTGACATTGCCTCTTTAGTTTTTTTTTTAAATGAGAAGTATAAGAGAAGGAGAGAAAAGGTTCCGTAACCTTTTCATCCCAGCCTGTTCGAATCTAAAGGTTAACCACTCCTTCGTTTCCCTGCCACAATAGCCACCTAGCTGGGGTCATTTGACCCCAACACCCTTTCCTTCTCATAGCAGGGGGTAAGACTAGATGATCTGCTTAGGTCCCTTCCAATTCTTCCAGCTATGAAACTATGAATCCTTAGAAGACATAAAAAATCCCCCCAAAAACAGGTAAGTCAACATAGGAGTTGTTTCCCTGTGTTTTGTCTTTGTCAGAGTAGTTTTCTTTTGTGTCTGAGCAGCCTGAAATTTGGACAAACATTTGTTGATTTCATAGATTTCATAGACATTAGGGCTGAAAGGGACCTTGGAAGATCATCAAGTCCAGCCCCCTACCCCAAGGGCAGGAAGTCAGCTGGGGTCATAGGATCCCAGCAAAATAAGCATCCAATTTACTCGTGAAGGTTTTCAGTGTAGCTGCTTGAACCACTTCCGATGGTAGGCTGTTCCAGACCATGGGGGCTCAGACAGTAAAGAAATTCTTCCTTATGTCAAGCAGCCTGAATCAGTCTTGCAGTAGTTTGTAACCATTTGACCTCGTCATTCCTTGGGGTGCTCTGGTGAACAAATGTTCCCCCAGATACTGGTGGTAACCCCTGATAAACTTATAGGTGGCCATCAAATCATCCCCGAGCCCACACTTTTCCAGGCTTAAGAGCCCCATGGCTCTCAGACTGTCATCATAAGATCTGTTTTTCTGACCTCTGATCATGCGCATGGCTCTTCTCTGGACTGTCTTGAACCTGGTTTAGGTTTAAGCTTCCTAAATCTAAAGCAGGAACAGTGTGTGAATGTGTTTGCCACTATAGCATGGATAGTCATAATAAGTAACTGGGGGAGGGGGACCTGTGAGGAAGATAGGCAGGTCCAGGAGGCAAGTGGTTGTGGGGGAATAACTGGGGGCTAAAAATAGCCCATTCATTGTTGGGGGTAGAAACAGCACAGGCCCAGGATTACAGTGAGTGGCTGGGCTTTCCCAGCCCTGTGGCTCTCCTGTGAACATGTGCAGACATTCAGTAGTCCAGTTTATCCCACTTCACCTCTGAGGTTAGCTAACTGCACATTGGGCACACCATTTTTAAGGTGATTTAAGCCTGGTGAACACCTACACACCCAACGATTTAGATCAAATTAGTGCTTGTACGTGTCCTGAAAGACCACACAGACTTGTTTGGTATCAATAACTCAGCTGCATTTATTATTTAAACAGTATCAATTCATTAACATGCCTGTCCAAAGGGTTACAAGATGTTATCCCTCAATGGTTAGCCTTAGTAAAGCATAAGCATAGTTCAAAATTTCTTGCATCCCCTAAACCTAATGCAAAGTGTAAAGATTTCCAGACTTCCTCTTATACATGAAGTGAGCAGTTCTGTTTACATCATAAATTTACATAATGAGCATTGACACCTTTACCACATTACCCTAAACCTCAAACTGTGTTATCACTAGGTGCTTTCTAGAGTCTTTGGCTAGGGACAGAAGTAACACATTATGTAAGTTGCATAGCTTGTCATCAGAAACTGGTTTAAAACTGTAAGAAAACAGAAGTTCAGTGCACATAAACCAGTTTCAAAATGGCCGAAACTGGTTTAAGATAAACCTGGTTGAGTTTAGTATCAGGCTCAACTACTTGGGTCAAACCAGTTTATGAAACTTTTGTCCCAGACCCCTTCCTGGTTCAAGTTAAATCAGAGTCCCCCAGCACGCTTTCCGGCCCTGGGCAAGCTGTGCTGTCTGATCTGGCAAAGAAGAGTTGGAGTGGGGTGAGAAGCAGGGACTGCTCCCCCAGGCAAACCCCAGCTGGGGTTTGGGACCAGAAAGGGGGCTTAAATTCTGCTTCCCTCTCCCCATCTGAGTGCAGAGCTGCCCTGCCCTGCTAAACTTCCTGAAAGTTACTGCTGGCTGTGACTGGACTACAAATCCCATGGGCAACCAGGCGACCTTAGTCGGAGGGGCATGTACCCCACCCCGTGACTAGTCCCACTGACCAGAGGAGAAGGCATACCCCATGGGTGATCCTACTGTTGGGGGAGGATCCTCTGCTGCAGCCGCTTTCAGGACTGGCAGCGGTTGCTTCTGGGAGCAAGCACCGGCCAATCACTGCAGCTGCTCCCAGAACCAGCTGCAGACACTCCTGAAAGTGGCTGCACTAAGCGCAGCAATCAGCCAGTGCTTGCAGGGAAGTCACTGGTGTTCTTGCCTGCCCTCCCTGCCCATTGCCTAAGCAGGGAGCACATCTGTAGGGGCTGCACGAACACTCCCAGGGGGTGCATGTGCACCCCCATGTACCCGCTATGCATTGCCACTGACAAATCCCAAAGACACCTGGAAGCAGGAAGAGGAAGCAATGACCAACCCTGCAGAGTCCTGCTTCTGTGATTTTGGACTGCAAATCCCACAGACCTCAAGGGCAGCAGGAAGAGGAAATGAACACATAGCCCATGTTGGCTATATGCCAGAGAGCTTTGCTCTAGAGGCCCCCTCCTTCCCCTCCCCCGAGCTTCTGGCCTGGGCCACTGCAAGCATGTGGCTGCATTTCCTGAATCAAAACTGAATGTGTGTCCAGTTGTTTTTCCGTTAAATTTCTGCATCATAGAATAGCCTGAAAAGACTGAATTGATTTAGCCTCAGATTTTTGGCTGTTTGTACTTAGCCTCTGGCATTAGCTTTACTGATTACTTTTAACGTTACCATCTTAACCGTTAACTTTAACACTCTGATGGTGCCAGTCAGGTTTGCTCCTACAGGTACCCTAGTGGTATGAGATCAGCTTTTGGTCAGTGTCCTCAACAAAGCCTCTACATGAATTTTTTATACATTGATCAGTGAGCTTATGTCACTCATTATTCCTACAGTAGAACCTATTCCCCTGCCATAAACAAAGACATTGTTTTTATTTTTTAAAATCTTTCCTTTTGATAAAACAGTATAGAATTGCATACACAAATTATGTTTTACCTGCCTATTCTTCAAAAATGTAATAACTCACTGATAAATTAATAGGTTCTGCAGGTATAACACAGCCTTGTCACTTTGAATGTCAGCACAAAGGTTTTTATAACAGATACACCTGCAGTTTGCTGACTGTACATCTGCATAACAAACAGATTCATTTTGCTACTCAGTAGGACCTTTCGGAGGGGAAACAAAAAAAGCTATAACAAATACGGGAAAAAGGCTTTCAACTAAAAGAATATAATTTTATCCATTTTTATCCCTCTCTGAAAGACACTTTATGGTGCATCATTGTTGGATTCCATGGGACGAAATGATATAGAATAGGGCAAAATAAACTGATGCAAGTGTAGTGGATTTTCTAGTAATATTGAGCTGACTTACTGGTTTTTATAGTGCTGCTCTTTTTCCAGTCTGTTTCTCCCTTATCCCACTTTTGGCACAAATGAAAGGCATAAGGAACAGAGGAAAAACAGTCCTTCTCTATGCCCTTTGCATGTAGATGACATCTTCCCTAAGCAGCTTTTATCTTCCAACTGAAATGCTTATGAGTAAGTATAATTCAAAAATGGGAAATGATAAAATTGCATATTTAATACTCCAAGGATGAAGAACAAGAGAGAATGGAGTTACTATTAATATAAAACATTCAGGAAGTAGGGAAAGATTTTTTTTTATTTGTTATTAATTGGGGAGAAGGCCAGCAGGGTTTTTGGGACAGACTATGTGCCACTTTCATGGGGAGGTGAAAGTAGAAAGGATTTTAAAACTGAAATACTTAAGGTAGGTCAGATAAGCCATTTGTTCCTTTATACATGGAAACAGTGGTATAGGGAAAGTAGAAAGTATTCCTAATGTTGGAAAGTGGCAAACTGGGCACATCTACACATGGATATTAATGTGACTCAATTAACTCCAGTGCTTATCACACCAAAGTTTTTTGGTCCTGAGTGCTGTGTTTATATGCGCACTTGGGAATGCAGCACATTGAACGGCATCAGAGCAGCCCCAGCTGGCAAAGGACCGAGGTGGTCAGGCTGCCAGACCAGGGCTACTCTGACCTGGCTAAATGTGCTGCAAAGGGGCTGGCTGGGGGATGAGGGTGCTTCACTGAGGGGCTTGACGTTAGGCAGCCCTTGCACTGAAGCATCCTTATGCCCCAGTCAGCCGAATCAGAGCCTACATGTGTGCTGCTGCACACAAAAAGCCTCCACATCAGGACAGTATTTGTATTTACAAGTACAAACCTGCTGCAAAATATATTAGCTGTCTGCATCCTACAATGGCTGAACACATAGATGCAAAGATGTTTATGGTAGAGCAAATTAGTCTACTCTACAGTAAATGTTTTGTATCAACACACCCAGTGTAACCAGGTCCAGGCCCTCAGGGCAGCCTCAATGATCCTGATTCCCACTCTGGCTTCTCAGGGTACTTGCAGATTATCCCACCTGCCACAGTTTTGATGGAATAGATATTTGGGAGGTGACTTTTAGTCCACAGTAGTTTCCTCCCTCTTTCTGCCTCAGTTCAAAGCACCAGCCTTGCTTGCCCCTTATTCACAATTCCTTGAGCTCCCCAGCCCTTGCTCACAGTCCTCAAGCTCTATTGCTTTAGCGCTCTCATAGATAAACCTACAGCACGTTTCCCATGCAACCTCAGTGGCCTCCTTCTACCCCTACAGCCACTCCCATGCCTCACAGCCTTAAAACATAAACGAACCAACATAACCCAAAACCACCTAGCTCCACATGTGTCTTTCTGCAGAGCTCCTTACCCACAAGGGATCAGGGCCTGACTTCATCTCTAGCCGTGGAACTCTGCAGATATCCCCAGCCTAGATTTACCCCTTCTGGCCAGTAGGGTGGGTGCAGGGATTGCTAATTACTTTACTGGGTGTAGAGATTGCTAATTACTTTAACTCTCTAGTATTCTGCTGCCTGCGTCTAGCCAGCCAGCTCATCCTTATAGCCCTTTAACTCTGCTGCTTGCCTGCCAAATAACAGAGGTAGAGGATCCTGCTATATACACCCTTCTCTTAAGCATATGGCGATGGTGTTAGGAGGGAAAAGTTATTGTCAATATCCCATTCAACTCCTATACCAACACTTCTGGCATAGGTTGACTGCTGCTTCTGTCAACGACCATGTGGGTGCTTGTTCCCATGAGCTCCACCTACCTCAGTCAGGAAAAACATATCATCTGCATGTTCTGTTGCATGTACAGTCCTTTCTCTCTCCCCGTGTGCTGGCTAGTTCCTGGGTCTCTTCTGCATGTGGTGGCATAACTAGTTTACCACCAGGTACAAACCAAATCCATCCCAAGGTCCCCAAGGCCAGGGGCAGTGGTGACATTCCATAGATCCTCTGGTGACTGTCATCCTTTTTCTGAGGTCTCTTCCAATCCCAGTGCTCGGGAGGAGGGATGGAAGTGGAAACATCCATCTTTACCCACATGAGTCTATCAATAACTGTCCACCAAGCATAGCTATTGCTTGAATGGCTTTAATGGGTTTTTCAAAGGTAACTATTCCCAATGCTTCAACTTTGGCCCTTTTTGTTTATCTAAAGGTTTGTGTGTTTTCAGTTCCTGCCCTGTGAAACACCTATTTCAATTTCCTTCTACCTACCCTGATGTTGAAATGTACTTACTAACACAGTTAGCCAATTTTTCTCATTAAATTATTTTAAAAATAATATGAACAAACAATGGCCGTAGAGTTAACTCAAAAGAGAAGTGTACAAACTTGCATGGAAAATTTCTATAATTGGAAATATTACTTAAATAGATAATAAAACAGTCAGAAGCTGTTTTTTCTATCCTGTATCAAGTAAACTACTCACATTTAAAACACCTTTTGCAGTCTCCCTTTCTTGTTTGACCTCTAATGTATAGCAGGATAGTTTTACATGTCATGACAACACTTTTTAGAAAGTGAGCTTTTGAAATCACTAGGTAGGTCAAAAAATTCAGATTCAGTAAAGCAATCACAACTTGGAACACATTTTTTGGCAGAGCTATTCTGTGAATTCAGCTGAACAAAAGCCTCCCAACAGTGGATGCCCCAACCTTTTTTTTTTTTTTTTTTTTAAAGGACATGATTTTATTACCGTTTGTGGCTTTGGACGATTTCTCTTCACATTATACATACTCTCTTAGGGTTCTTTTTCAAAGTTAAATTCCAATTAGCTTTAGAAAAGTGGAGTTTCTTTGTCAGGACAACAATATGTACTGGCATATTGTTTGGTTCGTACTGCTCATTAAAAATACTTTCATAGGAAAGCTGCCATTTTGCCACAGGAAGACAAGCATTTTGCTTATAAAATCCAACTAAATAACAGTTGCCAGCAAGATTAGTGTTAGAAGCACTCAAGCTAGAAAACTGTCATTAAAGAGTCAAATATTAATAATATATATTTATTTCCTTGCCAGCCAATTTTACCTATTCTGTTCAGGAAAATCTACCTTCATACTGTTTTGTAGTGTCTAACTAAACCTCTATTACCTTATTTCCCTACATGAAAAGCAGTTTATCTTAATAGTCTAACTGCAACCTCTAGTTTCAAAGTTACCTCAGAGACTCACATAGATCAAAGATTATAGTAAATACTTAATCCTCCACACTAACCTTTATTTAAATTGTTTTTTCTCTATTCTTGTTTTGTTTCTGTTAGTCTGTAATAAATTCGATACAATTCAGTGGGAGTTATGCAAAGCATCTGTACATTTTGCAGTATAAAAATAAGTGCAAGTATAGAAACACTTATCATTAAATAAATCAATAACACAAGCAATGAACTGACTGCTACTCTTCAAAACTGACTTCACTGAAGAGACAAGTCAGTTAACAGAACTAACCTACCCTTTGGGGTTTTTTAAGCTTTAATTCAGGTTGTTTATTAGCATGGCAAGAACATGGGTTTGATTCAGTGAGAATGACTGCATAATCAGATAGAGCTGTAAATTAACTAAAGCCTTGGGACTGGATCACATGATGTAAAACCACCTTTCCCTGCACACAAGTCAACAGCAAAATTCCCTGGCATTCCCTGACTCTGCACAGAGATCCTTTTGTATTGGAATGGCAGATATTTAATACACCATTAACTGAGAGAGTTTAATTTTTGTTTGTTTCCCTCAGTTAATTCCTTCCTCACTTTATAAGCTATCATTCTACTCATCAAACTATTTTAACTAGAGATTATTTTTAACTATTCAGGAAACAAGTATACCAAGAAAATTCTGTGTTAATGTGCCTTTATGTCATATTTTAAATAAAATGGCTATCGCTTCTACTGTCTCTTTCATAACCAGGAATCAGTATCCATATTTATGATGGACTTGCAAGGCAGAAAGCAGACAATGAAACTTCAGAACATATTTTTCCTGTAACATTTATATCTTTAACTAGCTACACCACTGATGGCTAGCACCCCTGTTGAGGTTGTTGACAGTTATAGTGCTTCAGTAACTCTGAAGTCAGTCTCCTCATATTTTATACTCTGCAAAGATGACACTTTGCACTAAATTTACTCTTGTTATGAATAATATAGAGTGCTTGTTAACATGCAAGAACAAAGGGCTGGCTTTACAGAGAAGAGTTTGTGCATTTTGCGGCACTCTCAGAATAAATACAGCAGTCAGTACAGCCATGCTGTGTTGAGACCGTCAAGAAACATCTTATAGGAAGAAAGGTAGGATCCCCCAAAAAACAAACAAATCACACACCAATTTCTGAAACATTCACATGACTTTATCTAAATTTACATTCCCATACACAGTGGCAAAATGTTATTGTCCTATATTGTCCTATTGTCACACATTCCCCACCCCAGAGAACAGGTGATGGGGGTGGGGAGATGTGGAGGATGCAGCACTTTCTCGGGACCTCCACAGCCTTGTATGACCTCTCTGAGTACCCTATCAAGCCATCCCAGGCATAGGTTATAGAGCAGGGGGAAGCTCTAGCTTTTTCTTACTTTGTCTGACATTTTGATCCCTGACCCTGCATCAGAGAACTACCCAGGAGTTCAACTCACAAGAGAGAGATTTTGCTTCTTGTTAAGGAGATGAAGTGCACCCCAAAACTCTGAGCAGCAAATAAAATAGCTCCTCTTAAAAGGCATTTGTTGATGCAAAGGCCACCCAACTGGAGGACCTCCGCTACCTCAAAAAGATTTAATAGTCCCTCTGTCCTCAACTGAGTACGTACAGTCTCGAGTACTGCAAACTAACTCAGCTGTTCTCTCTCCAGTCTGCTCAGGCTAATTACCCCAATGTAGCCTGGTTACTCCCCGGTTTTGAGCTCTCTTCAAATTCTCTCTCTCACAAGCAGACTTCATTTTTCAAGCTGTCCAGTCTATTGTGGAGCTTATCTCTGTGTCCCTGGGCACCTTGCTTCAATTCCAGCTTTGTTAAAACATCAACACAACTATTCAATTAGGGCTGTGTGAAATTTCGCTGGCAGTTTCGTTTCAACATGTCTCAAGCTCTAATTATTGACTGTGTAGCTGTCCAGTGACTGCCATCCTTTCCTGAGGTCTCTTCCAATCCCAGTGCTCGGGGGGAGGGAGGGAAAAACTACATAGAAGGAAGCACTGTTTGACCTGCTCTGCTTTCTGCCCTGGTGTCAGTTGAGTAAGGGCACACCTTAACACACATAGTCACCCACCCATGTCACAAGTTTTGCCTATCAGCAGCTAGAGGTGCAGGGCCCCAGAACCCAGACTCCCCCACACCTATCTCCTCGACAGCTGGCAGGCTTCATGGCCACAGCAGGGCCAAGCAAGCCTGCAGTTTTCACCTCCCTGTACCTCAAGACAGACACAGTCCCACAAGCCCCCATGTCACGAGTTTTGCCTGTCAGCAGTCAGAGGTGCAGGGCCCAAGAACCCAGAAGCCCCTGCAGCTATCTCCTTGAAAGCTGGCAGGCTTCATGGCCTCAGCAGGGGCTAGCAGGCCTGCAGCTTTCACCCTTCTGCACCTTAACACACACAATGTCACCCATGTCGTGAGTTTTGCTTGTCCGCAGCTTGAGGTGCAGTTTCCCTGAAATCCCTGCGGCTATCTCCTTGAAACTTGGCAGGTCTCATGCACTCAGAAGGGGATACCTTTCCTGTCAGTTTAATCCAAATTAGGCCAGAAATGACAAAGTTATAGGCTCTTTTGAGCTTCCCCACTATAGCCTACAGGCAAAACATTGAAACCATGTCGAAACAGTTTCACTGAAATGAAACGGAACAGCAATTTTGAATTGAAATGAAATTCAAAACAAAATGCTGTTCCATCAAAACACAAGTTGAACTGGAACAGTGCCATTTTGCACAGCCCTATATTCAATCCTTTGTTGAAGCTAGAGGTCTGTCTTGTCTCCTCCCAGGTTTAGGCAGCTGTGGGAACTAGAATGGATTCTATGAACACTTTCTTCTCTATGTTCAAATTAATCAAGGAAATGGAGGCATTTTTACAACACAAACAGATTTAAAGCAGGAACATTTCAATAAAACCCATAGGCCACCATATGTACACAGTATATTTGATACCAAATAAAGACAATATGGTTCCAATGGAACGAACATTTTCATACTTGAGTAACTACAATTAGATAACTAGACCCATATATAGACAGCTAAATCAGAGACTTGGTTTTCGTATTTAGAAATCCATTATTCCTACTGAGTATAATAAGAACCGGACTATTTTGTATTTATTTGTATTTCATTCCACAATACTAATGTAACCTCTGTCTTGGGCTGAGTACTTCTATGTACCACTGTTCCAGCTGAGCACTTCCTTGGACAATGTAACTAGTATATGTGTTACTTGTAAGGGAGGGGGGAGATATTTTCATAAACTAATACATTAAGAAAACAACACATAAATTATCTTAAAATTAGAGATAATCTATCTCCCATTTTTGTATAGCACAGAAGTCACCTTGTAATTGCTACTTTCACTCAAAGGGTATGGACAAACATTACATCCAGTTGCTTCACGGAGCTTAAATAAGCCTAAAAATGACATGCCTGATATGTTACCTCACTTTAGGAGATATATTAATGTTAGATTGATAAAGGGTTAACCCAATCTACAAAGGTTTAACCTGAACTAGAAAAGTCCTGTACATATTCACAGCACACCCCCTGGGCTGTGCTTTTCCTACCCCAGGCTTGATCCTGACTAAAATAATTTTTATTCCCATGACAACCCTTCTCCCCCTCCCCACCTTCAAACTAGACAACCCCACAGCAGACTCACCAATCCTCCCAACCTTGACCCCAAGTTACATTGAGCTGCCTACACCACTCCCAGCAGTTGCGAATACCTGAACATTCCATTCATGGTGTAGGTTTAGGCAGCCTAAAGTAAGCCACCTAAATCTAAACCAGCTGCAGAGAATGCTTTTTTGCACCCAAAAACATTTTCTTCACATATTAAGCACAATATACAAGTAATGCTACAGTGGCTTTGAGATGAGTACTGAAGTTTCCCATGACTGGTGAGCAGTGGGCACATGTATACCTGATAAGCCTCTAAATTGAAATGGGTTTTTAATCATCATGATTAAAAATGGAGTGGGGGCAGGTAGGGCAAGCTATTGCTGGGTTGTGAGAGTGGATGGTGGATGGCCCTGGGTTATTTAGAGATTCAGCAGTGGTCAAATCTCTTAATCAAATTTGGTCGAATTGAATCGGGACAGTGATTTGGATCACCTAATTGAATCACTATCCCCTGAATCAGCCAAATCCAAATCTGAAATGAATAACAGCCACTTCATAGTTTCACTTTGCACAGGCCTAATATTTATTATCAGTTTACTTGAATTAAGTATTCATCAAATTGGTGGTATATTTCAAACATGAATATGTTTGCTTTGTCATGTACCCAATTTACAGTTTCCCTAAAAAACTCAAGAAATGTAATAAAGGAACATTTTCCTGTACTAATGGAATTCTATTTTCTAGAATTCCTTACATTAAAATCCTATGTATGAATATTTTCCTTCAGACTTACCAGATAAATAGTGTCTTCCTTTAGGATTTTTTTCTAACACTATGCCATTTTTCTTATATAGCTTGGCCACCTTTTCAAAGCTTTTTTGGATAGAAATCAAGGGATCTAAAAATCATAATATAAATAAATATACAGGAATTCATGTCAGACTCAAGGTAGGTTTCTCATGGGCAACAGGAAAATGTTTAGGAGAGTTCTTTTTTATCCATCTGAAAAAATATTCACAGTTATGGAGGAGGATTAATCTATGTACTTATTCATTCATTTTTAACAGAAAATGATGTGGGCAATTCCCATTACAATGACCAAATGCACAGGTATCACAAAAGTACCTTGGATCACAATGGATAAAAGAATTATTAATAGTAGTAGGGCTAGGAAGACTAGTTATATTAGTACAGTACTACTATACATTGAAAAGCTCAGCACTTCTGAACCCAATATACTCACACTGAAATCAATGGCAAAATGTCTACTGACTTCAATAGGGGCATGAATGAACTTAAAATTGCCACTTTTTTCAACATTGTGTTTAGAGTTAAATTGTACAAATAATTTAATATTGTCTTTTTTTAATCACTACTAGATGCATCCCCTTTTGGGAGATGGAGGAGAAAAGCTTGAAAGAAAAGATGAAGAATAATCAGGAAGATACAGAATTTGAGGAAGAGAATGGTGAAAGAGGGAAAAGTGAATAGTAGAAAAAAAATGAGAGGTGGAAGGTGTACATTGTTGATAATAAATATATATTTAAACATTCAAGGGTATCTGGTCTCAACACCCCAAAGAAGCTAATATTTAGAGGACAGCCCTGGCATAACTTCAGAAATGACTCCTTCTTGCAAGTAGCTTCCATTCAATAAAGTCAGCAGAAATGGACAACATGCTATCTTTTAAAATATATCTGTAATACCAAGCCATGCATGAATTTTATGGCCTTGCTAATTTTACATCTGCCTTGGGAACTATTGGTTTTATCTATATGCATCTGATGTCTCTACTCATTTTAAAAGAACAATTATGAGGCTGGGTCTAACCTGCAAATAACCTATCCTAATGATATTTCCTTGGGTACCTGGGTTTACTACATTTTAGAAGCTAATTTCATTTCTTTAGAAACACATTGTTAATCTAGCTATTCAATATATATTTTGTTAGTCTATTTATTGAATATTTCTTCTTTTTTTCCCTTCCAGCCTGTGAGCACAACTTTATCTGAATCATACCTCTGGATGGCCCCTCAAATGTCAGTGACTTTCTTACCTTGTATTATATACTAACAGCACACCTTAAAAAGAAATAGAAGTGTTGATAATACGTTGATTTCAGGAGCCATCAGGATGGTTCTTGATTTAGGACTTTAATACTATAGTCTCTGGATGCTGTAAATCTGCTAAACAACAACAACAACAACACTTTGCATTCTGTTGTTAACCCTCCAGTTCTGATATGTTCTGCAATGGTTAAGTTTTGCAAACTCAGATTTATGTTTAGAATGTTCCTGTTTCTTGATTCCCAGACAACAACACTGACCAAGAATGCCTTTTTATATCTAAATCTTTTCTTTCTTGTTGTATGGTGACGTAGTATGGGTTACCCACACTTTCTAAATATCCATACTGATTTT
The DNA here is from genome assembly GCA_030014935.1 of Caiman crocodilus. Classification (NCBI taxonomy): domain Eukaryota; kingdom Metazoa; phylum Chordata; order Crocodylia; family Alligatoridae; genus Caiman; species Caiman crocodilus. The sequence continues at coordinate 50,216,310 of JAGPOW010003685.1, forward strand.
CTATAATGAACTATTGTACACCCTGGGCTTATCATGAAGACCACCTGTAAAACTTAGCTGGCACAAAATATAACAACCAACCTACAAAAAAAAAAGTAGACCAAGGACATCTTATTTGTGCTCTGGATTTAAGTATGGGTCTTAATTGAGTCATAAGTTATAACTCTCATCATTTGCAGAGCTCACCATGGACTGAACCATGACTCTTTACACTGCATCCTGGAATGACAACTTATTTAACCTGGGACACTTGAAAAAACAGAACTCAAATTATACTTTGAGGAGTCAGGACAGAGCTTCCTCTTTGAACAGTTGGCAGATTTGGAACCACTTCTCAGAAACTAGGTTGAGTTTAAGCCTATTTGCCATTTGGCCACCTTTCGAGAAGTACCTCTTTACATAAGAAACCTCACAGTATCTGATCTTTATAAATAAGAGGACATGAAGGAAAACAAGATAACACCATGCTGCTATAGGGAAGAACCTGTAAAAGAAACAAGGTGTACATAAGCGGAAAAAAGCTCAGTTACATGCTTTAAAATAATGTGTAGTAGTAAAATGGTAATACAATTAATTTAAGAATTATCTCCAGACATAGCATTGCATTTGTAGTTATTATTATAGGGAAAAAGGGGGCCTACAAGAAAGGCTCAGAGTTACAAAAGTAAGACTAAGAATTAGGAATGAGAAGACAGAGGTTTCCTGGAAAAACGGCAGATATTCTTTTTTTTACTGTGGTACTTCTATGGACCTGCTCTGTTCTGTAATTTAATCCATCTAGTTGCAGCCAGGCAGTAGTCAGCTAGAAAACTACAGGGGATTTTGCCTTCTCTACCTTCCTGTGGAAATCTTCAACTGTGTCATAAAATATTGAGAATAATTCTAGTAAGATCAAAAAAGCATGATTTTGCTGAGGGATAATAGTAGCTAGTCCAAGCAGGTGAACAGTCTGCTTCCTTGATGACAAGCTAAGAAACTGCTTTCAAATACTTCCCAAGACACAATATGTTAGATGATGCTGGTCCCCAAACCCCATATGACTGCCTTCCTTCTCAGTTTGTTTCTTCTTTCCATTTTTTTCTTGATATGGTTTGGTTTGGTTTTATCAAAGGAGGTGGAGAAAAGCTATGCAAAAATGCTTTTATTTTGAAATATAATATACTAGCCTTTATTTTCATATACCTATCTAGCAAACTGTCTTGCAAATAGCTTTCCAAAAATGGGGACCATTTTAAGATGGTTGATTGGGAAGCCCTACAAACACTTATCATCATAAGCAGAGCCACATTGAAAGGTAACAGGGGAGGAACAAAGATTGAAATAGCACAATGCAGTCAGACACAAGTACAAAAAAAATAAATATTGTCAGGGAAATCTATGAATAATGGTGAGAACCAGTGAGCATCTGAAGAATACTTTCATCATAATATTCAAGGTTCACAGAGATGTAGGAGTTGGGATACAGACACACTGTAAAAGTCGAAGGAGTAGGAGTTACAAAAAGATCTTATTGCATGAAACCTGAAAATCTTAGTTTCTTTGTTAAGAAACTAAAATGAGAGGAAAAACATGAAAAATGTAATGTTTTTTTCATGAAAAGAATAATAAAAACAAAGTAGGTCACCAAATTGGATGAAAACTTTGGGGACATAAACACTTACCAAAAATTCTTACTTTTTCTTCTAAAATGCTCCATGAGCTAGAAGAAAGATTCTGTTTGGTGGCTTTAAGAGTCATTTCTGTATTTCACTCCAAGTCTTCGGAGGAAAATAAAGAGCAGTTATATGGCTACAGTAGCATCAGCTGCAGAAAATTTTCAACAGCAGTGTTTGATACTGGTAGTGTGATGAAAGGAGAAACTAACCTGGACTGATGACACTGAGGATCCACTTCTAATAAGAGTGAGTGCTAGATTTACTTCAGCAAGGATTCACATGTAGCTCAGATTGAACAAGCCTCCCCTAAAAAATGCTTGCATCCAGCAAGCCTGAACTCAGGAAGGATGGTTATATTTGACCTTAGGCCAAAAGATGACCATGTGATCCCCTTGGTAACTGATCTATAGTCAGCTGCCATACCTTCACAACTAAGGATAACCAAACCAAGATTACTCTTCAGAAGATAATTTACCTGATCAACTTTTTGATTCACCAGTACTAGCATTAGGTCCTCAGTTCAGGCTCTTTAAGCCTGTAGTTCATAAAGATTAAATCATGGTGTCATGTCTGGCAGGTCTCAGAAGGGTCATGCTAGCACACTAATAATTCTTACTAATTTTCACATACTCTAGAAATGAGAAAGAAAACACACATCTTCATGCTTAGCCATTTTTAATTTAAAGTATATCATATAAGGCATTTCAAGCATAAAGTGATTATCATTTTTATAATGTTCTTCAGGAAAAGAATGAGTCATGGACATAGCTACAACATCTTATATGCATTAACAGGGTGGCCAGTATATTATATGTATTATTCCCTATACAGACATCAAATTCAAATGGTAAAAAAAGCCTCTTAATATGAAACCAAACAAAAGATTGGAAGTGAAATTTAAGATCCAGGGGACTGTTAAGAAAATTTACTTTTAGATATGGTAGCTCCCAGATAGAAAAGGGAAACTGTCTGAAATTGTTAAATTGAAGAAAATATCTGTTTCTAGGAACAAAACAAATAACCAGACTGTTCAAGTAAATTTTCTCTGCCTATTTTCTGTTATTCAGATAGCCCAGATTGAGGCCTTGTGCCTGTAAAATAATAGAACAATTTTAGGAATTGTCATTCAACCATACATAATTGCTTCCCCCCCCCACCTCATATTTGATCTGTAAATATTATAGTGCTCAAAGGTTGAAATTTTTGTGTGGCCTTTGTTGATCTGAAATCTACTTTTGATTCTGTTGACAGAGGCATTTTTAATGAAACACCTGCAATGGCTGGGGCAGAACTCACAGCTCTGTTGAGAGCTATTTCTGGCACAATCAAGGGTAATAAAAGAAAGTTAACTGATCCAATTTTCACTGTAAATAGTATGTATAAGAGTAGTATATCACCACTCTTCCTTTTTAATATATTGATAAGCTAGTGGCAATATTAAAATGGGGAGAAATATTATATTCATAAAATATTGTACCACCTAGTGTCTGTCCTTCTCTACACAAAGCATATGCTTTCATAAAATATATTGTTGAGGTGACTGCTTTGTCACCCTAAAATATATACCAGCTACTTTATTTAGGGTTGAGATAAGTGAACATTTCTATGAAGCAAACCACAATGCCTTTTTATCAACTTCAGATACTCATTCTGAGTACAAATTGACCTAAACTATGAAGGTTACTTCAATAAAAGCAATATTTCACCCAAGAATCCTGAAAATTGTGCATCTGTAAACTTTGGAATACAATTTGCCTCTTTAAAAAAAATGCTGTACTAGAGATTGGAGAGTAGCCAAAGCAATGTAAACCTAACAATTTGTACAGAGAGAGTCTAGGGAACTACAGAACAGTAAACCTAACTTCTGTTCTTGGCAGATTAGTAGGAACCATGATAAAAAGTACAGTTGCATATCACATAGTTGAACAGGACTTGCCCAGGCAGCGTTAACATCACTTTTGGAAATATAATGATCCAGTATCTGGACTTTCAAAAGACTTTTGACCACATTGTGTACCAAAAGCTCTTAACAAAATTAATCTGTTTGAAATTAGATAAGGCCTGTTAGGAATGAGGGCAAGGGCAATCAGGAATGATCACCTGACACAGGTGAAGTCCAGGGTCAGGTTCTTAGCGAGCTGGGGGTCTAGAGATTCCAGGAGTCAGAACTGAAAGTGGGAGCCAAAGCCAGAGACAGGCTATGCCAGAATCAGGAACCACAACCGAAGTCAAACCAGAGATCTGATAGCTGAAGCAAGGCAGTGCATAAAGCTCAGGAGCAAATACCCAGGGGCCTTACTGAAGATTAATTTTAGGTGGCTTCTGGAGCTCTTAACCTCTGGAATGTCTACACACTAATACTTGAAACTAGTTTTAAGCATACTTTAAGGAGGCTTGAGTTTATTGCACTCCAAGGCAGGCTTATCTCTGACCTGTGTTACCCAGCTCTTGTTCTATTAACTTGTGGCCACTCCCCATAGATGAGCCACCCAAGTTGCAGTCCTCTGGAATCCCAGAATGCAGGATCCATTCCCACACCCTCCTGTTCTCTGTGGACCTACTTTCCACCCCCTGAACCCTACAGCACCAGACAAAACCCCATCCTACCCCCAGGTATGTGACCTTACAAGGCCCAAGGGTGAAACCCTATGCAAATAGCCTGCATAGAGCATGCCAGCTAGCCAGGTTGCAGGTCATGGATGGATTGAGGAGTGGGGTCTGGGAGGTAATGGGAGAAGGGGGAGAAACAGAACAAAGTAGGGGGCCTATATCAGGTCCCTCTGAGCTAAGGCTTCCTTCCTGGGTAGGGGCAATAGCTCCCCTAGAAACACTTTCCCTTACCACTCCCACTTCCCAGCCACCCAAGAAAGCATAACCAGCACCCCAACATCCCAAATCCAGTTTATTAAAATATAAGACTTCATTTCATTTCCTTTTTCTCTTTTAATTTTTTTTTTTTTACTTTTTTTATTTTATCCTTCAGTGGCCAACTTCATTTCACCACCCTTTCCCCATCCCCATTTCTTTTCTGCTTCCCCTTTTATTACTTATCCCCATCTCATTGATTCTTCACTTCCAAGCTTCATGTCATCCTCCTACCCCCCCACTCTCCCCCCTACAACCCATCTTTCACACACCTGCATAAAGATCAGGCCTTTGGGTATCTGCAACAAGGTCTTTGGGTAGTTGCTCTTAATCTTTTATCTCTGCTAGAGTAGGGATAAAAGCCCATCCTGACTCACCAGCCCTCACAGCTTTAACTACTAAACAGACCCATGCTTGTCATTCCTCTAGTGGCAAGTCACAGCTGTAGAGTTGAAGGTAGAAGAGTTGAAATACCATCAGAGAAGGTATTTAGCATTAAGGTATGACTGCTCTAAACTCAAACTAGCACTAACACCAATCAACATTTAAACAGCTCAAAGTGCAACATGTAACATGGGCCTAAATCTTTCCCCAGACAGAGTACTACAGGCTGGACCTAACCTTTAAAGGCTGGATTTAACAGGACCTGGTGCCTATGGCCTTGGTGGTTTGGCTGCTGTGATTGTGTCACTCGTCCCAGGTACTGATTTAGGTTTGCTGCAAGTAACCCATGTCCCCCTGTACCCTCAGGTGAATTAATTGTCCTGACTCCATGATTAGGACTAGCTGGGCCTGTAGTTCTGATCTGGCTTTATTATACTTGGATCAGTTACTGGCTAAAGGACTAGAAAGCGAAGAGTAGGAATAATAAATCAATTTTCATAATGGAGGAGGATAAACGGTGGTAATTCCTATGGGTCTGTGTTGGGGCCTGTACTGTTCAACATATTCATAAATGGTTTAGAAAAGGATGGGAAGGAATGAATAGTGGGGTGGCTAAGTTTGTGGATGACATGAAATTATTCAGTATGATAAAAAACAAAGCTGATTATAAAGAATTTCAAAAGGATCTCATAGAATTAAGTTAAAAGGCAACAAAACAGTAGATGAAGTTATATGAAGTTAAGTAACAAGTGATACACATGAGAAAGTGTAACCAGAGAAGCACATACATAAAGATGAGCTCTACATTAGTTGGTTCATGTAAGACCTTGGACTTATTGTGGCTAATGCTCTGAAAACATCAACCCAATCTTTAGTAACAGTCAAAAAAAGGCAAATACAATGTCAGTAATACTCAGGAATATGGAAATAAACAGGTAGAAAACATCATTATGCCACTGCATAAATCAATCATAGTCTCACATCTTGAATACTGAGTGCAATTCTGTTCCTCCCCACCTCCAAAAGTAGGTCTAAAAAAAGATACAAACAAGGGAAACAAAGATAACCAAGGGCTTTTATAAGTAGGGGACATTAAATAGATTAAGACTTTTCAGCTCAGACAAAAGATGACCTGGGGGAGGATATTTCATAGAAATTAGACCTGAAAGGGACCCTGTAAGATCATCAAGTCCAGCCCACTGCCCAAGTGGCAGGAAGTCAGATGGGTCAAACATCCCAGCAAGATAAGCATCCAAATGTTTCTTAAAAGTGCCCAGAGTAGGTGTATGCACCATCTCTGGGAGAAGTCTATTCCAGGCCTTTGGGGCTTGGACAGTAAAGCTTTTCCTCATGTCCAGCCTAAAATGGTCTTGCAGGAGTTTGTGACCATTGGACCTTGTCATCTGTTAGGGTGCTTTGTTGAACAGGCACACCCCTTATGTACTTATGGGCTGGCACCAAATCACCTCTGAACCTGCACTTCTCCAGGCTGAAGAGTCCCATAGCTTGCAGCCTCTCTTCATAAAGCGTGCTGTCTTGCCTTCTGATGATGCATGTGGCTCTCCTCTGATCTCATTCAAGCTTCTCCACATCCTTCCTAAATCGTGGAGCCCAGAATTGGATGCAGTACTCCAGCTGCAGCCTCACCAAGGCTGAATATAATGGGAGGATGACATGGGTCTTGCTTGAGATGCATCAGTAGATGTAAGCCAGAGTTTTGTTCGCTTTGCCAGCTGCAGTATCGCATTGGTGGCTCATGATCATCTTGTGGTCAATCATGATCCTCAAGTCTCTTTTGGTCATGGTGTTAGTGAGTGTAGCATTGCAGAGCTTGTAAGTGTGATTTGGGATTTTTTTCCCTCTGAGGCAGAGCACCTGCATTTCTCCAGGTTTTCATCTGCCCACCTTGCAAACCTTTCAAGGTCAGCCTGGATCACCAGCCTATCCTCAGGCATGGATACTCTTCCCCGAAGTTTGGTGTTGTCAGTAAACTTAGTCATTCTGCTTCTGACACCAGAGTCCAGATCATTTATAAAGACATTAAAGAGTACAGGTCCAAGAATGGAGCCTTGGGGGACAGCAGTGGTCACTGAGTGACATGTTGATTCAGTTCCATTAACTACAGCAAAAGCTCTGTTATTTGGCATCCCCCAGGAATGGAAGATGCCAGTTAATCATATATGCCAGTTAATCAAGTATGTACCATCCAGTGCACTCCCTGTCATCAGTGTGCCAGTAAACAGGGAAGAGGGCCCCATGTGGCCTGCTTTGCCCCAGGCTGTGGGCCAAAGAAGTAAAGAAGAAGTGAAGAGAAGAAAAGGAAGAACTCAGCTCGTGGTGGCAAAACTGGAAGTGGGACTTCTGGTTTCACTTTTGCTGCATCCCTCAGATGCCAGTTAGTGGAGCTTTCTGGTTGAGAAAGTGCCAGATAACACAGCTTTTGCTATACTACTCTCTCAGTTAGACCTTGGAGCCAGTTCCCCAGCCATCAGACCGTGGTGTAGTTGAGGCCACAGTTTCCCTGTTTTTCCTTGAGGACATCATGAGGCACCAGGTCAAAGGCTTTTTTAAAGTCCAAATATATGATATCAACCTCTTCCCTTTTGTTCAGGTGATATATCACCTGGTCATAGAAGGAAATGACATTGGTTAGGCAAGAACTACTCGCAATAAGCCTGTGTTGGCTATTCTCAGAATGTTGCCTTCTGTTAGCCTGTCAAGCATCATTTCTTTGATAATTTTTTCCAAGATCTTCCCTGGGATTGAGGTCAAACTGATTGGTTTGTAGTTTCCTGGGTCTTCTTTCCTTCCTTTCTTGAAGATAGACACCACACTGACCCTCTTCCAATCTTCAGGTACTTCGCCTGATCACCATGAGTTCCTGAATATCCTTGCCATATGCTATGATGTTTCCCAGTTCCTTTAGCACTCTTGGATTCAATCTATCTGGACCAAGAAGATTTGTGGGGGCCCAGCCTCTCAAGGTGCTTCCTAAGATCTATGCCAATAGTGGGCATATATTCACCCTCAACCTGGTCATCCCACATCATGTTTAGGCAGGGTAGTCTCTCTGGGCTGGTGAAAACCTGATGCAAAGTAATCACTACGCAGATTGGCTTTTCCCTGGGTGCTGGTAGTCAGCTGCCCCAACTGGTTTAGCAGGAGTCCAATGCTCCCTTTATTTTTCTTTTGACTTCCCACATATCTAAAGAAGGACTTTTTATTGTCCTTGATTTGTGTAGCTAGTTCAAGTTCAGTTGCATCCTTGGCTTTCTTAGTTTGCTCTCTGCAGGTGTGGACCAGTGCAGAATACTCCTCCTTATTGGTGTTTCCTGTCTTTCATCATTTATAAGCCATGCTTTTTAGATGTAGGAGATCCATGAATCCTCTTTTGAGCCAAGGGGGTTGCTTTTTCTATGGGTTGGGAAGGACTTCCCTGGTGCTTTTAGGATTGCTTCCTTAAGGAGCAACTCATCATGAACTCCCCCCTCCTCATCATATCATGGCCTCTCAAGGCCTCAAGAGCAAGTCTTCTGAGCTTATGAAAGCCAGCTTCATACTGCATTCCTGGCTGATTTGCAATAGTGAAAGTGATCAACTCATGGTCATTGTCACCCAGGCTTTTCTTTTTTTCAATTCTTAGGTCACTGATTAGATCATCCCCTTTGGCCAGTACCAGATCCAGCAGCATTTTACCTCTTGTTGGCCCATAAACTTCTTGGGACAGGTAGAGCTCATCCATGAATGTGAGGAAGTTTTGAGACCAAGTGTATTTGGCTGGGCACTCTTCCCATGAGATGTCCAAGTAGTTGAAGTCTCCCATAACACCCATGCACTGAGTGTGCAGCCTTGACCAGTTCCCTGATGAATTCATGGTCAAGATCTTGTACCTGATTTGGAGGTCTGTAATAGACTCCAAAGGGTCTCCAGTTATCCTCCTTGGGTGCCAAACTCAGCTTGTAGGGATGTGTAGCTCTCCTTCCCATGCAGAGCTACCCACCTCCCCCCATTTTTCTTCTTTCAGCATGATCTCTCTTGTACAGGGTATAGCCATTTATACCCATAGTCCACTCAAGTAAACAGTACAATTACTAAGGGAAGAAGCCCTGCCTGTCCCCCGCCCCCTTCCACATTATATGTGTAATTAACCTTCCTGGACTTTCTATCACTGACCACAGAGTGGCTGTTCTTAAACAACAAAAATTTTTAAATGAACTTGAATAGGAAATTGTGGAACACAGAATCATCCACAGGATGGATTGTATTAATTACAGTCTAAACTAAGACTACAGATTCTTTTCCCATTACCTGGATTTGTTTTTATAGAAACTGTGGGTGCATCTACACAAGATACTTTACTGTGCAGTAGAGCCAATTACTGTGCACTTAAGCATCCACATCTACAGATGCAGATGCTTACTGCACATTAATTGGCTCTAATCGTGAGTAAATTTGCTACCTGCAAATACAAGTAGCAAATTTACTTGAGATTACTTACTGTGCAGAAGTGCACACGTAGATTACCTGACCAAGAGCAAATGTGCTCCTGGTCACCTGGGCAGCAGGAGGCAGGAGATTTCTCCTCATGATCATGAAGTAGGGTCTGGGAGCTGCATGCTGCTCAGGCAGAGTGACTTTGACTTCACCCAGCCTCTTCTGGCAGAGCCTGCCCTGGCAGCAGGCAGCTCCCCAGGACAGGGAGCAATGTCCCAGTCCCTGCCAGGAGACAGCTATCTCCTGGCCCCTAAGCTAGCATCCAGGGGGAGCCTAGAGCTCCCCCTGGATGCTTCAGGGGCCTGTTGCATGGCCACAGGGACCAGGAGCAGCCTGCTGCTAGGATCAGCAAATCTACTGCTACATCCCTGCACATGTACACACATGCCTCGGAGGGTTTACTGAATAAACTGCTCCTGGATTATTTGCTCATGTAGACGTGCCCTGTGTTCCTCAAATGGGAACACATGCTTTAATTTTCTCTCTTCTACCCAGCATGCACCCCTGGCCTTTTCCCCCAGCCTACTTCTGGACCTTAGTGCAAATCTGTCCTGCCTTACGCCTGACTTCAGCTTTAATAAAACTAACTACCTCTGTTCATTGACATCATTACCAAAGAAAGAGGCTGAAAATCTGAACTAGAGACAAATTTATGGAGGATAGAGCCATCTGAGTGCATTAAACATAATAGCAGGACTAACATTTCCAAAGTAGGTCTTCCTAGAGCACTAAATGCTTAAAGCTGTAAGGGAAGAGGGCCAGAGAATAAATCAATATGAAAAGGTCCTGTAGAGTACTCTTCCCCTTATGTGCAGACTAGATGGACTTGTGATCTGACCTAGTATGGCATCTCTTATGTTCTTTCCTTGTCTTTTTTAGTCTGATAACCTTTTGTTTCCTAGGGTGTTTTAGGACTTTAAGTAATTTAGTAAAAAAAATAAGTTTAGAACTGAAATGATTTTTAAACAATTAGATCTGGTAATGTTAGATGAACAGGTACATTTTTATGGTTCTCTTATTTAAAAGGTAAGCCATAAATTCAGAAGATATTTGAAAATCTTGACAAAAAAGGAACAAACCATACAGATTCATCCCAGTTGAAGATATGCTGCATTACATTATTTTTACAGCTTTTATTGTCATCTGAAAAAAGGCCAGTCACAATTTTGTGACTGTGCCCTTTAAATGCGTCAAATTGCTCTTAATTCTATGAAATTATATTGTTCATTTTATGTAAGAAAAAGTACAAGGTAGAGAAAAATTAACTCAAATTGTGTTTTCTTTGCATCATGATGATTTTTAAAATGTGGACTTTTGTCATGCATCATGGTAAATTGCTATGACGCTAAAGTTTAAAATGTGACTATTTCTGCTTTCACTCAGAGGGTAATTTTGATTTCTCACTAATAAAATGTTTATTCCACTGTACACAGACATTCATATAGACAATACTTCGATTAACAAAAACCTGGTGGATTTCAGCAAGGCTTCTCACAAAAATTCCACATGACAGTACTCAAACAAATTGGAAAAATGTGGAATAGATAAAACTACTATAAGGTGGTGGACATACAACTGGCTCAATAGCAAAGGGTACTTATACATGGATTTATGTCTGAATGGCAGAGGGTCTTGCTCAGAATCCCATGGGGGAGGGGTGTGTGCTGGAACAGAGAACTTCTTGAGCAGATTTACAGACAACGCAAAATTGGGAAAAACTGAAAACACACTGGAGGACAGGATCATAATTCACAGAGATCTTGACAGATTGGGAAGCTGGGAAGAGCCAACAAAATGAAGGTTGATGCTAACAAATGCAAGCTGCTGCACCTCAGGAGGAATAATCAAAAACACAATTACAAGAAAGGCAACACTTGGCTGGATGGCAGCATTATGGAAAAGGATCTAGGAGTCTTGGTGGATCACAGACTCAGTATGAGTCTGCAGTGTGATGCAGTCATGCAAAAGATGAATGCAATGTTAGACTGCACCAACAGGAGTATTAGGTTTAACACACCAGAGGTGAGTATTGTGTATATCTAGAGCGTTACGTGCAGTTTTGCACTCCACATTTTTTTAAAGGACATAAAGAAGTTAGGGTCCAGAGGCAAGTGACAAAAAATAATAAAGGGTTTGGAAAGCAAGCCATGCAAGGAGAGGTTAAAGAAAATACATATGTTCAGTTTAAAGAAAAGGTACTTGAGAGAGGAAATTATATCAATCTTTAAATATCTCAAAGACTGCCATAAAGATGAAGGAACATGCCTTTTCTCTCTAGCTGCAGAAGGCGAAAAGTAAGTTTAGACTGAATTTCAGGAAAAGCTTCTTCAGTGTTAGAACAGAGACAGAAGAATAGACTGCTCAGGGGAACTGTGGAGGCTCCATCATTTTAAGTATTCAAGAGAAGGCTGGGTAAGCACGATCAGGGATGATTTACGAGTAGCTATGCTTACGCTATACTAAGGGTATTTCCTGTGCTTCTGGGTTTGCTGGGTTTCCACATGGGGATGAGAAGGAATTTTTTTCCCCCCTTCTGTTGACACATGTATCAGGAGGGTTTTAGTTTGTTTGGGGTTTTTTTTGCCTTCCTCAAAACCATTTGGTGTTGGCTGCAGACAAGGCTGGGAAATTTGACTTGGGTTTGCCAGTGCTTCTGCTGAGATTTAAACCTGGAGGTTCCTGACTAGAGGGGCTTGCCCCTCCACTGAGGGTCAGACTGATCTCCACATTTAGGTTCAGGAAGGAATTTTACACCATGGCCAGATTGATATGGACTGTAGATATGTTTGCATTCCTCTGGGGGTTGAGGTGGGGAGGGCATGGCTGTCTTTCTTGGATCTCTAAAGCATATTTTAACAAACATTGCAGCAACAGAGCACTGATCACTACTGTCCCCCTGCTTACCTGTGGTAAGTTAGTGTGCTATGCTTTATGGTTGTGTGGCAGGTTTACTGTATAGTTTTAGTGGTAGGTTAGACAAGGATTTACTTGGGATGGTTTGGATAGACATGATCTTGCCTCAGGCAGTGGGGTTGGACTAGATATTCCTACATTTCTAGGTTTATATGAAGGAGAGATGTGATGATAATCAAAGAAAGATTGCATTTTAAGGTCTCTACAACATTTCCAGAGATATTTGAACTATTTATTCACTTCTAAGTCAGGCCAGTTTTCAGACAAGTCAAGTCAAGTGTTCCATAGGTGAGACAGACAGTTTAGAGAAAAGTAGAAAAGAAAAGGGAAGAATTTTTGGTCTTGGTGGCCTAAGAAAAAGATTACAGATCTGGACCAAAGCATATTTTTTGAAAGAACCATTTCAAAACAAGAGAGATCCTTTTTTAAAATATTATTTGGTCCCTTTTTCAAAAATCTTACATTTTGCAATGTTAGATGAAGACAGCTTTTGTGACTAATGGCCATGTGAGAATAGTTAATTGCTGGTTTACTGACTGTCTATAACTATTACAAAATGTACGGATTGTGCTTTATCTGCAAGTTTTCTGCTTTATTCTGGGTCTGGTTTATGCCACCAGAGTCAAGTTCTGCAATGAACCTCTGAGCCAAAGAATGCACAGGACCTATCATAATTAGATCCTCAAGAGGCTTTTGTCATATCTACCAATAATTTTCTTTTCTTTTATTTGCCATTTCCAGTGAAATGGTATATTTGTTTTTTGGTGGAATATAGCTCAATTGAAAAGCATGTCATTCTTAAATTCTTTTAAATAAGTTGTTAAAATAGTCTGAAATTTCTCTCACTAAATATAATAATGAATTGCTTATGAAGACCTTTGCATTCCTTCATTTTTTTAAGCAATTCACATTTTGTCCTAAACACTTTCCTGGTAAAAGTTATATTTATTATCTCACCTTCCCCACCCCCTGACCGCAACCCTCCACCCCCATTTTTTGCTTGTATGTTTGTTTGTGGGTTTTTTTACCTTGTGGGAGATGGGGTTAAGGGGAATAGCTGTTGTTGTTTGTTTGTTTAGTTTATTCTGTGCTCATCTAACACACAGGGTTTCTTTAACTAGAAATGCACTACATGAACATGAAAATGTGGCTTAAAATTTAGATGGCTCTTTTGACACTCCAAATAGTAAAAATTTCTTACTTCATCTAGCAGCTCTGAATGTATATTCTGTGCCTTTATTTAGGTGAAATGGGTACTTATTAAATCTTTTTATCTCCGTATGTTTCAGTATAGTTACAACCTTATGATTAATTATTCAGAAGAATTAAGAGGCATGTTTGTCTGAAAATGATTAGGCTGGTATGGAAGGAGATATTACAGAGATTCAGAGTCAGTTCATGGAAGCAAAATAAGGAGCCATTAGAGGGAGGTATGAGGTGGAGATGGGCACTGTCACAAAGGAGTTCCCTAACTTTCATGAAAGGTTTCTCTAAAAAGATGATCTAGAACCGAGGTGGCCAATCTGCAGCTCCGGAGTCCAAACTTTCATATCTAAACCGAGTAACATGCTCCCTGTGAGCAGTTGCATCACATGACATGACATAACAGGTATGAAAGCTGGTCACTAGGACTGTGTGAAATGGCACTATTTCATTTTGCCTTGAGTTTTGAGATTTTGACAGAACGGTGGTTCGTATCAAATTTCATTTAAAGTCGAAGCAGCTGTTCCATTTTGCTTCATCGAAACAGTGAGGCTGGTTTGACTCTGTTTTGATGTTTCACTAGATCCTCCAGGGACAGAGTCAGCCCAGCTGAGGTGACTTCTTATCCCCAGTCAGATCTAGCACTGGGGATGGGAACCTAGCCCAGCTGGACTGACTTCCTGTCCCCAGCCCAATGGTCGTGCTGGGAAGGAGAACTCAGCCCAGCTGTGCTGATTTCCTTTCCTCAGCCTGATCTAGCTGGCGATGGGAACTCAGCTCAGCTGGACTGACTTCCTATCTCCAGTGCTATTGTCGAAACATTTTTGCTTTCAAAACATTTTGACTAGCCGCATTTTGTTTTAAGGCTGTTTCAAAGCCCCTTGTTTCATTTCAATTTTGCTGTTTCAACCTCAAAATGAGTCGAAACAGTGTTGAATGAAACATTGGTGAAATTTCACATAGCCCTACTGGTCACTGTATGCTTGTGCAAAGATTCGAGATGTATATTAACTTCTGAAGAGCTGCATATAGCTCCAGAGCCACAGGCTGGCCACCCTGATCTAGAATGAGCAAAAGCACCTCCATTCTGGAAGCACCACACCCTCGCAATTAAAAATTTCATCTCTTCTCGGTAGTAACATTATCTTCTTAGATACAGAATGAATTATTTAGAAACCTAGAGTATAAACATTAATGCATATTTAATACAAAAAGATCATCTTTTTATTTTGGATGTAGTTAAAAACATCAACCAAAGGTACCAGAAGTCTTTTGTTATATAGTGACATGTATTGCCTAATTCAGTGCCCTGCAAACAAACCCAAGCCAGCTAGGAGTTAGTTCAGGTACTGTAAGCCGTATGACCATGTTTAAAAAAAGTGTTCTGCCTAGGCTAATGTATGGTGAGAAGCAGGTTAACTAGCTATGGTAGAACTTCACTAACAGGGCTATACTGCTTCCTGTATACAAGCAAGCCTTGATATCTGTACACAAAAAAGCCTTGTCCCATGCACATATACCAAAAAAATGTATATATTAAAATTAACATTTGAGAACATTTTTTTTTGCAATGTATTAAACATTTAAAATTTCTTTGCTGATTATTAAAACCAAGGATTATGGTGTAGTAGAAAAGGATGATTTTAGGCACTGATAATCAGTACATCAGCAACTTTTCACCTTTTGCTTTTGAATTAACCAAAACCTGAGTTAAATTCTCAGCTTAGAGAGGAGATATCTAGTGTACTTTGTGCCATGCATGGATTTACAGCAGGAGCTATCACTAGCAAACTGGTGCTGGAAACATGGAAAAGAAATAGTGGCCACAGCAATCAAGCAAACAATCCCTAGGTAGTGAAACACCTTCTTGGGGACCTGGGCAGCTGATACAAGTTGGGCTAGCATTCAGACATAAATTGTATAGACACCTTGCCCTGGTGCAACATGGAACTTACAGACTTGAGGGAAAAATGTAATGAAACTTTCTTTGATGTTACTCTTCTTAGCACAAGCTAGAGATTTGGGCCTAACAAGGTGCAATCAAAAGCTGTTACCCAGCTAATGGCTATGCAGTGGCCTACATATAGTAGATACCTGTCTACCTGTCCAGTGGCTGCATCTACATGAGACACTGACTGATCAGTTGCTAGTGCACAATTCTTTAGTACTTGTATACCTAAGTACTAAATAACTGCGCAGTAACCAGCGTTACTGCACAGTAGTGTTCCCACATGGCTTAATGGTGCTTCTGACTGTATAGTACCTGGTTCCTACTGAATAGTAGTATAGTGTCATGGTTCATTCCCCATGATGTTACTGAGCAGTAGTAATGAGCTATCATTCAGTAAGCATCTTGTGTAGAACCAGCTAGTCTGCAGCTAACTGACATCCTAAAACCCATCACTAAAACTATCACCCTTTTGGATGATATCAACCCTAAGGCCAGGAAATGAATGGACAAGAAAAATAAACTCTCTACTGCTCTAAAAGGTAGTTCTGTCTAATAAGGTTTTTTGTCAAAGCTTATGGTTTGTTGGTGCTGCGTATCTCATGAACTGGAAAAGATAATTTAAAACCTAATAATTAATTTAGATGTAATTTTGTAAGTAGTTATGTATTCAATAAGCTATGTGAATCAAAACAAAGATACATGTCAAAACACACTAAGAAGAAAAATTCTATAGATGATCATATAATATTCATCAAATATATAATGCATATTATCAATAAAAAAAACAGATCATCTTCTATGCAATTAGGCTAATCCATATCAACCAAATATCTGGCCAGTACTCTCGTAAACACTCTCCTACTATAATACAGCTATGGTATAACAATAATTAGGAAAATGGGACTCCAGATATTACCCAACATAAATCTGATGACATGTGAAAGCAAAGACTAGCAATTAAGTTCTTGGAGGAAAAAAACAACTAATAGCAATTCAGTGATTCAGAGTATAACATAGTAATTGTTTACAAATAACAAAGTAACAAAATAATAAAAGTAATTTTTAACAATACTTTAGACAGAAATTCCTGTTATTAAGAAAGATTGATACTTTTCATTATTGAGCCCTTTTTCAGTTGGTTTTCAACTTTGTCAAATTGCATCTTTTGGTTGAAATTTGTACTGCACAAGCATTTGCCTGAGATTGCATGTTTAAAAAAAAAAAACAGGAAAAATGTTTAATCTATTTTAAACAAGGTACTTAGGAGCAATATAAATTGGTACCAAAGTCTAAATAAATAAATAAATATATATATAACAAACTTATCGCTGAAAAGATCTGACAGTACTATTGCTTATAGGGACATTAAGCTTAGTATAAGGACACTATTGCTTAGTATAGAGACATTAAGAAGAAACTGAAAAAATATTTCTAGCATGATTCTGTGATGTTAATATAATGATGTTAACATGATCAATATGTTAATCACTGCACAAAATATAGTGAGAAACATTGTTTTCAAAACCGAATTAACTATATACAGGATAAGATCAGAAGATATCCAATTTCAAAGATGTTTGGGTTCCGAGGGCTTCACCATCAACCTAGCCGGCTCCATCATAGGAATGTAGCACTGGAATGGACCTCATGTGGTTATCTAAGTCCAGCCCCTTGCTCAGGGCAGGATCATCCCTGGCTAAACTATCTCAGCCACAGTCTAACCTATTCTTCACGATGTTCAGGGATGGAGATTTTACAAATTTTCCAGGTATGATGTTCCGGTTCTTGACAACCCTCATAGTTGACAGTTCCTCCTCATCTCCAACCAAAAATTCCCTCTGCTGAAGCTTGAGTCGATTGATTCTGATCCTATTCCCTGGTTTCCCCGGTCCCTTTTTTCCCTGGTCCATTGATTCTAATCCTATTCCCTGGTTTCCCTGGTCTCTTTTCTCTCACTGCAGAGAAAAGTCTGTCTCCATCCTTGTTATAAGCACCTTTGGTATTTGAAGACTTACCAAATTTCCCCTCAGACTTCTCTTTTCCAGAATAAACAAACATAGTTCCTTCAGTCTTTCCTCCTAAGTCATGGTTCTCAGGCCTCTACTAATGTTTGCTGCTCTCTACCGAACTCTTTCCAGCATTCATATACTTGTTGATGTGTGGTGTCCCTAATGGGCACAGTGCTCTAGGTGAGATCTTGCTAGTGGGCAATCAAGTGAAATAATTACTTCCCTTTACTTGGAAGTGACACTCCCATTAATACAACCCAGAATGCTGTTGGCTTTTTTTTTTTTGGAACAAAAATACACTGCTGGGTCATATTCAACTTATTGTCTACTTTAACCTCCAGGTCCTTTTCTGTAGTACTGCAGCCTATCCCATTATTTGTCAGACTGTACTTGTGCATGTGATTATTCCCTCCCAAGTGCATGACTCTACACTTGTCAGAATAGGATGATTTACATCAGGCTACAATAATTTACTTAGAACTAGAGATCAGAGGAAACTTCAGAGTTCACAGACCCTGGAATGGGATGAGGTTTTTGAGTTAAGAGAGAATGAGAGGCTAGGAAGAAACATTAATACAGGTAAACAAACAGAAGCCGTTCCTCCCAATTCAGAGATGTAGACTATGATGAACACTACAGATTTCGAAAGGGTTGTGGATAAAGGAAAAGCTTAGGTAATAGAATAAGCCTCCAGATGACTAGCTGTAAAACCACTTATCCAATACTGTATAACTTTCAGCACAAAAAAATGTCATTGTTTGATATAAAAATGTTTGTTTATTAATTCAGTCCAGAGTTTTCTGTGGGGTCTATCTACTCCCTACTTGAGTTGTATCTTTTTTCTGAGCCTTTCACAGGAGCCAGCTGTCTTTGTCCACTCTTTCCTCAACACCTTTTGACCTAAGGACTTCCTGTCACTGTCTTCCATCTCATGGGAGTTCTTCACTCCACTGAACCAGTTACTGAGCTCTATAACCACCTTAGCTAAGAGGTTACTTGTCCATGAAGATAGGCTGCTCTCTGCCACCCAGTCATACACCCCTGGCAAGGTAGGGTCAAATAAAGAGAAACCTTTCTTGATTTGAAAATAAGAATGAAAAACTATGATAAATAGAATAAAAACATCTACTTCTTGTTTTTTAGTTCCCTCTAGAGCTACTGATTTTGAGTTTCAACCAAATTTACTTAAATAGTAGAAACCATAAAATATCTGATTCACAATTGTTTTACTACTAAACATATTTATATTTTAGGGAAAGGATCGAAATGAAAAGGTGTTGTTCTTAGTAATGATTTGCTTAGTGACAGTTGTATTGCTCACTCATGTGCATGACCTCTCTCTCTCAAATCATTCCAGTCCCCATTCATGAAACATCATCTCATGTTTGTGAAGTAGAGTACTCTACCCTTCAGGTACTTATTCATTACAACTATAAAAATTATTCCCAGGGAATGGATTTAATGTGTCAGATTTAGTGGGATAATGAAAATCATGCCCAAAAGGCAAAGAAAAGCAATGTTCTCCTGGGATCCCTTATGTGCAGTTGCTATTATCACTGTACTTGTGGGTTTTTTGTGGGGTTCTTTTTTTTAAAGCAACCCTGAAGATAATGATTTATCATTATGATGATAGTGGCATTTCTGCCTTGAAAGTAAACACTAATTCCTACCAAAGTGAATGCGTAAAAATTCTTAAGTTTGCTACTGTCTATGCTGATATTTGAGTTTCATAATCAGATGCATATTATCAAAATTATTTTTTTTTTAACTACAAGATCGAAGATCCTGATTATGAAAGGAACAAAGTTTCAGGGTTTTATCCCTAGGACAGCCAGAGAATTCATAGTTTCATAGTAGATAGGGTCAGAAGGGACCTGAGCAGATCATCAAGTCTGACCCCCTGCCATGGGCAGGAAAGAATGCTAGGGTCAAACAACCCCGGTTTGGTGATTATCTAGCCTCCTTTTGAAGACTCCCCCAGGGTAGGAGTGAGCACCACTTCCCTTGGTAGCTTGTTCCAGATCCTAGCTGCCCTGACTGTGAAGTAGTACCTCCTGATAGCTAGCCTGAATCTACTCGTCAATTTATGGCCATTATTCCTTGTTACTCCCAGTAGTGCTCAGGGGGAACAGGGTCTTTCCCGTTCCCCACTGGTCCCCCTTGGTGATTTTATAGATGGCCACCAGATCCCCTCTCAGCCTTCTCTTTGGAGGCTGAACAGGTTCAAGTCCCATAGCCTCCCCTTGTAGGGCCTTGCCCTGCTGCACCCGATCATGCAAGTGGCCTTCCTTTGCACCCTCTCAATACTGTCCACATCCTTCCTGAAGTGTGGCGCCCAGAACTGGATGCAGTACTTCAGCTGTGGCCTGACCAATGTTACATAGATGGGGAGGATCACCTCCCTGGACCTGCTTGTGATATATCTGTCGATGCATGACAAAGTGTGGTTAGCCTTACTGACCACGTTCTCACATTGGCAGCCCATGTTCATCTTGGAATCAATAATGACTCCAAGATCCTCTTCTGTCTCTATGCAGATGAGAAGGGAGTTCCCCAGCCTGTAGGTATGCTTTTTTTTTTACCTTGCACTTGTCAGTATTGAAACCTATCCTATTCTCATCTGCCCACCCCTGTAACCTGTCCAGATCTAGTTGTAGCCTCTCCCCACACCTTAGTATCATCCATGAATTTGAACAAGGTGCTTTTCACCCCCTCATACAAGTCACTGATGAACATGTTGAACAGCGTGGGCCCAAGGACCGAGCCCTGGAGCACCCACTGTGCACCTTCCGCCAGGTTGAGAATGACTCATTCACCACCACTCTCTGGGTGTGGCCTTCCAATCAATTTGTGACCCATCTGACTGTGTAGGCATTGACACCACAGTTGCCTAATTTTTTAATGAGGATAGGGTGAGAGACAGTTTTGAAGGCCTTCCTAATGTCCAGAAAGACTATGTCCACTGTCACACCTACATCCAAGGATTTTGTGACCTGGTCATAGAAAGCAATCATGTTAGCCTGACAGAATCTGCCTCTAATGAACCCATGTTGGTCATCCCTAAGCTCCTCATCTCCCCTGTTGACTCCTCACAGATGTGCTCCTGGATAATTTTCTCAAAGAGCTTCCCTAGGATCGAGGTTAGACTAATGGGCCTATAGTCTCCTAGGTCCTCCTTCCTCTCTTTTTTCAAAATGGGGACCACATCTGTTAGCAGTCCCACAATGACCTCTGCCAATTCCCTCAGCACCCTGAGATGGAGATCATCTGGACCTGCTGATTTGAACACATCCAGTCCAACCAGAAGTTCCCTGACTAGGCCCTCTCAGACCCTGGACCTGGCTGTGCTTCTCCTGAGTCTATCTGGAATCCCAGTGGGGGAAGTAAAGGGGAGGTGTCTCAGTCCCAGTCCCTGCTCAGAAAAATAGAGACAAAGAATTTGTTAAGAGGTCAGCTTTATCATCTGATGTGACCACCAGATTGCCAAGCGTGTCCAGCAGGGTCCCCACATTACCCAGTGTCTTCTTTTTACTCCCTATGTATTTAAAAAAGGACTTCTTTATATCTTTGATCCTGGTTGCTAGTTCCAGGTGTGTCTCCACCTTAGCTTTCCTAACAGCCCCCCTACAGTCTCAAGCAATGGAGGTATAATCCTCCTTGGTGATGGCCCCTCCCTTGCATTGGGTATACACCTTTTTAGCTTTCAGATGTTCCTGAATGACTTTGGTGAGCCATGGCAGCTTCTGAGTACTCTTGCCCCTTTGATTCACGTTGGGACTGTTACCCTTTGGACTCGGAGGATCATCTCCTTAAGGAACAACCACTCATCTTTAACTTTCAACTGCTGTTCTCTCTGGGACCTCAGTGCCTCCCCAACTAATCTCCTTAACTCATTGAAATCAGCCCTTCTAAAGTCCAGGGCTGCTGCCTTGCTGCAGGCCTTTGACACCCTGTGCTGGATGGTGAATTCCAGGTGGTGATGATTGCTATTGCCCAGGTGGTTGAGAACCCGTAATCTACTCACCAGGTCATTGCCTGTGGCCAGGACCAGGTCCAGCAAGGCATTTCCCCTGGTGAGGCTGTGCACCTCCTGGGTTAGTTGGAGGTCCTGTATCTTGGCTAGGAACCTACATGAGTGGTCAGACCTGGGTGACTGCTCCTCCCAGCAGAATTTATTTTACTGAGCAAAACACTAGATCACTTTTGTGCACCAGTACCTCATCCTTAAAATACTTAATACAACCTTTGCAGGTAAGAGATCTGAATACATTTAAAAAAAATTATGGTCCTAAGATTAAAAGTGCTATGCAATGTCAATATTTCTTCATAAAAATAGATGATAATTGTCAGGTGACATTACTGTCACCTAATATTACAGGAAATTATCTAAAATTATCTCAGATTTCTCCCCCATTGCTCCCTTCATGTTCTTAAAACAAAAATGTGTGTGTGCGCGTGTAAAGGGGGGGGAGGGAGAGGAAGCACACAATTTTTTTTTAATTATTAAACTATTTCACTTTAGTTTTAAATCAGTTTTAATGTAGTTAACCTGGTAAAAATGATCTATTAACAAACCATTCTTATACAAGAACTAAGAATAAGTATTCCATGCATCATACACTATTGTTAAAGTGATTCTATGAAACAGCATTGTGAGATTCCACAGTAACTTTATCTCTGTAACTTCCAGAATGAATTAATTAGGTGTATAAGAAAAAAAAAAAAAAGTTGTATTCATTGCTCCCCACCCCCAAACAAATGCCATCCTTGTAAATTCAAGTTGGGAATTGACATTATGCAGAAGTTATTTCCAATGCTCTAAAAATCATATACAGTTATCCACATTTAGAACTTTGTTTTAAATAATATTAATGTCTAAGGAAGAAAGCACAAATAAGTGTAAAATACTGTCCAAACTTAAAAACTAATCCAAGTCAAATGCATTTTGCTTAATGACCTCAAACATGTTGCACATACAATCTCTAAAAAGTTGCAATTGAGAATTATTTTTAATTTTGTTTATTGATTTATTTATTTGTTTTGAAAGAGAGATGAAGGCCATGCCAAAACTGAGAATCTCCCATCAGACTTGGTAAACTCAATCCCAGAACTAGTAGGTAAACTATCTTCCTTTGTTCTTACTACTATATTCAGTTCATAGTATTTCAAATGCTCTGGTTTTCACAGAGGCTACAGCAAAGAATCAAATTCATCTTGGCCAAATGAAAGCATGGTTTATGATATAGTCCAACTTGTCATTTAGTTTTTGGAAGCTTGTCTATCTAGCAATAGTGGTACGTATTACATACTGAGCTACAAAAACAATACAGGCAAAAGAGGCAACCAAGTGGTTGTGTTGTATGGACATTTTTCTGTTGCCACTGCTGAGGACATTAGCACAACTTTGAAGTAGCCTGCATGGTAAATGAGTCCATACTCTGTCATGCATCCAATTTTATTTTATTAGATTGGTAAATGCAAAAGATAATTTGCCATCCGTTTAATTTAGATCTACATAAATCCTCCCAAAGCTAGACACACAACTTTTATTCTCCCTCTGGCCCCAGGAGCTTGTTATAAAGTGCAAAGGATAATATACTTTTTGAATTTTTTACTTGGTTTATTATTTCTTCTTTGTGACTAGGGACAGAAATTTTACTTAAATGGATTTGTGAGTTTGGATTCCAGTTCAAGTCTGTAACACAACAGAAGTTCAATTCACATAAACCACTTTCCAAATGGATGAAACCGTTTTAAGATAAATCTGGATAAAGAGAGCATCAGACTTAACCTAAATCTGTTAAATTGGTTTACAGAACTTCTGTCCCAGATCTTTTCCACATTCAAGTTAACTCAGTCCCCCAGCATCCCAGGATGCTTTGCAATTCCCTCACAACACCCCACCCCCACCCCCACACATATACACAAACACACACAGGGCTAGCCTTGGCCCAACCTGTCTGCTCCAGCCACACAGGAAGACATACTCTAACACCACCCTGGCTTCTGGCCAGGGCCACTGCAGGCATGTGGCTGCATTTCTGGAACCTGACTGTCTGTACTTAGCCTGTGTGGCTAAGTCCATTGCATGAGCCAATTTATATTTAAAAGTATTTTAGTCTATTCTTATATATATCCTTTGTACTATTATTTACAGGAGTCACAAAAGTTTGAAGCCACACACAATAGCTATATGCAGCCTGGCTACATAATCCTATTGTTTTAAACATATTTTTAATAAAGATGACATAGACATCCTTCCATGTGATGGATACAATACACATGTACTTTAAACACACACTAGTATTGACTTTAAACAGTAGGCTTCATATGGATTCTGAAATCAAAGATACAGGATTCGGAAATGCTAATTAAGTAACTATATTTTAACAGAATACTGGCATCCTCTGTATCCATTTTTAGCTACTTGCCAGTTTAAAATATTGTATCCTTTCTATGCTTTTGTACCAACCAGATTATTCTCCTAAATTACCATCTCTAATTATTTTTGTTGTCAACATGTCAGTAATAGTCTCTTACTCTGAAGACTTACCATGTATGTTAAAGTCATGCTGATAGCCTTGTATTTTGGACTATTCAAGAAAATACAGTAGATAATCCTGTAGAGAATCCAGCTATTAAAGTCATTGTTTCTACTACCTGTCACATGTCTGAACATTTCTCTCTTCTCAAATTATTAGCAAGTTCAGCAAGTAAGTTAGTCCTAACATTGCCATGCATCTTTGGTTTGAAACTGTTTGAACACATAACAAGTTTCCTTGGGAATTCCTCCACCTAGGCATTTTCTCTCGTATATTTTATTAAATTAAAGTTTCCACCAATGCCATTGATTTAATGACTTGAGCGAGCAGAAAAGAAAACCCTGATACTGATAGCTGATACAGTGAACTCCTTAGAGAACAGTACATTCAGTGGGACTAAATTCTTGAAAGAGGATCTGCCTACAGGTGGAATCTGGCTCAAAATTAGACCAAAATGAACAGAGAAATTAGTTGTAAAATAATGTAATATTCAGAACTAAAAAAAATTTCTAACATCTAGATATACCCCAGCTCAGTCCAATTATATGTTAATTAAAAGCCTTAATATCACAGTCACTACTTATGAATGAATATCAAGGTATAGCTACACTGATGTATGTGTATACATATACACATGCACAAATTTCAAATAGGTCTACTGTTGATTTATGGTTAAAAGAACTGGGACATAAAATGAAAACATAATTCCATTTGATTGGAAATTACTTGGAATATACTCTGCAAAAAGCAATTCTTATATAATAATTCTTACATTATAAAGGACTTAGTCTATCTGTTTGTCTGTCCATAATGGTCTTGGAGCACTCTGATTGGTTAATGAAACACCCAGAGTGGAAGCACTGCCATGATGATGAGGATGGCGGGGACAGAGTCAGGGGGCAAGACCAGCACCACTAGCCTGGAACCCCACTCTATCCCCACCTCCACTGATTCTAAGAAGCAAGGCTGGAGGCGGGGGCGGGGAAGGGGGTAAAGACAGCAACACTAGAGGTGGCAGCAGCGTGAGGTGCTGGTGGAGGGAGATGGAAGGGATGGTGGGGGAAGCTCCCTCTACCCATTCCTGGGAGGTGGCAGTGGTGCAAGGTGGTGGGTGACAGTGCTCCATCCCCGTCTGTCCCTCTACCCCCCCCCACATCATTCTTGAAATAATTTTATGTACACACACATTTAAAATTCTATTTTTCCCCACATTCTGAACTGTTATTCATATTGGGCTGGGTGGCTTTTTCATTTTTGAAAACAACTTTATTCCCTGAAAAATAAGATTTTAGTTGACCAGAAAGTATTAACTGATATGCAGGTCAAATTTGCCAGTTGAAAGTCTGAGAACTTAAAACACGATTCAGGAAGTAGATGATGATAGTAATGCCCTTTTTACATAGTAGCCAGTGATTAAGGCACTCAAATGTGATGTGGGTAATAGGCAATTGCTCTCAATTACGTCTCTTGAAATTGTTCCAACTTGTTTAAATGTTTTTACATGGACACTGAAGTAGAGACTAGAACCTTGGTGTCCTTCTTCCCAGCTGGGGGTCCCATACCACTACACTATAATGTCATGTTCACTTTTTAATTTATTTCTGGCTCATGGAAGATTTAAATGGGGCAGGGGGAATTGAAAGTGCCTCACCCAGTATCATCCTCAAAGGTGGAAGGTGTTGGTTCATACTCAGGTACAAGGGAGAACTAAACCCGAGTCTTCTACTTTCCAAGTGAGTGTCAGACTACTGGGCCATTGCATAAAAAGGAGAGAGAGAGAGAGAGAAGGGACAAAAGAAGTAATGATGAGTTTAAACTCCCATCCTCATCTCTTCTTCCTCTGCATGGTGCTTACAAGTTGCCCTTTCATTTCTGTTTCTTTGCTTGATAAATTCTGGAAAACAAAATATTATGTTACAGAGCAGGAAGATAGGGCCATCCTGGAATTAGTATTTTTTTTTATTGAACCAACTTAAAAAAAAGATCTTTTGGCTTTAACAAAAAGTTAGTTGATGATCAAACCAAATCAGTAATTCATACAGCATTCTTATTAAATACTTAATGCATCTAAAGACCTGTAGAAGCAAAATGTGCCATTAAAATACTGTGTGTACTGTTACACATACATTAAAACTATTTCAAGTATGCAAATCTGCTATGACATTTTACACTAAACAGAGGCTATTTAAATGAATTTGAAAGCTGTTAGATGTCTCTGATCAAACAGAGGGCACTTTTAATTAATTACAAAAATTACCACTGATTCTGTAATTATCAATAGAACTTCCAAATAAAAAAGCTATTCTTGGAAACAAGTTTACCAGTTCAAATAAGAATCCTTGTAATATAGTGTCAACTCCTTTAATGTATCTAAGTAGCTTATTTAAATTGTATCTTCTGTGAAACTAACAAACAAGTAAAGGGATATCTATATAATGTTGTGATATCAAGCCTAGAAAAAATAATGCAGTAATTCATGGTTTTTTTTTATATACTTAATGCATCATGGACATGGGTATCTTCATCTGTAAAGCCTTTCCCCCCCCCAGGGTCTGAACTTTACCAGCCACATTCCTCAGTAGTATAAACTCACTGTTTTCAAAGGTTACATTGAATGTTAGACTTCAGCCAAAGAGCGTTAGGCTAAAGAAGTTTCAATGGGTTCATCTTTAACTATCACTATTTAAGCCAGTGGGCATGGTCTACATAAGTGATTTTCAAGCATTTTGGACTCAAGGCATCCCTCAAAAAATACCAGCTCTTAGCTTTTGTTTGTTTTTCTGACCAAGGAAAAAATATTAAAGAAAAGATTCCATTGCAAAGAACTGAGAAAGACTATAACAAGCGAGAATGTTTTCAACACTATGAATTCCTAGCTGAAGCTGAATTTATCTTGCAAATGTTTGCACATCTAACAGTGCTTATATTGCATGACACCTTGCACCATTAAAAGGATTCATAGCCAAAACTGAAATGTTGAAAAGTGGGGTGTGGAGCAGATGGTGAGGTACATCATCACATATATAAAGAAACATTTTTCTCCAATTTAAAAATAAGCTAAAAGCTTTACAAATAGGCTAGGGCCCTACAGGTTATTATTCAGTTTAAGACTGAAGCCAAAACAAATATAACTTCATTGGAATGAGTTAAAAACTCACAGCAGGGCTATGAAATAGGACCTTCAGGAGCAGCTAACAGAGAACAGAATTGCAGAAATAGATACCTTAAGACTCATAGAACTTCAAGTCCATTAAAAAGAAGAAAAGGTCATTAACACCTGTGGAATGAATAGTTTAGATATGAGCAGGTAGATTCTAATGTACTGTACCATGAAGTCAATTGACTCTCTCAGAACTGCCCAAATAGAAATACTGCTGCTACTGCCAGGCTGTTGGTTTTAAATGTTGGGTGGACCAGGAATTAAAGAGAGGTTCAAGTGTACTACTGTACCCTCTCTGAATCCACCCATGAAAGAATTTCAGAGCAACCCAGAGTGCTGCAGTGCCCTGGGTAAGAATCACTGATTTAGGTGAAGATTTTGTACACCTTGGGTATAAAATGAAACAGTCAAAAGGAGCTTTCATAGTCCCCTGTGTAAAAAAAAAAAAAAAAAAAAAAAAAAAATCACTGAGGAAAGTCAGCTGAAGGAGTAACTGACTTAAGCCTGTTACATGCATTGTGGTAATTCATATCATAGTATCTAGTGTCAGAAGGGGCCTAGAGCAGGCCATCTAGTCTGACCCCTCGCCAATGGCAGGAACAAGTGCCAGGGTCACAGGACCC
The DNA here is from genome assembly GCA_030014935.1 of Caiman crocodilus. NCBI lineage: Eukaryota > Metazoa > Chordata > Crocodylia > Alligatoridae > Caiman > Caiman crocodilus. Next base: position 50,244,109 of record JAGPOW010003685.1, read on the forward strand.
CAGCCAAGTATCTATCCAATCTACTCTTAACGATGCCCAAGGTAGGAGCAAGAACAACTTCCCTAGGAAGCCGGTTCCACGTCCTAGCCACCCTAACTGTGAAGTAGTGCCTCCTAATGTCCAACCTA